>OY744617.1:32335689-33065689 GCA_963556255.1 Allolobophora icterica | reverse complement strand
ATTAAGCAGGACGAACAGACACAGGGTTGAGAACTGATATGTCTGTCACAGATGTTGTGTGCACAATCGTACTGCTTGTAAATAGAATGTAATTGTCGTGCCACCCATTCAAACGGGCAGCAATGGTGAAGGATCTCACCCGATCAATTCATTTACAAATGAGTAGGGTCGGTGCCATACGGTCGCTATAGAAAAAATGTTAAGGGCCTACATTTACAATTAGTGTATGTTGTATAGATCTGTAAATAACAGTGGATGTTTTAGATTTTATTAATCTAATTCAAGTGTGATTGACTCCGTTGGATAGACATCGTCAACGCAGTCGTAGCAAGATTCAGATAAGGCATGAAAAGGAAATGGATATCACAGACGATCGAAAAGAATGAAGATCCTTTGTACTCTTTGCCTTCCATTACTGGAGGAGGAGGAGGAGGAGGAGGAGGAGGAGGTGAAGGAGGAGGAGGAGGAGGAGGATTATCACTGACGTAAACTTGCCCAACATATTGGGGGGGGGATTTGGCTATTCATTCTACACTTGTTGCATTGAGTGTACAATCCATCTCAATTATTGGAGGGCAAGTGCCCCGGCTGTCCCCAAAGTCTACGCCTATGATGATGATAATGATGATGACGACGACGACGTCAACTACGACGAAGATGACGACGAAGTCAACGACGACGATGACGATGATGACGACGGCGAAGAAGAAGACGCTGGCGATGATGATGTCGTTGTCGCTCGTGTTGATGATGATGACAAGAGGTGGACCAAGGATTTGAATTTGGGGGAAAGCGTATACGTGGGACGTGCAACGAGGTGATAAAACAATTATACGAAAAATGTCATGGGCCGCTATTTTGGGGTGGTTGGGTGGGTGAGTGGGAATACGATGGCTAACTGTATAAATTATATGTTGGTCGCGTTAGGTGTAAATGGCGCACTAAAAGTGCAATGTTTTGTCGGAGAGATGTTGTGCCGCATGCATTGCATTTAATTCCAATGAATTGTTTTGCATTATATTGTACCACTGTGTATTGTATTGCATTATATTATACTACATTGTATTGTATTATATTGTATTGTAATTTCTAATACTTCAATGTATTGTGTTGCTTTGTTTCGTATTGTTTATTTGTATTGTATTGAATTGTATTGTATTGTATTGTATTGCATTTTGTTGTTTTGTATTATAGTGTACTGTGTTGTATTGTAGTGCACTGTATCATATATTGTATTGTATATTGTACTCTTTTGTATTTTATATTGTATTGCATTGTATTGTATCGTATTGTATCGTATTTCGATTACGACCTTTGCATAGGCCACACCCACAAGCCGGATTATTTGTTCGCCTGAAAAAAATAACACATCGATTGTTCGAGCGTTATTAACGTTAATCTCTTCTGAATGCGTTTTCTGCAACAACCGTTTTCTAAGATCGATCGAAACTTGATTGATTAAGCTCACGGTATTATATTTCCTTCAGTGATCGATAATCGATGCTAATTATTTCAACATTTGGCTGATCTATCTGTACATAATTTGTAATCTGTTTATCTTGTTTCCTATGATATAGGTCAGGTTCAGATTATATAGGTTAGGTTAATTAGTAACTGTATCGCGCCGGTGGGTCAATGTGTAGAAGATGTGTCCTGTGTGTTATTGAGTGTCTTGGGGAAATCGATAGCGACTCTATAGTGGGGAATTCTGTGTGGTAACACGCAGTAAATGATCACTTTTAATGAAGACAGAATCGGTTGACATTTGAGAGATACGGAGATAGAAAAGCAGGATTCGTGAACAGAGTCATGAAGCAGGGTCATGAAGCAGATTCAGGCTTCATGCACTTGTCATTCTTCTTTCCTTTCCTTTCTTTCCTTTCCTTATCCTTCTCTTCTTCTTTCATTTTTGTTCTTCCTCCCCTTCCCTCCTACTTCCTTCCTTTCTTTCCTTCTTTGTTTACTTCTTTTGTTCAAATTACTTTCTCCCTTCTATCCATCATTCCTTCATTCCTTCTTTCTCCGTTCTTCTCTTCCATCCATCTTCCTGCTCATCTCTCCAGTCACCAATCCATCCTTTCTCCCTTTTCCTTCTTTCCTTTATTTTTTTGCATTCACTCATTCACCCTCTAACTCGTGTATTTATTCATTCGTTCATTCACTCACTCACTCACGCACTCCTTCCACACCTCAGCCTTCCTTCTCGATGCGCTCGACTACAACACAAACCGCGCGTGCAACCGAAACTCCTCTCGTCTCTACTCAAACGCGAATCGCGTTCTGGCAGGACGGAACGGCACGGCGCCTCATCTGCCATACATCGCCAAACAGCCATCAGCACGCCCGGCATTATGCATGAGCAGAACGTCGGTCCCCTTGCGTCTTCCGTAGACACGAGGTGTCGAAGTCAATCGTCACCCGATGGAATCGTTTGACTTCTGGGGCGCTACGGAAGAGGCGATGGGTCCATCTCCGATTCATATTTCAGAGGGTCGGCGGTTTGCGGACCGGAGGCGAGAGACTGATTACGCATTCTGACATGACTGTGTCGACGCGTCTTACCTCAGGTGACAGAGGATTCGAAAATAATTTTCTTGACTGCTCGGCCGCTGTGGACTACTGTGATTATGGGTCAGAGGAGAATAATAGTTATTGTTATTACCGGTCGCCATTTGCAAGATGTAATGCCTCTTCTTCTCGTTAGATTTCACTCGGCTGAGCACTTAACGAGTCTTTGGTAAATGCGTGGAGCTGTTTGTGACGGATGAAGGTAGGTTGACCTGAAAAAATTTGGTAAGGTGAGAGGAGTTGGCTGAGATTAGGTTAGGTGTTTTAGTTGATAAAAAGGAACTGGGGTAAAAAAAATCGATAGTTTACCGAAGTACACGAACTGAGGTTAAAAGCAAATGTTGTTAATTTGCTAGACACGAGAAACCGTCGACCCATTTTGGTTTCCTTAACCACAACGTTTTCAGTTACATAGATGAGGGGTTAGAAGAAGGGCAAGATGGTTGAACCACCCCCAAACTCTCGACAGCTAAAGCACTGGTTATGGGTGAGGTGAGTTTGGGTGAGTCAAGGTGAGGCGAATTGAGGTTGCGTTATGTAATGCCAGGTAAGGCAAGGTGGTGTTACATCTTTGACGTCATTCTGGTCCTAACTCAGATGTTCCCAGCGAGAGGTACCCGCATCCCAAGGGGTGCGAGATGGCATTTCAGGGGGTGCGACAGAGAGAGAAAATATGTTAATATTGTACTTTATGTATGTCACAATTGGAATTGATTTTACCGTTTAAAATGTTTTTTCTAATTGCTCAAGTTATATTTGCACTTCATGCAAATAATTAAAAGCTCATTTTTAAAGTTCAGTTTGTTCACCCACAGTAGACCTACTCTACGAATGTATGTGGTTCAAAATGTGGTTCAAGAAATAGAAACTTGACATTCATTTTCAAATGTGATATTACTTTAGTAGGGGGTGCGAACGTTAATCAAACATTTACAAGGGTCCAGGGCATAGAAAAGGTTGGGAACCTCTGTCCTACCTTAACACTCATTCCCTTCAACTTGAATATATCCACTGTTGCCTGCTGTCTCCATGAACTGTTGGATTTCGAACTGTCTTCTCGCGTGGATTGTGATTCCTGATTGTGATTTCATTCTAAGCGACCATGATGATAACGGCATCATGGAAGTCACTAGATTAGACTATATAAAAGTAAGAGTAAAAAGGTGAAGGCAAAACTGTTATATTCCTCCGTCGACTCTATGGAAGCTGTTTTGAGAATCATTCGGTGACTGGCTGAGGCCAAAACTCGACCACAGCAGTTCAACAAACAAGACACCTTTTAACTCATGGAGGAATGAATGAATGAACGAACGAAGAAATGAATGAAGGAATGAGCTAAGGAATAAACGAATGAACGAACGAACGACTGAATGAACGAATGAATGAACAAACGAAAGAATAAACGAAGAATAAGCGAGTGAACGAATGAACGACTAAATGATCAAATGAACAAATAAATACAAGAATGAATGATACGAATGAACGAATGACTGAATGAATGAAGAAATGAATGAATAAGGAAGGAATAAACGAACGAATGAACGAACAATATAGCGAATGAATGAATGATTTGACAAACGTATGACTAACGAATGAGCCGATAACGAATAAATCAAACTGACGAAGTCTTTTTGCTTATGTCTATAGATGTCGCTGCTGCGGATTTCTTGGCTTCGTGCCTACCTACTCGTCGCCATACTACTAGCATCCGGAGACCAGAAGGTCACGGTCCAATCGTTTCCCTGGATGACCTCACTCATGGGTAACTGCCGCAAGGACGGACACTGGCACTGCACGAAGGAACCCGACTACCCGATACCCGTCGACGTCATCGAGGTATGCGCCATATGCGGCGACTACTGGAGTCACACGGTCGGACTCACCTGGTGCTGTCGATGCGACCAAAGGGTATTCTCCTTCTGCTGGGACGCCGTCTACGGAGAGTCCCTCATCACATAGCGGCACGTGCCGACGCCCCTGGCCGTCCGCGACGAGGGGTCTGCCGACTGGGAGTCGCCCGGCGTCTTCACGGCCAGTCCGCGTACGAGCCCCCACACGGGGGAGAAATGAGTGGAGGCAAAACCCAGCGGAGATACGAACGATTTGCTTCGTAGCGAATAAAGTAATCATTCCAAATGACGGTTGTAATTTTCGTGTTCAAAGTAGTACATATCGAAGATGTCACTGGAAAAGCTGTTTTGTTTTCATCGCCTGTTACAAAATAACAACCTTGTCATATCATATTCCCACGCATCCAAATCGACCAATTTTCCTTTAGCGGCAAGCGTCGTTAAAATCCGGTGTCAATTATATGGAAGATCTCCTGTTTTTTAAACTATTCTGAATGGTTTCAATTTGACAACAGTCCATAGGAAGCGTTTACCCGCTGAGCGGAAAACTCTTTTCTTCCTCGACTTTCATTTAGAGGTTTTTAAGGTTTCAAAATAAACCCCCAGAAATAATAACGTTGACAAAATAGTGTGCCTGATATGCGTAGCAGCTATAGTGGTAGTTGTTGTTGTTGTTGCTGTAGTAGCATTAGTAGTAGCTGTTGTAGTAGCAGTAGTAGTTGTAGTTTTAATAATAATTATAATGATAATAATAACTCCCGCATATTAAGGTCAATAATAATAATAATAATAATAATAATAATAATAATAATAATAATAATAATAATAATAATAATAATAATAATAATAATAATAATAATAACGCTAAAGTAGCCGTTCCAGATGTATCTATTTCTATTAATTAATATTTAAGTCCCCGAGGGATCATAGGTACATTGGAGCAAACAAATAATAATTATCATAATCACATTTCCTGATGGTGGTGAAACTTGGCCTGATTTAATGGAAATAATAATTAATAATAAATATAAAACTTCTAATAGTGTTTTATATTTAAAAGGCTCTAAAGTGAATCCCCTGCTATCGCTTCTAGTCTCTGCACTCTTGGTTTCTCTTTGTCCACGAAGACGTCGCTGTGCATAAAATTCAGATTAAAAATTTAAACCTGAGCAACTGTACAGTGCCAAAGTAGGTCAAACGACGTAAAAATAATGACGTCACATCATGCTATATACATGCTCGAATGATTGAATGAATGGACATCTACTCTGAGTCTTAGGATCTGCGGATTTGTAAGCCTATCTCTCGGTAACGTCACATCTCAGCTTCGTACGATCTGCCAATTTCTAAGCCTGTCTCGCTCTCGCTGGTCGGCCATTTTGAGAGCAGCCACAGGATTATTTTTCCTTGTTCGGTAGACAGGCCTACAAGACTTAAAAAATGCGAAATTTGCCTCATATTTTGTTTAGTGTGCAGAAGCTGAGCATTTCGTGAACATAACCTGCGCACTTAAATAGATGTTGGATTGATTTGCACACCAGAACAATAATTAACTTGCGCATATTACGTTCAAGAGAGGCACTGTGCTACCAGATTCGGCTGTTCATTAAGAACAGGAAGGACGATGCCTTTTATCAGGCTCAGTAAGAAACGATTGGCATCTAGAAAAATCTAGTAAAATATGTGTAAAATGTTTGTTGTTTAAATTAGATCGGCTGGTCGATCGCTCTCCTGTATAATAATAAATGTTCCTTTAGTTGTGGTGTAAAACTTCGCGACCAGTGTTCACTGGTCATTGTAGTGTCGACACAGACCAGATCAGAAGAGAGGTAAATATAAAGGCATAGACCTGTACGCCATCCGACACACAGTGAGGCAGAAAAACAGACAGCCAGATACATTCTGGTCCCTGAGCGTCAGTCAAAGGCAAAACACTGGCTTATAGTGAGGCTGGTAAAACCAGACAGACAGATAGGTTTTCCCATACATAGAAGTTAAGACGAACACACTCTTCATTCAGACCTTTGTCTGACCTTCACACAAGAAATTCATAGGCTCATTGTACCCTCTTGTGTGGCAAAGTCCTCCAACCCTGTTTCAAACTATCATTTTTCTTTATATAGTGTAGAAATAAATTCGAATGTAGGAAACATACACACTGAAACATCAACAGAAACACAGCCATACATACGCAAGCAGACATCCAGCCAGACATAAAAATGCAAGAACAAGGACACGTCAGCGAAAGCCACGTATAAAAGAGGGTTAAATAGTTATATTGAAAAGCTCTTTCTGTGAAATGGACGCACAATCCCCAGATTATACGTCCATGAATACGACGTTACTTGTAAGGCCTGGCTGAAAGCTCTGTTCCTGGTTTATAAATAATCCACCCATATTCGTCTTCTCCGAGAGATTTATGAAGCATTATGAATCATAATTGTCTGTGAGCTATAATAAACGACTCGTCGGAAAAATAAACTGACTCGGTCGGCCAACATACGCATATAATTGTCAGTTGGGTAATAAAACTGACATTCTCAGAATGAACCTCTGTGGGTTATGCAAAACCTATAATTATTAGGCCTATGTAGACGTTTTTCTATAGCGACCGTATGCCATGATATCAGTGTCTATTCTATGCATTATATGGTCAAGAGACTTTGCATATTCATATGCAAGGATATTTGCTTTCATATTCTATGCAAGTAGAACGAGTGATCTCTCACTATACAACAATCTGAGAACGAGCCATCGATTGTCAATGTCTTTGGATACCGTTAATGATCGGTTTATTTAAATCACTAAATGGAGTGGGCATTACATATTTTGACCCGAAGCCATGCGTAGCCGAATTCTTGCTAACAAAGACAGACGCGAAGGACATTCGGATCTGGATATTTACGCCACGCAGTTCAATGCACACAAGTTTTTCCGCAGTAACCGACCACACCATCTGGGAAGTTGTTCTGACCGAACTCTGTCTTGACTGAAACAGTAGGCTAACGTAATAGCTGACCATTATTCTAGTTATACTATAGTTACATTCTATAAATGTTTGCTTGGTGAGTGAACCCATAGGGGTCCTCCCACCAAGAAAACATTTGTACAATGTTACTCATATTGTTTGCGTATCTAAATGGGAAACTAAAGCTGGTCGTGTTTGCTTAAGTTAAAGCTATCATTGCTTGTTGTAGCTGCCGCTCCTCCACTGGGTCACAGTCACTCAGCCTGTCACCGATTAAGTCATATCAATTATTTCGGTGGTATGGATGAAGTAACTATGTCATGGAGCACTGTTAGAAAGTAGAGCACTGACTTAGTTTGTATTAAGCTCGCATAATCTTTGCTCTCTGTCTCAGACTCTCCACGTATAACATTAATATGGAATGCGAACTTTTGTCAACCAGGCAAACATAACCTGTTTGATTCAGAATATGGAGGGCGTTTCTGAATTCATCGTAGGCACGTGTCAGTTGCATCATAAGTCGTTTAGTGATGTTTTCGATTACAAGCAATTTTCATATTTTACTCAAGCCGATGCGCTTCGTTACGAATTTCTAAGTGGCAGCTCTGTTGAATTATACATTGAACCTATGCATTCATGCATCGACGACGTAGATCTTATGTTATCCAGCTGTAAATATCTGGCTTTCACAGACGAAAATCCGGTTTTACCAGACGATATGCGTGGCTATCTCGACACGGTCAACTGTTACCAGATTATGCCGAACCCTGACTACCCTGGGTTTCTTGTGCTACGACTTTTTGGACAGATGAATTATAACTGGCGTTGCAAAAAGTTTACATTTCAGCAGTCTAACAATCTAAAGTATATGGTAGCAGGTAATATGAGGTTTGCGAGACCCTACCGTCACTTAACTAATATGGAAAAAAGCGTGGTTGGTCCAGCGCTTAAGTGCACGTCGGAATTCGACACCTGTTATGATGTTGTTCAATGTATATGGTGCCCACAGTGGCCAAAAGAAGCCAAACATTGGCCTTTTCGACGAAGAAATAACGGATGGCCAACAAGTGCCAACATCCGAAATATAGTACAGAATGGTTGTCATGTTGTATATGCAAAACATCCTTTTTGTAGAAATGACGCACTCCAATGGAGGTTTTCATTTTCCAATGCAGAGTTCTGCTTAATTCAGAGTTGGACTCCAGTTCAGCAGATTGTCTACCATATGCTCAGATTCTTTGCCAAAAGAGAAATAATCAGAAAAGAATTCCCGAAGGAAGATGAAGTTCTGTGTACATACCATTTTAAAACACTGATGCTGTGGTCTTGTGAGAAGATGTCAGCTGAATGGTGGAATTCCACTTCTGTTATTGAAATATGCTGTAAAATACTGCTAACTCTCTCAGAATGGATAAAGAAAAGATATTGTCCAAACTACTTTATTCCTCAGGCAAACTTGTTTCATGAACTCATGAATCAGAAAGTGGTCGATGAGACTATGAAACGTTTGAATGTATTCTACAATTTTAACAATCTCAATGGTTGGTTTGCAGATAAGTACATAAAGCCAATCTTGAAGAACTTGTTCATTTTTGAAAAGTCAATGGAGTCTCCGATAGATTGTAATCAATGCATGCTGGCTATCTGCCAAATCATGGATTCTGTGAAACTCGAAGAATTTGACTCTCAGTTTTGGTCCGGATTCTGGATTTATGTTTCAGCTGTCTTTCGTTCAGTCAAAACAGTTCATAAATTCCCCGGACGCATAATTTCTCTTTTTCCTATGAGGAGTTTTCTCTGGGCGAACGCTAACGCTAATTTTCCATCGACAGTAGAGTTCTCATCAAATTTCCCACAATTTGGAAAAGTTTTGTTGACAGTTCATGCCTCCAGTGCATTAGGATTTAACCAGACTACATACGATAGCGAAAGTTTTATTGGATTTGTCAGAGAAGTCACATTGCAGCCGAAAGTCGTAAGATCTAAGCATCATAATTTTCCAACACCCAGTAAAACAAATTTCGACAGAAGTGGCGTCCATCTCCTGCAAGCTCAAGGTCTTATGGAAAATTTAACTGGGTTAAATAGTCCTCAGGAATTTAAACTAGTATCTCAGTTGTCAAAGGAGCTTCTTACAAATGCGCTATACTGCGACGATATACACGTTATCCGAGACGTGGCGTCCGTCTACATGGCTGCTATTCTTTTTTCTGACTCGGATTATGAAGCTGCTATAGACTTGTGCTCGACAGTTGTTATCAATAAAAAGTCTGATTATGACGAGCAGGAGAAGACGGACGAAAAAGGGAAGGAAGAGGTGTGGGAGAAAGAAACGCTGAATGCAGGCTGTTTGTTTTTCATTGACGATATTGTAAGACTCGTTGGATTTTACTTTCTTTTCATCCAGGTTAAAGATAATTTTCAGTATGACAGAAAGCGATATCTTCTTGATCTGCGTCTTACCCCAGAGGTGTTTGCTCAACTTTTAATAATTCTATCAACTGAAGGAATGCATAGGCCTTTTAGACTTAGATGCGACTTACAAACGCCAACGTTTGCGTTGGATGCAATTTTAATGACTATAATAAATCGAAAATCTTCAGGAATATCAAGGAAGACAAAAAATAAATTACGCGTGTATCAGAGAACCGATCCAATTGATAAATCAGAAGCGCTCAATAAAATATATGTTCCAATTGAAGATATCGTGCAATTGCTCATGGAATATTCGTTAGAAAATATGGCATCATTTTACAATGCGATCAGCAAAGACTTTGACATTCAGTGCAATACAGCTGACTGCTACCGTGCTGCGTATCTATACAAGTGTCGTAAATATCCTGAAGTCTTACAATTGTGTGAACGAATTCTCAGTGAGCCAGATTTCCCGAACAGCCTGAAGGGCCTTACATTTGCAAATGTAATGGTGCAGCCACCGCTTGACACTTATTTTGACAGCGACATTCAATGTTTGCTTGGATTCCACACACTTGTTTGCTTTTCATCGTCTTTAAAAGACGACAATCCTACGTCGGTAATTTCTGTAATTTCTTTTTGGAAGGCCTGCATTATAGAATCCCATTATTTTCTTGGAAGACATTTCTTGGCCAGATATTTGAAACTTAGATGTCATATGGACTGTAATCATTCTAGGTCAGAAGTAATGTTAGCATTTGGGGCACTTAAATGCCATCTTCCATTTGAGCACATCATAAGTTTCTTTCTTCAACAAAAACTACGGCATATTCAGTAATAGTATTCGACAGTACGGGCTTTAGGCATAGGCGATATAGGGCCTCGCAATCCGCAGGGGCCTTAAATATTCAGACTTTTTGGGCTTTTTAATTTTATGTGTATTATATACTAGCTGCTTTACCCGGCGTTGCCCGGGGTTATAAGTTTCAATCCCTGCACCCCCAACTACCACCACCCCCCACCACCCCCACCCCCAACCACCCCCCCCACCCATCACCCCCACCTCACCCCGGCTCCCCACCCACGACCCCCACCACGACCCCCCACCCACCACCACCCCACCCCCCACCCCCCACCAACCCCCACCCGCCTCCCCCCATCACCACCCCCCAACCACCACCGCCAACACCCCCACCCCACCACTCCCACCACCCCCGCCCACCCCCGCCCACCCCCGCCCACCACCCCGCCCACCACCCCACCCCCCACCAACCCCCACCCGCCGCCCCCACCCGCCTCCCCCCACCCCCAACCACCACCGCCAACACACCACCACCACCCCCCACCACCACCCCCCAAATTGACTTTCCAACAATAAATTTCTCTTCGATATTTGTTACACGTGCATGCATCCAATGCAGTAATCCTAATGTCACTGTATCCAATGCAGTAAGCCTAATGTCACTGGAGGCACGGTAATTTTCCTATCGCTTGGGGCGATGTTTTGGCCGTTTTTCACCATGGTAGCGGTGAAAACGGGGGACGCGAACCCCTCCACTGGGTGTCCGAAACCGAGGCCGACACAGTAGTGAAGGTTTGGAGTGAAAAGGTGCAAAATTGACGAAGTTAAGCCCGGTCAAACAGACAGACAGACAGACAGACAGACACACACACACACACACACACACAGAAAGCTGGCTTTATTTAGATATATATATATATATATATATATATATATATATATATATATATATATATATATATATATATATATATATATATATATATATATATTGTATAACCTTTTCAAAAGGCTTGTGTAGCAAAATCCATCTCGGCTGAGTAAATGCATTCATTTGAAAAAAGTTTTAACTTTAAATGCCTTGCTATTAAATAATTAAGTTTTCAAGTTTTGCGAAAACCTTCTCGTGTAATTTTTAAGCAGCAGCCTCTAAGCTTTATAGAGATTAGAATCTCACCAAATCTAAATCTGGCACTGACTAGAGAAGTAATAGTTGTTAATATCAGACAATAGAAATGATTCGTTCAGAAATTTTTAGAAAATTAATATTAAGTAAGTATCAAGCTCTGAATTAATGCTGCACTTTGTGGCTCTAAAGAGCTGTCGCACATTTGAACTCATCATATGTTGCTTCGTTCAATAGAAATTAGAAGACTGCGCACAATAGAAGTGACTCGATCATTCAGAAGTTAAAAAAAATGCTAATGATATTTGGTGTCACAATTTTTCGAAATTGCGGTGCTTAAAGTCTTTCAACACACTTTGAATGGTCTGACGGCTCTGTGCTGCCGAATATAAAATTTTTCCACTTCTAAAGAGGAGAACCTGTAAGTTTGATTACATTTACCGAAGCTATAGCCCTTAGGAAGGGAGGTAGGCAGGAAATTGGAATCATGGGCGGATCCATAGGAACCATGCCTCCAGTATTCAAAGCCTAAACATTCAGTGCAAGAAAGAAAGCCGGTGTGCAAGGGTGCTTTCAGATGTCACTTTTGGTCTCTAAAAGACGTCCCAAAAATTACACCTGCCTGCTTTTGGACTATCCCCAAATTTGCCTACATTTGGCATAACGCTCGCCACCCCCTTTGAGGTCCGCTGTCTATCGGATAATTGAGGCTTCGTTTGGGCTATACAGTTGATCCGATCAGGGCTAACAATGCTACTGGATGGGCACCTTGATACTGCAGGAAAAGAACTCTGATGAGATCCAGCGTTGTACCAGTTGACTGAAGTTCTAGTGTTTAAGACACAGACAGTACTGAAATAACTATAGTACCCCAATCTTTATTCCGAGAATTGTTTTGGGCGCTACCCTTCCCTTGTGAGCATCTGGATAAAACCTTCTTCTTCCCCTCATTGCGGACTCCCTTGATTGAAGGAACTCCATACCTCTCACCATAACCGGAAGCAACCCTAGCTTACAACAGTGATACGATGGTTGGGATAGCCTTCGTGGGTTATGCGAAGAATTCGGGTAGTTTTGCATCAATGAGCCCATAGGCTGGTGCAGGGGTGGGTAAAATTTTTGCACATGGGGCCACATCAAACGCCAAAAAATTCGGAGGACCGGATAAAAAATTTTTAACTTTTAATAACGACTAAAATGAAAAAGTTTACATATTTATAATATATTAAATACACGCTGGCTGTTACTGTAATGAGTTGTAAGGCCTATGCGACTGTGAACATGTATGTATTTAACAAGTTTCCCATAATCCGGAGTGATTGCGCTGGTTGCAATTCACAGTTTGAGTTCAAGTTTAGATCACTTAATTGAGACTTGTACTCTGATTTGTTTATCTCATAGTTGCAAATCTATGTTGACAGATATAAGTGGATGCGAATAACACAAACATTTTGAAAGCAAAAGTTTGTAGATTTCAGAATTTTTCCTTTGAATCAAGAATCAAGCACAGAAGCATCGTCCCTTAGGCTAGAATTTCTCGAAGTCGAAGATGGCAGGTTGACACTGGGGATGTAACTCTGGCGTAGATTTCTGATCTATATCTATAGTTCCAATTGGTTGACTTAACTATGGTTGAATGGCTGAATTAAATGCTTCACCTAAATATCTTATAAACCATTAAATTATTTCTTCATATTTATTTTCTTAAGAAATTGTTCCTACAGCACGCAAACTGTTTACTGATCGCTGACATACTTTGACATCATTACTTTGGGTTACACCGGATTTCCATACATACTTACAATTCCTATATTGGGTACATTGGAATAATTATCTTTCGTATTCGATGTCTCTCCCGGACAAGATCTAGCATTCCTATTAATAGTTCAGCGGGACATTGTTGCAATCTGACTTCATCGGTCACGTGGACCAATGACAGCATTTTTCGGGCACAGCTTCACCCCGGAAGAGACTTCGCATAACATGTGACATGACAAACAGTTTCTGCGTATACGACACGTTGTAATTACATTGGTAATTAGCGTCACCCTCTTGCTTTATCCAGCCGTGGGAATTCCAAAAATATCAGACCGACCGCAGTCGTTCATGGTATCGCGTATGACGTGAATTACAGTCATGAATTAGCACTGTTAGAAAGAAGACGCCGCCTGAGCTCGTATTGTATTTGCGATGTGTCTCAGACTATTCACGTCGTAGGCCTACGTGTGTTTGCAATGCGAATATAACCTGTTTGATTGAGAATATGGAAGGCGTTTCTGAATTCATAGTAGGCACGTGTCAGTTGCATCCTAATTCGTTTAAAGATGTTTTTGATTCCAAGCAATTCATATATTCGACTGTACCCGATGAGCTCAAGTATGAATTTTTAAGTGGCAGCTCTGTTGAATTCTATATTGAACCTATAAATTCATGCATCGACGACGTAGATTGTATGGCATCCAGCGGTAATCATCTGGCCTTCACAGACGACATTCCGGTTTTACCAGACGATATGCGTGGCTATCTCGACACGGTTAAGTGTTTCCAGATTGTGCCAAACCCTGACTACCCTGGGTTTTGTGTGATGGTACTTTTGGGGAAAATGAGGTATCACTGGCGTTGCAAAAGGTTTAAATTTCAACAATCTAACGAACCAAAGTACTTGGTGACGGATTATATGAGTCTGGAGAGGATCTGTCGTGACGAATATAATATAGAAGGACGCGTGTCAGGTCCAGCGCTTAAGTGGACGACAGAACTCAACGTTCGTCTTGATGTAGTTCCATGCGTATGGTGCCCACAGTGGCCAAAAGAAGCAAAAAATTGGCCTTTTCGACGAAGAAATTACGGATGGCCAACAAATGCCAACATCCAAAACATAGTACAGAATGGTTGTCATGTTGTACCTGCAAAACATCCTGCTTGTACAAATGACATACTGCAGTGGAGGCTGTCGTTTTCCAATGCAGAGTTGTGCTTAATTCGCAGTTGTACTCCAGTTCAGCAAATTGTCTACCATATGCTCAGATTCTTTGCCAAAACGGAACTGATCAGAAAAGATTTCCCGAAGGAAGATGAAGTTCTCTGTATGTACCATTTTAAAACATTGACGCTCTGGTCTTGTGAGGAGATGTCACCTGAATGGTGGAATTCCACTTCTGTTATTGAAATATGCTGTCATTTATTGCGAAAGATCTTAGAATGGCTAAAGAAACGATATTGTCCGAACTATTTCATTCCTCATGCAAACTTGTTTCATGAACGCATGAATCAGAAAGTAATTGATGAGACTATAAAAAGTTTAAATGAATTCTACAATTTTAACAATCTTAATGGTTGGTTTGCAGTTAAGTACATAAAGCCAATCTTGAACAACTTGTTTGCTCTCGAAGAAAAAATGGAAACTGTGATTGATTTTGGCCAATACATCCTGGGTATCTGGAAAATCATGGATGCTGGGAAACTTAAAGAATTTAACTCTCAGCTTTGGACCGGAGTCTGGTTGTATGCTGCATATATCTTTCGTGCAGTCAAGATGAAAATCTGTAACAGATTTCGCGGACCCCTAAGCTGCCTTTGTCCTAGAGTGGTTTCGTTTTGGGAGAACCCGAACCGATGTGTTTTTCTATCTACAGTAGAGTTCTCATCAAATTTTCCACAATTTGGAAATGTGCTGTTAATTGTGCATGCCACCAATGCATTAGAATTTAAGCAAATAACAATCGAAAGCGAAAGTTTTACTGAATTTATCAGAGAAGTTTCATTGCAACCGAAGGTGGTAAGGTGTAGGCATCATAATTTTCCAAAGCCCAGTAAAACAAATCTCGACAGAAGTGTCGTCCTTCTCTTGAAAGCTCAAGATCTTATGGAAAATTTAACTGGGTTAAATAGTCCTCAGGAATTTAAAATGTTGTCTCAGTTGTCAAAAGAACTTCTTAGAAATGCGCTGAACTGCGACGATTTACAATCACGCGTTATCAAAAACGTGGCTTCTGTCTACATGGCTGCTCTCCATTTTTATGACGCGGAATATGAAGTTGCTATGGAATTCTGCTCGACAGTTGTTATCGATAAAACGGCTGATAAATTGGAGGAGAAGGAGGTGGAAGAGGTGTTGGAGAAAGAAACGTTGAATGCAGGATGTCTGTTTTTCATTGACGACGTTGTTGTAATCATTGGATTTTACCTTCTTTTCATCCAGATCAAAGCTAATTTTAAGTACGACGGGAAGCGGTATCTTCTTGATCTGCGTCTTACCCCAGAGGTGTTTGCTTACGTTCTAATAATTCTATCAAACGAAAGAATACATAGGCCTTTTAGACGTAGATGCGACTTGCAAACGCCAAAGTTTGCGTTGGATGCTATTTTAATGACGATAATAAATCGAAAATCTTCTGAAATATCAAGAAAGTTAAAAACTGTTTTACGTGTGTATCAGAGAAACGAGGCAATTAGTAAATCAGAGGCGCCCAATAAAAGCTCTGTTCCAACTGAAGATGTAATTAAATTGCTCATGGAATATTCCCTAGAAAATATGACATCATTTTACAATGCGATCTGCAAAAACTTTGACATTCACTGCAATACAGCTGACTGTTACCGTGCTTCGTATCTATACAAATACCGTAAATATCCTGAAGTCTTGCAATTGTGTGAACGAATTCTCAGTGAACCAGATGTGCAGAGCAGTTTCAAGGGTCTTACATTTGCAAATGTAATGGTGCTGCCACCTCTCGACTCTTATTTTGATAGCGATATTCAATGTTTGCTTGGATCCCACGCACTTGTTTTCTATTCATCGGTTTTACATAGAGATTTAATAGACGACAATCCTATGTCTATCGAGCAGTCTGCAGTTTCTGTTGTTTATTTTTGGAGGGTTTGCATCGGAGAATCCCATTATTTTCTTGGAAGACACTTTCTGGCAAGATATTTGAAACTTAGATGTCTCATGGACTGTCATCATTCACGCTCGGAAATAATGCTGGCATTTGTGGCACTGAAATGCTACCTTCCATTTGAGCACATCATACGTTGCTTTCTTCAACAAAACTTCGGTATATTCGGTAATAGCCTCGGATTGTAAAAGACTTCAGGGACTACAGACAGTGACGGACTTAGGCATAAGTTACAAATCCGCAGGGGCTTACAATATCAGAATTTTTCGGACAGTTTTTTTTAAATTTGTACTATGTGTATATGATGTAGAATCTTTTCAAAAGGCTCGTGTAGCAAATTCAGCTCGCCTGAATGAACACTTTCATTTGAAAATTTATCACTTTAAATGCCTTGCTATTAGATAATTAAGTTTTAAAGTTTTCTGAGACCTTCTTTTCTAATTTTTAAACAGTGAGCCTCTAACCTTTATGCAGCTTATGGCCTCAACAAGTCGAAATCTGGCACTGACTACAGAATTTATTTTTGCTAATGTCACACAATATAGAAATTATTCGTTCAGAAAAGTTTAGAAAATTAGCGTTAAGCTAGTATCAAGCTCTGAACTCATGTTGGAATTTGTGGCTCTGAAAAGCCATCTAACATTTGAAGACATCATGCGTTGTTTTGTTCAATAGAAATTCAACGACGAAGAATGGTTATACTGGCGCAAAATAGAAGTGACTCGTTCAGAAGTTTCGTGAAATAATGTTAAATTGGCATCACAATTCTTGAAATTGTGGTGCTTGAAATCCTTCAACACAGTTTAAGTGACCTGAGAACTTGCATGCTTGGATTCATTGACCAAAACTTACTAAGTTAGCCCCTTGGGAAGGGAGGGACACATAGGCGCCGACTTTGGTTTTGTCTCTGGGTGCCAGCCAGGGGCGGATCCAGAAAGTTTTACAGGGCGAACGGAAAAACTGATGACCTTTTTTTTAGTCATCCGGAAAAATTCCACATTATTTCGTCATTTTCCATCATCTACACATAAAAAACTTTTTAAGGGGCCATGTCTCGTAAAATTTTTACGACTTTTTAGGAATTCATCCCCAGACAGAATTAGACGACCTTTTTTAGGAATACCCCAAAAAAGTGTATTTGAGGTCAGAATTCTTCTGGGGGCCAGGCCCCCACTGACCTTTTTCTCTGGGTGCATTGGCACCCAAGGCCCCCAAGAAGTCGGCGCCTATGGAGGGACAGATGGAGGAAATTGGTATCATGGGGGGATCCAGTAACTGCAAGAATGAAAGCCGGTGTGCAAGGGTGGTTTCAGGACGGCGGCAAATTATACCTGCTTGCTTTTGAACCATCCCTACCTATGTCCACATTTGGCATAAAGCTCCCCCTCCACGCTCTCCATCGGAGTAATGAGACCTCGATTGTGCTCTACGGATGATCTTACAGGGCTAGCAGTACTATAAGTTGAGCCCCTCGATACTGCAGCAAAATGACTCTGATGAGATCCGGCATTGTACAGACTGTCTGATTGAGGATCTAGTGTTTAACACTCTCCAGGCTTTTGTTAACAAATGTTGACACCAAGGGGTGAAGGCGGATGTCGTCGAAAGTCGACACTTAGGAGAAGAGAAATATAGTCTGTTTTAGAAGCTAGATGGCAGCACCGAACATGCTATGACCTGAGTTTGACCTCTGCAACGGTATAACCGGATGCCCTGAACTGAAACGCAGAGACGACCCAATTTAATTGTTGAAAAGACGATGACACTACATAGCAGGATGTAAAAGAGTAACGTATCTCTCTATTACCAATCGGGTAACTGAAAATCAGTTTATCTCCTATTAGGATATGAAACACAACCGGTCCTATTCATCTTTACCAGCAGGCTGAAAAACAGCCACATCAGTGCAACACGTGTTGTATACACTTCACACGTCTGCGATTGGTTGTCTAACGATGGCTTGCGGTTCAAAATGTTCATGTGTAAAGTGACATCCGTAATGCATAGGCCTACATGTATACTATACATTTCAAAGATGTGCTAGATGTACATTTTACATGATTAGAGAAAAACAGTTAACATCTTTCAGGCAAAAAGACTTTTAACCATAATATTCAGCCCTCAGCTTGAATTTTAAAGAAATCATTTAGACTCGAACGAGTTAAGACGCAGACTATACTGAAATAACTACAGTGTCCCAATCTTTATTCCTTTAACAACTGTATTGGCGCTACCCTGTCCTGTGTGTGCATCATTCTAGATACCCTTCCTCTTCGCTCATTGCGGAAACTTGGTGGAAGACCCCATACTTCAACCCTAAACTGAGATGGCGCATCGCTTTCAAGAGTGATACGAAGGGTGGTTGGATATCTTTCTGGGGCATACGTTAAAAATTAGGGTAGTTTGCATCAATGACCCCATAGTCTGTTGCGTGCCAAAGTCCTCCAACCTGGACTCTAAGTGTCGAGCAGTGATATCTTGTTAGCATCTGCCTCTCTATCTTTGTCTCTCTGTATCTGTTTCTGTGTCTGTCTCTCTGGCTCGCTCTCTCTGTCTCTCTTTCTCTGTCTCTCTCGCTCTGCCTCCATATATGCCTCTCTTTCTATGTCTCTGCCTCTGTCTTTCTGTCTACGTTTCTCTACCTCAGCCTATCTGTCTGTGCCTTTCTGTCTCTCTGTCTGTGCCTTTCTGTCTCTCTGTCTCTTTTTTCTGCCTCTGTGTTTGTATCTCTGTCTCTTTCTCTCCCTGTCTCTGTCTCTCTCACTTCCTCTCTCGTCCTTCCACATCAATTCAGAAAAAGTTTCGGTGTCTCTGAGACTGCCTTAAATTGGTTAGCTTCCTACCTCTGCAATCGGTCTCAACAAGTGGGTATCGGTACTAGTCCCCGGAGTCAGTCGCTAAGGAGTTACCGACTGACTTGATGAGTTAGCGACTGACTTAGCGACTAAGTCGACTAAGTCGCTTGCTTATCGACTGACTAAGTCGCTTAGACCTATCGACTGACTTAGCGACTTGCTATCGACTTCTCAGGTAATTAGGTATGTCTAGTGGACATACCTGATTACCTAACAATACAATGCATTTTACCGCATACTGTACTGACCGTACCATCATTTCCGTGGGCAGTAGATGGGACCCATATGGGCTCTATACGGGTCCAGTATGGGAGTATGGGCTCCGCTCCATTTGGGCATGCTGACAAAGGACAGATCGATGACTGTAAAAATTAATGTTAACGTGAGTTCGTGAAACTGAGCGCTTGATAAATCGACTGAAGCCGAGGATTTATAGCAGTACCCGATCTCACGGCCAACCAGTTGGCCGAAACTGCTGATGCGTGCCTCTTTCAGGCAGTATCAGAGAACGAGTATCATGTACTCCGGCATTAATTTTATTACCAGTGTGAGAACTGTAGAAAACAGGCTGGGGAGTTTAGTCTTTGATAAATGTGGAGTTGAATATTTTATTCGTATTTTCTAAACTGATGTCAGCGAAATTTGAAAGCAGCAGATTTCAACGCTACAGTAGTTTTGCAAGTCAAACTCGATTCAAAATCAATTGCTTTGTTAAGAAAATTCAAAGATGAATACATGTTATACCGTGGATGTTGGAAACGACCTCCCTGGGGTGGGCAAAGAAAACTTAACTTTGAGGTCCTATGAAAGACTAGGGGGTTAAACCCCCCAAACCCCGAAAATTCTCACTCTACTTATTCCCCCTCTTTGTAATCATCTACACCATCTTCATAATAGAATGCATAAATTCACTGTACCAAAATAAGGCAACGACTATATCCCCGTATTCTCTAGTAGAACTCTTACTAATAGAGAAAACTCTCTTATAACGTACCAAGATGCTGCATGTCAGCATGTTTTCTTCAATAAACGAATATTGTATTGTAGTGTATTGTTGCTCGTCCTGCTGCTGATGTCTTTGCCAAATCGAAACTCGGAAACCGCGATTAAACAACAAGAAAATATTAAGTGAACGAAGAAGTCGATAGCAGTCGATAGCTTAGCGACTGGTTTCGACTTGAGGGCTTAACGGCGGCGGCGGCGGCGGCGGATGGCGGCGGCGCCGGGGACTAATCGGTACTGCTCGATCGGATCTTTCTCTCTGCACTGCTGGCGTCCCTCAGGGTTCTGTTTTCGGTCCCCTATTATTTACCATCTTCACCTCACCAATCAGTCGCACAGCCGATCACTTTGGAGTCCAGTTACAGCAGTATGCTGATGACACTCAGCTTTTTATCGCTCTGTCGCCAACAGATCAGTCCGGTAAAGTAATACCAGAAGAGTGCCTCTCTTCAGTGCATGCTTGGTTCCGCTTCAGTGGTCTTGCTATAAACCCAGATAAGTCTGAGGCAATCATGTTTGGCTCACGCCAGCGACTCCGCTCTTTCCCTTCTCATTCTAGCGTTGACCTTGCTGGCACTGTCGTTCCAGTATCAAAGACTATCAAAACACTTGGGGTCACTTTGGACAGTAATCTCACATTCCAATCTCACATAACAAGCCTTTGCAAATCTTGTTTCTATCATATCAGGGCAATTCGTCACATAAGGTCTGCTCTTACCAAAGATATGTCACAGACCATAGCCTGTTCTCTTGTCTGCTCTCGCCTCGATTATGCCAACTCTGGGATTGCAGGCATGTCAGATCTTCAAGTCAACAGGCTTCAACGCATCCAAAATTCCCTGGCTCGCGTGGTGTTCCGTGCATCTTCTCGTTCAAACTCATTAACTCTGCTCCATCAGCAGCATTGACTTCCTGTAAAATTCAGAATAAGATTTAAACTCTCCTGCTTGACATTTAAAACCCTCACAATGTGCACTCCTACCTCCCTTCAACCACTACTCTCTCCATACATCCTGCCACGCAGTCTACGGTCTTTGGTTATGGGTCTTTTGGTTGAGCCTAGATGCAGCACTGCAATGGGCTCTCGTGCATTTCGTGTTGCAGCCCCAAGGAATGGAACCGACTACCAATGCTTATCCGTTGCTGGACCTCTAATTCGTCCTTCAAGAAAGGCCTCAAAACTCAATACTTCTCACTGGCTTTCAAACATACGGATATCTAATTGCTCTTTACCTGGCGGCTGACTAACCGCGCCTCAGATTCGCATTTCTGTGTGACTTTGCGCGCGTTAAAAATGTTTGTAATAATCAATTCCTTTGGTGTCTTTCTAATTGCGTCTCAAAATAAACATCTCGCACACGAGGGACAACCGCGAACATTCCGTAAGGTCCGTCGACAGAATGACATTTGATATCATATTCATATTCAGCCTCGGACATTCTACGTGTACCGGTAATTCGCCTCCATTCTTTTATCGCGTATCCGACATCTCTGCCCCTGAGGCCGCGCTGTCCCAGCACAAACGGGGAGGGGCGTGTCAACCTACCACCCACTCACCCACACAAGAATGCGGCACCAAAACATCGTCCCTAGGGGTAGAATTTCTTGAAGTCGAAGATGGCAGGTTGACACTGGGATGTAACACTGACGTAGATTTCGGATCTATATGTAAAGTTCCAATTGGTTGACTTAACTATGATTGAATGGCTGAATTAAATGCTTCACTTAAATCTCCTTTAAACAACCGTTAAATTATTTCTTCACATTTTCTCAAGGAATTATTCTTACAGCACGCAAAACTGCTTGCTGATTGCTGAGTTACTTTGAAACCCCCATATTTTTGGGTCTCACGGGATTTCCATACATATTTACCCTTCGTATAGCGGAGTAATACTATTTCCTATTCGATGTCTCTCCCGGATAAGATCTCGCATTCCTATTAATAGTTCAGCGGGACAGTTGCTATCTGACTTCATCGGTCACGTGAACCAATGACAGCATAGTTGGGACACATCTTCACCCCAGAAGAGACCTCACATCACATCTGACATGACAAACAGTTTCTGCGTATACGAGACGTCGTTATTACCCAGGTAATTAGCGTCACCCTCTTCCTTTACCCATCCGTGGGAAATCCAAAAATATCAGACCGACCGCAGTCGTCAATTGTATCGCGTACGACTTGAAGCACAGTCATCAATTAGCACTGTTAGGAAGTAGACAAAGTCTGAGCTTGTATTAAGTTCATATTATCTTTGCGCTGAGTCTCAGACTCGTCACGTCGTACTTGTGTATAGAATGCGAATAATGTAATCTGTTTGATTCAGAATATGGAAGGCGTTTCTGAATTCATCGTAGGCACTTGTCAGCTGCATCCTAAGTCCATTATTGATGTGTATGACTCCAAGCAATTTTCATATTCGATGGTACCCGATGAGCTCAATTATGACTTCCTAAGTGGCAGCTGTGCTGAATTCTACATTGAACCTATGAATTCATGCGTCGGCGACGCAGATCGTATGATATCTAGCGGGAATCAACTGGCCTTCACAGACGACATTCCGGTTTTACCAGATGATATGCGTGGCTATCTCGACACGGTGAACTGTTACCAGATTATGCCACACCCTGATTATCCTGGGTATGTTGCGCTACGGTTTTTGGGAATGATGAAGTATAACTGGCGTTGCAAAAAGTTTAACTTCCAGCAGTCTAACGATCTAAAGTTTTTGGTGACACATGATATAAGGCTAAGGACCTATGGTGACGCCAATAATATAGAAATCCGCGGGACTGGTCCAGCGGATAAGTACACGACGAAAAGCAACATGTGTCTTCACATAGTTCCATGCATTTGGTGTCCACAGTGGCCAAAAGAAGCCAAACATTGGCCTTTTCGACAAAGAAATTACGAATGGCCAACAAATACCAACATCCGAAATATAGTACAGAATGGTTGCCATGTTGTACATGCAAAACATCCTTTTTGTAGAAATGATATACTCCAGTCCAGGCTGTCATTTTCCAGTGCGGAGACGTGTCTAATTCAGAGTTGGACTCCAGTACAGCAAATTGTCTATCATATGCTCAGATTCTTTGCCAAAAGAGAACTAATCAGAAAAGATATCCCGAAGGAAGATGAAGTTCTCTGTATGTACCATTTTAAAACACTCATGCTGTGGTCCAGTGAGGAGATGTCACCTGAATGGTGGAATTCCACTTGTGTTATTGAAATATGTTGTAATTTATTGCGAAAGTTCTCAAAATGGCTAAAGAAAGGATATTGTCCAAACTATTTTATTCCTCAGGCAAACTTGTTTCATGAACGCAGGAATCAGAAAATAGTTGATGAGACTATAAAATGTTTGAATGAATTCTACAATTTTTACACTCTTAATGGTTGGTTTGCACTTAACTACATAGCGCTAATCGTGAAGAAGTTCTTTACTGTTGAAAAAATAATGCAGACTCTGATAGACTTTGGCCAATACGTGTTGGATATCTGCGAAATCATGGATGCTGCCAAACTCAAACAATTAAACACTCAGTTTTGGGCCGGATTCTGGTTTCATGTTTCATATATCTTTAGTGCAGTAAAGCTTGAACCTGGTTATAGATTGCACGGACGCCTAAGTTCTCTTTATCCTGTGAAGGATTTATTGGAGAACAAAAAAAGAGGTGACTTTCTATCTACAGTAGAGCATGCATCAAATTTTTCACAACTGGGGAAAGTTTTGGTAATTATGCATGCCTCCATTGCGTTACGATTTAAGCAAGCTACATACGACAGTGAAAGTTTTATTGGATTTATCAGAGAACTTACACTGCAACCGACTGTCGTACGGTCTAAGCACCATAATTTTCCAAAACCCAGTAAAATAAATATCGACGGAAGTGGAGTCCTGCTCTTGAGAGCTCAAGATCTTATGGAAAATTTAACTGGGTTAAATAGTCCTCAGGAATTTAAACTGGTCTCTCAGTTGTCAAAAGAGCTTCTAACAAATGTGCTGTACTTAGATGATTTGCAGTCGCGCCTTATCAAAAAGGTGGCTTCCGCGTACATGGCTGCTCTTCTTTTTTCGGACTTGAATTATGAAGCTGCTCTAGAATTCGGAACGATAGTTGTAATCAATAAAACGCCTGATTATGACGAGGAGAAGGAGGCGGAATACGTGTGGGAGAAAGAAACTTTGAACGCAGGCTGTTTGTTTTTCATTGATGACGTCGTTCGAATTATTGGATTTTATCTGCTTTTCAGGCGAATAAAGAATAATTTTCAGTACGACATGAAGCGGTATCTTCTTGATCTGCGTCTTACCCCAGAAGTGTTTGCTTACCTTTTAATAATTCTGTCAATTGAAAGAAGACATAAGCCTCTTAGATTTAGATGCGACTTGCAAACGCCAAGATTTGCGTTGGATATAATTTTAATGAATTTAATAAGTCGAAAATGTTCTGGATTGTCAATGAAGACAAAAACCAGTTTACGCGTGTATCAGAGAACCGATCCAATTAATAAATCAGAAGCGCCCAATAAGAGCTCTGTTCCAATTGAAGACATCATTCAATTGCTCATAGAATATTCCTTGGAAAATGTAACATCATTTTACAATGCGATCTGCAAAGACTTTGACATTCAGTGCAATACAGCTGATTGTTACCGTGCTGCGTATCTATACAAGTGCCGTAAATATCATGAAGTTTTGCAATTGTGTGAACGAATTCTGAGTGAGCCAGATCTCCAGAGCAGTTTGAAGGGCCTTACATTTGCAAATGTAATGGTGCAGCCACCGTTTGACTCTTATTTTGATAGCGACATTCAATGTTTGCTTGGATTTCACACACTTGTTTTCTATCCATCGGATTTAAATGGAGATTTTCAGAGACTACTCGACAATCCTACATCTAAATATCAGAAATCTTCAGATTCTGTTTATCGATTTTGGGAGGCTTACAGTGAAAAATCCCATTATTTTCTTGGAAGCCACTTCCTGGCAAGATATTTGAAACTGAGATGTCTTAGGGACAGTTATCAATCAAAATCAGAAGAAATACCGGTGGCATTGAAATGCCATCTTCCATTTGAGCAAATCATAATGTGCTTTCTTCAACAAAAACTTCGGCATATTCAGCAATAGTCCTCGGAATGTAAGAGACTATGGGGACAAATGACAGAGGCGGATTTAAGCATAAGCTAGAAAAGCAACAGCTTAGGGCCTCACAATCAGCACAGGACTAAAAAAGTCAAGGAATTTTTTGGAGGGGGAGATTTTATATATTATATCACGCGTTGCTCCGTTCAATAGAAATTCGACGACTGCGCTCAATGGAAGTTACTCGTTCAGAAGTTTAGAAAATAATGTTGAATTGGTGTCACAATTTTTCCAAGTTGCTTTGCCTGGAATCTTTCAACACATTTTAAATGTCCTGATCGTTCTGGGCTGCCGAGTACAAAATATTCTGCTCCTGAAAATTAGAACCTGTTAGTTTGGATGCATTGCCAGAGTGCGAGCATTGGCTTAGTTCCAGCAATGCAACTTGACAAGGCACCATTTATCCTCCCGCTATGACTAACTTTTTTGGAAGAGCCGTCTCTTAAGCTAGCCCTGAGGGGCAGCCATGGGTAAGAAGTGTTAGCGACTTCTTTTTCTCGGCCTCGGCACATGAGGGCGGGTGGTCAGTCTTCAACCTCGCCGACTCATCTCCCCACTGAAAATGGAAGGTCAGTGCATGTACTCATTATAGCTGAGTTGGCTCGGGTGCGCAAGTGGAGCATAAATCTTTAAACAAGTTTCTGCGTGGCGGGGATTTGAACCTAGACCTTTCTGCTGACGGTCCAGCATACTAACCACTAGGCTTTTGTGTGGCGCTGAGAAATTTCGAAGACTGCCAGCTACATTGCAGAACACGGTGGCCGATTGGTTAGAGCGCTCGCCTTGTAACGCGAAGTATACGGATTCGAGCTTCGCCTCAGACATTACTGTGCAGAGATCCTGACGAAGTCTTTCACTTACGATTGCTCAGAGCCATCGATTGATGCCTGGTCATTGGATTGTGGCGCTTAATGAATACTCATGAATACACTGGTGCTTTGCGCTTAGCTTCAGAGTAGCGCTTTATAAATTTAGAGCTTACGATTACCATTACGATTAATAAAGTTACGTTTCCGTTAACATGTGAAGCGATAACATTTCATTGTACAAAGTCGTATTTTAATTTTCAGTGAATGCGCCATTAGATGAGCCACTAAACGTGTTTGCATGTGAGTCAGCTATGCTGCGTCGTTGGAATGAGAAGATGTCGTCAACTTTTATCTCTATTATCTCGAAATGACATTTAAACAGGGACGGTTTAACCACTAGGCGAACTAAGCGGCCGCCTAGGGCGGCATATTTCTGGGGGCGGCAGAAAAGCTACACAAAGAAATATTTTTTAAACCATTGCCGCCGTTTTGCCAGTCCAGAGGCGTAGGCCTAGCCATACAAGGCGCTCCTTCATTCTGCTTAAGGGCTGTAATGATCTCCCAAACCACACAATGATTCCCAGCTACACAACATGCTATAAGATGTTATAGTGTAGAGAAGAATCTATTTAGATTATATAATGTAGGGTAGTAGAGCTACATAAATGTAACTTAATTAAAATGCCAGCAGCTAAGCCAGCATTGTAGGGATTAATTAATATTAGATAGAGGGGTTCATCATATCTACGCAAAGGACAGCAAACGATGTGGACTCACCCCATTGGTCAGTACGAACAGCTGATCAAAACCGTTATGGCGTAGCGGCTGACGACTCGGTAACCAAGCAACCGTGGTGACGTGGCGTGGAGATACGGCAGTTCGATTTTTGATTTCAACTGAACAAGACGTTCTAGAAATCTTGAGTGGATCGACTCGGTGGATGTTGGACTAAGTCGATGAGAGGGCATCGTTAGTCATTATGATCGGTTTTGCGAAACGATCGATGCAGTTGAGTTTATAAGTCGAGACGTTGGACAGCGAGGATCGAATAATTCGAGTGAAACGCTCTCGTAACAAACCGTTGCGAAGCGTGACTTTCCATCATAGGAAGTCGACATTTGCGAAGCGATCTTGTCAACGGACTTAAGGAGTTATTCCGCGAGTGAAGTGTACGTTACTCTGGAGTAGTAAAGCACACACTCGGGTTGTAACGACGGTCTCTTTGGGAGAGACATCAAGCTACGAGAAGTCACGAGAACGGTGGACAGTCGAGCTTCGACGAGGGAGAAACAAGGCGATTTGCGAATGGAGCCGCGAACTCATCAGATGAACAAACGGATGAAAGACAGCTTTTCCACGAGGAACAAACTGTGAGAACATTCCGTGCTAAAGGGTCTTACTGGGAGGTAGCATTAGGCAATAAAATCTAGATAGCAAAGATGCTGGCTAGGTAAGGAATAAGGCAAAGTAGACATAGGATAACTAGACATTGAACTGTTACATGCTTTAACTTTGATATACATTATATTCATATTCATTTAAATGCAAACACAGGTGTTCAATGTTCTTTTCCCTAGTCAAATAGATAGGCCTATGCATTTCCTTGTCCAGTAAAGACAAGATGAAACAAAACTAAAGTAGTCGTGGGTGTAGAACATAACACTAAGCACTCTTAGTATAGGGTGGCGCTACATTAATGGGGGCTCGTCCGGGATTGAATTGTATAATCAATTAAGGACATTGATTAAAACGATCTGGGATCATATCTTAGACACAAGAGGTGTATTTAGATAGGATTTAATAAGTAAACAGAGATATTTACTTACGAGCTAGGTATAGCATACTTTGTCGTCTGCGGTATTCATTAATACGCATGACGTAATTGAATTTTGAATTGTGACCAATCATACGTTGTCGAAGGTGAGGTCAGGTCAACGGTTGCAAATCGCAAAAGCTAACTATTGGTAAGAGTTAGGTCAGGTCAAGGTTGTTCAGTGTTTAAGTTATAAACAAAGTGAACTAGCTTTGAAATCTGAAATTTATCTTGAGCCTTATATCAAAGAAAATTGATATAGCGCAATGGCTGGTGAGATTCAGAAGTGGATTAAGGTGGCGCAGGACCTTGGATACGCAGAAGATGCTGTTAGAGAATATGTCAAGGACAGGCAGAATGAGATTAGGGAAGATAAAAGACGTGAGGCTGAGGAAAAGCTACGTCTAGCGGAAATGGAAAAGGAAGATAAAAGACGCGAGGCTGAAGAAAAGCTACGTCTAGCTGAAATGGAAAATCAAAAGGAAGATAAAAGGCGTCAGGCTGAGGAGAGGTTGCGTCTAGCTGAAATGGAAAGTCAAAAGGAAGAGAAAAGACGTGAGACCGAAGAGAGACGGATCTCCGAAGAAATGAATTTGAAGAGGATGGAAATAGAGAAGGAGATAAAACTTAAAGAACTAGAACTTCAGATGACACGTGAGACAAGACGAGAAGATGGAGATAGGATAAGACTTGATGGAGATGGAGAGTATTCTGGACAGGCAAATAATGCCAAATATGTTAAGATGCCCATCTTCAGAGAAGAAAAAGATTGTTTAGATGCCTATCTTCTCAGATTCGAGAGGACATGTACGGCATACAGAGTTCCGAATGAGTTATGGGTTCTGACACTAGTAAAATCGCTTCAAGGCAAAGCGCTCGAAGTGTACGAAAGAATGAGTATAGAAGAATCTCAAGACTATGAAAAGTTAAAGGAGAGACTACTCATAAGGTTCAAATTGTCAGAATCGGGATACAGAAATTTGTTTAAACAAAGCCCTAGAGAAAAAGACGAAACTCCGGAACAATATGTAGGAAGACTTAAGCGTTACTTAAGACAGTGGCATCAAATGTCAGGCTTTAGTGAAGACAAAGAAGGTCTAGAACAACTCATATTGAGAGACCAATTCTTCATTATGTGTGACAATGATATGAGACGCTTTCTAAAGGAGAAAGGGAAACTAAATCTTGAGGAAATGTTGCAACAGGCCCAAAACCTCATAGAAGCGAGAGAATCGGATGAAAGGAAATGGATTCATACTCAGAAGAATAGAGACAAAGAATCCAAAACGCAACCGAGGGACAATAAGCAGAAGAGTTTTGAGAATACAAGCAGTTCTCATAACAAATTTAGAGAACAGAGGGAGTTCAGAGATAAAAATCAATTCAAGAGTAATTGGAAGTTCTCCGACAACAAGAAATATGGAGTAGAAACAGAAACTCAGAAGACGGGATGTTTCCGCTGTGGATCAAAATTTCACAGAATAGCCCAGTGTAGTGAGAAAGATAAGACAGGGAGAGAACATAGAGTAGCAACAATGCAATGCGACGAGGAATCAAATGAAAATGCAGATAAACAAGAGGCAGTAATTTCATACTGTTCTGCATACGTTGAACAAGAAGGAAAGTGTATAATAGAAGAACACAAGTATCAGGGACCAGTTGTAATTAATGGATGTGTAAAGAAAGGAGTCTTTGACACTGGTTCAAATTGTGTTGCTGTAAAAGAGAGTCTGATCAAGAAAGATGAATACATAGGTCGAAATATGATATGTACTTTCATGAATGGTACTAAACATGAGTATCCGATGGCAAAAGTCGCAATACAGAGCGAATACCTCACAGGCGTGGTAGAAGCTGCTGTGATCAAAGATCTAGAAGTAGAAACGATAATTGGATCAAGAGTAGAAACTATAGAAACTACAGAAGATTCTAAATTGAATTTGTGTTATTGTGAGGCTGAAGTAGTAAAGTGGAAGAAAGAGGCAGAGAGAGATACTGAAGAGTTCACTAGCAAGGTCAGAGTAAATGAAATAGATACTAAATGCCTTTATGATACAGGAGCAAATTGTGTCGCTGTGCAAAAGAGATTAGTGAAACCAGAACAATACACAGATAAATTTATGGTGTGCAGATTTGCTAATGGCAAGAAAGAAAAATATCCCATGGCAAGAATTAAAATTGAAGGAAATGACTTCAAAGGTGTGACAGATGCTGTGGTGATAGAATCCTTAGTGACAGGATTGATCACGGGTCCATGTTTGTACGAGAAGAGTATAAACAGGATCCAACCGAAAGGAAAACATGATAAAGAGAAAACGGATAAATCATGTGAACCTAAAATTAATAGAGCCAAAGCAGAGAAAGAGAAAGAATGGAATGTAAAGGGTTGTGACGCTGAAGGGATGAGATGCAATAAGGCTAAATCATCCATAGAAATCCAGAACACAACTGGACATGATTGTGAGATTATCACAGAAACAAGAATAAATGACGGAGTGGAACGAAACGGCAAAACAGAAGTGGTATTAGCAGGATGTATGACACGAGCACAGGATGAGATAAAAGGGAGACGTGTCGAACGACCACTGAGAATGCCAGAAGTAACAGGTTTAGATCCCAAACCAGAGGAGATAATGGAACCTATAGAACCCAGGTCTAGCAGAAGAAACCATTTAGTGGAGAACAGAAATAATGAAGAGAATAAGAAAATTGGATATAGGAAAGGAAGAAATTGGCAGGAGTCCAAGTTATATTACATGAAGACATCCGAGAGAGCGGATGTAACGGAAAAGAAGAATTACGGAAATGACGGGAGATTTCATAGGTCTGATCAACAGGCGATGCAGACAAATTATAGATACGGAGATAATACGTGGAATTGGCGAAGGCCAAGATGTAAGTCAAGCTGGAAGACACGTGAGGACTATGAGAAGAAAGATTACAGTAATGATAATAGAAAGCAATACAGACCATGGAAGGATTGGAAGGCCAACAGATGGAGAAATTCTGGGAGAAACCTAGAAAGATCCTGGAGAAGAAGTGGAGAAGAGGAGTCTGTAAAGTGCAAAGGTGAAGATAGCTATTCGAGAAGTGATAGCGATGAGTCGGTCGATGGTAAATGGTTGAGTTGGAGAGAGAGGGAAAAGTATGACAGGAGGAAAGGAAATCCCAGGTATCATATGACATGGAGATGTCGAAATGATTAGAGAACAGTTGAAAGATAAGCCCAGTGCGAGGTATTTAAGTAATTTCGTGAGGCAATTTAACGAGGAAAATTCTGTAATTAAGGGTTATAGATATATACAATGATTTTATATTTTGAGTTAAGGAAATGATCACTAGGAGTGATCTTTGAATTAAGTTAGTCAAGAGCTACAGAAGGGCAGCTGTAGGAAATTTAGAGAAAATAAGTAGATGAGAAGTTAGTGGAACTTGGTGTTGAGATAAACAGACATGAAGTTCAGGAGTTATTTAAAAAATAAGTAGTTGTAGAGGTAAGATGTAGTTAAGGTTAAGATGCAAGGAGAGAATCCTTGTGGTAAGTGGTCAAGTGAAACCTAACTTTGGTAGTGAGGAAAATTTAAGGAAGTTAAACAAGTAAGAAGTTTTCTGGGAGCAGTCAACTATTACAGGAAATTCATACCAAACTGTGCGATGATAATGAAACCACTCACAGAATTAACCAAGAAAAATGCCAAAGTAATTGTTGAATGGACTAATGAATTGGAGAGTGCATTCACAGAACTCAAGAAGGTGTTATCAGAAGCACCAATATTAAAACTACCAGACCTAGATAGAGAATTTGTAGTTAGAACAGATGCATCGAATGCAGCTTTGGGAGGTGTGTTGATGCAAGAATACGATGGAGTGATGCATCCGGTGTCATATGTAAGCAGAAAGTTGAGCGACGTAGAAAAACGATATTCTGTAGAGGAACGAGAATGTTTAGGAATGATATTCGGGTTGAAGAAATTTAACAGGTATCTTTATGAAAATGTTTCCATTGCAAATTCAAACAGATCATTGTAGTTTACAATACTTGAAGACAGGTAATGTGAAGAATGATCGTGTGATGAGATGGAATCTGTTATTGCAAAACTACAAGTTTAGGATAAGATACATTAAAGGTAGTGATAATGTAGTGGCAGATTACTTAAGTAGAGGACTAGAATAAGCCAATTAGAATAGTCATAAGTAAGATAGTAACGTAAGTTATGAGATGATAGGACAGTTTATCATTTCATGTATGATTAGTTAAAGGATTAAATGTGTGTTGCTTTAAAATATAAGTTAATAGATTATTAAGTCAAGTTAATATATATATTTCACTAGTTAAAGTTAGACCAATTGGAACAGTAAATGGTTTTACTAGATAACTGATATATGTTAATGTAAGTTGTGTAGATAAGAATATTGTGTAGTTAGGTAAGGAGTCATAGTATTTTAAGAAAAAAATGTATTATTTCTTTGATTGTGGGGGGTGATGTAATGATCTCCCAAACCACACAATGATTCCCAGCTACACAACATGCTATAAGATGTTATAGTGTAGAGAAGAATCTATTTAGATTATATAATGTAGGGTAGTAGAGCTACATAAATGTAACTTAATTAAAATGCCAGCAGCTAAGCCAGCATTGTAGGGATTAATTAATATTAGATAGAGGGGTTCATCATATCTACGCAAAGGACAGCAAACGATGTGGACTCACCCCATTGGTCAGTACGAACAGCTGATCAAAACCGTTATGGCGTAGCGGCTGACGACTCGGTAACCAAGCAACCGTGGTGACGTGGCGTGGAGATACGGCAGTTCGATTTTTGATTTCAACTGAACAAGACGTTCTAGAAATCTTGAGTGGATCGACTCGGTGGATGTTGGACTAAGTCGATGAGAGGGCATCGTTAGTCATTATGATCGGTTTTGCGAAACGATCGATGCAGTTGAGTTTATAAGTCGAGACGTTGGACAGCGAGGATCGAATAATTCGAGTGAAACGCTCTCGTAACAAACCGTTGCGAAGCGTGACTTTCCATCATAGGAAGTCGACATTTGCGAAGCGATCTTGTCAACGGACTTAAGGAGTTATTCCGCGAGTGAAGTGTACGTTACTCTGGAGTAGTAAAGCACACACTCGGGTTGTAACGACGGTCTCTTTGGGAGAGACATCAAGCTACGAGAAGTCACGAGAACGGTGGACAGTCGAGCTTCGACGAGGGAGAAACAAGGCGATTTGCGAATGGAGCCGCGAACTCATCAGATGAACAAACGGATGAAAGACAGCTTTTCCACGAGGAACAAACTGTGAGAACATTCCGTGCTAAAGGGTCTTACTGGGAGGTAGCATTAGGCAATAAAATCTAGATAGCAAAGATGCTGGCTAGGTAAGGAATAAGGCAAAGTAGACATAGGATAACTAGACATTGAACTGTTACATGCTTTAACTTTGATATACATTATATTCATATTCATTTAAATGCAAACACAGGTGTTCAATGTTCTTTTCCCTAGTCAAATAGATAGGCCTATGCATTTCCTTGTCCAGTAAAGACAAGATGAAACAAAACTAAAGTAGTCGTGGGTGTAGAACATAACACTAAGCACTCTTAGTATAGGGTGGCGCTACAAGGGCCCTATTCTGTCATTTTCCTCCAAGCGCTCAAATTTTAAATTTGGTTCATTGTTCCATCTGATGACATATTTAGCCGCTGCCTACGGTGTTCAAAAATCCCGTGTACTGCGTGTATGAACTACAGTCTGTATGATGACGGATGGTACTTGTCTATACATGTAGGCCTACTAGGTTACCCTGATATGTCGGAGTAATTGACCTTGTTCGACCCCCCAGCTGCACATGAGCCAGATTATCTCTTTTAGATGTACAACCAAGGCGCACTTTAACCGTATAATCTCGCAGCTCCAGCGTTAAGGCTAAAATATGCCTGAAATAGTATGCCTTGTTCGTCTGTCTTTTTGCTCCCCCCTCTCTCTCTCTCTCTCTCTCACTCTCTGTCTCTGTCTGTCTATGTCTCTGTCTCTGTGTCTCGTTTTCTCTCGCTGTCTCTGTCGCAGTCTGTCTCTCTCAATGTCTCTCTACAAGACGTACACTCTACATTGTACGAACGTATGCAGTATTCAAAGCTCTCTTGAAAAAAAGAAACTAAGACTCAACTGATGGTAAGGAACTTCTAAATTTAGAGTAGTAGTTCTTGTTGCTTTAATTTTTAAGTAGTACATTTGTAGGCTAATCTGCTTTTCGTTTCTACATTTGCTAAAGAGAAAGCGCGAAAAATCAAATTTTGAAATTACATTATATTTGTATAGACTTCGCACGTAGGTAGGACTAGGACTTAGTAAACATAGCCACAGGAGTTAGGCCTACTAAGTGTTCAAATGAAACTGTGCACTGTATCATTAATTAATATTTACATTTTAAATTCCCATTAAACGTGTTAAACCATACAGCATAGGCTACATAGCTAATGCTGTTCCAGACTATTACTTTAATTATGGCAAAATTTAAAATTTATTAAGTGCCATATTTTTGTTTAATTTATAAGCAATAATGATTCTTAGATGATTACCACGAACGACGATACTAAATTAAAGATGCAGCATTCGGCTGCATTCCTGTGTGAAGGTTATATTAACTTGATTAATTTAATATTAATTAGGCCAAGTTATCGCACTAGCCAGGGGCGCAGTGCGACAGGTTCGCCTAGGGCGCCAAATACTCTGGCGCCGGCCCTGCATTTAAACGGTGTTGCCTTATCTTCCGTTGGTTTATTCCAATAAGCTCGAGGGCCGGGGTCAATAGGAGGTTGCTGGAGATGGGGAAGAGCCAAGCCAAACTGAGCTGGAATCTTCCTTTCCATTTCGCAAACTAACACGGAATCTAGACATACGTATACATGTATACATACACGCATACATACATACATGAATACATGCACACATTTACAAATACATACATACATACATACATACATACATACATACATACATACACACATACATACATACATACATACATACATACATACATACATACATACATACATACATACATACATACATACATACATACATACATACATACATACATGGTTAGCAAAATATAGTTTCAACATTAAGTCATTTGAAAGATGATGCAGGGCGCTCTGCGAGTAACATTGTTTCAGATATATCTGGTGCACGGCTGCACGCTGTCCCACTGCTAATCTGCAGTGCATCACATATTAGCCTCGAGTTGGGTGAATAATTGATATCGGTCTAAAGTCCTTTAATGTCCAGATGCTGAGAGATCTTGCAGCTCCACATAAGGTTCTGTTTGTTCTAAAAAAAAACGGTGTTTACGCAAGCACCGAGCTTTCAATTAAACTCATTCGGAAGGATTGGCTGAATCATTGGACACGTGTTGCATCCCGGACGTCGTCAGCCGTATATGTCTGTTCTTCTCGACGTCCGTGTGTTACTTACTATTTGGAAGTCAGTGTCTGTAAGCCTGTTGTTTCTGCTTGGTATTTGTCTGTATCCGTGAATGCCATTTGCGATTCAGTCTCTGTCTGTCTGCTTGTCTGTCTGCCTGTCTGTCTATCAGTTTATCTATCAATCAGTATATCAATCAATCAGTATATCAATCAATCAGTATATCAATCAATCAATATATCAATCAATCAATCAATCAATCATTCAAGCTCTGTCTATCTAGCTAGCTATTCGTCAATCTATCAATCTATCTGTCTGTCTCTCTGTCTGTCTATATATATGTCTATTTATCTATCTGTCTATCTGTATATCTGTATATCTATCTATTAACCAGTTTATCTATCTATCAGTATATCAATCAATCAATCAATTAATCAATCAAACTGTCTATCTGTCAGTCTGTTAGTCTCTGTAGCTTCACTCGACTTCTTTCGTATTTTAATCTGTTGTTGCTTCTTTAATTTTTCTTCATTCTCTCTCTCTCTCTCTCTCTCTCTCTGTCTCTGTCTGTCTCTCTGTCTCTGTCTGTCTGTCTCTCTCTTCTTTTTTCATTTTATCGTTCCGTATTAATTATCGTTATTGTATTCCTACTCTGTAAACTATCTGTCTCTGTATCTCTATCTCTCTGTCTCTGTCTATTCATCTCTGCCTCTGTCTCTCTGTCTATGTATCTGCCTCTCTCCCTGTGCTCTCAGTCTCTATCTCTCTTTCTGTGCCTCTTTCTCCGAATCTCTGTCTCTTGTCTTTCCACATCAATTCCTCTGGTGTCTTTCTCAATGCATACCAAAATAAACATCTCGCACACGAGGGACGGCCGCGTACATTCCAAAAGATCCGTCGACAGAATGACAGTTGATATCACGTTCAGATTCAGCCTCAGACATTCCATGTGTAATTCGCCTCCATTCTTTTTGCCACGCATCCGACAGCACTACCTCTGAAACCGCCCTGGACCAGCACAAACAGAGGGCGTGTCAACCTACCACCCACTCACCCACCCACACAAGAATCAAGCACTGAAACATCGTCGCTAAGGCTAGAATTTCTCCAAGCCGAAGATAGCAGGTTAACATTGGTGACGTCACTCTGCCGCAGATTTCAGATCTGTGCGTTTCATTCCAATTGGTTGGCACAGGGGGCAAATGGTATGCATCCCCCTACAATATTTCGGGATTAGTTGTATTATAAAATTCATTATTATTGTTATTGTTTTTGCTGTTGCTGTTGTAGTGGTTGTTGTTGTTATTGCCAGTATGAGAATTGTAGGAAAAAGACTGAGGGGGGTTACACTTTGATTCACGTGGAGTTGGGGTGTGCAACGAAGGCTTAACTATGGGGTCCTAAGAAAGACTAGGGGGATGAACCCCTCACAAACCCCGAATATTCTCACCCTGGTTATTACTACAATTATTATTATTATTGTTATTATTATTATTATTATTATTATTATTATTATTATTATTATTATTATTATTATTTTTTTATTTTTTTTTATGCCCCAAGGTACATATGATCCCTTGGGGACTTAGATATTAATTTGTTGTTATGTTATTTCCAGGAGATCAGGCCTCGTCCTCCGTTGAGTCCCTGAATGTGCCACGGAATGCGATGGCATTATACCGTTGAATGCAAACGGAAAGGCGCTGGAAAAGAAAGGTGCCCTCTCTCGGCTCCCCTGAAGCGGCCGAAAGGCGGCGGCCGACCTCGCGAATGAAATCGGCCCCGGCAGCGTTGATTGGCCCCAACGTTTCGAAGGCAATGGGCAGAAATAGGTGGGACGGTGGTAGCCCTGAATATTTCTCGGCTTTACGAATGGCAGCCTGTTCCGCCGCGGCCCCCGCTGCATTTGCTGTGTGAGCAATGTAGGATGCCGCACAGGTGTGTATCACCGTGGCGTCCCAGGCCAAGTATCTACCCGCCGCCCACGGAACCATTGTGGCCCCGTCCGGTCTCTTGCCATCCGTGCGGAACAAGCCAGACGGCTCCTTCGTACTCGGGACCTCAGCCTTCCGAAGGGCTTATTATTTTTATTATTATTATTATTATTATTTTTATTATTATTATTATTATTATTATTATTATTATTATTATTATTATTATTATTATTATTATTATTATTATTATTATTATTATTATTATTATTATTATTATTATTATTATTATTTGAACCCTAAGGATGAAATCCAGAGGGTGTGGAAAACTACTATAAATAAGTGAGAAACTGCAATAATAATAATAATAAAAATAATAAAAATAATAATAATAATAATAAAATAATGTTATTATTATATAATAATAACAGTATTATTATAGTCGTCTTCATCATCATCGTCATCATCATCATAATCACCATGCACTGAATAAGCGCCACTATCTAGTGACCAAGCATCAATCGATGGCGCTGCACAATTGTCACTGAAAGACTTTCCCAAGGTCCTTACACACTACACAGTACCGTCTCAGGAAAGGAGGCTCCTATCCATACTCATCGCATTATAAGGCGTGCGCTCTAACTAACGGTCCTGTATACAAACAATACTCCACAAATTCTTCTGACAGGATAAAGCAGTGCACAATTTTCCTTACATGGTCTTCTTTCATAACCTTTGAATATACCAGGCACCTCCCCCGTTTTCAAAAATGTACCGACGCCCTTGAATCGTTCCATCCGCCTGTTTCAGAGTCCGCAGCCGTGTATGTAGACATGTATACGTGTGTGTTGAAGTTTGTGGGTTCTCTTTCAACATCTTATGTAACACAATATAGACCTAATATGTCAGATGCCGGTTTGTCCGCTGTGTATGACCTATGAGAGTTGTATATGGTGCGTGGCTGGCTGTGTCTCACGGACGATTGGCAATGAAGCTTCTTGCGCGGTGTATAGTCCAGAGCAGAAGAGCACCCAGTCCATAAGTGGGGCAGAAACAGAGTGCGCTGGTTACCTCGATCATCTGCTTTCATTTCGAATTCTGTCACAAGGAATCAGACTTGATTAGTTCACTTGTATCCAAAATTGTCTTAGACATTTGCACAGCCGTTCAAAGTCGACCAAAGTCGAACTTTAAAAGGTTTGTAACTGTAGAGAACTGAATAAGAACTTAGATGGCTTGTTGGTTTAACCCTACAGAACTTATGACGTCTTTGAAAGCTTAAAGCTGTGGAACTTGTATCGGTTTAGAAAGATTAAAGCTTATAACAGTAACATAAATCCTAAGAAACTTGGACGGTTGCAACATACAGAGGAAAGATTTTCGTTCGTTATGGCTGATCTCGGTCAGTCGGTCTTATCTCTATCAGTATTGAAAATAAATTATCGCTCTTGCGTGCAAGCTTAAGGATTATCAGAATCATATTCGTATGCAGCATTCCTAGGCGTCCACTTGCAAGTTAAGTTGAGCGAAGCGCTTCACTCGGACAAAGGAATCTTTCCGGTCATACGTACTGCACAATTATCAATCGATCAACTAACCAGGCACTTGGTAACTACGTGCTGATAGCAATACGTAGTTCGATTGAGGAGATGCTGTCTTCAATCCGCCCGAGTTTATTTCGAGGTCATTAAGTACGTTGTTACAGGGTTGGCGAACCCTTCTTGCCATGCTGTCCAGCAGGCGGAGTCCAGCACCTGAAAATCATCGAGCGGGAAACGCATCTATCGTCACAAATAAGACTCGGATTCAGAGGATGAGCAGAGGATGGAGATGCGGAACAAGCGATGCTCTCGTGAAGCTGCCGTCGCTTGCACCAGACTCAGCAACCCGGTTCTTCCGCACCGTCAGCAGCCGTTTAACGACCCCTTCAGTCAATTCGCACCTGAACAGCGGCAAGAAGTCCACACCGCTCAACGCCGTCGATCAGCGTTTTGCGTTGACAGGAAATTCGCAAACTGGAGGAGGTTTTCCCGCCAAAACTGACCAGACAACGTTGTCCAGTGAAACCGGAAATGGTTCGACCACCGGAAATGGCCGAACAGCTTCTTCCGGTGAAACTGAAAAAGGGCTACACACCAGAAATGACCAAACACTTTCGTCCAGCGAAACCGGAAGAGGTTATCCATTGCGGTCCCTGAGCGTGGCTGCGTTCTTTCGACGAGTTCATTCGAGTCATCAGATGTCAAAGGTCGAACAAACAAAGAAGGAGAAACAAGGAGATGCCTTTAGAAGTACTCACAACGTCCGATCAACTTCGGACAAAGAAGAAGCCGATTCTGGCGGGAAAAGAAACTCGATCTTTCAGCGAATCAGTTCTATTAGGGTTCGAAACTGGACCGCTGTTGATTACAAATCACTTGATGACGGAAATCGACCGCTAGATGTCGACACAAGTCGTAGCAGCTTCCGGAAGAAATTAAGGTAGGTAATTGCAATTGTAATTAGTAACTTCTATTGCGCCGGTTTCTGATGCACAAGGCATCAACCGATAGCGCACCAAAACCAAGCCGTGAGGCGATCAGTTTACAGATGATCAGTTCATAAGACATAGAGGCAGCTTATGCAAGATAAGCAATAGGCAAAACAACGCGTTATGTATGATCAAGACGTTAGAACGCTGGGCTACCTACTCAGAAGTTGGCAGCTCAAATCCTAGCCAGTGTAGAAAGATGCTAGGACATTTCTGCTCCACATGCGACCCCTAGTGAACTCAGCCATGGGATGAGTACAGTGACCGTATATTTTCAGTTGGATGATCAGCCGGTGAGGAAGAGAACTGCCCAAATTCTCTCATATGCCGAGGCTAAGAAACAACGTTGCTCACAATTCATTCACATAGCTGCCTTTCGGGGCTAGCTTAGGGGCCATCCAAATATTACGTACGCAATGAGAAGGGCGAGTGGGGTCGGATTTAGGCGATTTTGCGTACGGGTGCGAACGGGGGGGGGGTAAGAGGGGGACAAAATGTGTACTTACGCAAATAAATGTCTAATATGACGTCCACATTAGCCTATTTATAACTCTGTATTGTCCTGTAGTCGTCTGATGGCATTTTATTACATTATATAAAAGCCATGTGCAGTTATTCTGTGCTGTGAACGAGACACCTATAATTTGTCTATATTGGCCCTCATTCATCCTTCAATCTGACCTAAAGTGCAGACAGTCGCTGCCGGGAGCTGACGAGACACTTTCTGCAGCTGGTCTTCGGAGGGGGTTTGTACTGAAAGAAGATGTTACTTCAGTTATGGTGGCAGCGGTGTTACGTAATCGAGCGGCTAGGCTAGTCTTCGGGGGTCTTGTTAGCGTTCGAAGCACGTGGGTTTTTGTAATTCACCTCGCGAAGACAGTTAGAAGACAGTACTCTTGTATGTTTTGCAATTCTTATTATACAATATTTTTACACAACGTATGTACACCTAGAACAGTTCTCACTTCGTGTTGCATAACAGTTTCTGCGTCTGCAATTTTTCGTCACACGATTCCTCCCTCCGTGAGTTAATCGTACGTCTCACCGATTCCTCCTTCCGTGAGTGAATCCTACGTCTAACCGATTCCTCCTCCTGTGAGTGAATCCTACGTCTCACCGATTCCTCCTTCCGTGAGTGAATCCTACGACCAACCGATTCCTCCTCCCGTGAGTGAATGCCGTTCTCCTTCCAGTCTTCGCTCTTCCTCCTTCTCAACTATCGTCCTGACCTGTCATTCATCCATCTCTCCCCCAATCTCGCTCTCCTTTCGGTCGCGCTATCATTCCTTCGCCCCTCCTTCTCCCTGCTCCCCTCTTATGACACCCGGTCAGGCCCTAATGTCAGTCAGTCTTATCTGATCTTGATTCTACCTATTTCATTAGTGTTCTTTTGCCTACATCAAATACTAAGCAACACATCATACTAATGTTAGGCCTACATAATAATACTAATATATATCGTAATCCTAAATCCCTAATATAATATCGTCCATGACTGTCACTACATCATCCGACTTCCCAAGCTCGACGGTATCGGTACGGCTTCTCAGAAAGCAAGATGGCATTTCAGGAGTGTTTTTGTTGTGCAGTCATGGCGATGTACAAGTGCACAGATGACACGCATGATGGCGTTTTAATTTCAATGTCTGTTTGCGCCATTTTTCTTGCGACGTCATCAGGCTGGTTTAAACATGTATCTACGGCGTTAATCTATAACATAAAACATACAAACACAACGAGTAGTAACTGTGACACAACGTTATAGAGTTTCTCTGTCACACGCTCATTTTAAAGACAATATATGACACTTCATAACATCAGAATAAAGCAAGTACTTGTAAACGATAAACATGACCATTTTGTCAGATTTAGTTGGCCATAAAGTCACGTGACAAACCCATAAACCACAAACATGCATCATAAATCATAAACCGTCCGCCATGAGATGTGTTTTCCCTGGGCGTGACTTATCCCCACCTCGTAGCGCTGGATTGCCTACGCGTGTACATTACAAAATTCTTTTTGCTTGGCGGTATTAGCCTGCGGTCGAATGCTACGTCTTCTTGGAATGTGTCATACGTTTTAGTCCTGGCACCATTCCATTTTAATCTGTCTTTTCTGTTCGCAGTCCTAATGATTGTCTTATTGTTATGATCCTCTTCCTTTTCGCCTCTTATCTTCTTTACACTTGGTGGAATTAACCTATTGTCAAATGTCTTCATCATGGCAGCATTCCATTGCATCCCGTCTGTTCTGTCTGTCTTATGTAATGCCTTGTTGTCATGTCCCTTGTCTGCTACGTATCTTATCTTATCATCGTTATTTTCCACTAGCCGGACTCCACCTACCATCGGTACATGTGTCTCTACGTCTCCAGGATGCCATAATTTTCCTGAGGAACGATCATGATATCTAGTTCCCATTGTTTTTCCAAATACCAGGGCCAATGATTCGCTCCTCATTGATCCTTTGATCGACGGGGCTCTATTAGCCTTCGCGTCTGTTTTAAAAGCCGTCTGCTCTTCACTGTTTGATTCCCTGTCGTCGCCTGTATGGAATATCACGCCTCTGTCGCCGTTAATGTCTGCGCTGATGTCTTCTTTGGTGTCTGTGTCGGACGTATGGTCGTCGCTGTCTGTAGCTGTGTCTCCGTCTTCTCGAATGTCTTCGTCGTTACTGTCATTAATTATGTCTCCGTCTCCGGTAATCTCTTCTTCCTCTTCCCCTGCTGTCTCGTCGTCGCTATCATGATTGAATTGTACGCCTCTATCGTCATTAATGACTGAACTCTGCGCCCTTCTAGACGCCTCCGTCGGTGTAGCTGTATTAATCTGTGAGGTGTCTCTGCATCTTGTCCATCCGTCGTCGGAAGTGGTTCTATTACTTGTCCACCCCTTCCTGTCATTAAAGTCATTAATGTCATTAACACCTTGTCTGGTCCCGTCGTTTGAACTCGACCGTTGGTCGATCACCATTAATTTACCCCTTCCGTCTCTTCTCTCACCCTGCGTCTCTGCCTCCCTGTCAGCCACGCGGAGTTCATTCGGTGCGTTGCCGTGGCTTGTGTCCGTTAAAGTTTCATGCTTTGAATTTGGTCGCTCACAGTCTACGGCTAACGTCTTTGGCTTTTCTCGGCGTTCGTCATGGGGTCCCTCAAGGAGTTCATTGCGTGCATTCATGGTCTGTCGCAGCGCCATTTTGTCCTTCTGTACGTTACCGTCGTAATTACGCTGTCTAGTGGCGATTAGTGCCTGTGGTGTTGCGTCGTTTCTGTCACGGTGGCCTATGTCTACCGGGTCTAGTAGGTCCGGGTTTTGCACGAATACGTCATGTCCCAGGATGAAGTCCACTGCCAAATTTGGGACGACTCCAGCCAGTACCTTTACCTTTCGATTTGTCCCAAAATGCGATGACCTGACTTCAATCTCACATGTTGACAAACATTTTACCGATCCAAAAGAACTCTGGACTGTCATGGGCCTCCCCATGACGGACGATTTATTTGGCGCCACTCGAAGACTTATAAGACAAGCCTCCGAACCAGAGTCCCTCAAGCCTTGCACTGGTACCCCGTTTACAAACAGTGGCACCATGAAACGCTTTCGATACTCACTGACCTTACTCGCGTTTTCACCTGTTCTTACAAAGTTAACTTGCGCATGAGGTTGCCCCTGCACGTGGAATCTGTTTTGACTCCTGTTATTGAATTGTGTCCCTTGGTCTATATAATCTGATCGGGTCCCTTGTTCCGACGAATGCATTGGTCGTGCATTCGCAGAGGAGTCGTGGGGTTTAGTCCACGGCGCTTCATTTCCAAAGCTTTTGGGCCCTTGCTTTTCCCACTGCCTGTTTCTAAAGTCAACATTGTTAGACTTAAAACCATGATTATGTTTTAGTTCTCCCTGATTAAGCTTTCGACTTTCCAGAGTACACTCAAAATGAAGGTCTGCATATTCAGCTACCTCCTTAGCAGACCTCGGTTTCCTCGCTTCAACAAAGTATTTAGTGTCTGAAGGCAAACCTTCCTTCAAGCGTTCAAGCAAAACGTCATCTTTAAGAGATTCAAAATCCTTTATGTCTTTGCATTCAAGATAGTAACTGAAAACATCACGCAGGCTATCTAGCAGTTGAGAATAGGATTGTTTCCCTTTTCTATTCATAGCCTTGAACTTGTCTAGGTAAAACCTGGCATTCATTCTACAGGCGTCCAGTAGCGCTGCCTTTGTCTGTTTGTAATTTGAACAAGTTTCTACAGACAGTCTGTTAAAATGTAAGCGCATTGAGGAGTTAAGGAGAGCTGGTAACAGCTTAGCCCATTTGCTCTCATCAATAGCGTGAAGGCAAGCCACTTTTTCAAATGAATGAAAGTAACTAATTGCATCTTCACCTTCACACATCGTCGGAAGTTTAGAGTAAGATGAAGACAAAGGTAGATCAGTGCCAGAAGCAGAAACATTCGATTGTAATAGCCCTAACTGAGCCTTTTCACGCAAAAGTGCTATTTCCATCTGCATCTTCTCCGTCTCTGCCTGCATCTTCTCCTTCTCTGCCTGCAAGCGCTTCTCCTCCGCCAGAGTCAGCTGGAGCTTCATCTGGGTTTCCCCAACACTCTCTTCATCCGCCTTCACTTCCTCCGCCTCGTCTTCACTCTGCTCCACCTCATTCTCGTATTCTTTCAACTTCTGTACCATTCCCTTCTTATCCAGACCTTCATAGCAAATGTCTCTCTTTTCACATTCTTGCTGCAAAGTCGCCAATTTCATCTTCTCAAACATCCTCTTAGCAATTCAGTGCAATTATTCAAACAGACTTCACAATACACTATACACCTTCGAAAAAGTCTTCGTAAAACACTCAAACACAAGTTCAAAATCCCTCGTAAACACTGAAAAACCAATCAACAGAAAGTCAAGCTATGACAGTCTTTCACACTTTTCGTCTAAACAATAACTGTGCTTTTGTTCGCACTAACAATCAATGATCGCTGTCCTTTCAGCAATAAACAATTATCTCAGCTCATACACTTTATCATCTAGCGTCAGTGCAATTCATGACACTCATCCAATGATCATAAACAGACAATTTAACAAGCTAGGTCTCGCTCACCCGATCTCGTCAGATTTTCAAGGTGTGTAGTTCCGAAGAATCCGCCGCACCGTCCACTCGAGATCTCTGCAAGGCTCCAAGTTGTCCTTCTCCAACCGTCCGTTCGTCCTCCGCGTCCTCTTGTGATCGTCCGAGTCCCTCTTCCGGTTGTTCGGATCGTCTGCTCGCTCGCTCGTTGAGTTCGGCTGTTCAGCTGCAGCCTCGATCGTCGCGTGCTCCTCGTCTTTTGCGTCCGATCGTCCTTCTTGTTCCGCTTCTTTCTCCGATGTCGTCACCGTCCGTCGTGCTGAGTTGTCCTCCAACGTCTCCGCTTGATGCTGGTTTGAGCCGTGCAGCGTATAAAATCTGCTCCGTCTCTCAATACAGTATAGACTGCGGGTGGCTCGGTCGCAATATAAACGTGGAGTACGAGGTTGTACTCTGCCTCCGACACTGATCATCTTCGATATGAAAAAGTGTCGTTAAGCCGATATACAACAATCAATACAGTATACTGAAGAATACACTGTACCGAATCCCTGCTGGCACAATGTACTGAAAGAAGATGTTACTTCAGTTATGGTGGCAGCGGTGTTACGTAATCGAGCGGCTAGGCTAGTCTTCGGGGGTCTTGTTAGCGTTCGAAGCACGTGGGTTTTTGTAATTCACCTCGCGAAGACAGTTAGAAGACAGTACTCTTGTATGTTTTGCAATTCTTATTATACAATATTTTTACACAACGTATGTACACCTAGAACAGTTCTCACTTCGTGTTGCATAACAGTTTCTGCGTCTGCAATTTTTCGTCACACGATTCCTCCCTCCGTGAGTTAATCGTACGTCTCACCGATTCCTCCTTCCGTGAGTGAATCCTACGTCTAACCGATTCCTCCTCCTGTGAGTGAATCCTACGTCTCACCGATTCCTCCTTCCGTGAGTGAATCCTACGACCAACCGATTCCTCCTCCCGTGAGTGAATGCCGTTCTCCTTCCAGTCTTCGCTCTTCCTCCTTCTCAACTATCGTCCTGACCTGTCATTCATCCATCTCTCCCCCAATCTCGCTCTCCTTTCGGTCGCGCTATCATTCCTTCGCCCCTCCTTCTCCCTGCTCCCCTCTTATGACACCCGGTCAGGCCCTAATGTCAGTCAGTCTTATCTGATCTTGATTCTACCTATTTCATTAGTGTTCTTTTGCCTACATCAAATACTAAGCAACACATCATACTAATGTTAGGCCTACATAATAATACTAATATATATCGTAATCCTAAATCCCTAATATAATATCGTCCATGACTGTCACTACAGGGTTGTACGTCAAGCGTACGTAGGCAGGTGGGGAAGGGGGGTGGAAGAAAGTACGCTTGCGAACAGGGGTCCAATTTTCCCGTATTTTTGCCTGCGTAATATATGGATGGCCCCTAATGGGTCTGCTAATACAATGAGAAAAGATTTTACAGGACCGAGTCCTGAAAAGCGGATTAGGGAGCAGGCTTTCTGATCATTTGGTGGTAATATTGTGAAGGGTGGGACGATAAAAAGCCTCGAGTCTAGAATAAATGACATTGCGACTATACTATGACATTACTGCGCCTCCAATGAGGTTCTCTTGAAGTGGTGCTATATAAATTTCAGTTACGATTACATCAAGTTGCTTCAGGAAATATCATCCAGTAACAACGCCCCGCCTGACTTCCGTAAGAAAAGGCTCATAATAAATGAACGATTGCTTTACCTTACCTGGGTTTACGTCGTTATCTGACATTACAATGCATTACGCTGCCTTACGTAACATTAGATTACGCATTTTGAGCCTTTGAGAGATTTCCAAAAAGGCGCTGAAGAAATAAACTTACATTTGCATATGTATTTACATTACGCCACGTTACCTTGCATCGACCTATATGCAGTGCGGTTCGTCCTTCGTTACCTTGTTACTGTGTTACGTTACCTCGAATACATTATATGTAATATGAACAATTTTTCGTTACCTTGGTACCTTACCTCGTCATCTTGTTATCGCATAATGTTATATTGCAAACGCATAGGCCTATATGCGACACGGTTAATTTTTCGTTACCTTGTTACGTACCTTGAATACACGTACATACAGTATGGTTCATTTTTCGTTACCTTCTTACAATGTTACCGTGTTACGTTACAGAAAAGACATCCATTATACTGCGCTGCGGACCAAAGAATTCTATCCAGATGAGATCGCAAGACCTTCTGGAGTTACAAGAGAAACCCGAGGAACAGTGTCCGACGGAGAAGAAGAACAAGAACAAGAAGACTCACACAGTTCGAAAGGTCAACGGAACCGCCGTTTCACGTTCCAGCGATCCTCGGCCATCTGGCGATCGTTTTCAGCAAAATCCAGAGCTCGTTCTAACGACGTTCTCTTGGAAACGAGGGAACTGGTAGAACATGATTCGGGATGTTTGCAGATTGATGAAATTGAACTGGAATTGAAACTCTTTTACGACTTCCAACAACATCGAAACTGCGTTGGTTTTCTCGGGCCACTTAATGGTTTCCAAAATCTGCTGACTCAGAAACAAGCTTTTCGGAATTCGCGGTCTCGCATCGATGCTAACAGTGTCTGTCCATCCCCACTCAGTAGCACTCCCACAAAAAGGAAGGTACTTGGGAGTAACGATTGGAAAAGATATCGCCACATTCTTGACGTTCTTTACGAGTTCAACACGGCGCATGCGCACTACACGGAAGCGGGTTTTGTTCTGTGTGAGCATGCGCAGTTGTGTACTTCATCCAAGAACGGGTCTCAGGAAGAAGAAGAAGAAAACGACGAAGAGGAGTGGCGACGTGGGGAGCAGCTCCTCTTGCGAGCCATCGAAGAGTTCGACCTCGGAAGGACGTGGGAATATGCGATAGTCATCTGCGAATACCTCTCTAAGATCTACAAGGCGAAATTCATGTACGCAGAGCTGAGCTTCCTCTTACAGAAACAGGCGAACCTCTACCGTAAGATACTTCAGGAGCCGCGAGCTAAACCGTACTATTTCATGGTTCATTTCCTCGGAGCTGATTTCCCAGAAGTTTTCAGCGACAAGAGATTCATCTTACGCACTGAAACGCTTCAGGACGAGTACGACCTTAGTCGAATAATCAGTTACGAGTTTGCGGGTGCTAAACGACTGAGCGATGACATGGACCCGAATGAAACAGTGACGACCGATTTTCAGAGAGGTTACAAATTGTTCAAGCTGAAACCTGTTCCGAGTGTGTCGATTTCAAACCCGGGTTCTAGGAAAGTACCCGACGCCGTGCAGTTTTTTCATCGATATAACAACGTCGGCTGTTTCGAAGTTGTAGGAAGCTGTGAAGGAGAGTCGAAATCGGTCGTCAGTATCGATTCGACTTTGCCCGCAATATCGAGATGGTCTCAAGTGAAGAGCTAGACGGTAGACGTATTGAATATTCATGAGGATATTAATATTCATACGGGGCACGGATTTAGCAGACAATGAATGTCAATATACGTTTCTAGTCAATATTCACATTATCAATTTTTTTGTGATCATTAATTTGAGTAGGCCTATACGTCATGATTATTAATATTAAAGATTCCTGTGAATTTGTGAATTCACATGTTGTCTGTGAAAACTAACGTGAATGTTAACATAAACGCTAAACCATGTCTACGAGTGTGACACAGCTTTGAGCCAATCATTGATTAATTATCTAACAGGGTTATTAATAGTTTTAAAGGAAATTTTTCTTTACCTCTGCATATGAGGGCGGGTGGCCAGTCCTCTCCCTCGCCGTCTCATCTTCCACCCACAGTTTACGGTCAGTGTACTCATTATAGCCGAGTTGCCTAGACCATAGGGGTTGCCGGTGGAGCAGAAATCTCAAAGCAAATTTCTGCCGTGGTGGGGATTTGAAACCCAGACCTCTCAGCTGACAGTCCAGCACGCTAGCCACTACTATCAAACATAATATAGGTCTATTGTAGGTATGTGCACAATCCATTCTTTGATTTGGTAGAAAAACAGGAAGGTGACGTAAAAGGACTACAGAAATTAATTTAAGTAATTAAATTGATAAGTAAGTAAATTAAATATATATATTACTTAAGAGTGTCTTGCTTCCATTTTCAAAAGCGTTTCGCGAAGGTACACAGATCAAAAGAAGTTTTAGCAAAGTGGCTTAATATGCTTCAGCCAATCGGTTGCGCTGTCTGGCGAATAAATAAGGTTTCAGAAGACTTATGTGTAACTGTGTATGTACGTATACAAATGCATGTATGTATGTATGCATGTATGTATGTATGTATGTATGTATATATGTATGTATGCAGGGGCGGATCCAGGGAGCCAATCCGGCCATGGCCCCCATTTGAAATTTAAATTTCAGGCGTTTTATGGGCGTTTTATGATGTTTACACACGCGTGTTTACCCCCCGTTGGCGTGGAAGGTGGGTGAGTTAGATGTACACAGGACGTGGGTCCCGTAGATGATGTAGACTGAAGACATATAAGACATAAAAAAGGTTAATAACTAAAAAAAGTCATCAACTTTTTGTATGTATGTATGTATATATGTATGTATGTATGTATGTATGTATGTATGTATGTATGTATGTATGTATGTATGTATGTATGTATGTATGTATGTATGTATGTATGTATGTATGTATGCATGTATGTATGTATGTAATGTGTGTAATGTATGTATGCATGTACGTATGTATGTTTGCATGTATGTATGTATGTTTGCATGTATGTATGTATGTACACGTATGCATGTAGGCATGTGTGTATTTGTTCGTGATGATGATATTCGTTTTATTCATTCACCAGATGAAAAACCGCACCGTGGCTTACAGAAAAATGAGTCGATAAGATAAGATTAGAAAGAGATTTATCTAAAGTGTATAGAGTGTTAAGTTTTACTTGTTGTTGGCTTAGATGGTTTAAATGCTTATATAAAAACCTTGGTATAAAGTTTTTTTTATCGTCCTTGCAGGGCAGTTCAAACGTGTGTATATATGCGTGTAATGTATAAATTATATCTGTGCATGATGATGTATGTATGCACTAACGCATGAACGAAGAAATGAATCAATCAGTCAATTAATCAATTATTCGTTCCCTCATACATATCGCATCGTGCTTGATTAGCTGATGCATGTAAAAGTGAACATTTATTTAAATGGATATTTAACTTCAGCAGAGAATATATTGCATGCTCCACAGCGCTGTGAATTTAGGGGCCTACCTCGTACAAAGGCACATTGCAACTGAGAGCATGGTTCATTAGCCTGAGGCAAACAGTTCAATAATATCGACAAAGGTATTGATCTCTATCGACCACTGACGGTCCTAAGTGATCAATTGATCTCCAGTGCATTCTTCAGTATCTCTTCCACGATAATTCGATTAAATAATCCTCAGTCGTAAGTCAATCCGTTTGTCTCTAGATAGAGAGTCTGCTGGCAACCATAAGATATCGATCAACCGTCCTTCACTCTTGATGCAAGAGATCGAACAAGCAAGATCAAGGGACGATCATTAATTGATCAGTATCATCTCCGTCCATTGATACTTGAAGATCAATTTATCCGTGATTATAAAAGGATTTATTAAACGATCAATCAAGATCCTCCTCCTTGGCCATGGCTTCGTTGGTTGGTTCTGCTCCATCATACATACAAGAGCTGTTTGTGCCTGTTTCAGCTCAGTCAGGTCGCCGGTTGCTTCTTCCACCGTCCGTGGAGATCTTCTGGTCCCTCGCTGCCGTACATCAACTTGAATGCACCGTACACTCTCGTACATTGGTCCATCCCTTTGGAACAATCTTCCCGTTGCCATTCCAGCTGTCCCTTTCTTTAAATGACTCGTCTAGCTGTATTAAGGCACACCTGTTCATTTCTCTTAGACAACCATGTTCATAGCGCTTTCGAGGGGTTCAGAAAATGCTCTTCATAAAAGTCCAGATATACACATGTGATATTCACCTAGTAATGATCAAAGCGTCCTTTCTCGCGTAGTCTCTCCTCTGGGCTTTAAAACAAACCCCGCTCTGTTTAAGCCGTTTGAATCCAGCGTCAAACACAGGTATAGGCCTACGATATTTCGCGAACCGTAACGAGAAGGCGTTCCGGATCCCTGCGTATTTCGAAACTCGTGCAATTCGCAGCGGCTGCGTTGAGCAGCTTATCCTTCTCCCTCTGTTCTTGCTCCAAACCCCCAGTTCCATTTGGTGCTACGCCAACAGGTGTCTGTACTGCCCTCATAAGAAAGAACCACGTAACTGAAAATTTGGCCGTTTTGAGTTAGATGCAGTTTCTGCATGTATTAGTGGTCTTACACCTTGGTAGGAAGTAAGAACCTCCTATCTTGATGCGATCACAGAGAACCAGCGTTTGTTAATCCCACGTATCTGCACACTTCGTATCAAATACTAAGTAAGAACCACGCATCTCACATGCGTGGTTTTTTGCTAGTAACACAGAGCGTTATCTGCAGATCCGTGTCCACGCGCATGCGCAGTAACTACTTCCCGACAATGTTTACGTTTAAGTTTACGAATCTGAGCGATAATTAATTATTTTTAAGACTGTAATTTTGATCCGTCTTGATGGTTTTCATCATTCATCACGCTGTGAGAATAAGTGAAAATTGAGCAACAATAAATATAGTAATTTCAAACGTTTTAAATGTTTTTGAATGATTTATCATGACTTTGTTTGTGACTACGGGTGATTGTTTTGGGTGCGCAGCGAATTCCCGACACCCTAATTCCTGAAACAGAATTTCGTCGGATCTCCGAAATCTATTTTCCAAGTTTGGCCTACAACAAAGTTATTCGCGCAAATCTAACTTTTGGATATATTTTCAAAATATACTATAAGGATATTGGCCGGCTAATCCATACTAGTTTTCAGGATTCGAGTGCTTGGCAGAATACTGTTTTCGGGAATTCGATCAATTTTGCATTTCCACATTTTATCTAGTTTCGGGCATTCGGGTACACTCAGATTGTTTTGTATACACGGTTGAGGTTTTTATGATTTAACTTGAAAGAGTCAGATAGACTATGTGATAAAATGTGTGGAGAGGATAGGCCTAAGGGTGTGGGATGCGTCTAGCTGTTTTTTTATTCGATTTTTCTTACCCATCGATTCATTCAAGCAGGCGTATTTCCCACAAGATATTTATATTACAGAAATGTATAATGACTGCAGCGAAACATTAGGCCCTAAGTTGTAGTCTGCTGTTATGATCTCTAGATCTTAATGTGATAAAGCAGATGAACAATTCATTTACAAACTGGGTAACGAAGAGTGTGAGCGGTATGAAGAATTTTCTTTACATAATTGTTCAGGCAGTAAAGATAATCTTAATTGCACGTATATGCAAATTAGACGTCCAAAACCCAAATGGAAGAATTGAGGCGAGAGGGATTCCCCGGGAGAAAAAAGGTGACATTAGGGCCTATTTCTAAACTGGCCGTTCTGATGCCAGAAAAATAGAAAAAAATTCTGGCCAGATATTAAGACATCAGATGTTGTGGACCTAAGATGCAGATTAGTAAGTGTGGTACTGCTTCATCTGTCCTGTGATATGTTCACTATTTTAGACAGTTTTGATAGTCGGATATGATCAAATATAAGCGATATCAAAATTTTTAAAGCTGTATATAACTGGTTTCATATCTTTAAAATTACGGTTGACATAGGGCGTAACTTTGGTCTAAAAAGTGGGGGCACCAATTTCTTACATGCATACACGAAGCAAGGCAGAGACTGTGATTTCTGAGAGGGCTCAATAAAAAAATATTGATTGGCATGGTTTAAAAAGGAGAGGGTACGGTGCCCCAGTAAAAAAGTAGGGGGTACGCGTACCCATCGTGCCCCAAGGGGCGTAACTTTGGTCTAAAAAGTGGGGCACCGATTTCTTACATACACGAAGCAAGGCAGAGACTTCGATTTCTGGGAAGACTCAATAATAAAATATTGATTGGCATTGTTTAAAAAATGGGGTACGTATACCCCTGGTACCCCTAGTACCCCAGAGGTGATACTTTGGTCTAAAAAGTGGGAATACCAATTTTTTACATATACGAAGCAGGGCGGAGACTGCGATCTCTGGGAAGGCTCAATAATAAAATATTGATTGGCATTGTTTACAAAGTGGGGTACGGTACCCCCGTGTAAAAAAATAGTGGGGGTACGCGTGCCCCTCGTACCCCACACATTACGCCTATGTTGTTTGATATAATTGACCTCAAATATGAGTCAATTGTTGAATTGTTCCACACTAAAACACGATTTTATGCAGATGCGTTGTTCTTAACAATTATTGGGTTACGTCGTCGGTCTTCAAAGCTAAGTAAAAACACATTTACTGACATTTAAAATATTTATGAGAGAAAATATTTAAAATTCATTTCCCTCTAAAAATGGTAGCTTTTTGTTGCATATGTTGGCTAAAAGCAAAAATGAATATGAATATAGGATCTACTTGGCAACAACCAATTTATGTTTTTTGCATTTATCTCAAAATCAACTTTTTGCAGATTTATTATGAGGGCAGTAGCAGATAGCGTTCGAGGAAGGCGCGCGCCCACATTTCGGTGACAATGCAGGTGGATATATGATCGAGAACAGCTTGCTTTGACTATGGAGGATGTTGGCGGACCAGGCGGAGGTAGCGATGAAGCGGACGATACAGCCAGCCGATAACGGCCTCGGAGGCCTCCTGTACGTTCACGTACTTCGCTGGCTTAAATATGAAACAGTATAAAAGCAACAGTAATTTAAGGCAAGAAAGTGTGGCCTTGACCCTGCTCGTTCTTCCGTGAATTGATAATAATAAAAATAATAATCAAATAAAAATAATAATAATAATAATAATAATAATAATAATAATAATAATAATAATAATAATAATAATAATAATACCAATAATAATAATCTTCTTTATTAATTAAAACTGATAAGTACGCAGTAAGATTACATTGAAACATGTCAATACAATCAAGATCCTAATTAAACACACGTTTTGGCGTCCGCTCTAGAAGAGGGTTACGGGTATCGAACCGTGATCTAATGTTCTCCTGGCCATGAGTGTTATTATTACTCTATCCCCTCCCCTCGGAGGATGAGGTCCTTAACCACCGCTGCCCGTTTGAAATGGCGAAACGCCATTTAAGATTCCAGTGTAAGGACCGTGATATAGCGACCGTATGGCTTCGACCCTGATCATGTTTCAGTTAATTGATCGGGTGAGATCCTTCAGCACCGCTGCTGTCCATTTGAATGGGGCCACGCCAGTAAGGTCCCCGGATACGGGTCGTGCTAGCCCGAGATTTAAATCTCCGAAACAAGATATGCACCATCAGTAAACGAGCCAACATCCTCACACACGATAGGTCATGGGACGTGCGCTCCAGCCAATATAGCTATCTGGGCCATTAGATATGGGGTGAGATAAGGTATACAGTAAGGTAAGATCAGATAAGTTTGGTTGAGGTAAGGTAAGATACAGCGAGGTTCAAGTGCAAGTAAGGTACAGTCAGGTTAAGTCAGTTTAAGGTAAGATAGGTATGAGATAAAGCAAGGTATGTCATGGTGAGACTGGGTAAGGTATGGTAAGATAAGGTAAGGTTACAATGCAATGTTGCTGATTTTTTTATATTTTAAAATTAGTGCTAATAAATTACAAAATAGCAAAAGTAAAAGAGCTTGCATTCCTAGCCGTATTGGACTAACAAGAAATGACATGGGAGACTCTTTGGCAAAGCAGTCTAGAATTATCAGAGATTAACTATACAAACTATTTAGAATTAAATGAAATATATTCTTTAATTAAAGATTATATATTTAACAAATTGCAGTAAGAATATGTGCAATGGAAAATTTCATAAATCAATTCAAGCCCTTGTTTCCACGGACATTAAATATATAGAAACATCAAGGAAACAGGAAGTTCAAATTACAAGACTCAGGATGGGACATGTTCTTAGTATTGCATGGCTGAATATTATAGGCAAAGATGAAACAGATCTCTGTACAGAATGCCAAGTGTTGGAGACTATAGATCATGTCTTTACCCATTGTAAAAATGCCACATTTGAAGAATCTTACATGAAAAAATGCTCAAAGAAAAAACTGACTTTACCACCTAGAATATATTATCTGCCAGATGCTTGTATCTCAAAGCATACAATTTAATTATGAAAATTAGCGATGGGAAAATTTGATAAACACTGCATAAAATATAAACATTCCAAATATGTGATGTAAATAATACCTGTATATACAGTACATATCTCTTTCTCTGACACCTAAAGAGCACTATATAAATGCGTTTTATCAAATTTGCGTTTATATATAAATTGAGTTTCTCACTATACAGTATACCCAGTTATTAGTTGGAAAATTATGTTTCAGCATCATTGTAGCCTATAAGCTTAATTCTAACATATTAATACAAATCTTTGTATTATATAACAATTATTTAACATGTGTAAACTTTAAACTGGATTAAATATGAATAAATATCCTTAATAAATTGCTTGCATATTATTGTGTGCTGTGAAAACTTGTTTCTTCTTTTTGGGGTTTTGTAATTGATTTGTGATGCTTTAAGAATTTGAACATTGTATGTAAATATGATATGGAAGTTTTGATGTTAAATTAGTCAGATTAGAAGCTCAAAATATTTGTAAATAATTTTTTTTAATTTAAAAAAGACACTTAAGGCCACCAAAATATGAATAATAAGCCTTTCAATACTCGAAAATACAACAACCTTTTATGGTCGCCAAACGAACCTTATGGTCAACAAACTCTTTGGGCCAAAGAGAAAGAGGAAAAGAGCCACATGGTCAAATCAATTATATGTGAATTGTATTAAATATTAATCTAAATATTATTTATCAAAAGCTCAACATCAACCATTTGCTACCATCACCTTTTCGACAACCTGTCAGAAAAGAAAACAACCAGGAGAAAAGGAAACGAAACCTATGGATGAAAGATATATGAAAATGAACTGAACTATATCAATTAACTTTAAAGACGTCGACGGCCTTGGTAATTATAAGATGTCGTTAATCAATGGATTATTACTACGCATCACATTCGACATGTCAAACAGTTTCTGTTTACGACGCACTGTCACTACGAAGATAATTAGCGTCACCCTCTTCCTTTATCCAGCCGTGGCGACGGTGGGAAACCCAAAACAGTGGACCAACCGCATTTGTCAATTGTATCGCGCATCGCGTATCCCGTGAAACTGTTAGGACTGTTAAGAAAGTAGAACACCGATTCAGTTTGCATTAACCACGTATTATCTTTGCTCTGTGACTGAGACTCTTCACGTCATACATGTAGGCCTATATGGAATGCGAACGTGTGTCAACCAGGAAAAATGAACCTTTACTGATTCAGAATATGGAAGGCGTTTCTGAATTCATCGTAGGCACGTGTCAGTTGTATACTAAGTCGTTTAAGGATGTTTTTGATTACAAGCAATTTTCATGTTCAATTCCACCTGATGACTACGGTTATCACTTGCTAAGTGGCAGTTCTGTTGAATTCTACATTCAACCCATGCATTCATGCATCGACGACACAGATTTTATGATGTCTATCGGTAATAATCTCGCCTTCACAGACGACACTCCGGTTTTACCAGACGATATGCGTGGCTATCTTGACACGGTGAAGTGTTTCAAAATTATGTCACACCCTGATTACCCTGGGTTTGTTACGCTACGTCATACGGGAAAGATGAGGTATAACTGGCGTTGTAAGAAGTTTACATTTCAGCAGGCTAACAATGGAGAGGATTTGATAGCAAGTATTGTGAAGCTTCTGAGTAGCTATCGTGACCAAACTAATATGGAGCAACGCGTGGTTGGTCCAGCGCTTAAGCACACGTCGAAATCCACGTGTTATGATCTTGTTGCATGCATATGGTGCCCACAGTGGCCAAAAGAAGCCAAACATTGGCCTTTTCGACGAAGAAATTACGGATGGCCAACAAATGCCAACATCCGAAATATAGTACAGAATGGTTGTTTTCTTGTACTTGCAAAACATCCTGCTTGCAGAAATGATTTACACCAGTGGAGGCTGTCGTTTTCCAATGCGGAGTTGTGCCTAATTCAGAGTTGGACTCCAGTTCAGCAAATTGTCTACCACATGCTCAGATTCTTTGCCAAAAGAGAACTGATCAGAAAAGATTCCCCGAAGGAAGATGAAGTTCTCTGTATATACCATTTTAAAACACTGATGCTGTGGTCTTGTGAGGAGATGTCACCTGAATGGTGGAATTCCACTTCTGTTATTGAAGTATGCTGTTTTTTATTGCGAAAGCTCTCAGAATGGCTAAAGAAACGATATTGTCCGAACTATTTCATTCCTCAGGCAAACTTATTTCATGAGCGCATGAATCAGAAAGTAGTTGATGAGACTATAAAACGTCTGAATGAATTCTACAATGTTAGCAATCTGAATGATTGGTTTGCAGTTAAGTATGTAAAGCCAATCTTGAAGAAGTTGTTTGCTTTTGAAGAAACAATGGAGACTGTGACAGATTGTGGCCAGTATATAGTGGGTGTCTGCCAAATGTTGGATGCTGGGAAGCTCAAAGGTTTTGACTCTCAGTTTTTGGGCGGATTTTCCGCGCATGCTAAGTCTGTTTTTCGTGAAGTCGACCTGACAACAAATTATGCGTTACGCGGAGTCGTGTGTTCTATGTCTCTTCGGAAGAGTTCTTTCTCGCAGATCGCTAACCGAGGTGACTTTCTATCTACAGTAGAGCTCTCATCAAATTTCCCACAACTTGAAAAAGTGTTCTTCATGGCTCATGCCTCCATTGGATTAGGATTTAACCAAACTACATACGATAATGAACATTTTATTGAATTAATCAGAGAAGTTACATTTCAAAAGAAAGTTGTAAGGTCTAAGTATCATAATTTTCCAAAACCCAGTAAAACAAATCTCGACAGAAGTGGCGTCCTTCTCTTGAAAGCTCAAGATCTTATGGAATATTTAACTGGGTTAAATGGTCCTCTTGAATTTAAACTGATATCTCAGTTGTTGAAAGAGCTTCTTTCATATGCGCTTAACTGCGACGAATTACATTCACGAGTTATCCGAGAGGTGGCTTCCGTCTACATGGCTGCTCTTCATTTTTCGGAATCGAATTATGAAGCTACCATAGAATTCTGCTCCACAGTTGTTATCAATAAAACGCCTCATCATGGTGAGGAAAAGAAGGAAGAAGTGTGGGAGAAAGAAACTTTGAACGCAGGCTGTTTGTTTTTCATTGACGACGTTGTTAGAATAATTGGATTTTACCTTCTTTTCATCCAGATAAAAGATAATTTTAAGTACGAGGGGAGGCGGTATCTTCTTGATCTGCGTCTTACCCCACAGGTGTTTGCTCACCTTTTACTAATTCTATCAAATGAGAGAAGACCTAGGCCTTTTAGACTTAGATGCGACTTACAAACGCCAACGTTTGCGTTGGATGCTATTTTAATGACTGTAATAAATCGAAAATCTTCTGAAATATCAAGGAAGAAAAAAACTGTTTTACGCGTGTATCAGAGAAACGACGCAATTTGTAAATCAGAAGAGCCCAATAAAAGCTCTGTTCCAAATGAAGATATCATTCAATTGCTCATGGAATATTCCTTAGAAATTATGGCATCATTTTTCAATTCGTTCGGTAAAGAGTTTGACGTGCACTGCAATACAGCTGACTGCTACCGTGCTGCGTATCTATACAGGTGCCATAAATATCCTGAAGTCTTGCAATTGTGCGATCGAATACTCAGTGAGCCAGATCTCCAGTGCATCACGGAGGGCTTTACATTTGCAAATGTAGTAATGGTGGTGCCACCACTTGACTCTTATTTCGATAGCGACATTCAATGTTTGCTTGGATTCCACATACTTGTTTGCTACCCATCGTCTTTAAATGGAGGTTTTCAGAAAATAGACGACACTAGTGCGTGGTGGACTATAAAACGCCATCATTGGCTTGGAAAACATTTCCTAGCAAGATATTTGAAACTAAGATGTCTTATGAACTGTTATCATTCGACCTCAGAGGTAATGCTGGCATTTGTGGCACTAAAACCAAGTCTTCTACTTGAGAGCATCATGAGCGGCTTTCTGCTTTTTAGGGTTGCCAACCGTCCAGATTTTTTCTGGATCGTCCACAAATTGCAGTCAGTGCACAGAAAGCAGAGGAGGGTCGTTCTGGACAATGCGGTGTCCAGAAAAAATAAGAGCACGAAAAAAATGCAGAATTTTGCTCACCAGTGCAGTTAATGCTCCAAATAACGGTGACCGTCACAACGGTCACAACCATCGACGCATTTATAAACCTCTATGGTCACAACTCACAACTACTTGTTTTGTATCGTTGTTTTACCGGATCCGGAAGTACGTATCTGCTGTGAAATACGTTTTAAAAATCGAAAAAATTCAATAAATAATTTTTCAAGTCCAAACTCAGTAAAGAATTGAATTATTGATTACAAGTCTAGAAATATTTCTAAGAGTAAGTATAAGTTATGCCTACTAACAAAACTAAAGGAAACTAAACTGGAGTCTAAAACTATGAATATGGACACCAGCGAAAGTGAAGACTGAAAAAGACTGGAATCCGAAACAACGTACATTACTCAGGTTTATGACATTATTAACTCTTTGGAGGCTGAAAATTTTTTATATGTTTGTGCTGAGGGCTGAATATTTTTGGGATAAGTCCTTCATTTCCCATATATTTATATAACAATATAACAATATATTTTTATATGTATATATACATACATATATATATATATATAAAAGTTTATAAATGTTTACACATATATAAACATATTTACATATGTTTACATAATATATATACATATATATACATATATTGATATATAGATATCTATATAAATACATGCATGCTTATATTTATGTATATATATTTATTTATATATCTGTGTATTATATATATATGTATAGTTATACATAGATATATGTATAACAATACATATAAATATATGTAAATTTATATATGTATATATACACAGGGCCTAGGACAGGGGGGCCGCCGGGGCCATTTGGCCCCAGGCCTCACTTGATAAAGGGCCTCGGAATTACGGAGTTATTTATTGAAATGCGGAATTACGGAAGTAAAGGGGTTATTCATTGAAATGCAACGCTATACAAATTCTAATTTTTCGTGACGAAAGCGTTGACGTTAAATAATTTCAAACTGTAAAGAAGTTTTTCGTAAATCTGTTATTAGTTGTAAAATTGAAAAGTTGTCAACGCTCAACAGTCTAAACTCTAAACTCTATCCTAACTCGTAACTCGTTACTCGTAAAGTCGTAAGTCAAACACTCAAACCTAAATAATGTTTTAATATTAATATATTGTTCTTGTAATCCGATTCGCTATGGATAGTGTAGCCTACACTATACCATATATATTCTTACTTTCTTAATCTCTTAGAGCAGTGGTGTAGCCAGGATTTGGAGTTTGGGGGCAGTGTAGAAAATGAATGGGGTGGTGGACGAATTCGAGCGGAACGAGGCCGACGAGTGCACGATTAGGTGGTTTTGTTTTCAGAAAATAGGCGACACTAGTGCGTGGTGGACTATAAAATGCCATCATTGGCTTGGAAAACATTTCCTAGCAAGATATTTGAAACTGAGATGTCTTATGGACTGTTATCATTCGATCTCAGAAGTAATGCTGGCATTTTTGGCACTGAAACCAAGTCTTCTACTTGAGGACATCATGAGCTGCTTCCTGCTTTTTTCAACAAAACTTCAGAATGTTCAGTAATAGTCCTCAGATTGTAAAAGACCTTTGGGACTTAAGCATAAGCTAAAAAAAAAAGCTACAGCTTAGGGCCTCACAATCTCCACGGGCCTAAAACTTCAGACGGGGGGGGGGTTTTCTGATTGTTTGCGTACCGTATATGTACACATAATTTTAATTTTTCACTTCAAGTGCCTTGCTACTAAATATTTAAGTTTTCAGGTTTTGTGAGACCTTCTAGTATTTTCTTTAACAAGGGGCCTCTAAGCTTTATGTAGCTCAGGGTTTCACTAAGACTGACTCAGACATTGACTACAGCTGCTTTCTTCAAGTTATATTAATAATTATTTTCTTAATGTCAGACAATAAAAATGATTCGTTCAGAAAAGTTTCGAAAATTATTCTTATGTTCGTATCAAGCTCTGTTGATGTCAATGTTGGAATTTGTGGCTCTGAAAAACCATCTTACATTTGCACGCATCATACGTTGCTTGGTTCAATGGAAATTCGACGACTCTGTCTCTCTCTGGCTCTCTTTTCTGCCTCTGTATTTGTATCCCTGTCTCTGTCTCTCTTCCTTCCACATCAATTCCTCTGGTGGTTTTCTAAATGCACCTCAAAATAAACATCTTGTACACGAGGGACAGCCGCGAACTTTCCGTAAGGTCCGTCGACAGGATGACATTTGATATCATGTTCAAATTCACCCTTGGACATTCCACGCGTAATTCGCATCCATTTTTTTTATCACACATCCGACATCCCTGAGGCCGCCCTGGCCCACCACAAAGGGGAGGCCGTATCAACCTACCACCCACTCACCCATACAAAAATCAAGCACCAAAATATCGTCTTAAGTCTAGAATTTCTTGAAGGCGAAAATGGCAGGTAACATTGGCGACGAAAATCTGTTGACATCTTTCAGGCAAAAAAACTGTTATAAAAAATGCAGCCCAGAGACTGAATTTTAAAGAAATCATTTAGACTCGAGCGAGTTCAGACGCAGACTGTACTGAAATAACGACAGAGCCCCAATCTTTATTCCCACAGCTGTATTGGGCGCTCCCCTGTCCTTTGTGTGCATCTGGATACCCTCCCTCTTCCCCTCATTGCGGAAACCCTTGGTGGAAGACTCCATGCTTCAACCCTAAACTGAAATGACCCGTGGCTTGCAACAGTGATACGAAGGGTGGTGGGATACCTTACTGGGGCATACGTTAAAAATTAGAGTAATTTGAGTCAATGACCCCATAGTCTGTTGTGTGCGAAAGTCCTCCAACCTGGTCTCAAAGCGTCGAGCAATGATATCTTGTTAGCATATGTCTCTGTATCTCTGTATCTCTGTATCTGTATCTGTACCTGTGTCTTTCTCTCCGGCTCGCTGTCTCTCTGTTTCTCTTTCTCTGTCTCACTCGCTCTGCCTCTATATATATTATGCCTCTCTTTCTATCTCTCTGCCTCTATCTCTTTGTCTATGTTTCTCTGTCTGTCTGTCTCTGTCTGTCTGTCAGTCTGTCTGTCTGTCAGTCAGTCTGCCTGTCTGTCTGTCTGTCTGTCTGTCTGTCTGTGTCTGTGTCTCTCTCTCTCTTGTCCTTCCTCCTCAATTCCTCTGGTGTCTTTCTCAACGCAAACCAAAATAAACATCTCGCACACGAGGGACGGTCGCAAACATTCCATAAGATCCGTCGACAGATATAATATTGAAATTCAGACTCGGACATTTCATGTGTAATTCCCCTCCATTGTTTTATCACGCATCCGACATCCCTGCCCCTGAGGCCGGCCTTGCCCAGAACAAACGTGGAGGGGGGTGTCAACCTACCATCCACTCACCCACACAAGAATCACGCACCGAAACTTCGTCCCTAATGGTAGAATTTCTTGAATTCGAAGATGGCAGGTTAACTTTGGCGACGCAACTCTGTCGCAGATTTCGGATCTGTATGTATCATTCCAATTGGTTGATTTAATTGTGGTTTAATGGTTGAATTAATTGCTTCACTTAAATCACTTTTAAACAACCGTTAAATTATTTCTTCACATTTTCGGAAGAAATTATTCATACTGTATGAATCATACAACACGCAAAATTGCTTGCCGATTGCTGACATACTTTGAAACTTCCATAATTTTGGGTGAACCGGATTTCCATACAAATTTACTCTTCCTATATTGGGTTCATTGGAATAATAATTATCTTTTGTTTTTGATGTCTCTTTCGGACAAGGTCTCGCATTCCTATTAATAGTTCAGCGGGACAGTTGCTATCTGACTTCATCGGTCAGGTGAACCAATGAGAGCATATTTGGGACACATCTCCACCCCGAAAGAGACCTCGCATCACATCTGACAAGACAAACAGTTTCCGCGTATACGAGACGTTGTTATTACCCAGGTAATTAGCGTCACCTCTTTGCCCATCCGTGGGAATTCCAAAAATATCAAACCGACCGCAGTCGTCTATTGTATCGCGTATGACGTGAAGCACAGTCATCAACTATTAAGCTCGTATTGTCTTTGCGCAGTGTCTCAGACTCTTCACGTCGTACGTGTGTATAGAATGCGAATATAATCTGTTTGATTCTGAACATGGAAGGCGTTTCTGAATTCATCGTAGGCACGTGTCAGTTGCATCCTAAGTCCTTTAAAGATGTTTTTGATTCTAAACAATTTTCATATTTGACTGCACCCGATGTCCTCAATTATGACTTTCTAAGTGGTAGCTCTGCTGAATTCTACATTGAACCTATGAATTCATGTATCGAAGACGTAGACGTGATGTTAGCCAACGGTGATCATCTGGCCTTCACAGACGACAATCCGGTTTTACCAGACGATTTGCGTGGCTATCTCGACACGGTGAAGTGCTTCCAGATTATACCAAACCCTGACTACCCTGGCTTTGTTGTGCTACGACGTTTGGGGAAAATGAGGTATAACTGGCATTGCAAAAAGTTTAGATTTCAGCACTTTAACGATCCAAATTATTCGATCACAGATAATCGTGACGAATATAATATAGAAAGACGCGAGACTGGTCCAGCGCGTAAGTACACGTTGGAAAACAACATGTGTCTTGACACAGTTCCATGCATATGGTGCCCACAGTGGCCAAAACAAGCCAAACATTGGCCTTTTCGACGAAGAAACCACGGATGGCCAACAAATGCCAACATCCGAAATATAGTTCAGAATGGTTGTTTTGTTGTACTTGCAAAACACTACTTTTGTAAAACTGATTTAAAACAGTGTAGGTTGTCATTTTCTATTGCGGAGTTGTGCTTAATTCAGAGTTGGACTCCAGTTCAGCAAATTGTCTACCATATGCTCAGATTCTTTGCCAAAAGAGAACTAATCAGAAAAGATATCACGAAGGAAGATGAGGTTCTCTGTGCATACCATTTTAAAACACTGATGCTGTGGTCTTGTGAGGAGATGTCACCTGAATGGTGGAATTCGACATCTGTTATTGAAATATGTTGCAATTTATTGCGAAAGCTCTCAGAATGGCTAAAGAAAAGACATTGTCCGAACTATTTCATTCCTGAGGCAAATTTGTTTCATGAACGCATGAATCAGAAAGTAGTTGATGAGACTATGAAATGTTTTAAAGAATTTTACGATTTAAACAATCTTAATGGTTGGTTTGCTATTAAGTACATAAGGCCAATCTTGAAGAAGTTTTTTGCTTTTGAAGAAACAATGGAGACTGTGACAGATTGTGGCCAATACATGCTGGATATCTGCCAAATCATGGATGCTGTGAATCTCATAAAATTTAACTCTCAGGTTTGGTCCGGATTCTGGTTGTATGCTATGAACATCCGACGTGCAGCCAAGATGGAAAGATTTTATAGTTTCCGGGGACGCTTGAGTTTTCTTTGTCTTGTGAAGAATGGTTTATCGGAGAAAGCTTACCCAGGTGGTTTTATCTCTAGAGTAGAGTCCTCATCAAATTTCCAACAATTTGGAAAAGTGTTGTTAATTTTGCATTTCTCCAATGCATTAGAAGTTAACCTAACTACATACGATAGCGAAAGTTTTACTGAATTTATTACAGATGCTACATTGCAATCGAATGTCGTAAGGTCTAAGCATCATAATTTTCCAAAACCCAGTGGAGCAAATCTCGAGGGAAGTGGCGTCTTTCTCTTGAAAGCTCAAGATCTTATGGAAAATTTAGCTGGGTTAAATAGCCCTCAGGAATTTACACTGCTATCTCAGTTGTAAAAACAGCTTCTTACAAATGCGCTGAACTGCGACGATTTGCAGTCACACATTATCCGAGATGTGGCTTCCGTCTACATGGCTGCTCTTCTTTTTTCGGACTCGGATTATGAAACTGCTATGGAATTCTGCTCGAAAGTTGCTATAAATAAAACGCCTGATAAATTGGAGGAGAAGGAGGTGGAAGAGGTGTGTGAAAAAGAAACTTTGAACGCAGGCTGTTTGTTTTTCATTGACGACGTCGTTAGAATCATCGGACTTTATCTGCTTTTCCGGCGTATAAAGGATAATTTTAAGTACGACCGGAAGCGGTATCTTCTTGATCTGCGTCTTACCCCAGAAGTGTTTGCTCACCTGTTAATAATTCTATCAAATGAAAGAAAACCTAGGTCTTTTAGACTTAGATACGACTTGAAAACGTCAAAGTTTGCGTTGGATGCAATTTTAATGACTTTAATAAATTGGAAATCTTCTGGCATATCAAGGAAAACAAAAAATGTTTTATTCGTGTATCAGAGAACGGATCCAATTAATAAATCAGCAGCGCTCAATAACAGCTCAGTTCCAATTGAAGACATAATTCAATTGCTAATTGAATATTCCTTAGAGAGTTTGAAATCATTTTACACTGCAATCTGCAAAGACTTTGATATTGACTGCAATACAGTTGACTGTTACCGTGCTGCGTATTTTTACAAGTGCCGTAAATATCCTGAAGTCTTGGAATTGTGTGAACGAATTCTCAGTGAGCCAGATCTCCACAGCAGTTTGAAAGGCCTTACATTTGCAAATGTAATGGTGCTGCCACCGTTTGACTCTTACTTTGATAACGACATTCAGTGTTTGCTGGGATTCCACACACTTGCTTGCTATCCATCGTCTTTAAATGGAGATTTTCAGATAATAGACGACAATCTTTTGTCTACCTTTCAACAAATTTTTACTCCGAAGAATTTCTCTCGGGAGTCTTTATTCCCTGTGATTAATTTTTGGCAGGCTTACACTATCGAACGCCATTATTTTCTGGGAAGACATTTCCTGGCGAGTTATTTGAAACTGAGATGTCTTATGGACTGTAATCATTCAAGCTCAGAAGTAATGCTGGCATTTGTGGCACTGAAATGCCATCTTCCATTTGAACACATCATACACTGCTTTCTTCAACAAAAACTTCGGCATATTCAGTAATGGTCATCGGATTGCATAAGACTGTAGGGACTAGAGACAGTGTCGGATTTAGGCGTGGGCTAAAAAGTTACAGCTTAGGGCCTCACAATCGGCAGGGTCGAAACAGATCAGATTTTGCGGGGCTCTCTAATGAATATTCAATTAGCAATTGAATTATGTTCCATTGTATATAATTGAATGGCTTGCCTCAATAACCAGGTATGTCGACATACCTGGTTTATGTGAAAAAGTATGCCAGCATGCTTCGAATATTGTATTCTATATACCCTGCAAATTTGTTTCAAATCTGATTATTTTTGGATTGGCTTTTGGATAAACAATTTGTCAAAATATGGTATTTTGCAGCAGTTTCAAATCTTTGAAGCCATTTCCCCAAAACTAAAAAAATCCGATATACCTGGTTATTGCGGCAAGCTCTTCTATTTAATGTAGAACCTTGTCAAAAGGCTTTGTGTAGCAAAATCCATCTCGCCTAAGTAAATGCACGCATTCGAAAATATTTTGAATTTCTCACTGTAAATGCCTTGCTATTAAATAATGAAGTTTTCAAGTTTTGTGAGACCTTCTGGTCAGTCTTGTTGTCAAGACCTTACACCTCAAGACCAAGACCAAGACTTTGAACTTTGAATAAGACCAAGACCAAGACCCAGACTTTGAACCTCGAGACCAACACCGAGACCAAGACCCCAAAAAATCACATTCAGCCCACTTCTTTTCCTAACAAAAATTGTCAAGTCGGAACACTCGTTATTTTAATGAAAACGTAAGTCTTTTATTTTATTCAGGCAAATTAACTTTAAATGCAGACTGCAGAGCATTACGAATTTGTATTTACAAAAGTCCTTCATGCAAAATGTTATTCCAAATGCCTTTTGTATTTTATAAAAACCAATTCGCTCAAAATTGTCTGACCAAGACGTGCCTTGTGGGGCCTCATAAAAAGTCCGCCATGTGAAAATATACGTTCTACAGGTACTAAAATCGCTGGCACACTAAGCTTTTCAAGCACTGGATGTAAATGTACAAATTGTGAGCCTTTTTGAAATCCTCCATGGTTTATCAGACCGTCTGGCTTCAGAAATAAGTCTCGGCAAGGCTTCCAGACACAGCATAACTTAGTTGTTGCTGCCGATGGGTTTTCCTGACAAACATGACTTGCATCCGTCCGTAGGTATTTGTCGTCGGCTATGGTGCAAACAGGCTTGAAACATTGTTTAATTCTTGAGTTTTTTAAAATGATTGTTCATATTGACAGCCGGTCTTGGTCTTGCGAGACCAAGACTTTGAACCTCAAGACCAAGACCAAGGCAGACTTTTAAAAACGAACTCGAGTGCACAAGTCTGCTTCTGGTGTATTTTTTAACAAGGAGCTGCTACGCTTTATATAGCTTAGGGCCTCACCAAGTCTATGTCCGGCACTGACTATTGAAATGACATTTGTTAATGTCAGACAATAGAAATGATTCTTTCACAAAAGTTTAGAAAATTAATGTTACGTTGGCATCATGCTCTGAATTAAAGTTCGGATTTATGGCTCTGAAAAGCCATCTTATATTTGAACACAGCATACTTTGCTTCGTCCCAGAGGCGGACTAAGGCATGTTCAACAAGTTCGGCCAAACAGGGGCCTCCATACTTGAGGGACCCAACACATGAAAAAGAAAAATATTATATTATATGATTATTGTTATTTATTAAGTATAATAGTAGAAATGAGCAAAAAAACTTTTAGGACAAGTCATTCTAATACTGTTTAACAGTAAAACATGTATACTCTAACGCTAGCCTGAATATTTGTAAGACCTACTGATATTGTACAAAAAAGCGGCACGAATTAATAACAGACAGATGTTGATTTGTTGAATATAACACGTTTTATGTGTCCTTTTATTGTGATTCTGTGGGGCTGGAGCACCACAGTTTTACTGAACAGGGTCACCACATTTGTTTATCCGGCCCAGTTTCGTTCAAGAGAAATTCGACGGCTCCAGAATGGTAATAATGGTGCAGAATGGAAATGATTCACTCAGAAAAGTTAAAAAAATATTCACAATTTTTCGAAATTGCGGTGCTTGAAATCTTTCAACACTCTTTAAATGGTTCTGTGGTGCCGAGTAGAAATTTTTCTTCTCCTAGAAATGAGAACCTTTAAGTTTGGATGCATTGCCAGAAGCTAGCCCCGAAGTGAGGCATGGATGAAATTGGAGTCATGGCGGATCCAGTGTGACCATACCTTCTGCATTCATAGCTTAGACATTCAGTGCAGGAAAGAATGCCGGTGCGCAAGGATGGTTTCAGAGGCCACCGCGTGGTCTCAAAAGGACGTCCCACAAATTACATCTGCCTGCTTCTGAACCATCTTTACCTTTGTCTACATTTGGCAACACGATCCCCATCCCCTTTGAGGCCCGCTCTCCATCGGAGTACCGAGGTCTCGATTGGACTATACGGATGATCCTACACGGCTAACGGTGATAGGGATGGATGGCTTGATACTACAGCAAAAGGATTACGATGAGATCCAGCATTGTACAAATTGTCTGACTGAAGTTTTAGTGTGCAACACACTCGAAGCTGTTGTCGACACCAAGGGGTGAAGGCGATGTCGTCGAAAGTCAACACCTAGGGGCAGAAAAAATATATTTTGTGTTTAGAAGTTAGATGGCAGCACTGGACATGTTATGTCATGAGTTTGACCTCTGCAACAGATACCGGATGCCTAGATCTAAAGCTCAGAGAAGACCCAGTGTACTGTAATTGTTTGTTTAAAAGACGACGACACTACATAACAGGATGTGAGAGAGTAATGCATCTCGCTATTACTAAGAGTGCTAACTGAACAGTGAACACCATTTTCTATCCAGGTAGGTCTAAAAAATTGGAACCCAACCGGTTCTTGTGATCTTTAGCAGCAGGCTGAAAACAGCCTCATCAGTGCAACACGTGTTGTAAACACTTCGCACGTCTGCGATTGGTTTGAACTATGTCTTATGGTTCAAAATATTTTCACGCGTACAGTGACATCCTTAATGCATAGGCAAGCGTTTCAAGTATCATTGTAAGGTGCATCGACTATTATAGTCCGGTTACATATTGACAAGTGTCATTGTAAGGTCTATAGAATATAGCCAGGTTACCTATTGACAAGCGTCATTGTAAGGTTTATCGATATAGCCCGGTTACCTATTGTCATGAAGCAGAGTCATGACGCAGAGTCGTGAAGCAGAGCAAAAAAAAATAAGAAATTAAACAACGTTATCCCATAATTTACATAAGTGACTGCATGTATTTCTGAATAATTATTATCACATGATTTACATAACTGAGTGATCTAACTTAAGACTCATCTCTTTCAACTTGCACATATCCACCGTAGCCTGCCTTTGGTCACCCTGAACTATTGGATTTCGAACTAGCTTCTTCCATGGATTGTGGTTCTTGATTGCGATTTCATTCTAAGCGACAATCGACTGATGTCTTAGACATGATGATAAGGGCGTCATCGAAGTCACTAGATTAGATTATATAAAGGTAAGAGTAAAAAGGTAAAGGCTATATAGTTACATTGCTCCGTGGACACCATCCAAGCTGATTTGATAATCATACGGTCACTGGGCTTAGCCCAAAACTCGACCACAGCAGTTCAATAACCAGGACACCGTTTATCTAACGAAGGAATTAATTAATGAACGAACGAATGAACGAAGGAATGAGCAAAGGAATAAGCGAATGAACGACTAAATGAATGAACGAATGAATAAACGAACGAACGAACGATATAACGAATGAAAGAAATATTTAGCAAACGTACGACTAACGAACGAGCCGATGAACGAATTAATAAACTGACGAATTCGTCTGCTTATGTCTGCAGATGTCGCTGCTAAGGATTTCTTGGCTTCGTGCCCATCTGCTCGTCGCCATACTACTAGCACCCGGAGACTAGGTCTGAAGGTCACGGTCCAGTCGTTTCTCTGGATGATCTTACTCATGGGTAACTGCCAGTGATGGGCACTAAACTATTTTTTTTAGTTAAACTAAAACTATTTTCCAACAAAAAAAAGTAGTTAAACTAAAGTTGGCAACTGATTTTGGAAATTAGTTAACTAAACTAAAAAAAGTAGTTAAACTTTTTCCAACTATTTTCCAACTATTTACGACAACCATTTTTGCAATAAAAGACGTTAAGTGAAGTGTAATAATGCAAAGCGTCAATGACAATTTCACCTTCAAACTATGCAATGTGTACTGTTCTGGCATACAGTTACATGTGCACTGTAAGTAGTGTATGAATTTGAAAACACAGGCTGTAAATGCTAAAACCATGCAGTGTTAAAATGTTTTTTGCTGACAGTGTTCAATGTTCACTGTGGAAAAATAGTTGCATATTGCTGATTTTTTTAGTTAAACTTTTTAGTTAGCAACTAAAAAATTTTAGTTAAACTATGGTTTTAACTAAACTATTTTTTTAGTTAAACTTCTTCCTTAACTAAAATTTTTTAGTTAAACTAATAGTTAGCAACTTTTAGTTAACTATTGCCCATCACTGGTAACTGCCGCAAGGACGGACACTGGCACTGCACGAAGAAACCCGACTACCCGATACCCCTCGACGTCATCAAGGTGTGCCCCATCTGCATAAAAATCAGATAAAACATTTAAACCAGAGCAACAGTGGCAGCGTAGGTCATACGATGCAGAAATAATGACGTCACATCTACTGTGCGTCTTAGGATCTGCAAATTTGTAAGCCTATGACCTTCCCAATTTTGAGCCTTTTTCTCGCCGGTCGACCATTTTGAGACCAGTTTCATGGTTATTTTTCCTTGTTCGATAGATACAAATATGTGGAAATGCGATATTTGCCTCATTTATGTCGTTTAGTGTGCAGAAAGCTGAGCTTTACGCGAACATAGCCTGCGCACTTATCTAGATATTACATTAATTTGCAAACTAGACAGGACCGGATTTACATTTTGTAGACCTGGTTCCAAAATTGTATAATATACCCTAATATAGGTTATTGAACCAAAAAGGGTTGACGAAATTTATGTTATAGGACAGATATTTATGAATTTAAAACTGTTCATGACGTGCTTTCATAATAGGAAAACTCTCAACAATATCCTGAAAATCTAGCCGTTGCACTATTTCGCGCTCAATGTTCATAAGTGTAAAATTTGTCAGTCTATCTTCTGCCATCGTAGATCTTGAAGCATTTTTTATACGCTTGAGGTGCCTAAACGATCTTTCACCGCTGCAGTTAGACACAGAAGTGCAAGATACAGCCTATAGGCCTATGCGAGAAATGCAAACATTCGAAAATAAAAAATGTTCAGTTAGACGGAAAACTATCCAACTGGTTACCAATTACTCAAAGTATTGTGCAAGTATCTGGGCTTGGGCCAGTTCTGTTCATTATGTTCATTGCAGCTCTCTGCACTTTATGTGACGACATCCACCTGTGTAAACATGCTGATGACTTAAGGCTACTGAACCCCGAAGTGCAAGCATTGGGCTCAATGCAGATTTTGACAACATTAAGCTGTGGGCCACACTAGGGTAAATTAGCTAAAGATAAATGTCTCCAAAACCAAGGAGATAATTTTCAGGCGGCCTGGTATCAAGCGTCCTGCAATAGTTCATTTTCTAAATTTATGTAATCATTGTATACATGTAATGCACGTGCGCTTGTCATGTGCAAATGAAGACTACTTACTTACTTACTTACTTACTCACTTGTTTGCAAATTGTATTTCATCGTTATCTGCAACATTTGGAGAGGCAATGAAACCATCGCCTCTCCAAATGTTGCAAATAATGAAAATGCAATTTGCATTAAGGATATCCGACTATTTGCACTGCTCTGCGTAGGCCTAGATATCTGATGGTTTCATCGCCACTGTCTGTCCCTACTCGGTATTGAGCAGCTGGATAGTGTCAAGCTACTTAGAATCATTCTGCAGTCTAACCTTTCTTTTTCAAACCATAGTAACTACATTCTTATCTAATAAACCAGCGATATTTCCTTCTCATTCAGTTAGGGCAGCAGGGCCTACATAATCTTGGAGCTCGACGTCATTTTCGAAGCGATTGTTATTTCAAGATTCATGTATGTGCTACCTGCTCATTCTGGATTTCTCACCTCACATGACTTTACTAAGCTGCTCCTGTAATAGTTTATTTTCTAAATGTATGTAATTATTGTATACTTGTAATGCATGTGCGCTTGTCATGTGCAAATGAAGACTACTTACTTACTTACTTGTTCGCAAATTCATTGTTTGCACCATGTGGAGAGGCAATGAAACCATCACCTCTCCAAATGTTGCAAATAATGAAGGAATGTAATTTTCAATAAGGATATCCGAATGTTTGCATTGCTCTGCGTAGGCCTAGATATCTGATGGTTTCATCGCCTCTCCAAATGTTGCAAATAATGAAGGAATACAATTTGCAGTCAGGATATCCGAATGTTTGCATTGCTCTGCGTAGGCCTGTATATCTTAAGCTTCCTGTTTCTAATTGCAACGGCAATTAGCACTGAGGGCAATTTGACTCAAAAATGCAGAGGGTGATGGGCGGAAGAGGCATAGGCATTCCGACATACAGAGAGGCAGATAGAAACAGACAGCCAGATAGATTTGTCTGAGAATAGATACAATCCGGTCACTGAGCGTCAGTCAAAGGCAAAACACTCTGGCTTACAGTGAGGCTGGTAAAACCAGATAGACAGACATGCATACAGACAGACATACAGACATGATACATACATACAGACAGACAAACAAACAGACAGAGGCATGCAGACGGACAGATTTTCCGATACTATAGAAGTGAAGACGAACACATGCCTCATTCAACCTTTGTCTGACTTTCACACAAGAAATTCATGAGATCATTGTACCGCTCTACGTAATAATATATCATATTTCTTTATATAATCTATAAATAAATACGAAGGTAGGAAACAGACACACCGAAACATCAACAGAAACACGGATTTACATTCGCAAACAGACATCCAGCCAGACATAAAAATACAAGAGCAAGGACACGTCAGCGAAAGCCACGTATAAAAGAGGGTTAAATAGTTATATTGAAAAGCTCTTTCTGTGAAATAGACGCACAATCCCCAGATTATACGTCCATGAATGCGACGTCACTTGTAAAGGTCTGGCTGAAAGCTCTGTTCCTGGTTTATAAATAATCCACCCATATTCGTCTTCTCTGCGCGATTTGTAATGCATTATGAATTATAATTGTCTGTGATCTAGAATAAACGACTCGTCGCAAAAAAATAGACTCGGTCGGCCAACATGCGTATATTTTCAGTTGGGAAATAAAACTGAAATTCTCACACTGAACCCCTTTACGTTACGCAAAATGTGAAGGTACCCTACGCGACTTTATATAACGACCGTATGGCCTCGACCCTGCTCAGTTTTCAATGAATTTATCGGGTGAGATCCTTCACCACTGCTGTCCATTTACAAGTAGCCTATGGACGCCATGCATTGGAAAGTCTACCTTGTAAAATTTTCTAAGTCATTATTCTTCGATTGTTAATAATTCACCGTGTATTATATTTACCTGCATTTTATTTGCCTCTATTCACCTTTTTTTATTTACCTGTCTGTATTTCATGTAGCCACACGAGATTAGTAATCTGTTTTCGTGCTATCAACATAATATTATATCGATTGGTAGATTGCTTTTTGCAGAGTGATAATTAAATCTGTATTTTGATAGTTTTTCCAACTAAGCTACATCGCATAATTAGTTGATTGCTTGCTGAGTGCTAACATCCTTTAAAGCTTCCATAATAATATTTTGGATGCCACCGGATTTCCATGCATAAACTATCTGTACCTTACCAGCTATAGTGATCAATACTCTTCAACACACTTCTGGTAACTCCTATGGCGTCCATCGAATTGCAAACAAGGGCCCCGACCAGCTCACGAGGGCTATCAGTGCAATGTGATGCCTCGCAAGATTGGACTTTATACACAATAGGTAAGTTTCTATTATCAAATCTGCGGTCGCATTGAATTAGCTTAATCACCGTAATTGTCCAATCAATCGGCCACAATCAATATCTGCAACAAAAGGGAATAGAAATAAAAGTTTGCCTGACACTGGATACCCTTCCGAACAACAGCTCGTCCAAGCGTCAACGGCGAAGATGGTGGCTCTACCACTTCAACTTTAGACCGACCAAGTTGACGCCCCCAAATTTCGATCGGATTTGGTGAAACTCAATTCAACTGCCCCAAATTGACAAGAGCCAGCCTTCCGCTCGCTCTTTACTACAACCTAATGGATAATTTACCACACCTTGTCACCTTGCGCTGTCAACTCCTGGAGCTCTAGCGATCGTCATGATACACAGTTTCCATTGCTTCCTATTTACCACAATTACTGAGAAGTTTTACCTTTTTTTATTTGTGCACCGCAATGCAGCTCTGTATTGCCTCTACACTAGGGTTGCCACCCGTCCCGTGTTTGTCGGGAACGTCCCGCTTTCGAGGTAAATGTCCCGCGTCCCTACTTGACCTAGTCGGGACAGCTAAATGGCCCTACTTTCAAATTTGTGGGAATTTTTCCACACTAAGAAAATGTTGTGGCTTAAAACACATTACCCGTACTATATTTGTTCCACACCATTATAAATTTATAACGCAGGCGAAGTGAAATATCATAAATAAGTAAAATAACATTTAAACATATCCTGACATCATTAAATTGTTCAAAATCATATATCAGTTATCTTGTTTAAATAGTTACTTTCCCACAAAAATTACTCGGTTGCGCGACTTGAGCCTCTGGTACCACATCGATTTGGGTGCGCTCCAAAACTGCGCCCCGACTTCCTAGTTTAGAAAGGTGGCAACCCTACTCTGCACAGCCGCACACAACACTACTGATGATAGCGCCCTAGCCTTAACGCCCAGGCGACTGCAGAACTAATTAAAAAAATTCAGGTCACCTTATGTAGCGCAAGAGTTGCTATGAAGCATTTTGCAACAAATATAGACCAATTAATTGACCGAAATTGCACAACCAACTTTACGACAGCGCTGGCTGTCAAATATGTACGCCGACTTGTGATTGGCTGAGAAGATGGCATGTTGAAATGCCATGTACACTTTGGAAATATGCAACCCGGACGAGACCTCGCATCAAATCTGACATGACAAACCTCTGACAACTCTGAAAAATCTAATCGGCTCGATGCCTAATCGACTTGAGGCTGTAATAAAGAGTAAAGGAAACATTATTAAATACTAAATGATAATTTGTAGTAATTAATTAATTATGTGTGGATTAACAATGATGGTCGTACAATATTGTTTTCGGCCTAACTCGACGTTTGCTTGGCACGAATTTGATGACGTCACGGATATTGGCGCTAAAATTTTAATAAGTGAGCTAGTGATCTAATTTTTTTGCGTAACATTCTCATTTGAACAACCTATCCTCCAGTATACAACTTTCCATATTATATTGTGTATAACATATATTTGTCTGCATTCAAAATCGTTCTCGACCTATCGAGTCACCCTATAATAATGTCTTACGGTTCAAAATTATCATGCGTTTAGTGACATCCTTAAGGCATAGGCAAGCGTTTCAAGTATCATTGTAAGGTTTATCGGATATAGCCCGGTTACCTGTTGTCATGAAGCAGAGTCATGAGGCAGAGTTATGAAGCAGAGTAAAAAATGAGAAATTAAACAATGTTATCACGTGATTTGCATAATTGGCTGAATGTTTTCTGAGTATTATCACATGATTTACATAACTGAATGATCTAAGTTAAGACTCATCTATTTCAACCTGCACATATCCACCGTAGCCTGCTTTTGGTCACCCTGAACTATTGGATTTCGAATTGGCTTCTTCCATGGATTGTGATTCTTGACTGCGATTTCATTCTAAGCGACAATCGACTGATGTCTTAGACATGATGGTAAAGGCGCCATCTGTCGCAATCGAAGGTTTCCCTGTCGATTGTTTGCCGTGTGTTGATGTCGACCCTCGATTGCTTGTTCTTTTACTTGCACTTTTATTTAACGTGCCTAACTTTTCTATAGAAGATTCACGACGAACTTTGTTTAATTAATAAATGAATTTAATTAAAGAAACAAATATATATACACTAACTCTACGGGAACTTCCACGTAGTATTAAAGCGTTTAGATATTAAATCGGACTATCTCAAATGTTGCTTCGTACAGCCTAACTACAGATCGTTCTTTCGCGTCAGTCTCTGAATCTGACGGACTAATACTCTGCCGCCCCGCTGGTCGTTCCTCCCGATCTTTCTCGCTCGACCGATGTTCACACGTCGCGTTCGTCAGCAGTACAAGTCCCGTGTTCTCCGTTCCCTTCTGTTAAGTAGGAACTCCAGCGTGCATCAGTCAGCCCCCCTCCCCACGTCAAGCTATCGTCAATTAGTGTCAGATTGCTCCTTGATACGCGGGTCGTCGCTCGCCTGCAGCGCGGGCGGTGTCTGGTTACACCATAGCCGCGAGGTGTCCTATTACACCTTGGCTGTGTGGTGTCCGATTACACCTGGGCCTCGCGGCCTTCATTGTTGCCCAAGTGGAGGCTGGCTTTCGTCCGTCATCATCCTATCTCGACCAGCAACGACGCTTACATCATAATGATGATGCCATCTCGTCGTTGTTGTCGATCTCCTCACGCGACACCTCCCTTCCCGGGGGAGGACAAAGCCAGTCATTGGTTCGCCTCCCGGCTGAGAATGATGTCGTTCCCTCCATCGATTTCCTCCAGACCATGTCCTCGTCGTTCCCATGAAAATACAAAATATCAGCACAGTTAGAAATTTATTTACAGTTGTCGCGGTGCCTTACATGGTAGTCCGCCTTCTTCCTCAATCATAGTCTGGACAAAAGATCAGCGGGAATATTCAGCGCCCCAGGACGATATTTAAAAGCGATATCAAAGTCCTGGAGTGCCAGAGCCCACCTCGCAAGTTTAGCACTTGTGGGCGTAGAAGCAGTTAGGAAAGTCAAGGGATTGTGATCAGAATAGAGGGTGGTCCTTGACATAAAAATCCAATTCCTAAACTTCTTCAACGCAAAGATTACAGCATACGCTTCGCGTTCCACAGTGGACCAACGCGCTTGCGTAGCATCTAATTTAGAACTGGCGAAACATATTGGCCGCTCTGTTCCATCGTCTTGAATTTGGAATAAGCAGCAACCGACTGCTTTGTCTGAAGCGTCAGTCGATAAACCAAACTCTCTGCCGTAGTCAATTGTCTGCAAACAAACAGCGTTATTCAAATCGTGCGTAAGTTTATCTAGCGCATTTTGATGTTCAATTCGCCAGGGTATCTTAGCAGGCACCGATTTCTGGGTCAAGTCAGTGAGAATTCTGGCTGTCTCAGCCAGGTTAGGGATGAAGTTCCTAAAATAACTGAAGAAGCCAATTAATCTCCGTATGTCCTTTTTGGACTCGGGTTGAGGGATTTTCCCTAGCCCTGCGATTTTCATAGGATCCGGTTCAATGCTCCCTGATCCGATCAGGTGACCTACAAACGTTGTTTGTCGCCTAGCAAACGAACTCTTCTTAATGTTAAGGGTCAGACCCGACTGTTGAATAGTCATTAAGTATTTCTCTAGGTGTTTCATGTGATCCGGCCACGTCATCGAGTGTACTGCCATGTCACTATGTGAGGGAGTGATGATACCTAGGGCCAAAAGTTCACGGGTCTGCTTCTCCATCTCCGGTTTGAGCAGTTCCGGCACCTTATAGGCTCGCAAACTCTTCGGCCTGAACTCCGCGCTAACAGTGATTGTGTGTTCTAGGACGGGACAGAAACCTGGTTTGTCCGAGAACACATCTGGAAACCTGTCTAACAGACTAAACAGCTGTTTCCGCTCGGGTACCGTTAAGTGTGCAACGGCAATAGGGTCTACTTGTTCACTGGGCCGTGTCTGACTCGTGACGAAACTACCCACTGCTTCCACGTGACCGAAGTCTTCGTCCTTCTCGAACAGAATGGAGCAATTGTTAATCAATGCTTGCTGTATTCTTTCGTTATATTTGCGAATACGATTTGCATGTAATAAGCGGCTTTTGCCCCCTATTTCCACGATGTATGTGTAGGGCGATTTCACCTGAGCGATAATGGCCGGGCCTTGCCATTGGCCCTCCTTCTTTGCTCCTCGCGCTTCCGGTGATTGGATGATGACTTTGTCTATTCTCTCTTTAGGCAAGCACAGTTGTTTTACAGAATGCCCAGCTATTTTGTCTTTATGAAAGGGCAAATTGTCTTCAGTGAAGAAGCTCTTCGCCCCAATTTTCCCGTGGGCCAAGAATGGTGCTAGTGTCGAACATTGTGCTTGTTCGGCCGCCATCTTGCTTCTGCCTACTATTGTGTCTTCCTTGGGTGGGGGTGGTATCTCAGGATTGAAGAATAGCTCTTCATTATCCGTTTCTTCGGGACTGATTTCTCCTATACTCCCACTGTCTGCTTGAGCGACCGTGAAGTAATCCTCGCCTACCAGCGTCCTAAGTCCCTCTACCTCCTCCCCTCTCTCCTCTTCCTCACTCGTCTCAGTCCTTGCGACCGCCTGCGTTTCTGAAATTTGGTCTCTTTCAGGAGCGCTGGCCGCGTGACTCGAATACAACGCTGTCTCGCGCAGCAAGTCGGCTGTAGTGGGCGTGATAATTAACGGTTCATTAAGGTCTTTAATGAGTGCCGCCCATATCCGAACATCAGGGGCGTAATTTACCTCCCCCTCCCTGTCCTCGCCGGCCTGAGACCCCTTTAGTCTCAGCCGCACCACGTCCACAATCATTGATTGACCGTTCAGCCCCTTCACCTCTATCTGCTTGACCACAGGTAGGTTGAGCGGCCTGATTAGTTCTGCTCGCGCACAATTGTATTCGGCCCCGCTATCTATTAGAGACGATGTCACAGGGAGCCCTGTAATATACACTTTCATGTACTCTCTTACATAAGTCTCCTCCACGTCAATGCAATCCGGGTTTGTCGGCAATGCATGCTGTTCTATCTCTTGTATCAATGGCGGCCCGTCTTGTCGCGTCTCGCTTTGTCTGTCTGCCTGTCTGTCTTGAGCTCTGGTCACGGTTGGCTGGACCGCACACGCGCTCACCTGCTTGCTTTTAGTTTGTTTGTTCTTCGAACACAGTTTAGCTCTGTGGTCTGGAGAAAAGCATAGGAAACAAAGGCCACGCTTTCTAATCTCGTCGGGGGTTGGACGTCCGTCTGTCCTGTTATTTGTCTGTGTCCCTCCCGGTCGGTCAGTCCACGTGTCCGTCTGTTTAGCTGTCGTCTGAGGAGGTGCTGGCGCTTTCGCGTAGCGTGCCTCCGTCCTACCTGTGCCTAGACTATGCTTCGTATAGTCATTTTCCCAAGGGTGTGTAGCGACATAAGTGTCAGCCGCTTCGGCTAACTCTTTGTGCCCTAACCACTTCTGCTGCTCTTGACTGAGGATGAAATTCAAACATCCTCTGGGCAACATTTCTTTCATCTTATCTGCAATCAAGAGGCTTGTAACCTCATCAAATGTCATTGCCTTGCGATCTTGCAGATAGTAAGAAAGTAAATTATGCAGTCTCGAAGCTAATGTTGTGTATGATTCATCTACCGCCTTTTTTGCGTTCATGAATCGCTCTCGTAAAGAGACTGCGCTCACTTTGAACTCTTTCAACAAGAAGGTTTTTAGCTTCCCGTAATTATCAAGCTCCTCTTGTGTGAGTCTGGCCGTCAGTGCTCTGGCCTGATTATCTAGACAGGTCAAGAGTAATCTGCTTCGAAGGTCGTCCGGGACAGCGCAAGAGTCGAATAACCTTTCGCAGTGCACAAAGAAACCCGGGATTTGCGCATGGTCGCTGGGGAATCTCGGTAAGAGTCCTCGCAAGCTTTCACTATACGTTTTCATTCGTCCTACGACCGAATGCCTCAAGTTATAGTCCCTTTCGTCTCTGAGTCTCCTCTCTGCGTCCCTTTCCTCTCGGCCTTCCTTCTCTCTCTTCTCTGCCTCCTCCTTCTCTTCTTTCCTCTGTTTCTCAGCCCGCTTCTCCTCCTGAAGCCTGAGCTTCTCAGTTTCCTCTTTCTCTTCTCTTCGCTGTCTTTCTTCTTTCTCTTCTCTTCTCCTCTCTTTCTCTTCCTCTCTTCTCTCTCTTCTCTCCGCTTTCTCTCTCAGCCTCTCAGCCCGCTTCTCCTCAAGCAGTCTGAGCTTCTCTGCTTCCTCTTTCTCTTCTCTTCGCTGCTTCTCCGCTTCCTCTTTTTCTTCTCTCCTCACTCTTTCTATTCTTTCCGCTTCCTCTCTCTCTTCTCTTCTTAGCCTCGCGGCTTCCTCTCTCTCTTCTCTTCTTAGCCTCGCGGCTTCCTCTCTCTCGTATTTTAAGCGTTTTAATTCGTATAACGGCGTTTGCGCTGCCGAATCGATACTGCTTTCTATGCTACCCGTGCTTACTTCCTCACTTACTTCTGGCGGAGTCTCCCGTCCAGACACAATTATTTCAGCACTCGCCTCTTGGAGTTGGCCCGTACTCATGGAACCCAATTCCTCCTCTCCTAGTCCCATCTTTGTCAGATATGCGACTAGTCTGTGACGGGGCATGTTCTGCACCCTCACTCTTTTCCCTACCGACAACTTATCCATCTTCCAACAGTCCGCTCACTAATAGAAAAAGATAAGTAAGTTAGAGGAGAGTCACCGTTGGTCAGAAATCAAAGAAAACAACGTCCTAAAATTCTACCACAAATACAACAAGAACAGAACTGAGTAAAAGGAGCTACGCAAAAGCCTCGGCTATTCGCACGCCAATCCTCATCCAGACCTCAACCGCAACCTCACAGATTACCACGACTACCAGTAAGGACTTACCCTCTGATACGTCGAGCGTGTTCCGTCTTTTGGTATCTTGGCTGATCCGCTGTCCTCCGTTGCCACTCCCGTCCGTCGTTGCTAGCGATGGTCGGTCGTCCGTTGGCGCTCTTGTTCCTCGTCCTTGCCTGTTGCTGTCGGTTCCTTCGAGTCCTTCGTCTCCGGAGTCCGGCACTCGATTTCTCCAGTTGCGAAGGGTTGTATTCGCCGCTGGTCCCGATCTGTTGAGATTCCTCTTTTCCGTTTCCGGTTCCGCTCTTCGTCGTGACGTCTTCAGTTGAAAACCCTGTCGACTGCGCCAATGTCGCAATCGAAGGTTTCCCGTCGATTGTTTGCCGTGTGTTGATGTCGACCCTCGATTGCTTGTTCTTTTACTTGCACTTTTATTTAACGTGCCTAACTTTTCTATAGAAGATTCACGACGAACTTTGTTTAATTAATAAATGAATTTAATTAAAGAAACAAATATATATACACTAACTCTACGGGAACTTCCACGTAGTATTAAAGCGTTTAGATATTAAATCGGACTATCTCAAATGTTGCTTCGTACAGCCTAACTACAGATCGTTCTTTCGCGTCAGTCTCTGAATCTGACGGACTAATACTCTGCCGCCCCGCTGGTCGTTCCTCCCGATCTTTCTCGCTCGACCGATGTTCACACGTCGCGTTCGTCAGCAGTACAAGTCCCGTGTTCTCCGTTCCCTTCTGTTAAGTAGGAACTCCAGCGTGCATCAGTCAGCCCCCCTCCCCACGTCAAGCTATCGTCAATTAGTGTCAGATTGCTCCTCGATACGCGGGTCGTCGCTCGCCTGCAGCGCGGGCGGTGTCTGGTTACACCATAGCCGCGAGGTGTCCTATTACACCTTGGCTGTGTGGTGTCCGATTACACCTGGGCCTCGCGGCCTTCATTGTTGCCCAAGTGGAGGCTGGCTTTCGTCCGTCATCATCCTATCTCGACCAGCAACGACGCTTACATCATAATGATGATGCCATCTCGTCGTTGTTGTCGATCTCCTCACGCGACACCATCGAAGTCACTAGATTAGATTATATAAAGGTAAGAGTAAAAAGGTGAAGGCTATATAGTTACATTGCTCTGTGGACACCATCCAAGATGTTTTGATAATCATACGGTCACTGGGCTTAGCCCAAAACTCGACCACAGCAGTTCAGCAACCAGGACACCGTTTATCTAACGAAGGAATGAATTAATGAACGAACGAATGAACGAAGGAATGAGCAAAGGAATAAGCGAATGAACGACTAAATGAATGAACGAATGAATAAACGAACGAACGAGCGATATAACGAATGAAAGAAATATTTAGCAAACGTACGACTAACGAACGAGCCGATGAACGAATTAATAAACTGACGAAGTCTTATTGCTTATGTCAGTAGATGTCGCTGCTACGGATTTCTTGGCTTCATGCCCATCTACTCGTCGCCATACTACTAGCACCCGGAGACCAGGTATGAAGGTCACGGTCCAGTCGTTTCTCTGGATGATCTTACTCATGGGTGACTGCCGCAAGGACGGACACTGGCACTGCACGAAGAAACCCGACTACCCGATACCCCTCGACGTCATCAAGGTGTGCGCCATCTGCATAAAAATCAGATTAAACATTTAAACCAGAGCAACAGTGGCAGCGTAGGTTATACGATGCAGAAAAAATGACGTCACGTCTACTGTGCGTCCTAGGATCTGCAAATCTGTAAGCCTACGATCTTCCCAATTTTGAGCCTTTTTCTCGCCGGTCGACCATTTTGAGACCAGTTTCATGGTTATGTTTCCTTGTTCGATAGATACAAAGATGTAAAAATGCGATATTTGGCTCATTTCTGTCGTTTAGTGTGCAGAAAGCTGAGCTTTACGCGAACATAACCTGCGCACTTATCTAGATATTTGATTAATTTGCAATCTAGACCTGACCGGATTTACATTTTGTAGGCCTGGTTCCAAAATTGTATAATAGGACCTAAATACATAGGGTATTGAACCAAAAAGTGTTGAAGAAATTTAAGTTATAGAACAGATATTTATTACTTTAAAAATGTTCATGACGTGCTTTCATAATAGGAAAACTGCCAACAGTATCCGGAAAATCTAGCCGTTGCACTATTTCGCGCTCAATGTTCATAAGTGTAAAATTTGTCAGTCTATCTTCTGCCATCGTAGATCTTGAAGAATTTTTTATACGCTTGAGGTGCCTAAACGATCTTTCACCGCTGCAGTTAGACACAGAAGTGTAAGATACAGCCAATAGGCCTATGCGAGAAATGCAAACATTCGAAAAAAAATGTTCAATTAGACGGAAAACTATCCAACTGGTTACCAATTACTCAAAGTATTGTGCAAGTATCTGGGCTTGGGCCAGTTCTGTTCATTATGTTCATTGCAGCTCTCTGCACTTTATGTGACGGCATCCACCTGTGTAAATATGCTGATGACTTAAGGCTACTGAACCCCGAAGTGCAAGCATTGGGCTCAATGCAGATTTTGACAAAATTAAGCTGTGGGCCACACTAGGGTAAATTAGCTAAAGATAAATGTCTCCAAAACCAAGGAGATAATTTTCAGGCGGCCTGGTATCAAGCGTCCTGCAATAGTTCATTTTCTAAATTTATGTAATCATTGTATACATGTAATGCATGTGCGCTTGTCATGTGCAAATGAAGACTACTTACTTACTTACTTACTCACTTGTTTGCAAATTGTATTTCATCGTTATCTGCAACATTTGGAGAGGCAATGAAACCATCGCCTCTCCAAATGTTGCAAATAATGAAAAATGCAATTTGCCATAAGGATATCCGACTGTTTGCACTGCTCTGCGTAGGCCTAGATATCTGATGATTTAATCGCCACTGTCTGTCCCTACCCAGTATTGAGCAGCTGGATAGTGTCAAGGTGCTTAGAATCATTCTGCAGTCTAACCTTTCTTTTTCAAACCATAGTAACTACATTCTTATCTAATAAACCAGCGATATTTCCTTCTCATTCAGTTAGGGCAGCAGGGCCTACATAATCTAGGAGCTCGACGTCATTTTCGAAGCGATTGTTATTTCAAGATTCATGTATGTGCTACCTGCCCATTCTGGATTTCTCACCTCACATGACATTGCGCGCATTAATTCAGCTCTGAAAAATGCTCGCAGATGGCAATTATGTGAGAAGACCCATACTGCAGGAGAGCTGATTGCTCGAACAGACAGGAACCTCGTCCAGAAATCGCAGTTCTTTGGCCACTGCATTCATCAGCTCTTGCCACCTCCTCGTCAGGACAAGTAGACTACTCACTTCGCAAGACAGGACATCCTTTCATGCTGCCTCTTGTTAAATCTAAATTGTTTAAAAGCAGCTTTGTTAATCGATGTCTCTTAAATTATATCTAGTTGTACACGTGTGCCTTTATAAGCTGCTCCTGTTATAGTTTATTTTCTTAATGTATGTAATGTATGTAATCATTGTATACTTGTAATACATGTGCGCTTGTCTTGTCTTGTGCAAATAAAGGCTACTTACTTACTAACTTACTTGTTTGCAAATTGTATTTCTTCATTGTTTGCACCATTTGGAGAGGCAATGAAACCATCGCCTCTCGAAATGTTCCAAATAATGAGAAATGCAATTTGCTATAAGGATATCCGAATGTTTGCATTGCTCTGCGTAGGCCTATAACATGTCTTATGGTTTCATCGCCTCTCCAAATGCTGCAATAATAATGAAGGAATACAATTTGCAGTCAGGATATCCGAAATTCCGAATGTTTGCATTGCTCTGCGTAGGCGTACATATCTTGCAGTTCCTGTTTCTAACTGCAACGGAATTAGCACTGAGGGCAATTTGACTCAAAAATACCGAGAGTGATGGGCGGAAGAGACTATAGGCAGCCTCAGCCAGCGTTTAATCTAGACATCTTTCGTGGGAAAATTCCCCGCCTCCAGGATTTATGTCCCCCAGAGACCAGAGAAATAAAAAATAAAATAATAGTTAATGAAAAAAAGGGAGACGAATATCTAAAAAAGGGGTCATCAAGTTTTTGGAAGATGAAATTTGAAAAAAGTTTCAAAACTTCGAAGACGGATGAAATTCCCCCAAAAAGTCATATCGAAATTCAAAAATTTCCGACGGTCGTTGGTCCCCCACAAACCTTTTTTCCTCCCCCCCCCGAATAAAGGGCCTAGATTAAACACTGAGCCTCAGCAGAGTAAACTGTCGTAGGGCTCTAACAGTCTAACGGAGCTAACGGCCACAATTATCTCATAATTGTCTTGGCTGACAATTTGCAAGTGATTATCGTTGTTTGTTTGCAATAAAACTAGCGTGTTTAAACATATTTTAGTTATTGCATGTCAACGATGTAACATTTGAATACTAAAATAATAGTTAAAATTTTTAAGGTAGCATACTAATGGTAGGCCCCTTATTTGTGAAATGTTTAGTAGACCTGGGTCTGACGACCAACTGGAACAGTGTTTAGTTCAGGCCCGAAACTGGAACAATTAACTCGCTTAAATTAAGTTCAAGAGAGGCACTGTTCCAACACATAATACTGTTAATTAACAACATGTAGGGCAACGCCTTTTCTCATGAGGCTGGTTAGAAACAGGGAGAAAGACAGGCTGAGACAGAGAGACGGACAGACAGACAGGCACCAAAAGATAGTTTGCTCTTGCATAAATGTGAAGAAAAACAGATTGACACCTCTTTCTTTGTCAGACTTTTAAACAAGAAAGCAAAGTTGCCTGTTCGTCATCCGAGAACTGAAGTTTTAAAATCGAAATACAGAAAGGATCCAATATTGACTGGCAGTGCATATTTTAGCAGTATAACTAGTAGGACAAATGTCCCAGTAGTTTTAGGATTTCTCCCAGTAGTTTAGGTGCTTTATCCCAGATAATACTCTACTTTTAATGTTATTTTACAATATTACATTTTTAATCTTCTAATTCGAAATATTCAACGCATTGTCCAATCGTCTTCGACAACTGTTTCGAGCAAGGAACGGGTTGCTGCCTACGTAAGCTATTGGCTGTCATGATATCAGTGGCTCCATGTTCTATGCAAGTAGAACGAGTGACCTCTCACTATACAACAATCTGACAACGAGTCATCGAGTGTCAATGTCTTTGCATACCGCTAATGAACGGTTTATTTAAAGCATTTCCCGTTTCCCTTCTGTTCTTCTCTTTACCCTTTTTAGTCGTTTTTTTCTGTGTTTTTCTTTCCTTTTTTCACATTGAGTATGCGATTTTTCGTTTTTCTCATTTTGCTCATGGTAATCAGAGTACTCATGGCTGTAATGAGCACTTGTACGTAATTCAGTTAAAATATCATACCTCCTGGCCACCTCGTTCATGTTTAAATAAATCTGTCCTTCGGTGTCCCTATACCTAGCGGGATCTTTCATCCCTTCAAGGCCATCTTTTTTGTAGCCGAATATAACGATATCAATGCCGACTTTTTTATACTGAAATGGTTGCAAAATAAACTATTGATTGATTGATTGATGGAGTGGGCATTGCATATTTTGACCCGAAGCCATGCGTAGCCGAATTCTTGCTAGCAAAGACAGACACGAAGGACATTCGGATCCGGTCATTTGAGCCACGCAGTTCACCGCGCACAAGTTTTTCCGAAGTGACCGATCTTACCATCTGGGAAGTTGTGACCGAACTCTGTTTTGTCTAAAACAGTCACATAATAGCTGACTAATACTCCAGTTATACCATAATTACATTCTATAAATGTTTGTTTGATGCTTGGACCCATAGGGGTCCTCTCACCAATCAAACATTTGTAGAATGTTACTCATATTGTTTGCGTAACTGTAGAAAATAAAGTTGCTCGTGTTTGCCGAATTAAAGCTATCATTGTTTGTTGAAGCTGCAGCTTCTCCACTGGGTCACAGTCATTTAGCCTGTCACTGACTTATTCTATAAATTATTTTGGTGGTATGGTTGAAGTAATTATGTCAAATTTTCCAACTTCTATGCATAATTTATATGGTGATATGTATAATAATAGAAAGTAAATTTGGTAAATAAGTGGCTAAAACAGGCTCCATTTGGCAGCAAATGCTCTAATATGCGTTGTCGGCTAGGGCTCCGTTTCCCACTGAGGTCCCTCAGGCGGTCCAGACCCACTAGTCGTGACTGACTTTGTCCCAGTCGTTCAAATCCGTTAAAATATGCACTGTTGGTCGTGTTTGCCGAGTTAAAAGCTATTATTGTTTTGTTGAAGCTGCAGCTGCAGCTGGACTACTATTAGGCCTCCTCCTCCTACTACTACTACTACTACTACTACTACTACTACTACTACTACTACTACTACTACTACTACTACTACTACTACTACTACTACTACTACTACTACTACTACTACTACTACTGCTACTGCTACTGCTACTGCTACTACTACTACTACTACTACTACTACTACTACTACTACCACTACCACTACCACTACTACTACTACTACTACTACTACTACTACTACTACTACTACTACTACTACTACTACTACTACTACTACTACTACTACTACTACTACTACTACTACTACTATCACTACAACAACAACAAGTACTACTACTACTGCTACCACTACCATTACTACAACTACAACTACTACTACTACTACCACTAACATCATTAGTACTACTACTACTATTACTACTACTACTACTACCATCCCCGGCACTACTACGACGACTACTGCATCACACATCAACTACTGAGATTATCTGACTGAATTTTACTTAATTACTCATTTTCTAACTTCACTTAAATCACTTTTGAACAACCGTTAAATTATTTCTTCACTTTTTCGGAATAAATCATTCTTACGGCACGCAAGTTTTCTTTCTGAGTGTTGACATGCTTTAAAATCCCCATAATTTAGGGTGCCACAGGGTTTCCATAGTACTTACACTTCGTAGGCCTATATTGGGTTGGCCTACATTGGAATAATTCCCTTTCGTATCTGATGTCTTTCCCGGCCAAGATCTCGCATTCCTATTAACAGTCCAACAAGAGCCTTCAATCTATAACTGAAGGATCTGAGTCCAACATGACAGTTGCTCTCTGACGTCATCGGTCACGTGAACCAATGGCAGCATTTCTCGGGCACATCTTCAACCCGGAAGAGACCTCGTATAACATCTAAAATGACAAACAGTTGGTTTACTACAAATTATCATTACGAAGATAATTTGATCACCCTCTTCCTCTCCCACCAGTGGGAAAACGAAAACAACAGACCAACCGCAGTTGTAACCGATCGAGCAGGCCTACCGCATGAAGTACAGTCATCCATTAGCAGTGGTGGCGCCAGACATTTTTTGTAACCAGGGCAATAGCCAGGGCAGTCATACAAGTAACCAGTGCAGAAGGCGGTTTATGGAGAGCGCGGTAGCGCGAGCTTAAATGGTGACCATGTGAAGATCGCGCTACCGTGCTTGCCATAAATCCTCCCCAACACTATATCCTAGGCCTATTTGTCTATAGTCAGGAGGTCAGATGGGCGAAGCCTCCGGAAGCTGAACGCTTTTTGACATTTGTAAAGCAGATTTTAACGTTTCAGTGAATTAAGTGATTTACATCTCAGGATATAACAAATATGCCGGAACAAATTCTGGACAGGGCAAAAATTCTGGCAGGGCATCGACCAGGGCAAAGGCTTTCATACCAGGGCATTTGCCCTGGCGCGCCCTGGTGTAGGGCCGCTACTGTCCATTAGCGCTGTTATTAACCAGAACGCCGACTCAGTTTACATTAAGCTCGTATGATCGATGCGCTGTGGCTCAGACTCCACGTCATACATGTATTTGGAATGCGAACTTGCGTCAACCAGGGAAATATGACCTGTTTGATTCAGAATATGGAAGGTGTTTCTGAATTCATCGTAGGCACGTGTCAGTTGCATCCTAAGTCGACTATTGATGTTTTTGATTCCAAGCAATTTCCATATTCGACTTCACCCGATAGGCTGGAGTTCGGCTTTCTAACTGGCAGCTCCGTTGAATTCTACATTGAACCTATGCATTTATGCGTCGACGACGTAGATCGTATGATATGCAGCGGTAATCATCTGGCCTTCACAGACGATAATCCGATTTTACCAGACGATATGCGTGGCTATCTCGACACGGTGGACTGTTTCCAGATTATGCCAAACCCTCACCAGCCTGGATTTGTTGAGCTACGACTTTTTGGAAAGATGAGGTATAACTGGCGTATCAAAAGGTTTAAATTTCAGCATTATAACGATACAAAGTATTTGCTGGAAAGTGATATGAGGTTTGCGAGGTCCTACGATGACAAAATTTATTTAGAAAAATGCGTTGTTGGTCCAGCGCTTAAGTGCACGTCGGTTGGTAATGCGTGTTACGACATGGTTCCATGCATATGGTGCCCACAGTGGCCAAAAGAAGCCAAACACTGGCCTTTTCGACAAAGAAATTACGGATGGCCAACAAATGCCAACATCCGAAACATAGTACAGAATGGTTGTTATGTCGTACAAGCAAAACATCCTTTTTGTAGAAATAATTTACACCAGTGGAGGCTGTCGTTTTCCAATGCGGAGTTGTGCCTAATTCAGAGTTGGACTCCAGTTCAGCAAATTGTCTACCACATGCTCAGATTCTTTGCCAAAAGAGAACTAATCAGAAAAGATTCCCCGAAGGAAGATGAAGTTCTCTGTATATACCATTTTAAAACACTGATGCTGTGGTCTTGTGAGGAGATGTCACCTGAATGGTGGAATTCCACTTCTGTTATTGAAGTATGCTGTTTTTTATTGCGAAAGCTCTCAGAATGGTTAAAGAAAAGATATTGTCCGAACTATTTCATTCCTCAGGCAAACTTGTTTCATGAACGCATGAATCAGAAAATAGTTGATGAGACTATAGAACGTCTGAATGCATTCTACAATGTTAGCAATCTTAATGGATGGTTTGCAGTTAAGTACATAAAGCCAATCTTGAAGAAACTGTTTACTTTTGAAGAAACAATGGAGACTGTAATAGATTTTGGCCGATACATGCTAGGTGTCTGTCAAATCATAGATGCCAGGAGGCTAATAGAATTCGACTCTCAGTTTTGGTCTGGATTCTGGTTCTATTATTTATATATCCTTCGTGAAGCTACTATGGGAGCAGGTCATAGATTTCAAGCACGCCTTAGTTCTCTTTGTTCTATACGGTACAAATGCAACCGAGGTGATGTTCTATCTACAGTAGAGTTCTCATCAAATTTCCAAATATTTGGAAAAGTGTTGTTAATTTTGTATGCCTCCATTGAATTAGGATTTGAGCAAACTACAGACGATAGCGAAAGTTTTACTGAATTCATCAGAAACGTTACGTTGCAACCGAAAGTCGTAAGATCTGAACATCATAATTTTCCAAAACCCAGTAAGGCAAATCTCGACAGAAGTAGCGTCCTTCTCTTGAAAGCTCAAGATCTTATGGAAAATTTAACTGGGTTAAATAGGGCTCAGGAATTTAAACTGGTATCTCAGTTGTCAAAAGAGTTTCTTACAAATGCGCTGAACTGCGACGATTTAAAGTCACGCGTTATCCGAGAGGTGGCTTCCGTCTACATGGCTGCTCTTCTTTTTTCGGACTTGGATTATGAAGCTGCTATAGAATTCTGTTCAACAGTTATCAATAAAACGTTTGATTATAACGAGGTGGAGAAGGAAAACGAAGAGGAGATGGAAGAGGTGTGGGAGAAAGAAACTTTGAACGCTGGTTGTTTGCTTTTCATTGACGACGTTGTTAGAGTCATTGGATTTTACCTTCTTTTCATCCAGGTTAAAGATAATTTTGTTTACGACAACAAGCGGTATCTTCTTGATCTGCGTCTTACTCCAGAAGTGTTTGCTCACCTATTAATAATTCTATCAAATGAAAGAATGCATAGGCCTTTTAGACTTATATGCCAGCTGCAAACGCCAACGTTTTCGTTGGATGCTTTTTTAATGACTATAATAAATCGAAAATCGTCTGGAAGATCAAGAAAGAGAAAAAATGTTTTACGCGTGTATCAGAGAACCGATCCAATAAGTAAATCAGAAGCGCCCAATAAAGGCTCTGTTTCAACTGAAGACATCATTCAATTATTCATGGAATATTCCTTAGAAAATATGGCATCATTTTACAATGCGATCTGCGAGGACTTTGACATTCACTGCAATACAGTTGACTGTTACCGTGCAGCATATCTGTACAAGTGCCGTAAATATCCTGAAGTTTTGCAATTGTGTGAACGAATTCTCAGTGAGCCAGATCTCCAGAGCGGTTTGAAAGGCCTTACATTTGCGAATGTGGTGGTGCACCCACTGCTTGACTCTTATTTTGATGGCGACATTCAATGTTTGTTTGGATTCCACACACTTGTTCGTTATCCATCGTATTTAAATAGAGAATTTCTGAGAATAGACCACAATCCTACGTCCACCTTCCAGAAGTCTTCAGACTGTGTAATTTATTTTAGGAGGGCTTGCATTCTAGAATCCCATTATTTTCTAGGAAGACATTTCCTGGCAAGATATTTGAAACTGAGATGTCTTATGGACCGTAATCATTCAAGCACAGAAGTAATGCTGGTATTTGTGGCACTAAAATCCCATCTTCCATTTGAACACATCATAAGGTGCTTTCTTCTACATAAACTTCGGCATATTCAATACCAGTCTCGGATGGTAAAGCCTTTATGGACTACAGACAGTGCCGAATTTAGGCATTAGCGGAAAAAAGACACAGCTTAGGGCCTCACAATTCGTAGGGGCTTTACAAAACGCAGATTTTTTAGGGGCCTGTTTTAACTTTATGTGTTCTAAATATATATAATATTATATGTATTATGTACAACATTTTCAAAAGGCTGGTGTAGTAGATTCCATATCTCATCATAATTTGAATGTTTCACTGTAAATGCTCTGCTATTAAATAATTAACTTTTCAAGTTTTGTGTGACCTTCTGGTGTAGTTTTTTTTAACAATGAGCCTCTATGCCTAGGGCCTCACCAAGTCTAAATCCGGCACTGACTACAGAAGTGATATTTGTTAATGTCGGACAATGGAAATGATTCGTTGAGAAAAGTTTAGAAAATTAGTGTTAAATTGGCATTAAGCTCAGAATTAATGTTGGAATTTGTGGCCTTGAAAAGCCATCTTACATTTGAAAACATCATACGTTGCTTCGTTCAACAGAAATTCGTCGACTGCATAATGGTAATAATGGTGAACAATAGAAGTGACGCGTTCAGAAGTATAGAAGAATAATGAATAAGTTGGTATCACAATTTTTCGAAATATCAGTGCTTGAAATCCTTCAACAGTTTTAGTAGCATGATGGTTCAGTGCTGCCGAGTACAACATTTTTCTTCTTCCAAAGAGGAGAACCTGTAGAAAGGGAGGGAGAGAGGAAATTGGAATCATGGGCGGATCCAGTGTGACCATGCCTCATGCATTCAAAGCTTAGACAATCAGTGCAAGAAAGAAAGCCGGTGTGCAAGGGTTCTTTCAGAGAGCGCACAGTGGTCTCTAAAGGACGTCCCAAAAATTGCATCTGCCTGCATTTGAACCATCCCTACCTTTGTCCACATTTGGCATAACTCTCCTCCACCCTCTTCGAGGTCCACACCCCATCGGAGCCTCGATTGGGCTATACAGATCGTCTTATAGGGCTAACAGTACTGTAGGATGAGCACCTTCATACTGCAGCAAAGGGTCTCTGATGAGATCCAGCATTGTATAGACTCAAGTTCTAGTGATTAAGACGCAGACTTTATTGAAATAAGTAACAGTGCCCAGTCTTTATTCCGACAACTTTATTGGACGCTGCCCTTCCTTAGTCTGCGTCCCGATGACCACTCCTTCTTTCCGAGGACACCCTTGATAGTCCAGTCAATTAGCGTAAAAAATCGCGTTATTGTGCATTTTGGTGCTACAAGCAAAAATTTACATTTTTGTGCTCAGAATGAAATTCTGAACAAAACCTGATATAGCGCCAATTGAAAAAAAGAAAAAAATTTCGAGTTTTTTCCCTCTTTTTCCCTTATTGGATCAGTCTCAACCAAGTAACTAAGGTTGGTGTAAACTTGCTCATTTGATGATAGAAGCATGAAATTTGGTACATGGTATCAACATATGATGAGGTCAAATGTTAGCTATAGGGCCATCGCAGATTTGCCCCGTGGCCTCAATGGCAGCCATTTTCCAAAATGGCCGACGCAAAAGAGAGATTTTTCAATATCTCAGCTTTTAGTTCACTTAGTATCGTGATCTTGATGTTTACACATATATATTTGGTGACAAGGATTCCAATAGAACTAGTTGCAGTTACTTATCCCTGGCCTCAATGGCAGCCATTTGCAAAATGGCCGACGCAAAACAGAGATTTTTCAATATCTCAGCCTCTAGTTCACTAAGAATCGTGATCTTGGTGTCTATACATATATATTTAGTGACAAGGATTCCAATAGAACTAATTGCAATTACTTATCCCTGGCCTTAATGGCAGCCATTTTCCAAAATGGCCGACGCAAAACAGAGATTTTTCAATATCTCAGCTTCTAGTTCACTTAGAATCGTGATCTTGGTGTCTAAACATACATATTTAGTAACACGGATTCCAATAAAACTAATTGCAATTACTTATCTACATGAGATTTGTATCTCATATGATCGTGTTCTGAGTATTTCCCCAAGTCTCGGTGATACTATCTGTCATCACTTTGAAATGGAGAAAACTGTTTGCCCTCTGAATCTCTTCACCACTGCAGCCATCGACAATAACGATCACTTAACGTTGAAATTTCTTATTATTGTGCATTTAGGTGCTACAAGCACAATTTTTTCAAGAAGTTGTAGAGGGACTAAAATAGAAGATAATCTCATACAGTGCCAGTTGAATGTTTTTTTTTATATTTGAAAAAGTTAAAATGTGCGCTAGTTTGGGCTTATTTTGACAAGCTACGTTCACAACGAGCAAGCGGCGAGTATTTTTGTAATACTTTGGGATTGTAAACACGCATATAAATGCTTTTTTCTGTTAAATTAATAAAAAAAACAATTGTTTTGTTAATGTAAAAATGATGTTAGAAATTGTTTTAGCAGCTGACTGCAGGCTTTAAAAAAATTATATTGAAAATTTGACTTTTATGCTTTGTAAATAATTTGCTATGTTATGTTGCACTTTCAATGTTTACATTAATTTCTGTGACAGAAAAAATTATGCCTGTAGAAGCTACATGCACAATAATACTCAGAACACGATCATAGGAGATACAAATCTCATGTAGATAAGTAACTGCAATTAGTTTTGTTGGAATTCTTGTTACTAAATATGTATGTTTAGACACCAAGATCACGATTCCAAATGAACTAGAAGCTGAGATATTGAAAAATCTCTCTTACGTCGGCCATTTTGGAAAATGGCTGCCATTGAGGCCAGAGATAAGTAATTGCAATTAGTTCAATTGGAATCCTTGTCAATAAATATATATGTTTAGACACCAAGATCACGATTCTTAGTGAACTAGAGGCTGAGATATTGAAAAATCTCTGTTTCGCGTCGGCCATTTTGGAAAATGGCTGCCATTAAGGCCAGGGGATAAGTAACTGCAACTAGTTCTATTGGAATCCTTGTCACTTGAAATTAATTTTTTTTTCAATTGGCACTATATCAGGTTTTGTTCAGAATTTCATTCTGAGCACAAAAATGCAATTTGTTTGCTTGTAGCACCAAAATGCACAATGTTACGCTAAGAGCTCTGACTATGATGGAAGACCCCCCATGCCTCTCACCTAAACTGAAATTGTCCGTGGCTTGCAAAAGTGATACGAAGGGTGGGATATCTTACTGGGCTGTGCCAACAATTAGAGTAGCTGTGCATCAATGACCCCATAGTCTGTTGTGTGCCAAAGTCCTCCAATCCAGTCTCAAAGTGTCGTGCTCAGATGCCTTGTTGCTTAATTAAAACTGTTCTTTACGCGAGATGATGATTGTCCATATTGAATGTACGTTATCAGGCGTTTGCATTAAATGAACGATCTAATCAGCTGTTGAGATGGTCGTAAAGATGTTAAGTTACAATCTACTTGGTACCTGCCGGTTGGTTACTATCCATGCAATACCAGACCATCTTTCCCAACTCAGTCCTTCATCTTTTCGGGTTGTTATAGTTACCAACGCAAGGCGGAAGGTTGAAAGCTAGCTTTAGGGGTCGTCCAAAAAGGATGTCTGTAAAACTTGACCAACAATGCACCCCTTTGACCCTTGTCTGCATTTCGGTTTGTACTTCTCTGTTCCTCTAGGGACTACATTAAGCCATCCTGTTAATTTGTCAGAGCTAACAATGCTACATGGTGATGTACTAGGAACTAATGCGGTATAAACTGCCCTCTGTCGGATCGCATTTGGTCTGCAATGCACTGGCCATGTAAAAATAGTTGAGCCATTAAACACTTTTTCAGTGTGAGCTACCTGTGCGCTGTTGTTGGAATGAGAAGATGTCAACCTTTATCTCTCTTATCTTGAAATGACATTTAAACTGTGTTGCCTTATCGTCCGTTTGGTTTGTTCCAAATACCTCGATGGACGGGTTAATTGGAGGTCGGTGGAAATGCGGAAGACCCAAGCCAAACTGTGCTGGCACATTGTGTGGTGTACGTTTCCACTTCGGAAAATAGCACTGAAACTGAACATACATACATACATACATCCATATATAGTACATACATATATACATATATACATATATACACATACACACATACATACACATACATTCATACATGCATATATACATCCATACATACATACATACATACAAATATACATGTATCGGTATGAGCATCACGCATTACCTGTAGTGTATAAAACGGCTCTTTTAACTCGCCTGTGATGTCCATTCCTATTCTACAAGAGGATCCAAGCTTCATTGTCAACCCTTTGCTCTTATAAACACACAGTTATCATCCGTTAGGTATGCAGTAGGGAATGCAAACCCGGGTTTTGCCTACCCGGGTACCCGGGTAACCCGCGATTTTTCGGAACCCGAAAACCCGGGTTTAACCGCGATTGAAACCCGGGTTTAACATAACATAACATAACATAATATTTTATTGAACCAACTGAAAAGTACATAATTTATAACAGATTGAACTGGGTAACAGTTCCCAGATTGCTAGAGAAACAGAGATATATAAAATTAAACAAATGCAGAATACAATACCTGGGTCAACGTACACACAAGTCCAAAGTTCACATCAAATCTGACAGGCCCAGGAGTAAACTGCCTACAATGCCACACTCAAAAGGGGGTGCCTTTGAATATGAAGTAATAACAATCAAAATCAAATCGGATAGTTGAGCTCAATTGGGAGGTCCAGAAGGGATTGGATCCCGCTAAGGAGGGCCCCTATTACAACAGAAATTTTTAGACAAGATGGCTTTCAGAGAAATAAATTAAATTGACTTGTTTTAATGGTAAACAGGCTCGTAGCATACATAACAAAAAGAGAGATTAAAAATATAAAAAAAATAAACAGACTGGATCAACTGGATGCTGACAGACAAGCTGGGCAAGTTTAGTGTGATGATGTCAATCTAGCCCCTCAGATCGGGGGCAACCAATTGGAAACAACTCCACTGACAATCAGCCAACTCCTCAGACTATGCTTAAATATATTTATAGATGAACTAGATTTAATATCTAGAGGTAAGTAGTTCCATACCATGGGACCTCTGCAGACCATACAAAATTTACGAATATTTGTTCTAGCATATGCAACCCTTACTTTCGAAGCTAATCTAGTAGAGTGTGAGTGGACCTGGGAATTTAAAGTAAAGAACCCAGAATACTCCACCGGTAACAAGCCATTGAACGAGCGATACATAAACTCGCCTATTTGGTATACCACTATTTGATCCAGCGTTAGCACACTCAATTGCAAGAACAGATCCTTCGTGTGGGCTAAGTATGGGGATGAGGTAAGTACTCGAATAATCCTTTTTTGTAGCAGGATCAATTTATGGGTTCTGGCCCTATAGTTGGACGCCCAAATCATAGCACAGTAGGATAGGTATGGATAGACCATTGTATAGTATAGTGTTACTAGAATTTTAGGTAGCAATAAATGGGAAATTCTCTTGATTATTCCTACATTTTTTGCAATTTTGTGTGAGATATGTTCAATGTGCGCATTCCAAGTTAAGTTCTGATCCACATAGACTCCCAAGAATTTAGCTGAGCTGACTTGAGGTATCTCCATATGATCAATAGTAAGTTTATTAGGCGGGTCGGGTATTACTTTATTACATGCGGAGAACAAGATGTAATTAGTTTTTTTCAGATTTAACGATAACTTATTGGCTTTAAACCAGTTAGAGACTAGTATTAGTTCTCTGTTAAGTATTACAAAGAGCTCCTGGTAAGAGGTGTGGGAGAAAAAGACGTTGGAGTCGTCAGCAAAAAGTACAAAGTTGAGTAAAGAGGATGAGTTAGGGAGATCATTGATGTAGATTAAAAATAATAGTGGACCAAGGACCGATCCTTGCGGGACTCCAAACTCCAAGGGTCTGAATGAGGAGAAGGTCCCGTTACACTTAACCTGTTGGCTACGCTCCGTTAAGTAACTCTTAAACCAGGCAAGGGGAAGTCCCCTGACCCCATAATTATGTAATTTACTTAGTAGTATACTGTGATTCACCATATCAAAAGCTTTTGATAGGTCCAGAAAAATACCAACAGAGAATTCTTTGCAATCAATCGCCTGTGTTATTCTATTATGCATATTAACTAGTGGTAAGACAGTAGAATGCCCAGGTCTAAATCCATGTTGAAAAGGATAAAGTATGTTATTTTTTGTTACATAGTCGTTAAGTCTCAAGTATACTACCTTTTCCAATATTTTAGAAAACAGGGGCAGTATGGCTATGGGCCTATAGTTGGTTGGGTCCTCCTTATTGCCCTGCTTAAAGATTGGGGTTACCGTTGCCAATTTCATCCTGGTTGGGACAATACCATTTTCCATGGAACAATTGAATATGTGGGCCAAGGGTTTAGAAATTAAAGATAAATTGGCCCCAATAACCGTAGGGTCTAGTTGGTCTGGCCCAGTGCTGTGTGTAGATTTCATGGAAGAGTGTATACTTAGAAGTTCTTCCGAGCTCGTAGGATACAAAGCAAAAGAGGCGATAGGAGATGGTGAAAGATAGTCTTTATATGAGGAGGTGGTGCCCGGGATGTTATCATTAAGGTCACTTGCCACCGTTGTGAAGTACTCGTTTAGACTATCCGCTATGCAGGCATTATCAGTAATTGATTGGTCATTCACAATAATCGAATCGATTGTAGTGTCTGGTGGATTCTGATTGAGAATAGATTTAATAGTGGCCCACGTCTTTTTAAGGTCTGTACCATATCTAAGAAATTCTGAGTTGTAATAAGTTTGCATAGCTTTGGTTTTTAACGTTTTAAAGTTATTTCTATAAGTCACAAATTTCTGCTTATTGGTCTGTGTTGGACTTTTTATATATTTGAGATATAATTTATTTTTCCTATTGCAAGACTTTAATAAACCTTTTGACATCCAGGGTTTATGATTCAAGTTATGATTGCGCGGTTTTATAGTGACCTTGGGAAAAGCATAATTATAGGCTTCTGTTAATTTTGCCAGAAGGGAGTCATAGGCTCCATTGGGGTCATTTTCAGTGCATAAATTGTATATAGAAGTAAAATTCAACTGGGAGACAAGCTTAGAAAATTTCTCTTTGCTCAAGTCAGTGATTAAACGTTTATTAACCTGAGTTGTATGTGGAGTCAGTGGCGAATGGTGTTCAAGCCAAATTATAACTGGAAGGTGGTCAGAGATGTCAGTAACCAGTATTGATGAGTACACCATACGGGGCCACAAGTTTGAGATAATGTTATCAATTAGAGTTCTACTATACTCAGTAAATCTAGTTGGGCGTACAATTGCAGGTAAAAAGTTATATGATGTTATTGTGTCGAAAAAAATACTCGTCTGCGGATGAGAATTGGTTTTTAGGAGATCAATATTAAAGTCACCCAACAGGATGGTTTCTTTCTTCGTGAGGGAAAGTTCCGATAAAAGCTGATCAAATTCCTCATTGAAAGGCCCCAAAGGTTTGTCCGGAGGTTTATAAATTACACCAAGAAGGAGGGGGGTATCATTAAGCGGGGAAATCTTCACGAATAAACTCTCATAGGAGTCATGGGCAGATTTAGTGTTATACAGTTGAAAATTCAAATTTTTCTTTACTAATAACCCAACTCCTCCTCCATCTCCTGTTTCCCTAGGCCTATGAACAAAATTGTAACCCGGAATTTGAAGAGAATCATTGTTGGTTAACCAGGTTTCAGTAATCGCCAAAACATCGGCAGGCAGTTGCTGTAGTAGGAGCTGTAAATCAGGAATCTTGTTCTTAATACTCCTGCAGTTAATATGCAGGTAAGATGTACGATGAGGATTCGTACCCATCCGTGAGGAAACCTGTGCTGGGGTACCATATCCATAATCAATAGGTCTATTAACAAAAAGATTTTCGTCAGGGTCAATGTCTAAATTATTCAGCAGGGGCCTGTTGTAATCCTCATCTCTGAAAATCGTTAAGGGGGGTTCTTGGGAGTTCATTTGTTCAATGTTAGATAAAAGGGTCCTTTCATCATCAGAAAATAAGTCAACTGACATGAAGTCAACAGAAACCGGGCTAGATACCCCCAAGTTTAACTCTGAGGGAAGATTAATTGCCAGCGAAGTCGATCCATCTACATTATCATCAATACAACTATTAGTATTAATATTAAAATTAGCAATTTTAAAAGTAGTAATAAACTAATGAAACTGAAACTCGAAGCCTCGAGAGAGTAGAAAAGAAAGAAATAAAAAGACACCAAAAAATGGACAAAAAACGGGAAGTAACAACTGAAGCAACCAAAACAGAGATAATACAACACCGGCCGAGTAGGCCAACACACCCACAAGGACAGCGCTCAGGTCCCTGTGGAACCAGGGACTGAGAAACTAAGAAACCAATAAAACGTAACACGTCAACCCACAATCAATAGTTAACAACTCCTACTCAGGCAGTGATAAATCATTAATTTGCCCTTCTGTAATTGAACTTGGCTCCACTGACTAAAGGGCAATCCCCTTTAGTTCAGAAAACAGAAAAAAATAGAAACTGGAATCTCCAACTGAAATACTGCAGCAGTCATCCCTGCAGGCCACACCGTGCCCCTCCCACTCAAGATAGAAGGCAACAGAACATCAGAGCCCAAAGCCAAAGTAGGGGGTGGCAGCAAAGTTCATAGCACTATCATTAATGAGGCAATGAAACACTATACAAGTATCCAAGTAACTACTAATGTCCACTCCAAGATTGAATCCCAGTTTGTCCAAAACTTAACATAGGTAGAAATGTAAACATTCACTAGATTTACAGTAACAGTAAACAGTAAAACAAGTGTGGAAACTGTATGCATCCTAAGTCAAATCATGGTGAGTGGTTAATTAGTTATTACCACCGTCATCATTGAGAAACGAAAAATGAAAATCTTCATTAAGATACAAAACCTTTTAAACCAAGTTTATAGTTATTCTCTAGTTACAGCCGTCTCTATGCAACTTCAGGATTCAACGGTACAAGATTCCTCGGCTGACCCACCTGCGATAGTTCATAGCATTATCCCTAATGAGGCAATGAAACACTATACAAGTATCCAAGTAACCACTAATGTCCACTCCAAGATTGAATCCCAGTTTGTCCAAAACTTAACATAGGTAGAAATGTAAACATTCACTAGATTACAGTAACAGTAAACAGTAAACAAGTGTAGCAACTGTATGCATCCTAAGTCAAATCATGGTGAGTGATTAATTATTTATTACCACCATCATCATTGAGAAACGAAAAACGAAAATCTTCATTAAGATACAAAACCTTTTAAACCAAGTATATAGTTATTCTCTAGTTACAGCAGTCTCTATGCAACTTCAGGATTCAACGGTACAAGATTCCTCTCTTAGACCCACCTACACAGGTATTTAGTTCCTTGTCACTGTGTTCGCCAGTGAAGAGGTAAGTGGTTAGATCTTCAGCGGGGGTTAAGAGGTTAGGTCTATGGGTGTATCATAATTGTGTCACACAAATTATCAAAACTCAAAGACACAAGGTAACACCTTTCATAGAGTAGAAGTAGCAGGTATGGATAAGTGCATACAATACTGAGCAGGTAGAGTGAGAGAAGTGATAAGGCCAATATTCCTGAGAGATATTGACACCCATGTACTGGAATGACATGTAAACAAGCAGAAGCCAATTACAAGGATTTTAAATCCTTGAAACCTGAAAGTAATTAGCAAGGGAGAGCTTTCATTATTAGGTGCATGCTCTATACAATCAAGAGGAACTGGTAAGCTGTACCTTGCTCCTTTAATTAAACTGCAGTAGGTGTAGTGTAATGTGAGAGACCTAAGATGATAATGTCAAGAGCTTAGAATTACCTAAGCAGGTTAACCTGTTTTCATAGGGTCTCTTAAGCATCGAGATCATGTTATTCAATTTATTAACATTCTAAATTAAGCTGCATGCACCTAGCAGTTCTTACAATGTAAAATCAGATATTAAGGTATTCAGTCTACTACTAGAATATGCAGCTGTGTTCCCTATACAACCAATTTGTACTGGTGAGATTTAATTAGCCGTTTAGTTTAGCTGTAATAGAGGTAATGCAATGTAAATCCATTAAAAATAAGTTAATCATAAAGTCAAGGAGGGGAAGGAAGTGAGGGAAAGAGAATAAAGGCAATGAGGTATTAGGCAAACAAGCACAGAGCAAACAGCGGCAACCCCTATATAGCCAATTTGTACAGGTGAGATTTAATTAGCACATTTAGGTTTAGCTATAATACAGGTAATGCAATGTAATCAGTTAAGAGAAAAGTTAATCATGAAATCAAGGAAGGGAAGGAAGTGAGGGAGAGATCAGAAAGGCAGTAAAGTCTTGGGTAAGTAAACACCGAGCAAACAGCAGCAGTGACGACAAAAAGGCAAGGCCCTTGGGATCGAGGCTGGAGTGGAAACTTAATGAATCAGGTTTACACACCTTTATAGGACTACTCTGGCAGAGAGAGCATTTTCGTCAAGTTAAGAAATGGTAGGATCGTACATCTTGAGCGCTGCGATGTCGAGGACACGAATCGGCTTTAACGTGGTCTCTTCGTTGACCTTTATCATTACTACTCCGTCCATTGTCCAAGTACGGTAAAGTAATTTTTTTTTTACTAGTTGTCTTGCCAAGGATGACAGTTTGGCATTGGGCTTTGTCAGTAATTAGTTTGAACAATGACATAAATTTTCATAACTATTTTATTATATTATAATATAGGGCCTAACTCGAATCAATGTTTTACTGTACAATATAAATGTAGCCTAACTCGGATGCCTATCATTATTATACTACAAACGCAGCCAAACTCGTAAGAATAACAACAACGGGGGTCGACGGGTGAAACAAATATGTTTGAGCGTAACATAAACCTTGAGCACCACATAAGCCACAGCAGCTTCCACCCTAGACGAAGACTGGTTCCGCTCTTGAGACTAGACGGAAGCAATGTCCCCTTTGTGATTGGTTGGCCCTGCACTTGCAGTCTTGTCCTCTGCATCGAACGCAAGTATAGGGACCCCACAGCCAAAGTGAGGGATTGACATCTTCCTAACCCTTCTATGTCATCGTAAACAGCGATTGAAGCCCGGGTTTGGCGTGTCTGAAAAGAATCACTTTCATCGTCCTTCACGCCGTGAAACTGACAAATGCAGAGTAGTGGAACTATAACGATAGTGCTGCGCTTGTTTACGGGTTACGTAATACTACTTCTACTTACTTATTTATTGGCTCGTTCCATGAGTGAGGCCTCACATTTCACACGTACAGTGAGTAGGCCTAAGCCGCCCGAGGCTGAGTTTGTTGACTTGTGGCAACGAGTTCGTATAAAATTATTATCGGTAAACTATTTTTATTTAAATTTACTGACTTACAAAGCAATGTTTAAATCAGCAAATTTAAAGAGCGCTGTTTGGGAACACTTCGTTTGCGATTCTATGGGTCAGATGTCTCAGTACCAGTTATGTAAATAGAAGCTGAAAATTGTCGGCTGTTCAACATGAAGTATGCATATTCATCTCCGGTCCAAGCATCAGATAAACCTGCTGAAACACAAGGACGTTTATGATCATTGTCTTCTGCAGAACTTTAGACTTTGTAACTGCATTCGACGACGTTGTTCTTGTCGCAAGACATAGCGCAGTAATATTTATCACGTAAAGTTTATAAATCCGTCAAAACCCGGGTACCCGAGGTTTTACTGGCGCCAAAACCGAAAACCCGGGTTCGTAAAAACCCTCCGGATTTGCATTCCCTAGTATGCAGGGGCTAATGTTTGGAACACGATACCCCATATATCCGTCAATTACCTTCACTGCCCACCTTCAAGAATAAATTACGGCGTTGTCTGATTCAACAAATAGCTTGAACCTTCCCGATTTGCATTGTTGGGTGTCTTAGTTAAGATATGTTAGTTAAGATATATTAGTTAAGATATATTGGTTTGATGTAAGCTAACTAATGTATTAATACCTCGTAAATAGGCTGGTGCCCTGCGCTTGGCCTTCAAGTGGCGCTTTAGAAGTTTGGAGATTACGATTACGATTACGATTACCTCATGTGTATTGATGTGTTTCCTGTACCTATTAAAATTATATTTAAACTACCTGCCATGCGCACTAGTTACTGAACATTATTCACCGTGTAATCAATTAATCAGTTTTCGTTTATTCGTCATACAGTTGTCACAGACCCAACTATAACACTTAATGTCTCGAACAAATTTGTGCCAGCTATAGCGAATACGGTTAGGGGTGCTAGATGATCTTGGCTAACTCTTCAGGCTATTGATTTCTTCCTTAAATAAAAGGTTAGCAATTAATATACATTTTCATTATAATGCCCTAGAAATGAAATTACGACCATCTTTAGCTGGGATCATGAACTTAGCGGGATTTCCCATTCCTTTTGGGTCTCCGCCTCGTGACCTCTACGAGTGTAACTCACTGCGTATAAGCTTACTGCATAGCTGTCAGTTAATGGTTACAGTAAATAAACAGAACAGAATATATATATATATATATATATATATATATATATATCACATACACACATCAATACATGGTTCTCTAAATATAGTTTCAAGACTGAGCGAAAGCCCAAGAAGAAGTCGTTTGAAAGAAGTTAAAGGGCGATCTGCGAGTAAAGTCGTTTCATAAATATCTGGTGCACGCTGTCCCGTGTCCCCACTGCCAAGTTCCAGTGCATCGCATATTAGCCTCGCGTCGGTTGAATAATAATTGATATCGGTCTAAAGTCCTGAAATGTCCAGCCACTGAGATCTTCTAGCTCTATACCCGGACCTCGGCTCCATTATATAAGGTTCTGTTAGTTCGAAAGAACGTTGTTTATGCAAGTACCAAGCTTTCAATGAAACTCGATCGGAAGGATTTGATGAATCATAGGACACGTGCTGCCCCGTATCTATCGTCGTATCTGCCTGTTCTTCTTGATGTCCGTGTATACGTATTGGTCTGACTATTTGGAAATCGGTGTGTGCATGCCTGGTTTTTTGTCTATTATTCGTCTGTCAACGTATATGCCATTTGCAATTCAGTCTCTGTCTATCTGTCAGCTTGTCTGTCTGTCTATCTATCAGTTTATAAGTCTCAGTATAGCAATCAATCATTCATTCATTCAATCAATCAATCAAGCAGTGAGTGAGTAAGTCAGTCAGTCTCTGTAGCTTCACTCGAACTCCTTCGTGTTTCTTTCTGTTGTTGCTTATTTTTTCTTCATTCTCTCTCTCTCGCTGTCTCTGTCTGCCTGTCTCTGTCTCTGACTCTGACTGCCTTCCTCTCTTTGTCTCTCCCTCCATTTCTTTTTTCATTCTTTCGTTATATTTTTATAGCGTATTCCAAGTCTGTAAACTATCTCTCTCTATCTCTGTCTCTCTGTCTCTGTGTGTCTCTGTTTTCTCTTTCTATCAGTCTCTGTCTCAGTGTCTGCCTCAGTCTCTGTCTCTCTTGCTCTGCCTCTATCTCTGCCTCTCTTTCTATGTCTGTGCCTCTCTGCCTCAGTCTCTCTGGCTCTGTAGCACGTGAATCACAGTCATCTATTAGCGCTGTTAGAAAGTAGAACACCGACTCAGTTTGCATTAAGTTGTTTTATCTTTGCTCTGTGGCTCATACCAGCCACGTCGAACATGTAGGCCTATGTCGAACGCGAACTTGTGTCAACCAGGAAAATATAACCTGTTTGATTGAGAATATGGAAGGCGTTTCTGAATTCATCGTAGGCACGTGTCAGTTGCATCCTAAGTCGTTTAAAGATGTTTTTGATTCCAAGCAATTTTCATATTCGACTGTAACCGATAGGTTCGATTATGACTTTCTAAGTGGCAGCTCTGTTAAATTCTACATTGAACCTTTAAATTCATGCATCGACGACGTAGATCGTATGATATGCAGCGGTAATCGACTGGCCTTCACAGACGACATTCCGGTTTTACCAGACGATATGCGTGGCTATCTGGACACGGTGGACTGTTTCCAGATTATATCAAACCCTGACTCTCCTGGGTTTGTTGTGCTACGAGTTTTGGGAAAGATGAGGTATGACTGGCATTGCAAAAAGTTTAGATTTCAGCAGTCTAACGATCCAAAGAATTGGAGGGCAAATGCTATCAGGCTTGTGCGCACCATTTGTGACGAAAATTATATAAAAGAACGCGAGGTTGGTCCAGCGCTTAAGTGCACGTCAGAATTCAACACGTGTCTTGACATGGTTCAATGCATATGGTGTCCACAGTGGCCAAGAGAAGCCAAAGAATGGCCTTCTCGACGACGGAAATACGGATGGCCAACAAGTGCCAACATCCGAAATATAATACATAATGGTTGTCATGTACGAGGAAAACATCCAGCTTGCAGAAATGATGTACTCCAGTGGAGGCTATCATTTTCCGAAGCGGAGTTGTGTTTAATTCAGAGTTGGACTCCAGTTCAGCAAATTGTCTACCATATGCTCAGATTCTTTGCCAAAAGAGAACTAATCAGAAAAGATCTTCCAAAGGAGGATGAAGTTCCATGTATATACCATTTCAAAACATTGATGCTGTGGTCTTGTGAGGAGATGTCACCTGAATGGTGGAATTCCACTTCTGTTATTGAAATATGTTGCAATTTATTGCGAAAGCTCTCACAATGGTTAAAGAAAAGATATTGTCAGAACTATTTTCTTCCTCTGGCAAACTTGTTTCATGAACGCATGAATCAGAATTTAGTTGATGAGACTATAAAACGTTTGAAAGAATTTTACAATTTCAACAATCTTAGTGGTTGGTTTGCAGTTAAGTATATAAACCCAATCTTGAAGAAGTTCTTTCCTTTTAAAAAAACAAAGGAGTCTGTGATAGATTGTGGCCAGTACTGTACATGCTAGGTATCTGCCAAATCATGGATGCTGGGAGAGTAAAAGAATGTAACTCTCTGTTTTGGACCGCATTCTGGGTTTATGCTATTATGTCTTTCGTACAGTCAAGATGGAAACAGGTCAGAATTTCCCCATACGCCTAAATTCTCTTTTTGCTATAGATACTTCTTTATGGAAGACTGTCAACCGAGGTCATTTTCTATCGACACAAGAGTTCTTATCAATTTTCACCCAATTCGTAAAAGTGTTGTTAACTGTCCATGCCTCCACATCGTTAGGATTAAAGCAAACTACACACGAAAGCGAAAATTTCACTGAACTTATCAGAGAAGTTACGTTGCAACCGAAAGTCGTAAGGTCTAAGTATCATATTTTCCAAAACCCAGTAAAACAAATCTCGACCGAAGTGGCGTCCTTCTCTTGAAAGCTCAAGATCTTATGGAAAATTTAACTGGGTTAAATGGTCCTCTTGAATTTAAACTGATATCTCAGTTGTCAAAAGAGCTTCTTACAAATGCGCTTAACTGCGACGATTTACATTCATGCGTTATCCGAGAGGTGGCTTCCGTCTACATGGCTGCTCTTCATTTTTCGGAATCGAATTATGAAGCTGCTATAGAATTCTGCTCCACAGTTGTTATCAATAAAACGCCTGATCATGATGAGGAAAAGAAGGAAGAGGTGTGGGAGAAAGAAACTTTGAACGCAGGATGTTTGTTTTTCATTGACGACGTTGTTAGAATCATTGGATTTTACCTTCTTTTCGCACAGATAAAAGATTATTTTAAGTACGACAGGAAGCGGTATCTTCTTGATCTGCGTATTACCCCACAGGTGTTTGCTCACCTTTTAATTATTCTATCAAATGAAAGAAGACCTAGGCCTTTTAGCTTTAGATGCGACCTGCAAACGCCAACGTTTGCTTTGGATGCAATTTTAATGAATTTAATAAATCGAAAATCTTCTGGAATATCAATGAAGACAAGAAATGTTTCACGCGTGTATCAGAGAGCGGATCCAATTAATAACGCAGAAGCGCTAAATAAAAGCTCTGTTCCAATTGATGACATCATTCAATTGCTCATGGAATATTCCTTAGAAAGTATGAAATCATTTTACAATTCGATCTGCAAAGACCTTGGCATTCACTGCAATACAGTTGACTGTTACCGTGCAGCGTATCTATACAAGTGCCATAAATATCCTGAAGTCTTGCAATTGTGTGAACGAATTCTCAGTGAGCCAGATCTCCAGAGCAGTTTGAAGGGTCTTACATTTACAAATGTAATGGTGCTGCCACCTCTTGACTCTTATTTCGATAGCGACATTCAATGTTTGCTTGGATTCCACACACTGGTTTACTATTCATCGTCTCTAAATGGAGATTTTCAGTTTATTGCCCGGAAGAATTATTCTGATCAGTCTTTAGCTTCTGTGATTTATTTTTGGAAGGCTTGCATTGATGCATCAAATTATTTTCTTGGAAGACATTTCCTGGCGACATATTTGAAACTGAGATGTCTTATGGACTGTAATCATTCGAGCTCAGAAGTAATGCTAGCATTTGTGGCACTGAGATGCCATCTTCCATTTGAACACATCATAAGTTGCCTTCTTCAACAAAAACTTCGGGATTTTCAGTAATAGTCTTTGGATTGTAATTGACTTTAGGGACTATAGAATTGATATTTGTTAATGTCAGAGAAAAAAATGATTCGTTCAGATAAGTTTCGAAAATTAATGTTAAGTTGGTATGAAGCTCTTTATTTATGTTGGAATTTGTGGCTCTGAAAAGCCATCTTCAATTTGAACACATCATTCCTTGCTTCGTTCAACAGAAATTCAACGACTGAAGAATGGTAATAATGGTGTACTACTGTATAGACGCTCAGAAGTTTAAAAAAATGTTAAATTGGTATCACAATTTTTCGAAATTGCGGTACCTGAAAAATTTCAGCACAGTTAAAATGGGCTGATATTTCTGTGCTGCGGAGTACAAAATGTTTCTTATAAAAACGAGAAACGTTAAGTTTGGATGCATTGCCCGAAGCTATCCCCTTAGGCAGGGACGGAGCGAGGAAATTGGAATCATGAGAGAATTCAGTTGGACCATGCCTTCTGCAGTCAAAGCTTAAAAAATCGGTGTAAGAAAGAAAGTTGATGTGCAAGGGTTGTTTGACAGGCCACTGTGTGGTCTCAAAAGGAGGTTTCAAAAATTACATCTGCGTGCTTTCGAACCATCCCTACCTTTTTCCACATTTGACATAACGCTCCCCACCGTCTTTAAGGTCCGCTGTCCATCGGAATAGCTAGGCCTCGAATGGGCTATACGGATGATCCTACAGGGCTAATAATGCTACGGGATTTGTGGCTTGGTACTGCAGGAAGAGGACTCTGATGAGGTCTAGCATTGTACAGACTTTCTGACTGAAGTTCTAGTGTTTAACTCTGCTGACACGAAGGAGTGAACGCGGATGTCTTCGAAAGTAAACAACTAGGAGTAGAGAAATATAGTTTTAGAAGCTAGATGGCAGCACTGGACATGCTATGATACGAGTTTGACCTCTGCAACAGAAAGCGGATGCCCTGAAGTTGAACTAAGGCGCAGAGACGACCCAGTTTAAACGTTTGCTGAAAACACGATGACACTACATAACAGGATGTAAAAGAGTATAATGCATCTCTTTATTACTAAGCGGGCTAACTGAAAAACATTGTCTCACCTATAGGGATGCGAGACACAACCGGTCTGTGTGCTCTTTAGCAGAAGGCTGAAAAAAGCCTCATCAGTGCAACACGTGTTGTAAACAGTTCGAGTATTAGCGATTGGTTGTCTTACGATGTCTTACGGTTCAAATATCACGTCCTGAATGCATAAGCCTGTAGATTTTAAGCATACGCTAGATGTACATTTTACATGTTTAGAGAAAAACAGTTACTTATGATATCTTTCAGGAAAAAAACTTTTACCAAAAGTATTCAGCCCTCATCCTGAATTTTAGAGAAATTATTTAGACTCGAAAGAGTTAAGACGCAGACTGTACTGAAATGACTGTTGTGCCTCAGTTTTTATTCCGACAACAAAGTGCCGTGCAGTGATGTCTTGTTAGCATAGAATTAAATAGATTTCTAAGCATTGTTTCAAAAACCGTGTTGCCTAATTAAAACTGTTGTTTACGCGAGATGCTGTTTGTCCGAATTGAATGTATCAAGCGTTTGTATTAAATGGCCAATCTATTCATCAGTGTCTTACCGAGGTTATTGAGTACTGAATCTAGTTGGCATCGGTCAGTTAGTTACTGACCATGCAATACGAGACCACCTGTGACAACTCAGTCCTTCATCCTTTCGGGTTGGTACAGTTACAAAAACAAGGTGCATTGTTAAAACGGCTGTAGGGTCGTCGATAAAGGATGTTTTTGAAATGTGGCCCATTTTCTACCCTCCTACTCTTGTCTGCATTTAGCATTACACTTCTATGTCCTTGTAGGGCCCACAATGAGCCATGCTGTTAATTTTTCAGAGCTAGCCATGCTACAAGGTGTGGTACTGGGAACGTATGCAGTATAGACTGTTCTCTGTCACAGCGCATTTGTTCTGTATAGAGATAGGTGTATGTACCAATTTCAGATGTAAATATCCACATTGGATGTTTCTCTTTAACCGCCTTTGAAGAAAGTTCTCAGGAACATAAAGGCGAAGGTAATACCACTACTTGTTCATTTAAGGTAACTCAATTGTTTATGTTCATCTGGGAGAACTTCTCAGAAACGAGTTCTGAGTTTGTAAGGAGGCTCCAATTAAGACTCCAGCAATGCAACTCGACAGGACGCATTTCAACCCCCTTAGACTAACTGCAACTAGAGGAAGAGCGGTCCCTTAGGCAGTCATGGGTATGAAGCATTAATGAATTCATTTTCTTTGCCTCGTCACATCAGGGCAGATGACCAGTCCTCTCATCTTCCCACTGACAGTTGCCGTCTCATCTTCTCCATGAAAGTGAATGGTCAGCGTACTCATTATAGTCAAGTTTGCCAGGGTGCGCAAGTGGAACACAAATCCCAAAACAAATTTCTACCATGGCGGGGGATTTGAACCCCCGACCTTTCTGTTGGCAGTATATCATGATAACCACTAGGCCATCGTGCAGCTCACTTAATTCTCTGTCAATTAATTGTAAATGAAGCAACTTACACTGGATAACGTAGTCAGAACAGGTCAGAATTTCATACTTATCCTGAGTCCGTTATCCTGCAGCAGTACATGATCAGCATTGCAATCAGTTTCTTACCGTAGCACCATGTTGTGCAATCAGCCTCGTGGGTCCCGTTTTCTGACCCAACAACCTGGCTATTGCGGACCCGATTTGACATAGCGTCGGCATGCAAGCCGGTCTCCCCGAAGCGGCTTTTGTGTGACGCTGAGAAATTTCGAGGACTTAAATAAATTATAGGCCTACATTGCTATTGGTTAGAGCGCTCGCCTTGTAACGCGGTGAGTACAGATTCGACATTACTTTGTTGAGACCCTGGCCAAATCCTTCACTTACGATTGCTCAGCGCCATCGATTGATGCTTGGTCATTATATGGTGCAGCTTAATGATGCTCTGAATAAGCTGGTGCACGCTCTCCCAACTGCCAAGTTCGAGTGCCTTGATATTATATTATCCTCGAGAGTGAACAGTTGATATCGGTCTAAAGTACTAGATGTCCATATCTGTTAGCTCTATACCCGGACCTCGGCTCTTAGTTCGAAAGAACGTTGTTTATGCAAGCACCAAGCTTTCAATGAAATTCGATAGGAAGGATTCACTGAATCATCGGACAGGTGCTGCCCCTAGCTGTCGTCAGCAGTATCTGTCTGTTCTTCTCGATGTCCGTGTCTACGTATGGGTGTGACTACTTGAATATCGATGTCTGTATGCCTGTTTTAATGCCTGGTATGTGTCTATCTACATGGTACCATTTGCGATTGAATTTCTGTCTGTGTGTCTGTGTGTCTAGTCATCAGTTTATCTATTCATTCAATCAATCAGTCAGTGATTCAGTCAGTCTGTCAGTCTATCTGTTTGACTCTATGGCTTCACTCGAACTTTTTTGTGTTTCATTCTGTTGTTGCTTCTTATATTTTGTCTTCACTCTCTCTCTCTCTCTCTCTCTCTCTCTCTCTCTCTCTCTCTCTCTCTCTCTCTCTCTCTCTCTCTCTCTCTCTCTCTCTCTCTCTCTCTCTCTCTCTCTCTCTCTCTCTCTCTCTCTCTCTCTCTCTCTCTCTCTCTCTCTCTCTCTCTCTCTCTCTCTCTCTCTCTCTCTCTCTCTCTCTCTCTCTCTCACTCTCTCTCTCTCTCTCGTCCTTCCACATCAATTCCTCTGGTATCTTTCTAATGCATCTAAAAAAAACATCTCGCACACGAGGGAGGGCCGAGAACGTTCCATGAGAGTCGTTGACAGAATGACATTTGATATCATATTCTGATTTAGCCTCGGACATTCCACGTGTAATTCGCCTCCATTCTTTTATCACCAATCCGACATCCCTGCCCCTGAGGCGGCCCTGGCCCAGCACAAACGGGGAGGGGCGTGTCAACCTACTCACTCACCCACACAAGAATGAAGCACCGAAACATCGTCGCTGAGGCTAGAATTTCTTGAGGGCGGACAACAGGTTAAAATTGGCAACGTAACTCTGACGCAGATTTCGGATCTATATGTATCATTCCAAGTGGTTGACTTAATTGTGGTTGAATGGTTGAATTAATTGCTTCATTTAAATCACTTTTCAAAAGCGCTAAATTATTTCTTCACATTTCGGAAGAAATTATTCTTACCGTACACAAAATTGCTTGCTGACATACGTTGAAACCCCCATATTTTTGGGTCTCACGGAATTTCCATACATATTTACCCTTCCTATGTAGGGTACATTGGAATAATAATTATAATCTTTCCTATTCGATGTCTCTCCCGGACAAGAACTCGCACTCCTATTAATAGTTCTGCGGGACATTTGCTATTTGACTTCATCGGTCACGTGGACCAATGACAGCATTTTCAGACATCCTCACCACGGAAGAGACCTCGCATAACATCTGACATGATATACTGCACAAACGATACGCTGTTATTACCCAAGTAATCAGCGTCACCCTCTTCCTTTATCCAGTCGTGGGAAATCGCAAAATATCAGACCGACCGCAGTCGTCAGTTGTATCGCGTAGGCCTACCACATGAGGCACAGTCATCTATTAGCGTTGCTAGAAAGTAGAACACCGATTCAGTTTGCATCAAGTTCGTATTTTCTTTGCTTTGTGGATCAGACGGAATGTGAACTTGTTGTTTGATTCAGAGTATGGAAGGCGTTTCTGAATTCATCGTAGGCACGTGTCAGCTGCATCCTAAGTCGTTTAGTGATGTTTTTGATTCCAAGCAATTTGCATATTCGATTGTACCCGATCAGATCTTTTATGACTTTCTAAGTGGCAGCTCTGTTGAATTCTACATTGAACCTATAAATTCATGTATCGACGACGTGGACGTTATGATATCCAGCGGTATTCATCTGGCCTTCACAGACGAAATTGCGGTTTTACCAGATGACATGCGTGGCTATCTCGACACGGTGGAGTGTTACCAGATTTTGCCAAATCCTGACTATTCTGGGTTTGTTGTGCTACGACTTTTAGGAAACATGAGGTATAACTGGCGTTACAAGAAGTTTAAATTTCAGCAGTCTAACGATTCAAAGTATTTGACGGCAGATAGTATGAGGCGTGTGAGGGAAAACGATATCATAAATAATATTGAAAAAAGCGCAGTGGGTCCAGCGCTTAAGTGCACGTCAGAAATCAACGCGTGTTGTGACGTAGTTCCATGCACGTGGTGCCCACAGTGGCCAAAAGAAGCCAAACATTGGCCTTTTCGACGAAGAAATTACGGATGGCCAACAAGTGCCAACATCCGAAATATAGTACAAAATGGTTGTCATGTTGTATATGCAAAACATCCTTTTTGCAGAAATGATTTATACCAGTGGAGGCTGTCGTTTTCCAATGCGGAGTTGTGTTTAATTCAGAGTTGGATTCCAGTTCAGCAAATTGTTTACCATATGCTCAGATTCTTTGCCAAAAGAGAACTGATCAGAAAAGATTCCCGGAAGGAAGATGAAGTTCTCTGTGTGTACCATTTTAAAACACTGATGCTGTGGTCTTGTGAGGAGATGTCACCTGAATGGTGGAATTCCACTTCTGTTATTGAAATATGCTGTAATTTATTGCGAAAGCTCTCACAATGGCTAAAGAAAGGATATTGTCCGAACTATTTTATTCCTCAGGCAAATTTGTTTCATGAACGCATAAATCAGAAAGTAGTTGATGAGAATTTAAAATGTTTGAAAGCCTTTCACGATTTCGACAATCTTAGTGGTTGGTTTGCAGTTAAGTACATAAAGCCAATCTTGAAGAAACTGTTTGCTTTTGAAGGAACAATGGAGACCGTGACAGAATGTAGCCAATACATGCTGGGTATCTGCCAAATCATCGATGCCCGGAAACTTGAAGAATTTAACTTTCAGTTTTGGTCCAGATTCTGGTTTTATGCTATATATATCTTTCGTGCCATCAAAATGGAAAACGGTTTTAGATTCCCCGAATGCTGTCTTAGTCCTAGTAAGAGTTCTGTATGGGAGAAAGTTAACCGAGGTGATTTTCTATCGACAGTAGAGTTCTCAACAAACTTCCCACAATTTGGAAAAGTGTTGTTAATTGTGCATGCCTCCATTGCATTAGGATTTACGCAAACTGCTTACGATAGCGAAAGTTTTACTGCATTTATCCGAGAACTTGCATTTCAACCGAAAGTCGTAAGGTCTAAGCATCATAATTTTCCAAAACCCATTGAAAGAAATCTCGACCGAAGTGGCGTCCTTCTCTTGAAAGCTCAAGATCTTATGGAAAATTTAACTGGGTTAAATAGTCCTCAGGAATTTAAACTGGTATCTCGGTTGTCAAAAGAGCTTCTTAGAAATGCGCTGAACTGTGACGATTTACAGTCACGCGTTGTTAAAAAGGTGGCATCCGTGTACATGGCTGCACTTCATTTTTCGGACTCAGATTATAAAGCTGCTATAGAATTCTGTTCGACAGTTGTTATCAATAAAACGCCTGATTATAACGAGGTGGAGAACGAAGAGGCGTGGGAGAAAGAAACTTTGAATGCAGATTGTTTGTTTTTCATTGACTATATCGTTAGAATCATTGGATTTTATCTGCTTTTCAAGCGAATTAAGGATAATTTTAAGTACGCCAGGAAGCGGTATCTTCTTGATCTGCGTCTCACACCAGAGGTGTTTGCTCACCTTTTAATATTTCTATCAAATGAAAGAAGACCTAGGCCTGTTAGGCTTGGATGCGACTTGCAAACGCCAATGTTTGCGTTGGATGTAATTTTAATGACTATAATAAATCGAAAATCTTCTGGAATATCAATGAAGACAAGAAGTGTTTTACGCATGTATCAGAGAACTGATGCAATTATTAAATCAGAAGTGCCCAGTATAAACTCTGTTAAAATTGAAGACATCATTCAAATGCTCATGGAATATTCCTTAGAAATTATGAAATCATTTTACAATGCCATCTGTAAAGACTTTGACATTCATTGCAATACAGCTGACTGTTACCGTGCTGCGTATCTATACAAGTGCCATAAATATCCTGAAGTCTTGCATTTGTGTGAACGAATTCTCAGTGAGCCAAATGTCCAGAGCAGTTTGAAGGGCCCTTCATTTGCAAATGTAGCGGTGCTGCCTCCGCTCGACTCTTATTTTGATAGCGACATTCAATGTTTGCTAGGATTCCACACACTTGTTTTCTATCCATCGTTTCTTTCACGGAAGAATTACTATCAGAAGTCTTTAATGTCTGTGCCTGTTTTTTGGAAGGCTTACACCATCGAATGCCATTATTTTCTTGGAAGACATTTCCTGGCAAGATATTTGAAACTGAGATGTCTTATGGACTGTAATTATGCAATCTCAGAAGTCATGCTGGCATTTGTGGCACTGAAATGCCATCTTCCGTTTGAGCATATCATACGTTGCTCTCTTCAAAAAGAAATTCGGCATATTCAGTTATAGTCCTCTGAATGTAAAAGACTTCAGGGACTACACACATATGTATATATATATATATTTATATATATTGTAGAACCTTCAGTCATAAGCTAATATATATATTATATAAATGAGTAAATGCATTCATTTGAAAATGATTTGAAATTTTTACTTTAAATGCCTTGCTATTAAATAATTAAGTTTTCAGGTTTTGTGAGACCTTCTGGTATAAGTTTTAGCAAGGAGCCTCTAAACGTTATATAGCTTAGGGCTCACAAAGTCTGGCTAGGGCACTGACCGTAGAAGGGATATTTGTTAATGTCGGACAACAGAAATAATTCGTGCAGAAAAGTTTCGAAAATTAATGTTAAGTTGGTATCAAGCTCTGAATTAATGTTGGAATTTGTGGCTCTGAAAAGCCATCTTACATTTGAACACATCATACGTTGTAAATGCTGGATAACATATTGAACTCTGGAGGATGTTATTGCTCTTCATCAGTATCTTTAACTGATGATATCTCTTGCTATCTATAATATGCATCTCTCAGTAACTTAACCACTCCGTTGATGGATAACGACTGCCTTGAATGGTAGCTCATAGTGGGTGTCCTTCTGCTGTTTCATATTGTCAATTTTGTCAATCATTTGGCTTGCTAGGTTTTAAAACTCTGGCTAAGGGAAGAGCTTTAACGGAGGATGGGATGAGTGGTCCCTCGAACGGAGATAACAAATTACCGCATGCTTCGCTCAAATAAACATAAACTTGAAAGCGTTTAAAGAAAAGAGGGCGGCAGTGGGCTCTATAGAAGCCCAGATGTACTAGCTCCTGACCCTCTGACGTCACGCTTATGCATCCTCTCACTCGCCCAAGAGTTCGCTACGTTCTTGTTTGGTATAGCTAATGAGATCCGCAACTACAGTCCTCAAGGAAGTTGGCCTCCCTTTAGATGTTGAAAAGGTAGGTTGCCTGATGGTAATAGGCAATTTGATGTTACTAGCAGGAAGAGGTAGAAAGAAGATAGTTAGACAAGGTATCAGAAAGGCCCACATAGGTCGATGTTAATTGACACCTTTCGATAAACGAGTGGCTGAGAGAAGGGAGGGAGTCTGTCTGAGTCCTACTCTGCGGGCAGAATAAGGGTCCGTCGACTGTGTCTTACTTACTCACTATCTCTCTCTCTATCCGTTACATACAACTGCAAAGGTTTATCGTTTATTAAACAGAAGCATTGGTTACACAAGGCACAACACAATCCAATCTCTAACTCCTAGGTTCAGTCGGCATTTATATAATTATTATAACAGGGCTTCCTATCTTATTTATCTAGCGCACAGATTCTTAATCAGGGGTTCAACTATACGGGCATTAAGGCAGCTTACAGTTAAAGGGCAGCTGGCGTTACAATCCTGCTCACTAGATGACACTAGCGGGCAGCGGGACTCCACTCTACTCTCTCTCTAATACTCCTCGACAGGGCATAACTTATAGGGCAAAGGGTTACTCACGAGGATCAGCAGTCGTCGTCCATTCACATCCATAGCTCTTTTCCGTAGGCTGTTGCGTTTCGCGAAGACGCTGTCCGTGAGGGAGGCCTCGACTATCTGACCATAGGAGGCGACCTCTACGAGAAGACGTGGGATTATGGAGGTGGCATCCGTGGCGAATTTTCCATGCAGACGGATTATTCTCGGAGGTAAGTAGGCATTCGTTCCTCTACTCTTCAGCACGGCATTCTCCTTCGGCTGGCAGGTTTTCGGATGTACCGGCATTGTCCTCGGTTACATACGTAGTTCCTCAACGCGGCATCGTCCTTCACGTTGGCAGGTTTTCGGATGTACCGGCATTGTCCTCGGTTACATACGTAGTTCCTCAACGCGGCATCGTCCTTCACGTTGGCAGGTTTTCGGATGCACCGGCATGACCCTCGGCTGCATACGGAGTCCCCGAGCTTCCGCTGTTCGATCCATGTCCGTCGGACTTGTCGTAGCCCCGACTGACACTGGCTGGAACTGACGCTCGCTGAACCTGGACTTGTAGCTCTTCGGAAGCCGGACTGGCGTTCCTTCACGCTCTGTGGCTTATATAGGGAAAACTACGTCATTATTCGGTTCATATGATTATCCCTGGGCTTATTATAAATGCACCACTCACATTGCTCTCTCATACTCGGCATTCTTACATTCTGTTGGACGCCGTCCAGGCAATCCAGGGTTCCTAAGGGACTACATCTAGGGTTGAACCGTCTGTTAAGGCATTAGTATTGCATGGGCTGGGGTTCGAATCTTGCTTACTGACTTAATAGCGTTGTCGCTCCTTAGATAGGGGATAATAATAATAAACTTGAAAGGGAGCTGGAAGCGAACCTTTCAAACTTGTTTATTAATTATGATGTGAGATGCTTGTTTATTTTACTTACTTAATTACTGGTGTTTGTTTTGAGCGGTTGTTCATTTTGGCCACATTTATGGCTGGTTCAGTTGAATTGGCGTCAATTAATTTCTCTCTGTTCTTTTCTTTTTGTTCTTTTTTCATGACTGGTTCGGCTAACGTGATTGTGTTTATGTTAAGCAACTTGTATCACGTGCCTATTAACTTGTCAGAAATTAACTTGCTTTGGTGTTTTAATATGTCTAAATGGCGATTGCTTAATGATTGTTTATTTTATGCTTGAATTAGAACCGACATATTTCTATATGATATTTGTGGAGGGGTTAGAGTAGTGGTAACACCCATGGCCAGGAGAGCATAAGGTACGCGGATCGACTCCCGTAACCCCCCTCTCATACATACACACATACATACATACTTACATACATACGTACACGTATACGTACAAACATACATGCAAACATACATGCATAAATGTGGGGCGTGGTGGCTCAGTGGTAAGTTCGGCGCCTTGTGACCGGAGGGTTCCAGGTTCGAATCCCACTCTAGCCACTGCGTACGGACCTTGGGCAAGTCCTTTACTCGCAATTGCTCGTGGCGCTTCGGCGTGAAAAATCCGGCACAGTATCAAATGATGTAGTCGAGAGCGCCTCTGAGTAGTAGTTGACTTCGAGAGGCGCTATAGAAATATCCGGAATAAATGCACATACATTCATACATACATACATACATGCATACGTTAATACACGCACAGGCCCGGCCCCATGGCAAGGCGAACGAGGCAGCCGCCTTGATCTCTCGCTGCTGGCTAAAAATTTTTCTTGTTATGAGATTGAACAATGACAACGATTAGGCTACGTCGCTAAGCAATAATACTGGCAGTCAATTTGCCGCGTGTGTGTGTGATAGGGATGCGAAAATAGTTTAATTATTAACATCCTATTTCAGTTGTCAGATGTTCAAATAATCAATTAAACATAATTATTTTTTTCATAGTAAAATGTTGGTATTAAGAGCCTGATTTGTATTTTGTGTTCATTAACGCATTTGATTGGATTTTTTGCATTATTTTGATACATATGGTATTTCCAATCTGAGGATATTTAAAGAAATTTTCACTTGTGGCGATATTTTGAAAAAGGGCATTTCTCACGCGTAATTCTTTGTCAAAAAGGACTGAATCAGAGAAACTTGGGAAACACATATTTTAAATATTTGAACTTTCGTGCAGTCAAATTATCAAAATGAACACATTATTAATGAGGATTTCAACTTCAAGCCTCAGGGTCATTATAAAATCATATCATTTCATTATTTCATCCTTGGTGACGACTGGTGGGACTAAAAAGAGCAAAAATTCACTGATGGGGAAAAGGGCAGGAAACTGATGGGGATTTGAGATGGCTAGTGGGGAAATTTCCTTGCTTGCTGTTACATGTTGCGGTGTGTCAACTGAAAATAAACGAATAATCAATCAATCAATCAATCAATCAACAGTCAACATGTTAAAATAAGCCCTGTTGCCAATACCGTAGTGGTAGGAAATCAGCTCGACAATGCCATTTTTGCTTGAGCCCCGATCATCGTTTGCTGCCTTGGGCCCCGCACACCCTAGGCCGGGCCTGTACATACATTCATACATACATACATGCATTCGTATACCTTCATACATGTATACATTTATACATACATACATACATACATACATGCATGCATACCTTCATACATACATACATACCTTAATACATGCATGCATACCTTCATACATACATACATACATACCTTCATACATACATACATACAATACATACATACATACATCTACAGATAGCAGCAAGTGCATGACAACCCTGTGCGAATGCGAATCTTTTACTCTTTTGACAACTATTCGCTTAAACGTTTCTTCTGATTGTGTCAACATACAGTTCAATTCACTTCGTTTCAAATTAGATTTTTGTATTTAGTTTCTAACGATAAGATCACACGAATCCAGAATAATAGAAAACTTGGTATTTCAAACAGAGAAATTTTCCCCATGGACCCAAACGGGGGCTGCAGCCCACACCCCAAATAGGCTCACGCTTCCGCGCTCGCCATCAGACCCGACTATTTTTCAAACCTCCTTCAGCACTGCTTTTGGTTACACAAAATGTAAATTTAGCCATACACGATCATATATGCGAGATAAGGAAACTGTTTGCATGCTATCAGCATCGAATCAATATCGAATAAGAGCGCTCCTGAGTAAATAGCCTTGAAGGGGTGCTATATTAATGCTCCTTAATAATGACGAATGGTCGATTGCTCTTTGCATAATGAGCTTTAAATCTGTATTTTAATAGTTGTTCTAAAATATAATCTACAACACATAATTCTTTGCGGTGTAGGTATTGAGAAATCTCATCAAAATCCACTTAATAAATCGAATTCATACGAATCATATGGAAAAAACACTCAGACATACAACGAAGCTGGTTAGAAACAGAGAGAAAGACAGACTGAGACAGAAACACACACATAAAGAGACAGTTTTGAAGAGAAACAGACAGACGCCTCTTTCTTTGTCAGAATTTTAAACAAGAGACCAAAGTCGCATGTTCGTGATCCGAGAACGGAAGTTTAAAATTGAAATAAACAAATGATCCAATACTGACTAGAAAGCAGAAACAGAGATTTTAAGTCAGAGTAATAACTGGAAAAAGTCTACTAAATAATAAGCAAGAAGCTTAAACACAGGAGTAAATAAATTAAACAGATTTTATAAATAAACAACAGTCAACTCTTAATTTGAAGACAGACGAATCATACTCGCTTAAAACAAGCCGCTTAAAACAAGCCGCTTAAGACAAGAATCTATCGAATCCTGTAGGGGCCCTGCAGCTGAATGTGAATAGCAACATGTGTTTAACAACATATGACTTCCGGGGCTTTAACGTCTTTGGTTAGCATTTTAACTATAAATATTAACGTGTGTTTATGTAACGACAGTTTGTTCTCTATACTGTGCTCATTTTTCTACGAATTGATTCGGGTGATATACCTCACCACCGCTGTCCGTCTTACTGGAAGCCACGCTTTTTGGTCCACTTGCACGGACTGTGCTAGACCGACCGTATGGCCTCGACCCTCCTCATTTTCAATGAACTGATTAAGTGAGATGTTTCACGACCGCTGCCTCTTTGAAATGGGTGCCACACCTTTATAGATCCCATGGACCTTTTTAATTTTATGTATACTACGTGTGCATGGTGTAGAATCTTTTCAAAAGGCTTGTGTAGCAAATTCATCTCGCCTGAGTGAACGCTTTCATTTGAAAAAATTTCACTTTAAATGCTTTGCTATTTAATAATTAATTCAAGTTTCCTGAGACTTTCTTTTGTAATTTTTAAACAATGTGCCTCTAACCTTTATAGAGCTTATGGCTTCACCCTGTCTAAATCTGGCAATGACAACAGAAGTGATATTTGTTAATGTCAGACAATAGAAAATATTCGTTCACAAAAGTTTTGAAATTTAATGTTAAGTTGGTATCAAGCTCTGAATTAATGTTAAAAATTGTGGCTCTGAAAAGCCATCTTGCATTTGAACACATCATTCGTTGTTTCGTTCAACAAAAATTCGACGACTGAAGAATGGTAATAATGGCGCAAAATAGAAGTGAATCGTTCAGAAATCTTCAACACAGTTTAAATGAACTGATAGTTCTGTTCTGCCGAGTACAGAATTTTTCTGCAAAAACTGAGAACTTGTAAGTTTGGATGCATTGACCGAAACTAGCCCCTTAGGAAGGATGGGAGGAATTCAGGAAATTGGTACCATGGGCGGATCCAGTGGGACCATGACTTCTGCACTCAAAGCTTAACCCATATCAACCCATGACAGAAATTAATGGTTTCTTTCACATATTTATGCTTGCCTAGACCCAAAACCATTGTAATCACCAAGATTTTCAAAAATGTTGGCACACATTAGAAGTTGTAGTCAAAAAAGTGACTGTCAGTTTAAACTGACGCTAGCCACATCAGGGTACATTCACGAACCTTGACTACTAAACAGAAGCACATTTTATTCACCCTGAACAATTAAATTACTTTATGAAATGTTATAAAAAAACAGTTTGCATTTTAACATTGCTGGTATTAGTCACATGTTGACACGGACTTGTAATTTGTAATCGAGAATTTATATAGCGCCACTCAAAATCAAAGGCGCTCCCGATCCGGGTCACACTGACATAAATGTTTTCAGGCGCTTGCGAAACTGGACAGGAGAGATAGAGAGGAGGACATGCCTAATGCCCTGAGGGAGGCTGTTCCAGCTGGAAGGGCCCACAACCGCAAAACTACGAGACTGGGCAGTAGCAGTGTGCATCCAAGGAACTTCCAAGTGGCCTCGGGCAGATGACCGGAAAAGGCCCGACCAGGCAAACTGGAAACCGGGGTGCAGTAAGCCCTGAGATACAGTGGCGCTGAGCCAACAAGACAGTTACGCATGAGGGAAAGGGGAAAGGACTTTAAATTGGATGCATTGGTGAATGGGAAGCCAGTGAAGGGAGTCCCGGATGTAAGAAGAGATATAGGCAAACTTCATGATGCCTCCTATGAGGCGAGCAGTAGCCTGTAAGCCTGAGTTAATGCTAATTAGACCTACATGTATATGCATTATAAATGTTCTGACAGTTATATACAAGTGCCTACCCCCCACTACTCCAATGACATAGTCCAAATAAACACCATGGGGAATCCCCCGTCCAAAGTCACCAACAACATTATTTGAACTGTTCTTCATACCTGAGCTAATGAATCACATTTGCAAAGAAAGCAATGAGTATGCTGCTCAACAGGGCCAAGTGAACTTTGATTTAGACGTTCTAACGCTCAAGCTATTTATATCCATATTTCTAATCTGCTCCTTTACCCCGCTGCCCAATGTATTGGGAAGCCAGTGGTGAGGTTCACAACACGATGGTATCTGGAGCAATGTCTCGCAATCGGTTCAATTCCATCATGAGCAATATTCACTTTGCCAACAACAACGCTTTGGATCCAAAGGACAATTGTCAAAAGTCCGCCCTCTGTTGGATCTCATCAATGCTGCATGCCTCGCCAACTTTCAACCGGAACAGACATTTAGTGTTGATGAAAGCATGGTGCCCTATTATGGTTGCCATGGTGCCAAGCAAGTACATTCACGGCAAGCCCTTCAGGTTTGGCTACAAGATGTGGGTGGCTACAAGATGTGGGTCTTAGCTACGCGTCTGGGCTACATCATGAAGTTCTTTCCATACCAAGGTGCTTGTACGACTGACAAAGACCTTGGTCTCGGTGGCTCAGTAGAAGATCTACCAATACTTCCTGGTGGTTCATATCACATTATCTTTGATAACCTGTTCACCAGCCCCCGATTGTTGCGTTTACTTGCAGACAAAGGCATGGATGCAACCGGCACTCTCCTCCCCAACCGCAATGAAGGAGCTCCCTTGCAAAGCAATGAAGATATGAAGAAAAAGCCTCATGGTTCTTACGATGTGGTATTAGACCGCAAAGCGGCAGTCTGAGTGGTTCGCTGGACTGACAACAAGGTTGTTACGGTTGCCTCAACATATGCGGGAATTGAGACAATCCAGAAAGCAAAGAGATTTTCCAGAGCACACAAGCAAAGAATTGACATCCCCCAACCTAAAGTAGTCCAGCTCTACAACCATGGCATGGGTGGCGTTGATCGTCTCGATCAAAACCTGTCTTGCTACATGATAGAACATCGCTCGAAAAAATTGTATTGGCCCATCTTTAGATTTTGCGTCGATTTGGCAGTTCAAAATGCTTTCCAGCTGTATCATCTGCAAGAGAACATTTCTGGAGTTCCGGAGCATGATTTGCTTTCGTTCCACCGAGAAATTGTTCAAGTTTACATGCAAACCTTGTCGCCTCAAAAAGGCTGTGGAACAGGTTTTCTTCCTGCTCAACTTCCTGCTGATCGTCATGTCCACCACGAAGTCCGCACCGACGTTACTGGTCACTGGATCATTCAAGGTTCGCAACGACGAGGCGTTGCACCCGGGTGCAAAGGCACATCTGTGTTTTCTTGTGAGAAGTGTAATGTTGGCTTGCATCCGGGTTGCTTCAAGGCTTTTCACATTCCTTTCACATTCCTTTTTAACTTCTTTTCAAAAAGAGGTCCAGCAGGCGGATTGACTTCAGCACTATCACTACAATCCGATTCTTCCTCCAGACCAAGTATAACGTATCCATCCGGTCTTTGCACTCGGACGCATGTTACTGCTAAAAGTTGATTGCGGTTGAGGTTGTTAGGGTCTCCACTGGCAACAAACTCGTCGCCAGAATCCGCATCTGTTTCGTTACCAGTGTTGGCAGGAGGAAGTATTGAGATGTCAGCACCCAGAAGACTTTCGTCGCCCGAATCCTCCAACATTTGAAGGACTTCATGCAGCTTGTACCTACAGCAAATACTGCTACTGTTAGAGTATATAATTAATATATTATGCCCTGCTTTTGATGTTTCATAATGTAACTTCACCGTCGGGGTAAATATAATACGTTTTAATGCTCCTCAGACAGACGTGGCTGGAAAAAACCCAAGACTAAGGAGGCCATGGCTGGAAAAAAAACCAACCCTGCTGTGGCTGGCGTCAGTTTAAACTGACGGGACGAAATTTCGGATATTGTTCAATATAAAAATTATTTTTTTAAATAATCACTATCACTACCTCTGGGAGGCTTGTAGCGAAGTTTTTTATTAACATAGTAGTAAAATATCATTTAGTGTCTCTTACGTTTTCTTTGTTGAACGCTGCATATTCAAAACTGTCAGATGACCGAGATCAAAATATTCGTGCCGCGTACGCAAAACACAGATCAACTGAAATAAATCTGCATAGATATCCACACAAGCACTAGAGTTTCACCTAAAATAAGTAATAATTGAAAATGTAACGATACTGCCTAAAAACCGCCATTTTCTGCGTGTAAGTTTAAACTGACGCTAGCCACATATGGGTTAAACAGTTAGTGCAAGAAAGAAAGGGTGGTTTCAGAGGCCACTGTGTGTTCTGTAAAGGACGTCGAAAAATTACATCTGCTTGCTGCTGAACCATCCCTACCTTAGTCCACATTTGGCATAACGCTCCCCCACCCCGCTCTCCATCGGAGTAATGAGAGTAATGAGATCTCGATTGTGCTCTACGGATGATCTTACATGACTAGCAGTGCTATAGGTTGGGCACCTTGACACTGCAGCAAAAGAACTCTGATTACAACCAGATTTGTACAGACTGTCTGACTGAAGTTCTAGTGTTCAAGACCCTCGAGGCTGTTGTCGACACGAAGGGTGAAGGCGAGTGAAGACTAAAGTCTGTTTTTAGAAGCTAGATGGTAGCACTGGACATGCTATGACATGAGTTTGACCCCTGAAAAGAAACCGGAAGCCCTGAACTAAAGCGCGAAGACGACCCAGTTTAATTGTTTGTTGAAAACACGAAAACACTAGAGTAACGAATTTCTCTATTACTAAGCGGGCTAATTAAACAACATTTTCTATGCTATTAGAATATGAAACACAACATATGAACTTTAGGCAATATAGACCAATAAATTGAACGAAATTGCACAGCCAACTTTACGACAACGCAACGATGCCTGTTAAATATGACATGACAAGCAGTTGTGTTTACAATACATTGCCATTACGAAAATTATTAGCGTCACCTTCTTCCTTTATCCAGTCGTGGGAAAACAAAATAGCAGATCGCCCGCAGTTTTCAATTGTAACGCGTAGACCTACCACATTAAGTACAGTCATCTCTTATCGCTGTTATAGAGTAGAACACGTATACTTAGTTTGCGTCAAGCTCGTGTTATCTTTGCTTTGTGGACCAGACGCTTCACGTCGCACGTGTATACGGAATGTGAACTTGTGTCAACCAGGAAACTACAACCTGTTTGAATCATAATATGGAAAGAGTTTCTGAATTCATCGTAGGCACGTGTCAGTTGCATCCTAAGTCGTTTAGTGATGTTTTTGATCACAAGCAATTTCCATATACGACTCAACTCGATGAGCTCGAGTATGAATTTCTAAGTGGCAGCTCTGTTGAATTCTACATTAAACCTATAAATTCATGCATCGACGACGTAGATCGTATGATATGCAGCGGTCATCGTCTGACCTTCACAGACGCAATTCCGGTTTTACCAGACGATATGCGTGGCTATCTCGACACGGTGGACTGTTTAAAGATTATGCCAAACCCTGACTACCCTGGGTTTGTTGTGCTACGTCAATCTGGAAAGTTGATGTATGACTGGCATAGAAAAAAGTTTAAATTTCTGCTGTTTTACGTTCCAAATTGTTCGAAGGAACATAAAATGAGGCTTCAGTGGACCTCTCCTGACGAAAATAATAAAGAAAACCGCGTGTCTGGTCCAGCGCTTAAGAAAGGGTTGGAACACGACGTGCGTCTTGATTTAGTTCCATGCATATGGTGCCCACAGTGGCCAAAAGAAGCCAAAGATTGGCCTTTTCGACAAAGAAATTACGGATGGCCAACAAACGCTAACATCCGAAACATAGTACAGAATGGCTGTTTTGTTGTAAATGCAAAGCATCCATTTTCTAGAAATGATCTAAAACAGTGTAGGCTGTCATTTTCCAATGCGGAGTTCTGCTTAATTCAGAGTTGTACTGTAGTTCAGCAGATTGTTTACCATATGCTCAGATTCTTTGCCAAAAGAGAACTAATCAGAAAAGATTGCCCGAAGGAAGATGAAGTTCTCTGTGCATACCATTTCAAAACACTGATGCTGTGGTCTTGTGAGGAGATGTCACCTGAATGGTGGAATTTCACCTTAGTTATTGAAATATGCTGTAATTTTTTGCGAAAGCTCTCAGAATGGCTAAAGAAAAGACATTGTCCGAACTATTTCATTCCTCAGGCAAACTTGTTTCATGAACGCATGAGTCAGAAAGTAGTTGATGAGACTATAAAATGTTTGGATGAATTCTACAATTTTAACAATCTTAATGGTTGGTTTGCTGTTAGGTACATAAAGCCAATCTTGAAGAAGTTGTTTCCTTTTGAAGAAACAATGGAAACTGTGATAGATTTTGGCCAATACATGCTGGCTATCTGCCAAATTATGGATGCTGTTAAACTCGAAGAATTTAACTCTCAGTTTTGGTCCGGATTCTGGTATTATGCTTTATATATCTTTCGTGCAGTAAAATTGGAACCTGGTTTTAGATTCCGTGGAACCCTAAGTTCTCTTAGTCCTGTGAACGATTTAATGGAGAACGAAAACCGAGGTGATTTTCTATCTACAGTGGATTTCTCATCAAATTTTCCACAATTTGGGAAAATGCTGTTAATCATGCATACCTCCATTGCATTAGGATATAAGCATACTGAATACGATAGCGAAAGTTTCATTGAATTTATAAGGGAAACTACATTGCAACCGAAAGTCGTAAGGTCTAAGCATCATAATTTTCCAAAACCCAGTAAAACAAATCTCGACAGAAGTGGCGTCCTTCTCTTGAAAGCTCAAGATCTTATGGAAAATTTAACTGGGTTAAATAGCCCTCAGGAATTTAAACTGGTATCTCAGTTGTCAAAAGAACTTCTTATTAACGCGCTACATTGCGACGATTTACAGTCAGGCGTTATCCGAGAGGTGGCTTCGGTCTACATGGCTGCTCTTCATTTTTCTGACTCGGATTACGAAGCTGCTATGGAATTCTGCTGGACAGTTGTTGTCAATACAACGTTAGATTACGATGAGGAGGAGAAGCAGGAGGTGTGTGAGAAAGAAACTTTGAACGCAGGCTGTTTATTTTTCATTGACGACGTCGTTAGAATCATTGGATTTTATATGCTTTTGCGGCGAATTAAGTATAATTTTAAGTACGACAGGAAGCGGTATCTTCTTGATCTGCGTCTAACTCCAAAGGTGGTTGCTCACCTTTTAATTACTCTATCAAATGAAAGAAGACCTAGGCCTTTTAGACTTAGATGCGACTTGGAAACGCCAACGTTTCCTTTGGATGCTATTTTAATGACTATAATAAATCGAAAATCTTTTGGAATATCAAGGAAGACAAAAACTGTTTTACGCGTGTATCAGAGAACCGATCCAATTAATAGATCAGCAGCGCTCAATAACAGCTCTGCTCCAATTGATGACATCATTCAATTGCTCATGGAATATTCCTTAGAAAATATGAAATCATTTTACAATGCGTCTGTAAAGACTTTGACATTCACTGCAATACAGTCGACTCTTACCATGCTGCGTATCTATACAAATGTCATAAATATCCTGAAGTCATGCAATTGTGTGCACGAATTCTCAGTGAGCCAGATCTTCAGAGCAGCTTGAACGGCTTTACATTTGCAAATGTAATGGTGCTGCCACAGTTTGACTGTTATTTTGATAGCGACATTCAATGTTTGCTTGGATTCCACACACTTGTTTTTTATCCATCGTTTTTAAAGAGAGATTTTCAGACACTAGCCGACAATCCTACGTCTACCTTCCGGAAGTTTTCAGATTCTGGAATTTGTTTTTGGCAGAATTGCATTATGAAATCCCATTATTTTCTTGGAAGCCATTTCCTGGCAAGATATTTGAAACTGAGATGTCTTTTGGACTGTTATCATTCAAAATCAGAAGTAATGCTGGCATTTGTGGCACTGAAATGCCATCTTCCATTTGAGCATATCATAAGGTCCTTTATTCAACAAAAACTTCGAAATTTTCTGTTTTCGGATTGTTAAAGACTTTATGGACTACAGATAGTGCCGAAATTAGACACTGGCTAAAACGATACATCTAAGGGACTTACAATCCGTAAGGGCTTAAAAATTCAGAATATTCGGGAGGAGACTTTTGAAAATTATGTGCACTAGGTATATGTATATTTAGTATTTCATATATATAATATATATATGAAATACTAAATATACATATACCTTACTCAGACGAAATGGAATATGCCACACAAGTCTTTTGAAAAGGTTTTACATAATACACACATATTATGTGTGTATTATGTAAAACCTTTTCAAAAGACTTGTGTGGCATATACATAATACACACATATTATGTGTGTATTATGTAAAACCTTTTCAAAAGACTTGTGTGGCATATTCCATTTCGTCTGAGTAAGTGCATTCATTTGAAAATAATTTGAATTTTACATTAATTTTACTGTAAATGCTCTGCTATTAAATAATTTAGTTTTCAAGTTTTATTAGACCTTCTGGTGTAATTTCCTAACCGTGAGTCTCCAAGCTATAAACAGCTTAGGCCAAGTCTAAATCCTGCGGTGACTACAGAAGTGGTGTTTGTTACAATGTCGGACAATTGAAATGATTCGTTCAGAAAAGTTTGGAAAATAAATGAATTTAGGCCTATGTTGGAATCTGTGGCTCTGGAAAGCCATCTTACATATGAACACATGATACGTTGCATCGTTCAATAGAATTAAACGACTGCCAGAGGCGTAGCTAGGGAGTGCACTGTGCAGATGGGACATATGTCCCCGGGAGCCAAAGGAAGAGGGCGTCAAAATATAGATTAAAATTAATAATTTTACTCTTAATTTTATGCAATTTTAACAAATTTGTCGCAAAAAAATTAAAATTTATTTGGCGCCCAAAAATCCAGTTATAGCCTCATTAATGTGGAGAATTTTCGGTTTGAATGAACTTTTTATGATTATATCCAATGCAAAAGAGACTTTGTCATGCACAACGTAGCCCTCTATACGTATGCGGCCTTGCCTCAATAATAAGGTGACATCATATCTTAGCAGTTTCTAAGTTGTACTCAGAGACTTTTCCACCTTCGAACATGGTCCTAGGACATCGTTCTAGGACATTGCCCTAGGAATGGCCCCCCGACATTGTCCCCTCGGACAGTGTCCCCCGGACATGGTCCTACCGGACCTCCGAAGCCTATAATACAAGGTTTCGACTGAATCACTAAAAAAGAGAAGAACTGGTATGAAATAGAGAGATGAATTAAGGGTGTACAGCGTGTGTTAAGCATCAGTGGCGTCACTAGTGTTCGTGTCACCCGGTGCGGTAAGTCATGGTGTCACCCCAAGGACCTACTCCTTCAGTTCCTTACCAGATCATACGGTATCCTTAGTAGTTAGTAATGTTTTTTGTTCTAATATTACTCGTATATCGTAATTCCTGTATATCACTGAAGGTACTGGTAATATTATTGAGAAAAACAACTATCAGAATTAAACTTACAAATGCATATTTCTTATTTTATTTTTTATTTTAATCATTTATCATCAGATCTGCAGTTACATAATTAAAAATCAAATTATCAAATATTAATGCAATGTTTGAACTATGGAGTGTAATGAACGTGCCTGCAGATTATACAGGCCTCATTATAAAATAATGTTCGAAGAATAAAAATTTTATAAAATGAGGAAAAATAATTGGAAATTTCGCTGATAATTTCTTAAAACATCGTGATATAGTAATTGTAGTTATTATTGTAATCTGCCACTTAAATAGCGCCACTTACATCAGCGGCGCTCTCGACCCGCATCAGTGCCAGCACCGGCGAAAAGATAAGGTTTCAAGCGTCTACAGAACTGAAAAGAAGAGAGGGCAAGAAGCTCTTGGCGGAGGGACTGGGAAGGCTGTTCTAGGCTGAAGGACCCACATAGGCAAAGCTCCTCGATTGGGCCGTGGAAGAGTGCATACGTGGAACAACCATAAAGCCACGGGCTGAGGATCGCAAATAATCCCTTTCAGGCAAGGAAGAAACTCATGAGGTAATCAGGAGAAGAGTAATAATATCAATTAAAATCAGGCTAGCAGTCAAAGATATGGAAATTTTTTCATAAATGAAATTATACAAAAAATACACGAACAAATACGCAAGCACTACAGCACTTAGTGAACATCTCGCCTAAATCAGAATTCAGAACTTTCCTTTCTTGGCATTCAACTTGTCAACCACTTCATCCAAATAAATGCCTATCGCTAACTCACTTTCAATTGATAACTTTTTTATTTTCTCCTTCCTTTTATTTAATTAATTGCCTACTTAATTATTAAAAACGTTATTGGTATAGGTTTAAAAATACTAATTACCATAACATTGCAGTAAAATACCAAAAAATTCAACAAGATGAGCGATTAGTCCTGTAAACACAAAGCGAAAACGATGAAAAAAGAGCGCATGCTTGTAGTATGTGCAGACGATAGTTACGAAACCACGTGATTTGAAGCGTTCTTGTAATTGGTCAATAATGACGGCACTGACCGGAGTGCATTAGAAGGTTAAAAACAGTAAATTAGCATAGAGTTTCAGCTGTACGTAAATTGATACCGATAACAGTACATGTAAGCTGGGCTTACGAAAAATTACTTTTTGTTATCTGTTATTGTTAATTTAAAAATAATAAATTTCTGCTGAAACTTGGCACACAAATTTTCTAGACAATCATTTTGTCATTTTGGTGTCACCCCTCTGAAAGTGTCATCCGGTGCGGTCTGCACCCCGCACCTCCTAGTGACGCCACTGTTAAGTGCAGTCAGCGTAGAGAAAGTATAAATGTAACGGCAATTTAATTAGATCGTAGGGTGAAATAAGAAATAATTTCAACTAGCGAGAGAAATTGAAATATTAGAAACAAAATTAAGTCGTTGATTCTTTTATGCGAAAAGAACTGAAAACGTTGAACTTAATTATTTGCTTTGAACTTTGACTTTGACCTTAATATTTACTTGAGAGCATCGAACTGGAAAACTGTTCGACCGGTAGGTGGTCAAGTATACAGCTCTTTACTTTTCTACAAATGCTCTGAATCTTTGACATTTTGAATTGCTCAAGAAAAAGAAGATTTGATTCCTTCTTCAGGACTTCGTGTTCTTTCACTAGACGGTCGAGTAGGAAGTAAGTCCTCTGACAGATCACGAAGGCTTGACCCAGAAATAGATAGTTTAGTGTCCGCCTCTCCGTGTTCAAGAATCGCCATCCTGGTGGGTTTGAAGAGTTGAAGTGCTCGGGGAGGTGGTCCGCGACATGACTTACAAACCAGTTAAAGGGCATGGTTTTGGCGCCCCAGTGAGTACTAAGTGGAACCATATACTCTCTGTATTTTTCATATTTAATTTAATTAAAATGTTAATTCCCATTCGGTGTATTTGAAAAATGTTAAATAAATTAAAGAGGGGCGCTAATTTCATAGTTTGTCCCCGGGCGCAAAATATGCTAGCTACGCCGCTGACGACTGTAGAATGGTAATTATGGCGCACGATAGAAGTGACTCGTTCATAAGTTTAAAAAAATAATGCTTATTTATTTTCACAATTTGTGGAAATTGCTGTGCTTGAAATCTGTCAACACTTTGAATAACCTGATGGTTCTGTGCTGCCGAATACTAAATTTTACTACTAAAAAGGAAGACCTGTAAGTTTGGATGCACTGATCGAAGCTAACCTCCTTGGTAGGGAGTGGGGGATGAAATTGGAATCATGGGTGGATCCAGTGGGACCACGCGTCTTGCATTCAATGCTTAAACAATCAGTGCAAGAAAGAAAGCCGGTGTGCAACGGTGGTTTCAGAGGCCAATGTGTGGTCTCTAAGGGACGCCACAAAAATTACATCTGCCTGCTTTGGAACCACCCTCACCTTTTTTCACATTTGGCATAACGCTCTCCGTCCCCTTTAAGGTCTGCTCTTCATCGGAATACTTAGGCCTCCATTGGGCTAAACGGATGATCTTGCGGGGCTAATAGTACTATAGGATGGGCACTTTAATAGTGCAGTAAAAGGACACTGATGAGATCCAGGATTGTACAGACTGTCTGAATGAAGTTGTAGTGTTTAACACGCTCGAGGTTGTTGTCGAAACCAAGGGGTGAAGGCGGATATCGACGAAAGTCAACACCTACGGGTAGAGAAAATATATTTTGTTTTTAGAAGCTAGATGGCAGCACTGGACATGCCGCGACATGAGTTAGACCTCTACAACAGAAACCCGATGCCCCGAACTAAAGCGCAGAGACGACCCAGTTTGATTGTTTGTTGAAAACTCGATGACACTAGGCCAACATAACAGGATGTGAAAGAGTACGCATTTCTGTGTTACTGGGAGGGCTAACTGAACCTCATTTTTCTATCCTATTAGGATACGAAGCACAACCGGTCCTTGTTATCTTCACCAGTGCAACACGTGTTGTAAACACTTCACACGTCAGCTATTGGAATAGGGCCCGGTTACCATATATATATATATATATATATATATATATATATATATATATATATATATATATATATATATATATATATATATATATATATATATATATATATATATATATATACTATATATACTATATATACTACTACTACTACTACTACTACTACTACTACTACTACTACTACTACTACTACTACTACTACTACCATTACTACTACTACCACTCCTGTTACTACTACTACTACTACTACTACTACTACTACCACCGCTACGAAGACGACCACTACTACTATTACTTACTATGTCAAACATACAAACATACTTACAAACATACATACAAACATACATAAATACATACATGCAGTGGCGTACGGAGCTGAAATACCGCCAAGGGGCGAGGGTCCAAAATGCTGCCCTTGGCAACTTAATTTTCGATATGCTATTTCTCTAAGATATTGCACGAAGATCGTATTACATAGCCTATACACCTAGAATTTTAGTTTATACAGCTTGTAGCCTTTCTGGATTTTTCACTTTTCACTGTATTTTGAAATTATTCGTTTTAGCTACACATTTCAACGCCAAAATAGCTTGCTGAGCGCTGACATACTTTAGACCCCCATAATTTTGTGTGCAACACAATACAATAATCAACAACTAGAAATTTATAACGCGCCTTAAGTAGACAAATCTTGAAGGAGACCGCGTGACTTCTTGCGCTAATCTCTACTATGCTAAACGTCAACTGCGTCATCGGATTACCATAGATACACTTCGTATCTTGGTTTCATAGGAATAATTATCCTTCGTGTTTGATGTCTTTCCCGGAAAAGATCTCGAATTCCTTTTAATAGTTCAGCGTGATAGTTGCTACTACTACTACTACTACCATTGGTCACGTGGACCAATGGGAGCATTTTACGGATACATCGTCACTCCGGACGAGACATAGCATCATATCTGACATGACAACAGTTTCTGCGTACACGACACTTTGCCCTTACGAAGCTAATTAGTGTCACCCATGGGCGGCAATCCAGGGGGCAGTAGGGGACAAGACCCTCACTCGTAGCAGTTGGGGGACACAGTATCCAGTTGTCCCCTCCCCAATTTTGAAGAAACACCAAAAAAGTCAGTAAATTTTTCTTTCGCGCGTGAGCATGAAACAATTCTTTTACCTCTTTTTGAGCAGATCAGTTTAAAAGTGTCCCGTGCCCCCCCCCACCTGTCAAACAAGATCGCCGCCAGTGGCATCACCCTCCGCCTTTATCCAGCCGTGGGAAGTCCAAAGTTTCAGACCGCCCGCAGTTGTCAATATTATTGTATCGCGTATAATAATGTGATGCACAGTCATCTATTAGCGCTGTTAGAAGACGTTATGATATCCAGCGGTAATGATCTGGCCTTCACAGACGACATTCCGGTTTTATGCGTGGCTATCTCGACAAGGTGGAGTGTTACCAGATTTTGCCAAATCCTGACTACTCTGGGTATGTTGAGCTACGACTTTTAGGAAACATGAGGTATAACTGGCGTTGCAAAAAGTTTAAATTTCAGCAGTCTAACGATCCAAAGTATTTGATGGCAGATAGTATGAGGCGTGTGAGGGCCAACGATGACACAAATAATATTGATAAAAATGCAGTGGGTCCAGCGCTTAAGTGCACGTCAGAAATCAACGCGTGTTGTGACGTAGTTCCATGCATGTGGTGTCCACAGTGGCCAAAAGAAGCCAAACATTGGCCTTTTCGACGAAGAAATTACGGATGGCCAACAAGTGCCAACATCCGAAATATAGTACAAAATGGTTGTTTTGTTGTATATGCAAAACACCCTTCTTGCAGAAATGATTTATACCAGTGGAGGCTGTCATTTTCCAATGCGGAGTTGTGCTTAATTCAGAGTTGGACTCCAATTCAGCAAATTGTTTACCATATGCTCAGATTCTTTGCCAAAAGAGAACTAATCAGAAAAGATTTCCCAAAGGAAGATGAAGTTCTCGCTATGTACCATATTAAAACATTGATGCTGTGGTCTTGTGAGGAGTTGTCACCTGAACGGTGGAATTCCACTTCTGTTATTGAAATATGCTGTAATTTATTGCGAAAGCTCTCACAATGGCTAAAGAAAGGATATTGTCCGAACTATTTTATTCCTCAGGCAAACTTGTTTCATGACCGCATGAATCAGAAAATAGTGGATGAGACTTTAAAATGTTTGGATGAATTCTACAATTTTAACAATCTTAGTGGTTGGTTTGCAGTTAAGTACATAAAACCAATCTTGAAGAAGCTGTTTACTTTTGAAGGAACAATGGAGACCGTGACAGAATGTGGCCAATACATGCTGGGTATCTGCCAAATCATGCATGATGGGAAACTAGAAGAATTTAACTATCAGTTTTGGTCCAGACTCTTTTTTATGCTATATATATCTTTCGTGCCGTCAAAATGGAAAAAGGTTTTAGATTTCCCGAATGCTGTCTTTGTCCTAGTAAGAGTTCTGTGTGGGAGAAAGTTAACCGACGTGATTTTCTATCGACAGTAGAGTTCACAACAAACTTCCCACAATTTGGAAAAGTGTTGTTAATTGTGCATGCCTCCATTGCATTAGGATTTACGCAAACTACTTACGACAACGAAAGTTTCATTGAACTTATCAGAGAAACTACATTGCAACCGAAAATCGTAAGGTCTAAGCATCATAATTTTCCAACTCCCAGTAAAACAAATCTCGACAGAAGTGGTGTCCTTCTCTTGCAAGCTCAAGTTCTAATGGAAAATATAACTGGGTTAAATAGTTCACAGGAATTTAAACTGGTATCTCAGTTATCAAAAGAGCTTCTTACAAATGCGCTTAGCTGCGACGATTTACAATCACGCGTTGTCAAAAATATGGCTTCTGTCTACATGGGTGCTCTTCTTTTCTCGGACTCGGACTATGAAGCCGCTATGGAATTCTGCTCGACTGTTCTCAATGAAACGCATAATAATTTGGAGGAGGAGAAGGAAGAGGGTTGGGTGAAAGAAACTTTGAATGCAGGTTGTTTGTTTTTCATTGACTATATCGTTAGAATCATTGGATTTTATCTGCTTTTCAAGCGAATTAAGGATAATTTTAAGTACGACAGGAAGCGGTATCTTCTTGATCTGCGTCTAACCCCAGAGGTGTTTGCTCAACTTCTTATAATTCTATCAAATGAAAGAAGACCTAGTTCTCTTAAACTTAAATGCGACTTACAAACGCCAATGTTTGCGTTCGATGTAATCTTAATGACTATAATAAATGGAAAACCTTCTGGAATATCAATGAAGACAAGAAGTGTTTTATCCGTTTATCAGAGAACTGATCCAATTATTAAATCAGAAGTGTCCAGTATAAACTCTGTTAAAATTGAAGACATCATTCAAATGCTCGTGGAATATTCCTTAGAAATGATGAAATCATTTTACAATGCGATCTGCAAAGACTTTGACATTCATTGCAATACAGTTGACTGTTACCGTGCTGCGTATCTATACAAGTGCCATAAATATCCTGAAGTCCTGCAATTGTGTGAACGAATTCTCAGTGAGCCTGATCTCCAGAGCGGTTTGAAGGGCCTTTCATTTGCAAATGTAGCGGTGCTGCCTCCGCTTGACTCTTATTTTGATAGCGACATTCAATGTTTGCTTGGATTCCACACACTTGTTTTCTATCCATCGTACTTAAATGGAGATTTTCAGAGAATAGACGACAACAATCCCGCGTCTGCATTCCAGCAATCTTTTCCCCGGAAGAATTACTATCAGAATTCTTTAAACTCTGCGCTTTATTTTTGGAAGGCCTACACTACAAAACGCCATTATTTTCTTGGAAGACATTTCCTGGCAAGATATTTGAAACTGAGACGTCTAATGGACAGCAATCAATCAAGCTCAGACGTAATGCTGGCATATGTTGCACTGAAATGCCATCTTCCATTTGAGCACATGATAAGGTGCTTTCTTCAACAAAAACTTCGGCATATTCAGTAATGGTCATCGGATTGTAAAAGATTTTATGAACTATAGACTGTGCCGAATTTAGGCATAGGATAAAAAAAGATACATCTTAGGGACTCACAATCCGTAGGAACTTAAAAATTCAGAATTATTTCTGGGTCTTTTAAATGTTATATGTACTATTATACACATATTTGTGCAGCCTTTTTAAAGGGCTTGTGTAGCGCCTGAGTAAATGCATTCACTTGAAAAAAAATTGATTTTTTTCACTGTATTGCTCTACTATTAAATAATTAAGTTTTCAAGTGTTACTAGACCTTCTGGAATATTTTTTAAATAATGGGCCTCTAAGCTTAATATAGCTTAGGGCCTCATCAAGTCTAAATCCTGAAGTGACTACAGAAGTGGTGTTTGCTAAAAAAAAATGTCGGGTAATAGAAACGATTCGTTTAGAAAAGTTTAAAAGTTTAATATTAAATTGATATCAAGCTCGAATTTATGTTCGAATGTGTGGCCCTGAAAAGCAATCTTACATTTGAACAGATCATACGTTGCTTTTTTCGACAGAATTTCGACGACTGCTAGAGGCATAGCTAGAGGTGCAGAGGGTCATGTGTTCCCGAAAGCCTAAGAAGAGGTCGTTTGAAAGATTCATTCATTCATTCATTCATTCATTCAAAAATTTAATATAGCGCACCTTCAAGAAACCTACTCGGAAGCGCTCCCAGCCCAGCCACGGCAATAGAGATTAGACTTGAGCAGATGCGTTACCCCTAGGGAGAAGGCGAGTCTCTAATGGATGACCATTCCAAATGGAGGGCCCAGCTATAGAGAAAGCCCGGCGTTGCCTAATTGTGGAGCGAGCCCGAAGGACTAAAAGTTCTCCCCCAGAAGAAGACCGAAGAGCACGCCGACCAACTGAATCTGAGACCGGGCGGCATAGCTCACACAGATAGGCCGGGGCACAGCCTAAGAGACAGCGCCATACCAGTTCAGCAACCCTATAGCAGATACGCTGCGGGACAGGAAGCCAATGCAGCACATCACGCATGTATGCAGAAATAGGGGCATATTTAGGGATGCGTCCAGTGAGCCGACCAGCTGACCGAACAACCCGGTCGAGGCGGCCAATCAATCCAAGCGGCAGACCAACCAAGATCGCAATGCAGTGATCCAGCCTGCTTGTTACAAAAGCACGTATAAGGATGACATCATGAGACAGAGAACGAGACAGAGAACTAGAAATATGCCGCAACTGGCGAGTTGATAATAACAGCTACGGGTAAGCTGGTAAGATGTTGCAGGTCGCTCTGTGAGTAACTTCGTTTCAGAAATATCTGATGCACGCTGTCCCCACTGTCAAGTTCCAGTGCATTGCATATTAGCCTCGAGTTGGGTGAATAATTGATATTGGTCTAAAGTCCTAAATGTCCAGACGCTGAGATCTTTTAGCGGGGATAATAGGCCTAAGGTTCTGTTAGTTCGTGCGTTGTCTATGCTAGCACCGAGCTTTCAATGAAACTCGATCTGAAGGATTGGCTGAACCATTAGACACGTGCTGCCCCTATCTGTCTTCAGCCGTATCGGTCTGTTCTGCTCGATGCCCGTGTGTGACGGTTCGGATGTCGGTTTCTGTATGCCTGTTGTTTTTAAAAGCTATTTGTCTGTCTATATGTTTGCCATTTGTAAGTCTGTAAGTCTGTCTATCCATCATTTTATGAGTCTATCGGTATATCATTAAATCATTTCAGTCTATCAATCAATCTATTTTTCAAGCTAGCTAGCTATTCGTCTATCTATCATGATATCTGTCTGTCAGTCTGTCTGTCTGTCTGTCTATCAGTTTATCTATCTATCAGTATATCTATCTATCTTTTCTCTCTGGCAGTCTGTCTGTTAGTCTCTTTAGCTTCATTCGAACTTTTTAATTTTTTCTTCCATCTCTTTCTCCTTTTGCATTCTATCGTTCTATAGTTATTATTGTATTACTACTCTGTGAACTATCTGTCTCTCTGCCTCTGCCACTGTCTATCTATCATGATATCTCTCTGTCTGCCTATCTAACTATCTATCTGTATGTCTCTTGTCTTTCCACATCAATTTCTCTGGCGTTTTTCTCAATAATTCATCTCAAAATAAACATTTCGCACATGAGGGACAAGCGCGAACATTCCATAAGATCCATCGACAGAATGACATTTGATATCATACTGAGATTCAGCCTCGGACATTCCACGTGTAATTCACCTCCATTCTTTTATCCGAGATCCCTGTCCCTGAGGCCAACCTGGCCCGGCACAAGCGGAGGGCGTGTCAACCCAACACCCATTCAGCCACACAAGAATCAAGCGCCGAAACATCGTCCCTTGGACTAGATTTTATCGAAGGCGAAGAAAGCAGGTTTACATTGGCGACGTCACTCTGTCGCAGATTTCAGATGTGTATGTATTATTCCAAATGGATGGCACAGAGGCAAAGGGTATGCATCCCCTTGAAAAGTAATTTCTGAATTTGGATTATTAGTTGTGTTATAATAATCATAATTATTATAACTGTAGTTATTATTATTATTAACATTATTATTATTTTTTATTATAATTATTGTTATTATTATTATAATTATTACTGCATTCTCCCTTGTTTATAGTAGTTTTCCATACCTCTGGATTTCATACTTTGGTAACATAAAATAACTAAAAATAATCAGTATGCACTGATTAAGCGCTACTACCTAATGACCAAGCATCAATCGATGGCGCTGCGCGATTGTGAGTGAAAGACTTGCCCAAGTCCAACACAATACACAGTAACGGTTTCAGGTAAGGAGGCTCAAATCCGTACTCACCGCGTTACAAGGCGCGCGCTCTAACTAATCGTCCAACACTGGAGGCAACGGTCCTGTATACAAAACAATAAAGCACAATCCTCTTTGCATGGTCTCCCTTTAAAAACCTCTGAATATACCATGCCCTTCCCCGTTCTCAAAATGTACCGACGCCCTTGAGTCGCTCAATCCGGCAGTTTCAGAGTCCGCAGCCGTGTATGTAGAATGTAGATATGTGTACGAGTGTGTTGAAGTTTGTGGGTTATCTTTCAACATCTTATGTAATACAATATTATAGTACGTCAGATGCCGGTTTGTCCGCTGTGTATATGACCTATGAGTGTTGTATATGGTGCGTGGCTGGCTGTTTCTCACGGACGATTAGCAATGCAGTTACTTGCGCAGTGTTTAGTCCGGAGCACAAGAGAACTAAGCGATAATTGGGACAGAAAGAGAGTTCGCTGGTTACCTCGATCATCTGCTTTCATTTCGAATTCTGTCATAAAGAATTAGACTTGATTACTTTAATGATTAGTTCGCTTGTATCCATAATTGTCTTAGACGTTTGCAAAGCCGTTCAAAGTCGACCCACCCGACTTTAGAAGGTTTGAATCTGTATAACATTTTTAAGAACGGGATGGATTATGTGGTTTTAAGCTACAGAACTTACAACGTCTTTGAAAGCTTAAGCAGCGCTGTAGAATTTGTATCGATTTAGACGGATTGAAGCTTATAAGAGCAACACAGCTTATATCAGCGTAGAAAGCTTAAAGCTGTTGAATTTGCAACGATTTAGACGGATTAAAGCTTGGTTACTACGCGCTGATGGCAACAAGTAGCTCGATTCAGGAGATGCAGTCTTCGACATGACCTAGTTTGTTTTAAAGTCAATAAGTACTGTCAACCCAATCCTTCTGTTGACAATCCTTCTGATTAACTCCTTGTTCTCTCTCTACTTAACGCCTATTTAACGTTCACCTTTTGAACACTAATTCTACGTATAAGTATAACCTGAATTAATCAGCAACACAGTTTAATATCTTTTCAGTTTAATAAGAAACAAACAGACAGAACTCAATTCGATTACAACTCAACTAGTCAGCCACACTACTACAGCGAACATACTCGAATTCAAACTTCTCTAGTCAGCATAATTCTTCGCGCCTCTTGACACACCTGTCTTCTGTGCGCATAAGCGAACTCTAATAATATACATATAGCGCGCCGCTGCCGATATCGGCCGGCCGCGCGTGTCACTAAGACTAAACGTTATACATCTATCATATATACATATACACGTGAAACTAAAGTAAGCGTACTAAATATATACGCTAAATATCTCGCACTGCAAAACTGTACACAAAACTCAGTTCACATTACCTCCTTCCTTTTTCTGGAATTGAGCAAATTAAATTTCAAAATTTGCGAAATTACCAAAATACATGAAACATATATATATATCTAAATAATTAATAAACAGTCTTACGATTACTTATAACCTTGACAAACAATCAGCAATAACATTCAATCTGCCCTTCTTGTACTTCACCTCAACATCAAAAGTTTGTAAGGCTAACGCCCAACGCACAAGTTTAGCAGACTTAGACATTGACTCAGTCAAATATGTAAGAGGATTGTGATCAGTAAAAATGAAAATTTTTGATCCAATTATAATTTCTTTTAACTTGTTTAAAGCCCAAACAATAGCATAGGCTTCCTTTTCCACAGTAGCCCATCTCTTCTGGGTATCAGTTAATTTCTGACTGATAAATGACACAGGGCGTTCTATTCCCTTGTCGTCCATCTGTGTTAAAACAGCACCGACTGCAAAGTCACTACTATCGCAGTACAAATTGAATGGTTTTCCCACTTCAAAAACATATAACACTACTTTGGATCGCACAGCCTCTTTAAGTAAATCAAATGCTTGCTGATGTTCAACAGTCCAATCAATCTTATCAGAAACACGTTTACTAGTTAAATCAGATAAAGGTTTCGCAATCTGTGCAAAGTCCTTAATAAACTGTCTGTAATAATTAAAAAATCCAAGCAGTTGCTTAACTTGCTTCTTAGTTTCTGGGATCTTCAAATTAGTCAAACTTTCAATTCTGTCTGGATTCATCTTTATCTTACCAGACCCAACCACATGACCGATAAACCTTACTTCAGACTTACCAAATATGCATTTTTTCAAATTCAAAGTAACGTTATGCAATCTCATTTGCATCAAAAATGCATCTAGATGCTGCAAGTGAACTTTCCAACTGTCAGAATGCACATCAATGTCATCAACATACGGTTCTGCAAAGTCACTTATAGGCTGTAAAACTAAATTTATCGCCTTAACAAAAGTTCGGCCTGAATTTATCATTCCAAAAGGAACACGAGTAAATTCATACAGTCCATTATGTGTTACAAAAGCTGTCTTCCATTGATCAGATTGTTTTACAGGACAAGTCCAATAAGCACTTCGACAGTCCAAAATAGAAATCACATTAGACTTTCCAACTTTGTTCAAAACGTCTCTGACAATCGGCATCGGATATTTACAATCCACTGTGAATGAGTTAATGTATCTGTAGTCACAGGCAAGTCTCAAAGATCCGTCTTTCTTTTTAACAATAACCAAAGGGCTTGCCATTCTGCTCGATGATGGTTTAATAATGTTTGTTTTTAACATTTCTTTGATCTGACGTTCCACTTCTGCTCGATAAATCAAAGGAATTCGGTATGCTGCAAATTCCTTTGTGCCTTGCTCTCTTGTTATACTGATTTAGGTATTGTAACTGCTTTTCTTGAGAGTAAGATTCTGCAAACAATAATGCTTTCTCCGTAGTTTCTTTGAGTTCTTTCAAATGCTTTTCGTGAAAAGGAATTTTCTTGTGCCATTTCCTCGGGTTGTCTATTAGGTCCATTGTCATTCTCCTGAAGGCGACCTCTTCTCTTGAGACCGGAGTGATAGGCACTCTATCCATCACCAGACTCCTTGCCTTTAGTTGACACTTCTCGCAAGACTTACAAAATTTCACAATGTCTCTTCTCATCTTTGGCCATACAAAAGATAATTTTATTCGTTCTCTTGTTTTCTCTTCTCCTAGATGTCCTCCAAATACCGATTCATGCGCCAACTCCATCACTTTAATTCGTCTCTCTTTTGGTAACACTAGTTGATATATCGTCTGGTCTAATATCTGATATTTCTTATGCAATAAACCGTTGATCACACAGAATTCAGATTCTTTCTCTTGTGCTAACTTCCACCACGGCTTCAACGATTCATCCTTTCTCTGTTGCTCTTCGAACTTCTTCGAATCGGCAATCTGCACCTTTTGTTCTTCGTCCATCTCTTCATCTCTATACAAGTCTCCTATCCCCACATCACATTCATTGTCTTCTTCAGTTTCATTTAATGTGCCATTCTCGCATGCAGCCATCTCTTGCTCATTCATCTCTGATGTTATACCATCTCGCGATAAGCTTCGTTGCTCATTACTTTCGTTTTCCTCATCACTTGAACTTTCAGTTTCACTCTTCTCATCAACATCTACCATTTCCTGTTTCCGACTCTGCGCTCTCGTCATTACATTTGCTTGTACACTCACATCTCCTTGTATCGTTTTAATTTTCATCTGTGGTACGGCTTTTAATTCGGCAATTATCTCTGGATGCAACAAGAATCTTTCTGTACTGCCCATCTTTGCAATACTAGCACACATCAAGGTGACATAAGGTGTAAGTGAACACTGGATTTTACGCGGAAATCCCTCTTCTTCCACGTCACTACCACACATTCTAACATCGACCTTCACCAATTTCGCAGGAATGGCATCTCCTGCCACACATTGCAAGTTCACTTTTCCAATTTGTTCCACCTTCATGCCTTCCAGTAATTCTTCACTAATTACCGGAATCTCTGCACCCGAGTCGCTCAGTGCTTTGACTTTCACTGGCTCTTTACCGTCTACTGCACGAATTTCAACCTCGACATATTGCAAGAACGATTTCTTCAATATTCGACTGTCATCTTTTCCTATGACTTCTCTCTGAATTTCAGCATCCAATAGAATTTCTTTTTGAATACCACATTTCATTACTGACTTTACTTCAGTCTCTTGGTTTTCTTGACTCGCGGTTTGATTATCTGTATCACTAACCACTTGAATCAAATTCACCCTTGTGTGTTCTTGATTTCTGCTAGAACTAGCTGCTGCCACTGGAACTGGACAAAATTTGACCAAATGTTTGTCTGAACCACAGTTGTGACAACGCTTCACAACTGTATGGTATGGTTGTGAAATACCTCGTTGTTCATTTCCTTCATTTCTTTTATACTGCGTAAACGATGTGTTGCCTTCCCTCTTGGCAAACGGCGCTGACGATTTGTTAAATCCCTGACGACCAAACGTCACTTCTCTGGTCTCATTGGGTACAGGGACACTAGCCTTGACTTCTTTACCTTTGAACTGACTCCCTGTTTCTGGATTACTTTTCCACTTTCCACTCTGGATTTGGTTTACGGAACGTTGAGAAGGATAACTGTTTATATTTGGAAATGCAAACCCAATTCGATTGTTTACATGAATGTCTGCTAGGTCTGCCACTGCACTAGCTTGGAGACAGTCAGTTCCTTCCTTCGACAATACAAACTGTAGTGGACCTGGCGGTAAACATTCTTTCAGCTTATCCGCTACCAGCAAATCAAAGAGCGTATCATACTCTCTGTTCACGTTTCGACTTCTCACGTAATAGTTTAGCAAGTTCTTCAGTCTTGCCGTAAACATCGTATAAGTCTCTTCTGTCGTCTTCTTAGCATCCACAAATCTGGCTCGGTATTCTCTCGAAGTCAACTTAAATTCTTTTAATAAGTGCTGCTTGACTCTATCATAATTGTCTAGATCATCGTATGACAATCTATTCAGAACGGTTCGAGCTTTCGGCGTCATCAATGGTAGTAATAATTTAACCCAAAACGGCTTTTCCACAGCAAAACTACGAAACGCGTTCTCGACTGTTTCAAAATATAATGGCACCTCCATCATATCAGTTGGCATTTGAGGCAATACATGCTTCATTGCATCACCGATTTTCTTAATTTTTGACACCAAAGTTTCACTTTCTTGCTGTTTCCTTCTTTCTGCTTCTCGTTCTTCTCTCATTTGCGTTTCTTTCAATGTCAATTTTGATTTCTCCAGTTTCAGACGTTCTTGTCTTTCGGCCTCTGTCTTTTCCAAACTTTCTTTCTGAAATTTGAGTTCTTCTTGTCTTATCTGTTCTGCGCGTTCTAACTCTAAAGTTCGCGCTTTTTCTTTTTCTTCTTCACGCATTCTCTTTGCTTCAATCTGTTGCTGACGAACCTCTTCATCACTTTTTCTAGCTTTTTCAAATTCAATCATCTGCTCCAATCTTCTTCTTTCAGCATCTTCCCTATCTCTTTTCAACTGTTCTAACTGAATCTCAAACTGATTCTTTTGCAATTCAAGTTCTGCCTTACGCACTTGTTCTGCTTTATCTTCTCTCTCTCTTTGCAGACGCAATTCCTCTTGCCTTGCAAGTTCCGCTTTCTCTTCTTTCTCTCTCTGCAAGCGCAATTCTTCTTGCCTTGCAAGTTCCGCTTTCTCTTCTTTCTCTCTCTGCAGACGTTCTGCTTTCTCTTCTTTCTCTCTCTGCAGACGTTCTGCTTTCTCTTCTTTCTCTCTCTGCAAGCGCAATTCGTCTTGTCTTACACGTTCTGCTTCTTGTCTCAACTCTTTCTCTTCCTGCCTAGTCATCATCATCCACTGCATCAACATCTCCATAGACATAGGCGCAGGTGGTTTTTCAATAGCCTTTTCTACGGCACCGCCAACGGCACCTTCTTCTTCGACTTCTTCTTTCACCCACACTTCAGCGAGTTCCTGTATCATGTCACCACGTGACATACCTTCTAATTGTTCTTCTTTAAAACCGGCTTTCAACAAACGCTGTTTTAGCCTTTCCGTAGACATCTTCTTAATATCTGCTTGTCTTTCAGCACTTAATTTCTCCATCTTACTTGTTTACTTTGGTGATTTCTCTTTTCAAAGAAGTCACGGTTTTTCTTGTTGTGTGAATCGATAAACAAACGGGATTTCTTTTATATTTGTTCGTGGAAAACAACGAAATTTTTATACCGTTTTCTCGTGTTCCACCGTCGTTGATATCGTAGACACGTCACACAGCAACAACGCGTAGATTCTTCTAACACCGTCGTAGATTCTTCTAACACCGTTGTAAATTCTTTTATCACCGTCGTAGATTCTTCTATCCGCCGAAGGAGGTGATAACGTGAATTTTAATCCACCGTGAGTTTATATCCACCGTGAGTATTTATTCCACCGTGAGTATTTATTCCACCGTGAGTATTTATCCACCGTGAGTATTTATCCACACCGACGCTGCCACCAATAAGAATTTGAAGCTGGTGAGAAAGTCATCGTTTTGTATCCAACGTCAACAAACAAACTTATTTCTCGATGGCATGGTCCATGTACGATCATACATCGAAGGTCAAAGTACTCTTATTTAGTCGATATGGGTGAAAATGGTCGAAAAATAATTCACGCCAACAAGATCAGAAAATATGTTACTCGAGCATTAAGTTGTGGTCTAATTGTTGAAGAAGATGAAGATTTTGGTTCAGTGGTTGAATTACCAATGAGGAATGAGATTCAAGATGACAAGAATTCACTTAACCTCGATCCTGAACAAATTAGCCATTTAACAGTAACTCAGCAAGAACAGTTGTTGAAAGTCTTGAACAAATACTGTGACAGATTTTCAGAAAAACCTGGATTATGTACATTGGTTGAACATGAAATTGAACTAAAGCCAGGATTTAGTAACAAGGATTGTCAACGGAAGGATTGGGTTGACAAGTACGTTGTTACAGCGTTGGTGAAACCTTATTGCCATGTTGTCCAGCAGGCGGAGTCCAGCACCTGAAAATCATCGAGCGGGAAATGCATCTATCGTCACAAAAAAGACTCAGATTCAGAAGCTGAATAGAGGATGGAGATGCGGAACAAGCGATGCTCTCATGAAACTGCCATCGCTTGCACCAGACTCAGCAACCCGGTTCTTCCGCACCGTCAGCAGCTGTTTAACGACCCCTTCAGTCAAATCGCATCTGAACAGCGGCAAGAAGTCCACACCGTTCAACGCCGAAGATCAGCGTTTTGCGGTGACAGGAAATTCGCAAACTGGAGGAGGTTCTCTCGCCAAAATAGACCAGACAACGTGGTCCAGTGAAACCGGAAATGGTTCGACCACCGGTAATGACCGAACAACTTTTTCCGGTGAAACCAAAAAAGGGTTCCGCACCGGAAATGACCAAACACTTCCGTCCACCGAAACCGGAAGAGGTTTTCCATCGCGGTCCATGAGCATGACGGCGTTCTTTAGACGAGTTCATTCGAGTCATCAGATGCCAAAGGTCGAACATATAAAGAAGGAGAAACATGGAGATGCCTTTAGAAGTACTCAAAACGTCCGATCAAATTCGGACAAAGACGAAACCGATTATAGCGGGAAAAGAAACTCGGTCTTTCAACGAATCAGTTCTATTAGGATTCGAAACCGGACCACCGTCGAATACAAATCACTTGATGACGGAAATCGACCGCTAGATGTCGACACAGGTCGTAGCAGCTTCCGGAAGAAATTAAGGTAGGTAATTGCAATTGTAATTAGTGACTTCTATTGCGCCGGTGTCTAATGCACATTGTTGCACTGGGCTTTAACCGATGGCGAACCAAAACCAGGTCCTGATGCGATCAGTTTATAAAAGATCAGTACATCAGACAGAGAGGGAGCTTGTGGAGGGTAAGCAATAGGAAAACAGCGCGTTATGTTTGATCTAGAGGTTTGAACGCTAGAATACCTACTCAGAGGTTGGCAGCTCAAATCCTCGCCAGTGTAGAAAGATGTTAGGAAATTTCTGCTCCACATGCTACCCCTAGTGAACTCAGCCATGGAATGAGTACAGTGACCGTATATTTTCATTTGGAGGATCAGCCGGTGAGGAAGAGAACTGTCCAAACTGTCTTATATGCCGAGGCTAAAAAACAACGTTGTTAACAATTCATTCACACAGCTGCCTCTCGGGACTAGCTTATGGGTCTGCTAATACAATCAGAAAAGATTTTACAGGACACAGTTATGAAAATCGGATAGTTGGCAGGCTTTCTGATCATTTTGTGGTAATAATGTGAAGGGTGGGACAATAAAAAGCCACGAGTCTAGAATAAATGACATTACGACTACATTATATGACATTACTGCGCCTCCAATAAAGTTCTCTTGAAGTGGTGCTATATAAATTTTCAGTTACGATTACATCAAGTTGCACCAGGAAATATCCTCCAGTAACAACGCCTCGCCTGACTTCCGTAAGAAAAGGGGCAAAATAAATGAACGATTGCTTTACCTTATCTGGGTTTACGTCGTAATCTGACATTACAAAGCATTACGCTGCCTTACGTTACATTAGATTACGCATTTTGGGGCCTTTGAGAGATTTCCCAAAAGGCGCTTAATAAATAAACTTACAATTCCATATGTATTTACATTGCGTCACATTACCTTGCATAGACCAATATGCAGTGCGGTTCATCTTTCGTTACCTTGTTGCTGTGTTACGTTACCTCGAATACAATGATATGTAATATGAACAATTCTTTCATTACCTTGGTACCTTACATCGTCATCTTGTTATCACATAATATTATATTGCAAACGTACAATTATATGCAACACGGTTAATTTTTCGTTACCTTGTTACGTACCTTGAATACACGTATATACAGTATGGTTCATTTTTCGTTACCTTGTTGCAATGTTACCGTGTTACGTTACAGAAAAGACATCCATTATACTACGCTGCGGACCAAAGAATTCTACCCAGATGAGACCGCGAGACCTTCTGGAGGTCCAAGAGAAACCCGAGGAACAGTGTCCGACGTAGAAGAAGAACAACAACAAGAAGACCCACAAAGTTCGAAAGGTCAGCGGAACCGCAGTTTCACGTTCCAGCGATCCTCGGCCATCTGGCGATCGTTTTCAGCAAAATCCAGAGCTCGTTCTAACGACGTTCTCTTGGAAACGACGGAACTGGTAGAACACGATTCGGGATGTTTGCAGAAGGAAGAAATTGAACTGGAATTGAAACTTCTCAACGACTTCCAACAACATCGACACCACGTTGGTTTTCTCGGAGCACCTAATGGTTTCCAAAATCTGCTGACTCAGCAACACGCTTTTCGGAATTCGCAGTCTCAAATCGATGCTAACAGTGTCTGTTTATCCCCACCCAGTAGCACTCCCACAAAAAGGAAGGTACTTGGGAGTAACGATTGGCAAAGATATCGCCACATTCTTGACGGTCTTTACGAGTTCAACACGGCGCATGCGCACTACACGGAAGCGGGTTTTGTTCTGTGTGAGCATGCGCAGTTGTGTACTTCATCCAAAGACCGGTCTCAGGAAGCAGAAGAAGATGACGAAGAGGAGTGGCGTCGAGGGGAGCAGCTCCTATTGCGAGCCATCGAAGAGTTCGACCTAGGAAGGACGTGGGAATACGCAATAGACATCTGCGAATACCTCTCTAAGATCTACAAGGCGAAATTCATGTACGCAGAGCTGAGTTTGCTCTTACAGAAACAGGCGAACCTCTACCGCAAGATACTTCAGGAGCCGCGAGCTAAACCGTGCTATTTCATGGTTCATTTCCTCGGATCTGATTTCCCAGAGGTTTTCAGCAACAAGAGATTCATCTTATGCACTGAAACGCTTCAGGACGATTACGACCTTAATCGAATAATCAGTTACGAGTTTGCGGGTGCTAAACGACTGAGCGATGACATGGACCCGAATGAAACAGTGACGACGGATTTTCAGAGATGTTACAAATTGTTTGAGCTGAAACCGGTTCCGAGTGTGTCGATTTCAAACCCGGGTTCTAGGAAAGTACCCGACGCCGTGCAGTTTTTTCATCGATATAACAACGTCGGCTGTTTCGAAGTTGTAGGAAGCTGTGAAGGAGAGTCGAAATCGGTCGTTAGTATCGATTCTCGTTTGCCTGCAATATCGAGATGGGCTGAAGTGAAGAGCTAGACGGTAGACGCAATGAATATTCATGAGCATATTAGTATTTATACGGTGCACGGATTTAGCAGACAATGAATGTCAATATTCGTTTCTAGTCTATATTCACATTATCAATTTTTTGTGATCATTAATTTGAGTAGGCCTATACGTCATGATTATTAATATTAAAGATTCCTGTGAATTTCTGAATTCACATGTTGTCTGTGACAACTAATATGAATGTTAACATAAACGCTAAACCATGTCTACGAGTGTGACACAGCTTTTGAGCCAATCATTAATTAATTATCTAATAGGGTTATTAATAGTTTTAAAGGAAATTTTTCTTTACCTCTGCATATGAGGGCGGGTGGCCAGTCCTCTTTCTCGCCGTCTCATCTTCCACCCACAGTTTACGGTCAGTGTACTCATTATAGCCGAGTTGCCTAGACCATAGGGGTTGCAGGTGGAGCAGAAATCTCAAAGCAAATTTCTGCCCTGGTGGGGATTTGAAACCCAAACCCCTCTGCTGACAGTCCAGCACACTAACCACTACTCTCAAACATAATATGGGTCTATTGTAGGTAAGTGCACAATCCATTCTTTGATTGTTAATAGTAACGGATGATTATTAACTTGGTAGACAAACAGGAAGGTGACGTAAAAGCACTACAGAAATTAATTTAAGTAATTAAATTGATAAGTAAGTAAATTAAATATATATATTACTTAAGAGTGTCTTGCTTACATTTTCAAAAGCGTTTCGCGAAGGTACACAGATCAAAAGAAGTTTTAGAAAAATTATTTATGCTTCAGCCAATCGGTTGCGCTGTCTGGCGAATAAATAAGGTTTCAGAAGACTTATGTGTAACTGTCTATGTACGTATACAAATGCATGTATGTATGTATGCATGTATGTATGTATGTATGTATGTATGTATGTATGTATATATGTATGTATGCAGGGGCGGATCCAGGGGGGCCAATCCGGCCATGGCCCCCATTTGAAATTTAAATTTCAGGCGTTTTATGGGCGTTTTATGATGTTTACACACGCGTGGCCCCCGTTGGCGTGGAAGGTGGGTGAGTTAGATGTACACAGGACGTGGGTCCCGTAGATGATGTAGACTGAAGACATATAAGACATAAAAAAGGTTAATAACTAAAAAAAGTCATCAACTTTTTGTATGTATGTATGTATATATATGTATGTATGTATGTATGTATGTATGTATGTATATATGTATGTATGTATGTATGTATATATGTATGTATGTATGTATGCATGTGTAGTGGTTAACTTCTATGGCGCCAGATAAACATTGGAAGACATGCACTCAATGACACGGCTAATTGGTACCACACACAGACTGACAAACCCACGCACAGATTCCAGACCACGAAGGCGCCGATTAGTCTGAAGTGCGAGCCCACTGACCAACTGACCAGATGCCACGTGTACAGGAATATACAGACGGACGAAGACGGATACGGACAGAGACAGAGAGAGGGATGAACAGACACAGCTATGCGAGTAAGCGAGTAACCAGACCGACGGACTCGACAGTATAAATAGAGAGACTGAGCTTAACATGGAGAGAGAGATAAGAGTAGAGAGTAGAGAGAGTTGTCACGAGTGATAGTAAGGCAGTAGTTGAGATCGTCGTTTTAAACTGTCTTGTCAATAAACTTATGAACTGCTGCTGAACGTCGTGTGAGTCTTTCTTCGGGCCATCGGCCTGGGGCCGAGCTGGTCGTCGAGCACGGAGATGCTCCGCTCGGTCGTCCTAGGGACGCGCCGATAACGTACGACACGAACCGATCTACTACAGACTTTCGCACGAGCGTCAACTACCCTACAAGCAGACACTACATTCATCAACCTCCTCATCAAGTAACCACGCTACAAGTTGGTAGAGAACCATTCGATTCTTCCGTACCTCTACGGCCAGCGAGTTCCCAACGTCAATATCAATCAACCGACTCGAGATCCGGTTGGATTCAACACAACATCGAAAATCCTTCCTCATCTAGTCTACCAAAGGTCTGGAGTCGCCGATTTTCACACAACTCGACCCTACGTCATCTCTCGCTCACCGCCGATCGACTTCTCAGTCTATTCTCGTCGTTGTATACCTCCACTCTCGAACTTACCGTCGCAAAGATGAAGGTAACACTTATGACTGACGTATCATTGTGGTCACACTTTTCATGGCTAGCATCAGCCATTCATCGTTATGTAGCCATCATCTCTGACGCCCACACCATTCACCGGTCTTGCCATCATCTTCGTATCGCCTCTCATTTAAAGGAGTCTCGTCTGCTCTCCGTTTCGGGACGACCTAATGCCCATTCATGGAGCGATTAATCGCGAACATTGGGACCTTAAACGATCTTCCCTCGTCTCAACCAACGACTTCATTTTTGTCATCATCGGAACATTTACACTGGAACCTTTGAACTCTATCGAAGCTGATTATCAGAACATACCCTCATCGACTCAGTGGACAATTCAACCACCGAATTCTGTGTGTAATGATTGGACGACAAGTAGTATGGTCTCAGCTCGATAACATTCAAATTTGTGCTGTTTTATATAGGCATACTATACTGGTTACAGTAATTTAGGCGTGTGTCTAGTGTACACATATTAGGTTGCTGATATTTTGCATTCATAGTTGTCGTTGTATCATCATCATCCTTAGACTTCATCATGTCTGTGTAGCACATTGCCAGTATTAATTAGATTGCTGACCACTCCACTTGGCGAGACTTAATACTGCGCGAGCCTGAACACCCTAATTGAAGTTCTTACTAGGCTAATGTGCACAAATCCGAGCTACCAGAACACCCATCAGAACTTCTAGCTTATAGAAACTGGACTTAGAGCTCAAGCCCCTGTATCAATGCCTAGCAACATGTAAATTTTGTAATGGTCTTAGGTTCTTGATTCATAGTTGTTGATGTTCCGCCATCATTATCATCGTATTTATTTAGCAACTGCATGTCTGCATAGCAAGTGAACAGTATAAATTAGGCCGATGACCAACTCGCTGAAGTCCGCTGTCTAGGTAAGCGCACGGTTGGACATAATTATTTTCGCCAGATGCCAGAACACTAATTAGGGTTCCTTCCTAATAGTGTCTGCATCAACTTCCAAGACGCACGCATAGACAGGTAATGGACTTAATTTCTAATCTCCTCTCCTGTACATATCTTATGCACAGATGTCCATGTATGTTTCGGAATGCAGATCCACCTTTGATGCCGTCCTTCGCTTATGCCTTGTACATTAAGAGAATGTGCTTTAAATGCGGTAAATAGCCAATTGGTAAACGAAGCCAGAGAATGCCAGCGCCATGGGTTGAATTGAGGTAACAGATCATCCACAGGAACATCTACGCTTCCAATAAGCTAGTTCCTTGGAATCATGTTGTACGAGTAAGTTGATGTAGCGCTCCCTAAGCGACGTCTAGACACGTAATGAAACGTAACGTCCAAACGGATCACGAGCCGAAGTTTTGCGGTTCTTTGCCTTAGCGATACATTGCATTTGTTTTCATGGTTTTTTCGTTTGGTAATTTGTTGTTCTAACTTTGCATTTTTACACATTGCTTTTGTAAAGGCTTGATGCAGGAGCATCAAATTTTTTGAACGGACGGGAATATGTAGTGGTTAACTTCTATGGCGCCAGATAAACATTGGAAGACATGCACTCAATGACACGGCTAATTGGTACCACACAGACTGACAAACCCACGCACAGATTCCAGACCACGAAGGCGCCGATTAGTCTGAAGTGCGAGCCCACTGACCAACTGACCAGATGCCACGTGTACAGGAATATACAGACGGACGAAGACGGATACGGACAGAGACAGAGAGAGGGATGAACAGACACAGCTATGCGAGTAAGCGAGTAACCAGACCGACGGACTCGACAGTATAAATAGAGAGACTGAGCTTAACATGGAGAGAGAGATAAGAGTAGAGAGTAGAGAGAGTTGTCACGAGTGATAGTAAGGCAGTAGTTGAGATCGTCGTTTTAAACTGTCTTGTCAATAAACTTATGAACTGCTGCTGAACGTCGTGTGAGTCTTTCTTCGGGCCATCGGCCTGGGGCCGAGCTGGTCGTCGAGCACGGAGATGCTCCGCTCGGTCGTCCTAGGGACGCGCCGATAACGTACGACACGAACCCATCTACTACAGACTTTCGCACGAGCGTCAACTACCCTACAAGCAGACACTACATTCATCAACCTCCTCATCAAGTAACCACGCTACAGTAGCCACGCTACACATGTATGTATGTATGTATGTATGTATGTATGTATGTATATATGTATGTATATATGTATGTATGTATGTATGTATGTATGTATGTATGTATGTATGTATGTATGTATGTATGTATGTATGTATGTATGTATGTATGTATGTATGTATGTATGTATGTATGTATGTATGTATGTATGTATGTATGTAACTATGTATGTATGCATGTATGTATGTATGTATGTATGTAATGTGTGTAATGTATGTATGCATGTACGTATGTATGTTTGCATGTATGTATGTATGTTTGCATGTATGTAGGTATGTATGTATGTACACGTATGCATGTAAGCATGTGTGTATTTGTTCGTGATGATGATGATATTCGTTTTATTGATTCACCAGATGACAAACCGCACCGTGGCTTACAGAAAAATGAGTCAATAAGATAAGATTAGAAAGAGATTTATCTAAAGTGTTTATAATGTTAATTTTTTCTTTTGTTGTTGGCTTAGATGGTCTTAATGCTTATATAAAGCCCTTGGTATAAAGTTTTTATCGTCCTTACAGGGCAATTCAAACGTGTGTATATATGTGTGTAACTGTATATACTGTATCTGTGCATGCATGCACTAACGCATGAACCAAGAAATTATTCGTTCCCTCGTGCTTGATTAGCTGATGCATGTAAAAGTGCAGATTTATTTAAATGGATATTTAACTTCAGCAGAGAATATATTGCATACTCCACAGCGCTTTGAGTTTAGGGGCCTACCTCGTACAAGGCACATTGCAACTGAAAGCATGGTTCATCATCCTGAGGCAAACAGTTCAATAATATCAATAAAAGTATTGATCTCTATCGACCACTGACGGTCCTAAGTGATTTACCCCTTTTGATCAATTGATGTCCAGTAGGGTGGTTCTGACTTCCATGGAAAAAAATTGAAATTGTTTTTTCTTGACTTTCCGCTTTTAGTTGTGTTCCAATGAATATAAAAGAAATTTGTACAAAGTTATAGAACATTATCTTGTCATTTTGGGGGTAGCTCAATAACATTTAAATTTGACATAACAGTATTTTAAAAGAAATTTTTCCATTATCCATCATTTTTAATATTTTCTTTACCTAATGAAACAACAATGTTTAATTGTTGTTATTATTAAGTGAACAAACCGTTAAAGTATTAGTTCTAAATAATTTCAGTTAATTAGTATGACTTTATGCTATTATGTAATAATAATATATGGCTCACAAATCATTTGCTGAAGTTTCTTTTGACTTAAGCATTTCTTTCTTGCATTCTGGAAAGTTGCTTCAGTGATCATGCACTACTTGAAACAGATATTGTTTCTGGTTTTCTTTGTAATTATGGAATTGTAATCTTCAATCAAGGCAACTCCTCTTTCAGCATTGTCATATACAACTTGTAGATGATGAATAATTTCTGAGGCAACTTTGTAATCATCTTGAAGTTCCCATGTTTCAGGATCACTTTTCAGGAAATCTCTAGAGATTCTTAACCAGTCAAAAAATGGCATGGAGTTCATTGTATGTTCATTGTATGTTCATTGTATGTTCATTGTATGTTCATGACCACAGATTTCTGAACATTTACCTACATTCTCTTAGGAGGATCATCTTGGCCTGGTCGCTCGTGTAAAGCTTTCACCATTGCTCGTTTGGACTTGGCTGTCAATGCCAAATAAAAAAATGCCAAGGCCACGAGCTCCTTACTAAGGTAGCACAGATGACCTGCAAATTTATTGCTGGCTACTTTGGAGAGAGCAGGATTTTCTTGTTGATAGCTAACCAGAATTTTCAGTAAGCATAAATCATTCCAGCAACAATTTAGCAACAGCTGCTGCCTGTCCTTCTCCTGTGCCAGAATGTAGCCTGGTAACTTCAAGAAGTTGGCTTTCCCCAACATCAGATAAAATGACAGGTGGTCAACCAAATGCTCGCCTGTCAGATCCGGAAGGAATTATCATCCAAGTGCACAACCAGTGTAGATGATGTAGTTGTTTTAAATACATCTTTTAATTTCTTAGCAGTTTCTTCTCGATGTTGTTCTCGTTCTCTAAGTATTGAAGAACGGCTGATTTTCAACTCATCTACATTGTGGCTAGACTCTGAGCTGCAGCTGCTAACACGTATGTTGCCTTCCTCTCACTTAACTTTGTCCTGTCCAAAGCTGCTGCCAGTCTTGGTGTCACAATATTTGTTGTTAGTGGCTTTTTTAAAAGGAGTTTTCCTTTTCACTAAATTTACATTTTGACTGCCACCATCTTTGCATTCTTCAGTTGAATCATCACTACTAGAGGTTTCAAGAATAATTCTCTCATTCATGGTTTCCAAATATTGATCTTCTTTCTGCTTTCTCTCATGCTTGATCTTTGCCTTTTAGTTGCCCTCATTTCTTTTGAAGTAAGTACCATATCAACTAGTCCCATACAACAACGGCGACCTCTTTCTCTTTGGGCAAGCAGACACTCTTTATACTCTTAGATTTCGATTATGTCGAAGGTATCCAAGTGAGCAATGTCAAATAAATTATCTAAGGCATCAACAAATTCTGTTTAATTTTTTTTGCCGAGGCTCAGTTTTCCTGTTAACATTTTTCTTTAATTTTATCCGATAATAATTACTAATCGTAACTGTAATCGTAAAACTGAAACTATATCTTTTGGATGCACAGTACTTAGGCTATGTTAGACAAGCTCTGACAACTTCAACCTCATTGAGCTACCTCTAAATATTGCTCAAATCAGCTCATATTTGGCCAGATTTATTTTAGTATGTACTAGAACAAGATAATAAGCGGAAATAATCACATTTCAAAATTTCAGATTTCAGAACCACCCTAATGTCCAGTGCATTCTTCAGTATCTCTTCCACGCTAATTCGATTAAATAATCCTCAGTCGTCAGTCAATCCGTTTGTCTCAAGATAGAGAGTCTGCTGGCAATCATAAGATATCAATCAACCTTCCTTCGCTCTTGTGGCAAGAGATCGAACAAGTAAGATCAAGCGACGATCATTAATTGATCAGTATCATCCCTCCCATTGATACTTGATGATCAATTTATCCGTGATGATCAAAGTTTTATTAAACGATCAATCAAGATCCTCCTCCATGGCCATGGCTTTGTTGGTTGGTTCTGCTCCATCATACATACAAGAGCTGTTTGTGCTTGTTTCAGCTCAGTCAGGTCGCCGGTTGCTTCTTCCACCGTCCGTGGAGATCTTCTGGTCCCTCGCTGCCGTACATCAACTTGAGTGCACCGTACACTCTCGTACATTGGTCCATCCCTTTGGAACAACCTTCCCGTTGCCATTCCAACTGTTCCCTGTTCAAATTACTTTTCTAGCTGTATCAAGACGCATCTGTTCGTAGCTCTTAGAAAGCCATGTTCATTACGCTTTCGAGGGGTTCAGAAAATGCGCTTAATTAAAGTCCAGATACACACGTGTGATTTTCGCCTAGTAATGGTCAGAGCTTCCTTTCTCGCCTTGTCAGTGCACTGGGCTTTAAAACAAACCTGCTCTGTTTAAGCCGCTTGAATCCTGCGTCAAACACAGGTACGGCATTTCGCGTACGGTAACGAGAAGGCGTTAGGGATCCCTGCGTATTTCAAAACTCGTGCAATTCTCAGCGGTTGCGTTGAGCAGTTTATCACTGACGAGGGTCCACTCGTTTTGTTCTTCCCTTCTTCTTGGTCCAAACCCCCAGTTCCATTCGGTGCCAGGCCAACAGTTGCCTGTAGCAGATAGCGCTCGAGAAAAGAGCGCGCCGACATCTCGTGGGCAATGCAGGTGGATATAATTTTTTTATGATCGAGTACGGCTTGCTTTGAGTATGGAGGATGTTGGCGGACCAGGCGGAGGTAGCGATGGAGCGGGCGATACAGCCAGCCGAAAACGGCCTCGGAGGCCGCATGTACGTTCGCGTACTTCACTGACTTACCTATGAAACAGTCTAAAAGCAACGGTAACTCAAGGCAAGAAAGGTAAATGCAAATGTACACGTTTTGCTACAGCGACCGTATGTCCTTGACCCTGATCGTTTTTCCGTGAATTGATAATAATAAAAATAATAATAAAAAAAATAATAATAATGATACTAATCTTCTTTATTGATTCAGTCTGACAAGCACGCAGTAAGATTACATTCAAACATGACAGTACACTCGAGATCTTAACTAAACACACGTTTTGGCAGCAGATCAGAGGGGTTGGGGTTGCGGGTATCGAACCGTGCACGGGACGTGCGCTCTAACCAATGTAGCTATCCGGGCCAGTAGATACGGTATGAGATAAGGTATACATGTAGGTAAGATCAGATCAGGTAAGTTTGGTTGAGGTAAGGTGAAATAGATCTCTGTACAGAATGCCAAGTGTTGGAGACTATAGATCATATCTTAACCCTCATGAAAAATTTACCACCAAGAATATATGCCAGATGCTTGTATCTCAAAGCATGCAATTTAATTATGAAAATTAGCGATGGGAAAATTTGATAAACACTGTATAAAATATAAACATTCCAAATATGTGATGTAAATAATACCTGTATATGCATATCTCTTACTTTGACACCTAAAGAGCACTATATGAATGCGTTTTATCAAATTTGTATTTATATATAAATTGAGTTTCTCAGTAGAGTATTTTCAGTTATTAGTTGGAAAATTATGTTCAGCATCATTGTATAACCTTAATTTAAACATATTAATATAAGTCTTTGTATAATATAACAATTATTGTCACATAACATTATAATATTTAACATGGGTAAATTTTAACTGGATTAAATGTGAATAAATATGCTTAATAAATTGCTTGCAGATAATTGTGTGATGTGAAAACTTGTTTCTTCTTTTCGGTGGTTTGTAAGTAATTGATTTGTGATGCTTTAAGTATTTGAACATTGTATATAAATATGATATAGACGGTTTGGTGTTAAATTAGTTAGGCTAGAAGTTCAAAATATTTGTAAATACTTTTATTTTAATTTTAAAACGACCTTTAAGGCCACCAAAATATGAATAATAAACCTTTGAAGCTACAAAAGCATAACTCGAAAAGACAACAGAACCTTTTATGGCCACCAAAAGAACCTTAAGGTCAACAAAAGAGCCTTTGGGCCAAAGAGAAAGAGGAAAAGAGCCACGTGGTCAAATCAATTATATGTGAATTATATTAAATATTAATCTAAATATTATTTATCAAAAGCTCAACATCAACCATTTGCTACCATCACCTTCTCGATAACCTGTCAGAAACGAAAACAACCAGGAGAAAAGGAAACTAAACCTATGTATGAAAGATATATGAAAATGAACTGAACTATATCAATTAACTTTAAAGACGTCGACGGCCTTGGTAATTATAGGCCTAAGATGTCGTTACTCAATGGATTATTACTACGCATCACATCCGACATGTCATACAGTTTCTGTTTACGACGCACTGTCACTGCGAGGATAATTAGCGTCACCCTCTTCCGTTATCCAGCCGTGGGGACGGTGGGAAAACCAAACAAGTGGACCAACCGCATTTGTCAATTGTATCGCGCATCGCGTACGCCTATCCCGGGAACCACAGTTATTAGAAAGTAGAACACCGATTCAGTTTGCATTAAATTCGTATTAATAATCTTTCCTCTTTGAGACTGTGATTCAGACTCTTCACGTTATACTTATATTTTTCAACAAGGTAAAAATAACCTTTACTGATTCAGAATATGGAAGGCGTTTCTGAATTCATCGTAGGCACGTGTCAGTTGCATCCTAAGTCGTTTAGTGATGTTTTTGATTCCAAGCTATTTTCAAATTCGATTCTACCCGATGTCCACGATTATGATTTTCTAAGTGGCAGCTCTGTTGAATTCTATATTGAACCTATGAATTCATGCATCGACGACGTAGACGTTATGATTTGCAGCGGTAATGATCTGGCCTTCACAGACGACATTCCGGTTTTACCAGACGATATGCGTGGCTATCTCGACACGGTAAAGTGTTTCCAGATTATACCAAACCCTGACTTCCCTGGCTTTGTTGAGTTACGAATTGTGGGAACCATGAGTTACAACTGGCGTTGCAAAAATTTTAAATTTCAGAAGTCTAATGATCAAAAGTATTTGATGGAAAATAGCATCAGGGTTGTTGAGACCTATCCTGAAGAAGATAATATAGAAAAACGCGTAGCTGGTCCAGCCACTAAGTTCACGACGGATCTCAACGAGTGTATTGACATAGTTTCATGTAAATGGTGCCCACAGTGGCCAAAACAAGCCAAACAGTGGCCTTTTCGACGAAGAAATTACGGATGGCCAACAAATGCCAACATCCGAAATGTAGTACAGAATGGTTGTCATCTTGTACTTGCAAAACATCCTGCTCGCAGAAATGATTTACACCAGTGGAGGCTGTCATTTTCCAATGCGGAGTTCTGCTTAATTCAGAGTTGGACTCCAGTTCAGCAGATTGTCTACCATATGCTCAGATTCTTTGCCAAAAGAGAATTAATCAGAAAAGATTTCCCGAATGACGATAAAGTTCTCTGTACGTACCATTTTAAAACACTGATGCTGTGGTCTTGTGAGAAGATATCACCTGAATGGTGGAATTCCACTTCTGTTATTGAAATATGTTGTAATTTATTGCGAAAGCTCTCAGAATGGCTAAAGAAACGATTTTGTCCGAACTATTTCATTCCCCAGGCAAACTTGTTTCATGAACGCATGAATCAGAAAATAGTTGATGAGGCTTTAAAATGTTTGGATGAATTCTACAATTTTAACAATCTTAATGGTTGGTTTGCAGTTAAGTACATAAAACCAATCTTGAAGAAGCTGTTTAGTTTTGAAGGAACAATGGAGAATGTGATAGATTGTGGCCAATACATGCTGGATATCTGCCAAATCATGGATGCTGGGAAACTCAAAAGATTCGACTCTCGGTTTATGGCTGTATTCTTATATCATGCTTCGGGTACCGCTCGTTCAGTCAAGAAGGAAGCAGGTTATCTATTCCGCGGATTCCCAAGTTCTTTTCTTCCTAGAAATATCGTTAAGCGAGGTTTTTTTCTATCGATCTCATCAAATTCCCAACAATTTGAAAAAGTGTTATTCATTTTGCATGTCTCCATTGCATTAGGAATTAAGCGAACTACATACGATAGCGAAGGTTTAATTGAATTTATCAGAGAACAAACTTTGCAACCGACAGTCGTAAGGTCTAAGCATCATAATTTTCCAAAACCCAGTAAAACAAATCTTGACAGAAGTGGCGTCCTTTTCTTGCAAGCTCAAGATCTTATGGAAAATTTAACTGGGTTAAATAGTCCTCAGGAATGTAAACTGGTATCTCAGTTGTCAAAAGAGCTTCTTACAAATGCGTTGTACTGCGACGATTTACATTCACGCATTATCAAAAAGGTGGCTTCCGTCTACATGGCTGCTCTTCTTTTTTTGGACTCGGATTATGAAGCTGCTTTTGAATTCTCCTCGACAGTTGTCAATAAAACGCCTGATTATGACGAGGAGGAGAAGGAAGAGACGTGGAAGAAAGAAACTTTGAACGCAGGCTGTTTGTTTTTCATTGACGACGTTGTTAGAATCATTGGATTTTACCTTCTTTTCATCCAGGAAAAAAATAATTTTATGTACGACAGAAAGCGGTATCTTCTTGATCTGCGTCTTACCCCAGAGGTGTTTGCTCACCTTTTAATAATTCTATCAAATGAAAGAAGACCTATGCCTTCTAGCTTTAGATGCGACCTGCAAACGCCAACGTTTGCTTTGGATGCAATTTTAATGAATTTAATAAATCGAAAATCAATGAAGACAAGAAATGTTTCACGCGTGTACCACAGAGCGGATCCAATTAATAACTCAGAAGCGCCCAATAGGAGCTCTGTTCCAATTGAAGATTTCATTCAATTGCTCATGGAATATTCCCTAGAAAGTATGAAATTATTTTACAATTCGAACTGCAAAGACCTTGGCGTTCACTGCAATACAGTTGACTGTTACCGTGCTGCGTATCTATACAAGTGCCGTAAATATCCTGAAGTCTTGCAATTGTGTGATCGAATTCTCGGTGAGCCAGATCTCGAAAGCATCTTGAAAGGGCTTACATTTGTAAATGTAATGGTGCGGCCACCTCTCGACTCTTATTTCGATAGCGACATTCAATGTTTGCTTGGATTCCACACACTTGTTTGCTATCCATCGTCCTTAAATGGAGATTTTAAGAAAATGGACGTTAATCCTACGTCTACCTTCCTGAAGAGTTCATATTCTGTACTATCTTTTTGGAGGGCTTGCATTAGCAAATCTCACCATATCCTTAGTGGACATTTCGTGGCGAGATATTTGAAACTGAGATGTCTTATGGACTGTAATCATTCGAGCTCAGAAGTAATGCTGGCATTTGTGGCACTGAAATGCCATCTTCCATTTGAGCATGTCATGTGTTCCTTTCTTCAACGAAGACTTCGGCATATTATTCAGTAATAGTCGTCGTATATATATATTATATAAATCCTGAGCAGCTTGGAGCCTTCAAGCAGTATATCTATGTATATATATATATATATATATATATATATATATATATATATATATATATATATATAACTTGTTCAAAAGGCTTGTGTAGGAAATTTATCTCGCCTTAGTTAATGAATTCCTTTGAAAATAATGTGAATTTTTCACTTTAAATATCTTCAATTAAATAATTAAGTATTTAGGTTTAGAGAGAACTTCTGGTGTAATTGTTTAACAATGATCCTCTAGGCTTTATACAGCTTAGGGTCTCACCAAGTCTAAATCCCGCACTGACTACAGAAGTGATATTTGCTAATGTCAGACAATAGAAATGATTCGTTCAGAAAAGTTTAGAAAATTAATGTTAAATTGGTATCAAGCTCTGAATTAATACTAGAATTTTTAGTTCTGAAAAGCCATCTTACATTTGAAAACATCGTTCGTTGCTTCGTTGAATGAAAATTCGACGACTGCCTTGTTATGGCGCACAGTAGAAATGATTCGTTCATAAAAGTTTCAAAATTTGATCACAATTTTTCGAAATTGCGGAGATTCAGATCTTTGAAACACGTTAGATGGTTCTGTGCAACCGAGTGCACAATTTGTCTGCTGAAAATGAGAACATGTAAATTTTGATGCATTGCTTCAAGCTAGCCCCTTGGGAAAGGACGTAGTGAGAAAATTTGAATCATGGGCGGATCCAGTAGTACTATTGCATCGGCATTCAAAGTTTAAACATTCAGTGCAAGAAAGAAAGCTGGTGTCCATGAGTGGTTTCAGAGGCCACTGTGTTGTCTCTAAAGGACTGCCTGCTTTTGAAACATCCCTACCTTTGTCCATATTTGGCATAACGCTCCCCACCCTCTTTGAAGTTCCCTCTCCATCGGAGTAATGAGGCCTCGGTTGGACTATAAGGATGATCTTACACGACTTACAGTGATCTTTCGGGCAAAAAGACTTTTACCAAAAATATTCAACCCACAGCCTTTATTTTACAGAAATTATTTAGACCCGAAAGAGTTAATACGCAGACTGCACTGAAATAACTTTTGTGCCCCAATCTTAATTCCAACACTGTGTTGGGCGTTACTCATTCCCTTTCGTGCATCTTTATGACCCCTCCTTCTCTCCCTCATTGCAGACACCCTTGAGGGAAAACCCCATGCCCTCACCCGAAACTGAAATGGTCCATGGCTTGCAACAATGATATGATGGGGGTTGGGATATCTTACTGTATACGCGAGATGCTTTTTGTTTGTATTGAATGTATCAAGCTTTTGCATTAAATGAACAATCTATTCAGCTGTTCAGCTTGGTAGTGAGGATGTTAAGTAACAATCTAGTTGGTAGCTGCCAGTTAATTACTAACCATGCGATATCAGACCACCTGCGCCAACTCAGTCCTTCATCCTTTCGGGTTGGTATAGTTACTAACGCAAGGCGGAAGGTTGAAAAGGTTTGAGGATCGTCTAAAAAGGACGTTTGTAAAATTTGACCAACTATGCACTTTTGCGACCCTTGTATGCATTTGGATTTGCACTTTCCTGTGTACCTCTAGGGCCTACATTAAGCCATAATGTTAATTTTTCAGAGCTAGCCATGCTGTAGGGTGGGGTACTAGGATCCTTTGCAGTACATTAATTCGGTTATGCACAGGCCATGTGGAAAAAGTTGAACCACTAAACGTGTTTCCGTGTACATTTCAATACAATATTCGTTTATTCAACATATAATGTTGTGACAGACGCAACACGTGACAAATCATGAGAGAAATAATTATAATCATCGTCTAAGATGTACGAGAGGGAATGCATTTTGACAAAACGTGAGCGAGCAGAAAGCCAAAGGGACTTATTGGACTTGAATTGTGAGTCAGCTGTGCCGTGGAATAAGATGTCGTCAAACTTTATCTCTCTTATCTTAAAAGGACAATTAAAATGTGTTGCCCTATTTTCCGTTTGGTTCATTCCAATTAGCTCGAGAGGACGGGATCAATAGGAAGTCGCTGAGATGCGGAAGAGCCAATCCAGAAATGTGTTGGCATATATTCTGTGGTTCATTGCCACTTCACAAAATAGCACGGAAACTATACATGCATATATACGTACATTCATAGATACATACATACATGCATACATACATACATACATACATACATACATACATACATACATACATACATACATACATACATACATACATACATACATACATACATACATACATACATACATACATACATACATATATGCATGCATAGATACATTCATTCATATATACATACACACACAAACACGTATGTACATAGATGCATGCACACATGCACACGCACACATACGCACATATATACATATAAACATACATACATACATGCATGCACGCACGCATGCACACATGCACACGCATGGACACATGCACATGCACATGCACACACATGCACATGTCTCTGTCTCACTTTTTCTATCTCTGTCTCTCTCTTGCTCTGCCTCTATCTCCACCTCTCTTTCTATGTCTCTGCCTCTCTTTCTCTGCCTCTGTATTCGCATCTCTGGCCCTCGTCTTTCCACATCAATTCCTCTGTTGTCTTTCTCAGTGCACACACATGCAGTCATGCACGCATGCACATGTACACATATACACATTATATACACACATATATGCACGCACATTCATGCTTACGCACATACACATATATTGCATACACACACATAAATTCATGGTTATCTAGTAGAGTTAAAAGACTTAGCGATAGCCCCAGAAGAAGTCGTTTGACAGAAGTTGCAGGTGCGCTTTGCGAGTAACGTCGTTTCAGAAATATCTGGTGCACGTAGTCCCCACTGCCAAGCTCCAGTCCATAGCATATTATCATCGAGTTGGTGAATAATTGATATCGGTCTAAAGTCCTAAATATCCAGACGCTGAGAACTTCTAGCTCTATATAAGGTTCTGTTAGTTCTACAGAGCGTTGTTTGTGCAGCCATCGAGCTTTCAATGAAACTCTATCGGAAGGATTTGCTGAATCATTGTTCACGTGCTGCCCCTAGCTGTCGTCAGCCGTATCTGTCTGTTCTTCTCGATGTCATTGTGTGACTGCTCGGATGTCGGTTTCTGTATGCCTGTTGTTTTTGTTTGGTATTTGTCTGTCTCCATGTATGCCATTTGCGATCGAGTCAATGTCTGTCTTTCTATCTATCAGTTTACCTATCAGTATATGAATCAATCATTGAAACAATGTCAGGCAGTCAGTGTATCTGTCAGTCTGTCTGTTTATTAGTTTCTCTGATTGTCTGTTAGCCTGTCTGTTAGTCTCTGTACCTTAACTCGACCTGTTTCATATTTCATCTGCTGTTGCTTCTCTTATTCTTCTTCATTCTCTCTCTCTCTCTCTCTCTCTCTCTCTCTCTCTCTCTCTCTCTCTCTCTCTCTCTCTCTCTCTCTCTCTCTCTCTCTCGCTCTCTCTCTTTCTCTTTCACTACCTCTGTCTCTGTCTGTCTGTCTCTATATCTGTCTCTGTCTCCTTCCTTTTTTCATGAAATCGTTCTGTACTTTGTTATTATATTCCTACTCTGTAAACTATCTGTCTTTCTATCTGTGTCTCTCTGTTTCTGTCTGTCTGTCTCTCTTTTTGTCTCTCTGGCTATGTGTCTCTGTCTCTGTCTATCTTCCTCTGCCTCTCTGTCTCTGTCTCTGTCTCTCTGTCTCTGCCTCTATCTCCGAATCTCTGTCACTCCTATTTCCACATCAATGCATCTCAAAATAAACATCTCCCACATTCCGTTTGAACCGTCGACAGAATGTCATTTGATATCACATTGAGATTCAGCCTCCGACATTCCACGTGTAATTCACCTTCATTCTTTAAGAACGCATCCGACATCCCTGTCCTTGAGGCCGCCCTGGCTCGGCGCTATATATAGAAATGGGTGTATGTACCAATGTTAGATGCAAATATTAACATTGGATTTTTACTCTTTAATCGCCTTTAAAGAAAGTCATAAGAAGCATAAATGTGCAGGTAGCAGCGTTGCTTATGCATTTAAGGAAACTCATTTGCCTATGTTCCTCTGAAGGAACTCATCAGACACAAGTCCCGAGGTCATGAGTATTGACCACTGACAATCCTAAGTGATTTACCCCTAATGATCAATCGATCTCCAATGATTTCTCCAGTATCTCTTCTACGCTAATTCAATTAAAAAAATCCTCAGTCGGCAATCCGTTTGCCTCGCTCTCCATATCTCGAATCTCCTGGCAATCATAAGATTTTGGTCAACCACTATTCGCTCTTCATGGAAGAGTTCGAACAAACAAGATCAAGCGACGATCGTTAATTGATCACTGTGATCTTCGCCTATTGATACGTGGTGAACAATTTTCTCAGCGGCTGCGTTGAGCAGTTTATCACTGACGAGGGTCCACTCGTTTTCCTCCCCCCCCCTGTTCTTGCTCCAAACCCCCAGTTCCATTTGGTGGCAGGCCAACAGGTGCCTGTAGCAGATAGCGTTCAAGGAAGGCGCGCGCCGACATTTCGTGGACAATGCAGGTGGATATAATTATGATCGAGAACAGCCTGCTTTGAGTATGGAGGATGTTGGCGGACCAGACGGAGGTAGCGATGGAGCGGGCGAGACAGGCAACCGAAGACGGCCTCGGAGGCCTCCTGTACGTTCGCGTACTTCGGTGGTTTACCTATGAAACAGCATAAAAGCAACGGTAATTTAAGGCAAGAAAGGTAAAGTAAATGGGAACGTTTTGCTATAGCGACCGCATAGCCTTGACCCTGCTTATTTCTCAGTGAATTGACAAGGTGAGGTCTTTCACCACCGCTCCCCGTTCGAGTAGGTGACACGCCATTTAAGGTTCCCGGGTACAGACCGTGCTAGTCCGGTTCGGTCCTGGCATACGTCAGGGAGCACTGTCTTCCTGCTTTGAGCAAGTCAGGTCGACGAACACTGCACTCTGCAGCATGGGAACCTGCTGGTCCCATGCTGCCATATACGATTTGCTTACTTCGATCCTCCTCGTGCATTGGACCGTCTTCTTGGAACAGTCTTCCACTTGAAATCAGAACTTTACCGCTTCAAATACCTCAGAAAACATTTTCAGCTCATCTTACGATGTTAGATCTGCCTTGTTTCAGCACCTTTGTGAGGTTCTTAAAACGCACTGCATAAGTGTTCACATACATACATACATGCAGACTTACACCTGTGAAGCCTAGACTGTACCAGCTTGGAATCAGTGGTGCATATTTTGAACTATATGCAAGAGACATTGTGTTGAATCCTAGTCGAGAGAGTGACATACACGGTTATTCCCACAGGACAGGACTCGATAAATAGTCAAATCGGCCTTAGAATAGGCCTACAGCAGGAGCGTTTCAGCTCCCGTGTTAACCTGTATTAATATTGATTCACGATAGTCTAATGGTTAGCGTGCTGTACTGCGAACCGAAAGGTCGGGGGTTCAAATCCTTGACTCAATATATTTCGAGATTTCTGCACCCCCAGCTGAGCTACAATGAGTACACTGACTGGCCATCCTTCCTCGTATGCTGAGGCTAAGAAAATGAAGTCGGTAACATCTCGTACCAAAGGTTGCTGTAAGGAACTGCTCTTCCAATTTTAAAATGTCATCAGGTTAAGAGATTTGGTTTTTAGACCTTAGCTTTAAAATTGTTTTACTACTGGGGAGGGGATAGAATAATGGAAACACACATGGCCAGGAGAGCATTAGATCGCGGTTCGATACCTGCAATCCCACTCTAGAGCGTGGCTGCCAAATCGTGTGTTTACTTAAGATCTTGATTGTTATGTTTCAGTGTAATCTTACTGCGTACTTGTCAGTTTGAATTAATAAAGATTATTATTATTATTATTATTATTATTATTATTATTATTATTATTATTATTATTATTATTATTATTATTATTATTATTATTATTACTTTATATTTGACTGCTATATTTAGGATTATAGGTACTTTCAAGATACATGAACGTTATTGACTGGCACTTGTATCTGCTAATTGTTGCTAGTTTTGAGTTTTTATATTGCTTAAGCAAACTTGACAGAACTGAACAAAGTTTCTTAGCTGCTCAGTACATGTTCTGAATTTCAACAGCTCTTGTGTAGTCTGTATTTATGTACAAGTGTATTGTCAAATTTAAGACTTAACTGAATTTTACAGTGAGAAGATTACAAGTAGTACTAAACTGAATTTTACAGTGAGAAGATTACAAGTAGTAATGGCTGGTCATAGATGTACACGAATTATTGATTATTGCTAGTTGTATATTGAAGTACTATTGTACATGTGCATTGAAATACCTTAATGTAATATTGCATTGTGACCTGCTGTTGCCATCCTTAGTTTTAGCACCATATAATTAAACAACCTAATAGAAGAAGAGGAGCAGTCCCTTAAGCTAGCTCTGAGGCAGCCATGGGTATGAAGTGTTAACAACTTCAATTTCTTAGCCTCGGCATATGAGGGGGCCAGTCCTCTCCATCGCCATCTAATCTTCCCACCGACAGTGTATGGTCAGTGTACTTATTATAGCTGAATTGGCTAGGGGATGCAGACGGAACAGGAATCTCGAACCAAATTTCTGCCATGGTGGGGATTTGAACCCCATATCTCTCGATTGACAGTCCAGCACACTAACCACTACACTGTCAAGCACCCCAAGCACCTAATAGAACTTAATGAAGTTCAATGTCTAAGCATAAGATTATATTGTGCGGCCATATGGACATCATTACACTCAGTCTGATGTGTGTATATATATATATATCCCATCTTCTCCAGGACTATATATATGTATATATATATATGTGTGTGTATATATATCTTCTTCACGATCCATGGGCTGATAACCCGTAGGTGTCCACTGCGCATTTGATTACTCTCTTCAAGGACTCCCTGTCTTGTGCCCGGTGTGTCAGTTCCTGTATATTCATCCCACATCATTCGGATGATAATCCTACTTGTGAGCAGCTATGTCTCAGAGCTGACTCTTCCCTCTTCTCAGCAATCTTGGTAGATGAGGGGCACATTTTGCATGACCTGCTCCCGCCGATTTAGCCCTCCGTTTACCATAATATTATGAGAACGAAGGCCCACGATCGCGTTATCCCACCTGCCGATAACTTGATGAGGAAAACTTATATAATTAGAATGTTATATGGGAACATATATAGGCCCTAATGCATATAGGTCTGTCTGTGTTTATATAAATATATGTTGGTAACAGGAAAGTGTATACGATTATCGGTTGTACACCAAAATGCGGGTAGCAATTGGTTTAATAAAGAATATTCTTATCTTATCTATGTCCTGCAGCCATTCCCTGCATGGTCTTCCCTTTCTCCCCGATCCCTCCATTATTCCTGACATTTATACTCTTTATCTTTCTGTCATCGCCCATTCTACGTATATGTCCGAATAGTTTCAGTTTCTTTTTCATTATAGTTTCTACCATATCTGATCTGCTGTTAAGTCTTCTTCGCACTTCTACGTTAGTTATTTTCTGTATCCATTTTATTTGTAATATTCTTCTGTAACAGTACATTTCGAACGCTATTATCCTCTGTTTGTCTTCCTTTTTCAGCGTCCAGGTTTCACATGCATAAAACGCTGTGCTGAATACACATGTTTCCAATATTCTTTTCTTGTTGTATGCGGCATTGTTTTGCTCTTCCAGATGTTGTTGAATCCTACCATTATCCCTTTTGCTTTATTAATTCTTCTTCTGATCTCCCTTGTGCAGTTGTTATCTCAGGTTCGCAGGCTCCCTAAGTATACAAATTCTTTGACATTTTCGATGGTTTCTTCTCCAATTTTGATGTTACTTTCTACTTCTTCATTCCCAAATGCCATTGCTTTTGTTTTATCGATGTTTATTTTCAAGTTTGCCTTCTTGCATGCTCTGTTCAGCAGTTCCACATTCTGTTGGAGTGTTTCAAAATTCTCCTCTAAGAGATCTATGTCATCAGCAAATCTTAGGTTGTTAATTGTTTCGCCTTGCACAGATATTCCCGTCCCGTTGTCTTTCATATCATCCATTGCTCTTTCCAGGTATCCTATGAATTCTATCGGTGAGACTGGGTCTCTCTGTTTAGTGCCTATACTGATTTTAAACCATTCGCCTAGTTCCCTGTCAATCCTTACTGCTGCTTGTGACTTTTCGCCAGCATTTGCAGAATTTGCACCAATTGTTTTCAAACTCCATACGATCGAAGTGTTGTCCATATGACACTCTGTTTGACCGAGTCAAATGCTTTTTGAAAATCCATGAAGCAGTTGTATACTATTCTGTTGTTTCTTTTTGCTTTTTCTGCTATTAGTCTTAGCATCAGTATTTGCTGTATAGTACTTCGATCTCTTCTAAATCCTGCTTGTTCGTCTGCAATATGATCTTCCAATTGATCCCTTAATCTGTATGTTAGTACCTTCATCATCACTTTTCCCACATGGCTCATTAGTGCAATTATTCTGTAATTTTTGCATTCCATCAAGTCTCCTTTTTTGGTATTACTGTCAAGATAGATTTGGTCCATTCCTCCGGGATCTTGCCTTCCTTCCATATTTGATTGCATTATTTATGTATTTCTTTATGTAGATCTGCTCCTCCAGCCGCTATCATTTCTCCCGTTATCCCATCTTCTCCAGGACTTTTCCTTTTCTTTGTTTTTGATTGCGTTTTGTACTTCCCTATATAGTATATCATCTTTTGTATCATCTGCTAACGGTGGACTAATCATTTCTAACTCCTGTTTTGTTTTGTTATCTCCTCCCTGGTCTTATATATATATATAGCTTACATGATCCACGCGGAGACCCCGCAGCTAATCGCTACAAACTCGGCCGGTGGACCGCTTATCGCTTAATTAGGCAGGCGAAATAATGCTGGCCCTGCAACTTGGGGACCGCTCAGTTGTGCCCGCATGAGGCCGTAAACGTCGATCGGCAAAGTACAGACGAGCGTTGCTTAGGCCGGCTGGATGCGGGAGGCTGCTACAGGTGCGCTGCGGGAATTCGTCATCGGGTCAGTGAGCGGATCCGTGGGACGTGGCTGTCTGGGGAATCTTCACTGTTCATGTGAGCTTCAAGGTATTTCTTAGTTTTGAAATTGATTTACTTCATTTTAGGCCTTGTTAAAAAATAATGATTGCGCTTGATTATATTTATAACTAAGATTAAATTAGTAGTAATATTATAGATATGTTAGTGTGAGTTTTCTGTGATATGTCAATTTTCACACTGCAATTGTATCTATGGGGAATGTAGCATTGCCATTTCACAAGCATTGTGGCAACGCCATGAGCGATGATATGGATGGCGTTTTCTTTGCTTTTCTGTTAGCAGTACTCTACTCTACTACCTGTCTTCGCGCTGGTTTTAATGAATGATGACTGAACTGACTTAAGCTAAGTCACTTAACTGGTGCAAATTTCACTTGTTTATTCACGCACTCCACTTAAAAATAATAAAACATATTAATGATTTAAATTTATTTAAACTTAAAAGCTTCAAGAAAAATACGTAAATTGCTAATGCTAGAAGTACTTTAAGGACACAGTACACAGTGACACTATCTATCTATCTATCTATCTATCTATCTATCTATCTATCTATCTATCTATCTATCTATCTATCTATCTATCTATCTATCTATCTATCTATCTATCTATCTATCTATCTATCTATCTATCTATCTATCTAAAAGATTTATATAGCGCCTTTCAAGGGATCTACTCAGAGGCGCTCCCTATCCAGGCCCGATCAAAAGAAATGTAGTAGTGGATCTGCATCATCTGCTACTGTGCTCTACACTAAGCTGCTAATGGTTGAGGCTACTACTAACAGCTATCATGCACATGACAGACAAAATTTCACTAGACCGACAGGCCTGGCGCCTTACGGGTGGGGGCGGCACACTGCTGCTTCGCACCACCTTTGAAAAATTCACGCGCCGCCACTGAATAATGTATCTAACGAAACTCAGTTGTTTATTTGCCTCTGAAAAATCTCCTCAGAAACGAGTCCTGGGGTCGTAAGGATCATTCTGTCGAGGACCAAAGACCCAGCATTGCAACTCTACAGAACACTTTCCATCCTCCCCACATAAACTAACTGCCACTAGAAGAAAACAGTTCCTTAAGCTACCCTGAGAAGCAGCCATGGGTATGAAACGTTAGCGACTTCATTTTTTTAGCATCTGCCCGCGAGGGCTGGTGGCCAGTCTTCTCCGTTGCCGTCTCATCTTCCAATTGACATTGGATGGTCAGCGTACTCATCATGGCCGTGTTGGCTATGGTGCGCAAGTGGAGCACAAGTGTCAAAATAAATTCCTGCCTTGGCGGGGATTTGAATCCCCGACCTTTCTGTCGAGAGATCTAGCACGTTTGCCACAAAGCCATCGTGCAGTTCACTTATTGTCTATCAAATAATTGTTAACGAAGTCACGTATTGCTGACCTGCTCTGAATTCGTAATCCTGTACCATTACATGACCACCATCATATCAGATTCCTACCGGAACACCATGTTTTGCAATCGGACCCGTTGCTTCCGTTTTCTGACCCTACAACCTGGCTATTGCTGACTTGATTCGATACATCGCCTGTGTATAAGCCGGTCTCCCTGACAAGACTGAGCTGGCACATTCTGTGGTATACATTTCCACTTCGAAAAATAGCATGGAATTTAACATACATACATGCATATATACATGCACTCATACATGCATACATACATTCATACATACGTACATGCATACATACATACATAAATACAGTAACATACATACATTAGGGTGTGTCTTAAGTTTAAAGTTACAAAATTACTATCGGCCAGATTGTTTTTGTGTTCCACCTCGAGAAACATAACATTTGCCAAATTAGATGCGGAGAGCCCCAGAAGAATGACCACAAAGAAAACAATGTGATACATTGCAATTTTCAATGATCCAAAACATTTCAACACTAAAACCAAAAAATAAGGCAAAAGCAAGAGCAGAACTCAGTTATTTGTCATTTATTTATTCCCCTTAGTGCTTTTGGGAATTTGTTTCGATGGTACTCGACCATTTGCAGATCAAATTACTCTTCCTCATTTCGGACCAGGGTTTAATTGAAGGACTGCATAAGCCACTCCTTTCTCCGCCGCACCGTTCATCACTCTTAGGACGGATACGATGTCTTTTGCCTTACTGTATACGATTGTTCTGACTCTCATTGCTGCGGGTCTTAATCAAGAAAAGCGTAATCCAATCCGAGGATCTGAGAAACTTTGATGGTTGAAGTTTTGAAGATATCGGGTAGTGCTTTTGAAGGTGGATCATGTCTCGGAGGAAGTCTATCTCGGGGTTCGTCGGATCCCTGATTGTTGTGCATGCTGTAGAGTGTAGACCATGCGCTCCTTTTCGTCGACGATTGCTAAATCGTGAAAAAGGCTGATTGTTGTGCATACCAACCAAAGTCTCAGAAAAAGACCAAGGGTGGCGAGAAAATGTTGTTAGGGCGACCTTTGAGACTTCCTTATCTGGGTAAACATGGATTCCCTTCAAGAATTGACGATCGTTCCTTAGGGCTTCATTGAGTGACGTACAACTGAACCAGTACTTCACGCGGGTCCAAAGATTCCCGAATCTCAGCTGCTAGGGCTGCACGGCTATCTTTTCTTGCTTCATGGTTCTCAGAAGAACTTACGATCAGCCCACAACCTGGTGTTGCATATAGATCGTATGCAGCGAGATTAGAGAAAATGCCAGAGGCCTTCCTGCTGCTGGTTTTGGTACGATCTGGAGCTGCTGCAAAATCACAGATAACTACAGAGATTGTTCCTCTGACCACCTTTGGTGGCGCAGCAGGCGATGAAGGTTCTTTCTTTTTTCTGAGCTATTTGATGATGCCTCTTCCTCAGATGACGTTTCCAACTGAGAAACTCCGGTCGCTACAACTGTCTTGCACAGTATCGTTCCTCACGCTCTGCAAATGCTGCTGATTCTGCCAGCGCTCTGTCTTATTGCTTTGCAAGTGTGACAATACATCAATGCCTGCCGTGGCACCATGTCGTGCTTTTTCAGGTTATACTTCGAAAAACTGCCGGTCCTCTTCTGTCTTGCTTATAGTTATGGCGTCTTGAATAGGCGCTCGTGAAAAGGCTGGTGCCTTGCGCTTGGCCTTCGAGTGGCGCTTTAGAAGTCTGGAGATTACAATTACTATTACGATGCGATTACAAAGCGCAATATTAAAGAGATCTTGCTGGGAATTCTTGAAGCATCGCGCTTTCCCTCTTCGATTTCGGGCTTCCTCGAAATAAATTTTTGGAGATTTTGACATTCCTTGCGAAGACATCGTAGCTGATCCCAAACATGAGGCTTATCCCTAGTTAGAATCTGTGATCTTCCCAAATTAGAAGTCCTAAATGCTCAGCTATCAAGATATAATTTCGGATATAGAGTGTGTACATGAATTGGCATGAAAATTCGACCTGGCCGTTAAAAACTCTTTAAGTTGAAAATGTCAGGTGCAACATAAAAACACCCTAACATACATACATACATACATACATAAATTCATACATACATACGTACATGCATGCATGTATACATAAATATACGCATACAAAAAACGTACATACATACATAAATCCATTCATGCATGCATACATACATGCATACATACATCATAATGCATACATACTTCTATCCATACATACATACATACATACATACATACATACATACATACATACATACACACATACATACATACATACATACATACATACATACATACATACATACATACATACATACATTTATACATACATACATACATATATCATGCATACCTTCATACAAACGTACATACATAAATGCATGCATACATAAATCTACAGATAGCACCGAGTGCACGACAACCCTCAATAAACAGTACAAATGCGAACGCTTTACTATTTTTGGCGATAGTGAAAGCTGAACGGATCCATTAGAAACATGTCGTGAAGGGAGCACAGAAAAAGCTGACATTTCCGTACAGTGGAGGCAACCCGGTAGACAATGCTTTGCGAGAGTGGTAACCAGTGGAGGACATCTCGCATGTATTCAGAGACATGGTCAAATTTAGGAATGCGCCCAATCAAGCGCGCATACACCACGGACACAGCCCAATTTTCAAGTAATTAAGTGACAATATCTCGCTATGTCAAATAGCCTTATTGTTGCACCGGTTTTAATACAAAGATTACAAGAAAAACACGACAATGCTTGTTGTCAAGTATGTCGACATACCTAGTTATTGAACGAAGCCCCTCAGTTAATAGAGATCAATGTGCACAATGACGTAACGACCTCACTTACATATAACATATTAGGTAATCCGCCATATTAGAAGCCTTAAAATATGTCTGTTGACGTTGCAGACGTAAGTGATTGGTTCTTATTGGTTTTTTTGTGTACAGTGTAATAGTTGACTGCAGCAACCGTATCATTGAGAAGGTTTAAGGCTCATTTGGTAGAATTCCAAAAAGGCCCAGAAGAACGTGCCCGGAACGAAGAATGCCCGCGACTTTGGCTCATTTAGCTATATAGCCAGAGGTGATCTATCGGAAGCGATTGTGAAAGCTGAACGGATCCGTCAGAAACATGCCGTGATTTGTACATAATAACAATGTACTAATGGCTTAACTGATGTTTTATCAGTATGCTCTGCTGTTGGCCCCTCAGTCTTCCTCTGGCGCTGTGCCTGCTCCGCATGGTCCATTCTGATACGTTCTATTCTCATCTTAGGACTACTCTTTTCAGCCGCGCTAGGTCGGCCAGGTCGGGGGCACTTCTGAGTATAGTTGCATTAAAGGGGTGCTATTTAAATCTCCGTAATGAATGAACGTGGGTAGGCGTCCGGGCGGGCGAACGACACATAATTAGGGTGAAAAGTAAGAGAAGGTGAGAACAATGAATAAAACGAGATCCGTGAAATGCCATCCTATGGTTTTTGAAAGGCAAGGTGAAGAATAACCTTGGTCCAGTGACACATCGCTATCCACATGACTATCCTTCCGTATTATATTCTATAATAAATAATTCTTGCAAACGTGTAATTCCTAACCCTCATAACAACATAACTGCAACAGATATTAAATGAATTTTTTGAGTAAATATTGAAACAGATATTTTTACACTTCCTTGAACCATTCAAAATGTTCAACGACAATGGACCCATTGTAATTGCCGGTGATTAAAGTGATATGGGACGGGTGTAAGCCTTTCCTAACAGCTCAGGCAAAACACATGTGCAAAAAATAGTTGAGTGTGTTGCTTAGCGACAGAACTGACTATCACGGTTCACTCTGGTTAAAATATACAGGGAACTGTAGAAGGGAAAGTGCAAACAACAAAGTCGCAAAATGCAACTTCACATAGGGACCTATGTGCATTTGTGCCTGCACCTGATAATAGTACCTATCTTCCTTGTGAAGTTGAATTTCATGACCGTCAGTGAAACAGCTGTCACCGCTGAGTATATATTGCATCATTAGACCTTAAACTATATGGACATTTAATTTCCACCCCACCTTTACCGCAGCACTGATATGAAATCAGGTACATAGATATTGACAAGAAACCAAAAGCATTGGGTGAAGCGCCCATAAACAGGTAATCGAAGTTAATAATTAACACACACTGTTATACAGAAACGTCAATGTGGCCATATGACGTTTATCTACTTGGTCAAGGCTGCGTGCTCATGAGCAGCCTCTTTAAGAGTGATTCAATAGGACAACAAATAGCTTTAAGCAAAATCAGTGAAGGTTTCGATACATCTGCAGCTCAGAGTCTCATATACTGCCTGTTCAAAAAAGAAACCAGTGTTTATTTCTGTTCTGAACACATGTCTGCATTTCAATCAATTTCATTTTTTAATATACTTACATCAATGATTTCAACACAGTAAAATGTCAACTTAGCTAAGACTCAGCAAATGGACGCCTAGCACATGCAAGTATGTACATTTATATACACAGGTCTAGTACACAAAAATAACTATGTTAACATACATGTATGGTCCTAAGTTCTAGTGCATTACAGTACCGTGTTTTGGCCTAAATAAAACATGAAGTTTAGACAAGGATAAAACAACTATCTAAAAAGAATAACATAACTTGACTACTATATATACGGGGGACATATAACCAGTCCACAATAATATGAGTGCCTCTTTGCAGAAAGATGGCAGTTATAGATATAGAGGAAAGAGGTACTATGTTTCATGATCATGCATCTGCTTTATGTTACAGGTCGAATATGCTCTGTGGCTCAGACCTCTCAAGTCATATATGAAATACGACCTTGTGTCAACTATGAAAATATAAACTCTTCGACTCAAATTATGGAAGGCGTTTCTGAATTCATCGTAGGCACGTGTCAGTTGCATCCTAAGTCGTTTAAGGATGTTTTTGATTCCAAGCAATTTCGAGAATCGACTCAACGCGACAAGACTGAATATTACTTTCTAAGTGGCAGCGCTGTTGAATTCTACATTGATCCTATGCATTCATGTATCGACGACTTAGACGTTATGTTTTCCAGCGGTAATCGTCTGGCCTTCACAGACGACATTCCGGTTCTACCAGACGATATGCGTGGCTATCTCGACACGGTGAACTGTTTCCAGATTATGCCATACCCTGATTACCCTGGGTATGTTGCGTTGCGGTTTTTGGGAATGATAAAGTATAACTGGAGTTGTGAAGAGTTTAAATTTCAGCAGTTTAACGATCTAGTGTATTTGAATACAAATTATATGAGGCCTCCGAGTACCTTTTGTGACGAACATAAAATAGATAAGAGCGAGGTTGGTCCAGCGATTAAGTTCAGGACGGAACTCGACCAGCGTCTTGACGTAGTTAAATGCGTATGGTGCCCACAGTGGCCCAAAGAAGCCAAACATTGGCCTTTTCGACGTAGAAATTACGGATGGCCAACAAACACCAACATCCGAAATATAATACAGAATGGTTGTCATTTTGTAAATGCAAAACATCCTGCTTGTACAAATGACATACTGCAGTGGAGGGTGTCGTTTTCCATTGCCGAGCTGTGCTTAATTCAGAGTTGGACTCCAGTTCAGCAAATTGTCTACCATATGCTCAGATTCTTTGCCAAAAGAGAACTAATCTTTGCCAAAAGAGAACTAATCATAAAAGATTTCCCGAAGGAAGATGAAGTTCTCTGTACATACCACTTTAAAACGCTGATGCTGTGGTCTTGTGAGGAGATGTCATCTGAATGGTGGAATTCCACTTCTGTTATTGAAATATGCTGTAATTTATTGCGAAAGCTCTCAAAATGGCTGAAGAAAAGATATTGCCCGAACTACTTTGTACCTCAGGCAAACTTGTTTCATGAACGCATGAATCAGAAAGCAGTTGATGAGACTATAAAACGTTTGAATGAATTCTACAATTTTAACAATCTCAATGGTTGGTTTGCAGTTAGGTACATAGAGCCAATCTTGAAGAAATTGTTTACATTAGAAGAAACAATGGAGACTGTGATAGATTATGGTCGATACATGCTGGATATATGCCAAATCATAGATGCCAGGAAACTCAGAGACTTTAACTCTCAGTTTTGGTCGAGATTCTGGTTTTTTACTGTATGTATCCTTCATGAAGTCAAGATGCAAGAAGGTTATGGATTCCGCGGATTCTCTTTTGTTCCTACGAAGAGTACCTGCACTGTATTTGCGAACGTTAACCGAGATAGTTTTCTATCTACAGTAGAGTTCTCATCAAATTTCCCGCAATTTGAAAAAGTGTTGTTAATTGTGCATGCATCCAATGCATTAGGATTTAACCAAACTACAAGCGACAGTTTTACTGAATTTATCAGAGATGTTACATTGCAACCGAAAGTCGTAAGGTCTAAGAATCATAATTTTCCAAGACCCATTAAAACAAATCTCGACAGAAGTGGCGTCCTTTTCTTGAAAGCTCAAGATCTTATGGAAAATTTAACAGGGTTAAATAGTCCTCAGGAATTTAAACTGTTATCTCAGTTGTCAAAAGAACTTCTTACAAATGCGTTGTACTGCGACGATTTACATTCACGCAATATCAAAAAGGTGGCTTCCGCCTACATGGCTGCTCTTCTTTTTTCGGACTCGGATTATGAAGCTGTTATTATATTCTGCTCGACACTTGTCATCAATAAAACGCCTGATTATGACGAAAAAGAGAAGGAAGATGTCTGGAAGAGAGAAACTTTGAACGCAGGTTGTTTATTTTTCATTGACGACGTTGTTAGAATCATTGGATTTTACCTTCTTTTCATCCAGATAAATGATAATTTTAAGTACGACAGGAAGCGGTATCTTCTTGATCTGCGTCTTACCCCAAAGGTGTTTGCTCACCTTTTGATAATTCTATCAAATGAAAGAAGACCTAAGCCTTTTAGACTTAGATACGACTTGCAAACGCCAACGTTTGCGCTGGATACAATTTTAATGACTATAATAAATCGAAAATATCCTGGAATGTTAAGGAAGAAAAAAAATGTTTTACGCGTGTATCAGAGAACCGATCCAATTAGTAAATCAGAAGCGCCCAATAAAAGCTCTGTTCCAATTGAAAACGTAAGTCAATTGCTTATGGAATTATGTTTAGAAAATATGAAATTATTTTACATTTCGATCTGCAAAGACTTTGACATTCATTGCAATACAGTTGACTGTTACCGCGCTGCGTATCTATACAAGTGCCGTAGATATCCTGAAGTCTTGCAATTGTGTGATCGAATTCTCAGAGAGCCAGTTCTCCAAAGCAGCTTGAACGAGCTTACATTTGTAAATGTTATGTTGCTGCCACCGTTTCACTCTTATTTCGACAGCGACATTCAATGTTTGCTTGGATTGCACACAATTGCTTACTATCCATCGTTCTTAAATGAGTTTGAGAGGACAGACTACAATCCGTCACCTTATATCCAGCAATCTGCTCGTTCTGTGGTTGCTTTTTGGAAGGCTTGCTTCATAAAAGGACATTATTTTCTTGGAAGACATATCCTGGCAAGATATTTGAAACTGAGATGTCTTATGGACTGTAATTATAGTCATTCAAGCTCACAAGTAATGCTGGCAGTTTACGAAATGGCACTGAAATGTCATCATCCGTTTGAGTACATCATAAATTGGTTTCTTCTACAAAAACAACTTTGGCATATTCGGACATTTTCAGTAATATTCCTCGGATTGCAAAAGACTTTACGGAATACAGACAGTGCCTAGTTTAGACATATGCTTAAAACTCCTCAGCACAGGGTTTCACAATTCGCACTGGCCTAAAAAATTCAGAATTTTATAGGGGCCTTTTATTATTTTATATTTGTTAAATATTTATATACGTACATATGTATATTTAATAAACATATATATATATATATATATATATATATATACAATTATTTGGAACCTTTTCAAAAGGTCTGTGTAGCAAATTCCATCTGGTCTGAGTAAATGCATAGGGCCTACATTTGAAAATAATTTGAATTTGTCACTTTAAATACCATACTAGTAACTAACTGAGTTTTCAAGTTTTGTGAGACCGTCTGGTGTAATTTTCAACATGGATCGAGCCTCTAAGCCTTATATAGCTTGGGGCCTCACCAAGCCTAACTCCGGCTCAGACTACGAAGTGATATTTTTTGTGTCAGATTAGAAATGATTGGTTCAGAAAAGTTTCGAAATTAGTGTTATTTAGGTACCAAGCTCTGAAATAATGTTGGAATTTGTGGCTCTGAAAAGCATTCAATAACTCTTGAACACATAAAATGGTTCATTTTGCTTCTTTCAACAGAAATTCGACGACTGCAGGGTGGTAAAAATGGCGCACAATAAAAGTGATTCGTTCAGAAAAGCTTCAAAAAATAAGTTGGCATCGCAATTTTTCGAAATTGCGGTGTTTGAAATCTTTCAACACACTCTAATTTTTCTGCCCCTACAAATGAGAACCTGTAAGTTTGGATGCATTGCCCGAATCTAGCCCCTTGGGAAGGGAGGGAGGATATCAGGTGCTTTCACCTCCGGACATTTCATTTTCGGACGATTCACCTCAATAGGGGTTTTCACAAATTCACATCATAAGCCAGTGATCTAGTAACCCAGACAGCTTTATTTAAAGGTACAATATAGAAAACCATATTGGGAAAATATTCAGCTTCACTTTGTAAAAGTTATATCCATGATTGTCTGATTAACATCAATATTGACGGTCAGAACATAAACAGAGTGGACTCTGCCAAATTCTTGGGGGTCCACATAGATGAGCAACTCTCCTGGAAACAACACATGGTTGATATCTTTCACAAGTTGGCAGAATGCATAGGCATAATATCCAGAGTTCGGCATTTCCTATCGAAAACGATACTCCTAACTTTGTATTATTCACTAATTCATCCTTACCTTACATATTGTAATCTTACTTGGGCTACAACATGTAATACCAGATTAGCTTGTTGGACAACTCTGCAGAAGCGCGCTATACTTATTATATGCAATGTTCCCTACAGATTTTACACAAAAGAGTTGTTTATAATCCTGGGGAATTGCCATTTGAATATAATAGCAAGCTACAAGTGGGGTTGTTTATGTATAGGTTCCACATACATTTACTAGCAAAAAGCTTTGATCGATGGTTTAGGAAGAATCTTGAAGTACATGATCATGAGACACGTTCCTGTAATAAATATCATTTATCTAATATACACCAAGATCAGACAATTTAGCATTAGAACTGATGGTCCGTCGTTTTGGAACACTTTACCGTTGGAAATAACGAGTCTTCCATCCTACCAATTTAAAAATAAATTAAAAGCATATTTATTGAATGTCTTGTAACTGTAAAATTAACCGATACTGTTACCTGTCAATTAAGTTTAGTTAAGTGGCTAAGAGCCGGTTATGTACTAATCTGCTTCTTTGTAAACCATATAGTAAAAATGTTAGGTGATGGTTATGTGCTGTCTTATTATGGAATGCACAACTTTTGTTGGACCAATGGACCAACAGCCATACCTAACTGTTGCTAATTCTTTGAGCAGGATGATAGACGGATTGTTAGCCTATGTGTCGAGTGTGTTATGCAATTGAACTTTTGAAGTTAGAGGTTCTCAACTGGGTCTGTGGACTGTGTTGATATTGCTTATGGAACAATTCTACTGCTTGAATTGATCTTAAAAAAATGTTAGGGCTGGTCTGAAGTAGTTTAATTATTCTCACTGTTTAGGCACACAATGCTTGACAATTTGGTTTTGATGGGGTGGGTTTTGTTTTGTTTTGTTTTGTCTTGTTAATGCTATAAATAATAATGGACACGACACTTAACGAACTGCTCCACTGGTTGTAATGATTTATTGTAACTAGTCGGGCCCTGATAGCGGAACGGTTCGTCATTTTGGGTACTCCCATTGTCACTGCATGTAACATGTACTTGTTATTTTCATGCCTATATGTTTATGGTGAAAAATAAAAGCATTTTGATTTATTGATTTTGATTTTGATTGATTGATTGATAGTATAGCAGGTAATTAAAGTAGTAAAATAAAACAGAGCTGTAGTGACATAATATTATAATAACATTAGATTATTCAAATCACTGAAAGTTATTTATATCATATATATACATGTGTATATATACAGAATTATGGATCTTAATCTAAAACTGAAGCTAACGATTCAATGCCGCTAAGATTTTTAGTTCTGAATTGCATTTTGTTAAGTGAAACCCCTTGAGGTGAAACATCCTGAGGTGAAACGTCCGGAGGTGAAAGCCCCTGGAACCGGAGGGAGAAAATTGGAATCATGGGTGGGTCCAATGGGACCATACCTCCTGCATTTGAAGCTTAGACAATCAGTGCCAAAATGTAAGCCGGTGTACAAACTAAGGTGGTTGCAGAGGCCACTGTTTGGTCTCTAAAGGACCTTCCAAAAATTACATCTGCGTGCTTTAGAAACATCCCTAACTTTGTCCACATTGGCAAAATACTCGCCATCCCCTTTGAGGCCCGCTGTCCTTCGGATTACTGACTACTGAGGCGTCGATTGGGCTATACGGATGATCGTATACAGGGTTACTGTACTGAAATAACTATAGTTCCCCAAGACCCCAACCTTTTTTCCGACAACTGTATTGGGCGCAACTCCTTCCCATGTGAGCCCTTATAGATGACCCCTCCTTCATCCTGTCATGGCAAACACTCTTGATGCAAGACCCCCTACCTCTCGTCTTAAACTGAACTGGCCCCTGGCTTGCAACAGTGATACGTAGGGTATGATATTTTACTGGGGTACGCAAAAAATTAGCGTATTTTGCATCCATGACTCCATGTTCTGTTGTGTGCCGAAGTGCTTCAACATGGTTTCAAAGTGTCGTGCAGTGATGTCTTGTTAGCATGGAATTACGTGTATTTCTAAACGTTGTTTCAAAAGCCGTGTTGCGAGATTTTGTCTGTATTGAATGCATAAAGCGTTTGCATTACATGAACAAGCTGTTCAACAGTTACTGTTCAGCTTGGTCGTGAGGATGTTAAGTAGCACCGAATCTAGATGGCATCTGCCGGTTAGTTACTAACCATGCAATACCAGACTACCTGTACCAACTCAGTCCTTCATCCTTTCGGGTTGGTAAAGTTACAAACGCAATGTGGATTGTTAAAACGGCTGTAGGGGTCGTCCATAAAGGATGTCTTTGAAATGTAACCCACTCTATACCCCTCCTACCATTGTCTCCATTTGGCATTACACTTCCATATCTTTCTAGGGCTTACATGAAACCATCCTCTTAATTGTCAGAGCTAACCATGCCAGAAGGCGGGGTACTGGGAAGGTAAAGGAGTCGTCCATAAAAATGTCTGTAAACTTTTACCTTCTTTACACCCCATCCACCCTTTTCTGCATTTGGCATTACGCTTCTATGTTCATGTATGGCCTACATTAAGCCATCCTGTTAATTGATCCTATGCAGTAGAGACTGTCATCTGTCTTATCGCATTTAGGCTGTGATGCACGGGATATATGCTTAGAAATAGGTGTAGGCCCCTATATACCAATTTCTGCGCCTTTAAAGAGAGCTCTCAGAAGCATGAATGCGAAGGTACATGTAACAGTTGTAACACCACTCCTTACACAACTACCATAACTTACTCGTTTATATGCCTTTAAAGAAACTCATCAGAAAAGAGGCCTGCAGTTGTAAGGATCATTCCGCCGAGGCTCAAGCAACCCCAGCAATGCAACGACACTGTGTGACAACAAAGATAATTAATTAGCGTCGCCGTCCTCCTATGTCCAGGTTTGGGACAGGTATTGCCAGAGTACGAGCATTGGCGAAGTTCCAGCAATGCAGCTTGACAGGACACCTTTATCCTCCCACTTAGACTAACTCCCACTAGAAGAAGAGCAGCCCCTTCAGCTAGCCCCGAGAGGCAGCCATGGGTATGAAGCGTAAGCGACTTCATTTTCTTACCATCGGCATATGAGGGGCGGTGGCTGTCCTCTACCTCGCAGTCTCATCTTCCCACCGACAGTGTACGGTTTGTGGACTCATCACTGCTGAGTTTGCTAAGATGCGAAAGTGGAGCACAAATCTCAAAGCAAATTTCTGCCGTAGCGGTGATTTGAACACCAGAGTTTTTTGTGAGTCCAGCATGATACAGTAGGTCAGAATTTACGACCTATCCTGAATCCGTTATCCTGTACCATTATATGATTACCATCACCACCAGTATCCCAACCACCTGGCTATTGCTGACTTGATTTGATGCTAAGCCTGTGTAGAAGCTGGACTCCCAGACGCGGCTTTTGTGTGTCGCTTAAAAATTTCGAAGACTTACATCTACGGAACACGGTGGATGATTGGTTAGAGCGTTTGCCTTGTAACGGAGAGGGTACGGATTCGAAACGAACCTCATACATTACTTTGTAGAGACCCTGACCAAATCCTTCAATTACGATTATTCGGCGCTATCGGTTGGTGCTTGGTCATTAGATGGTGGCGCTTAATGGGTGCTCATGAATAGGCTGGTGCTTTACGCTTAGCTTTAGAGTAGCGCTTTAGAAGTTTAAGGTTTACAGTAACGATTACGATTGGTTAACATGTGGAGCAAAACACTAAGTCTTCATTATACCAAGTAATTTGACCTTCAGTGAATGCATCCCTAGTTAAGCCATTACTCTTGTTTCCGTGTGTGTCATTTGTGCGGACTTGTGCCGTGTCGTTGGAATGAGAAGATGTCGTCAACCTTGATCTCTCGTATCTTAAATGACATTTAAACTGCGTTGCCTAATCTTCCGTTTGGTTTGTTCCAATTTGTTCGAGGGACGGGGTCAATAGGAGGTCGTTGGAGATGGGAAAGAGCCAAGCCAAACTGTGCTGGCACATTCTGTGGTATATTTTTCCATGCACTTCGCAAAATAGCATGGATTCTAAACACACATACATGCATACATACATTCATACATACGTTCACACATGCATCTCTCTCTGTCTCTCTCTGTCTGTCTGTCTCTGTCTCTGTCTCTGTCTCTGTCTCTGTCTCTGTCTGTCTGTCTGTCTGTCTGTCTGTCTGTCTGTCTGTCTGTCTGTCTGTCTGTCTGTCTGTCTGTCTGTCTGTCTGTCTGTCTGTCTGTCTGTCTGTCTCTCTCTCTCTCTCTCTCTCTCTCTCTCTCTCTCTCTTACCTCTCTCTCCGTTTTTCATTCTATCATTCTGTAATTATTATTGCATTCCTACTCTGTAAACCATCTCTCCCCTCTCTCCGTTTTTTTTATTATATCATTCTCAATTTATTATTGTATTCATACTCTGTAAACCATCTGTCTCTCTATCTCTGTCTCTCTATATCAGTTTTTGTGTCTGTCTTCTGGCTCTCTGTCTCTCTTTCTCTATCTCTCTCGCTCTGCCTCTATATATGCCTCTCATTCCATGTTTAGCCCTCTGTCTCTCTGTCTTTGTTTCTCTACCTCTGCCTCTCTGTCTCTGCTTTCTGTCTCTCTGTCTCGGTCTCGGTCTCTGTCTGTCTGTCTGACTGTGTGTCTGTCTGTCTGTCTGTCTCTCTCTCTCACTCTCTCTCTCTCGTCCTCCCACATCAATTCCTCTGGTGCCTTTCTAATTGCATCTCAAAATAAACATATCGCACACGAGGGACGGCCGCGAACATTCCGTAAGATCCGTTGACAGAATGACATTTGATATCATAGTCAGATTCAGCGTCGGACATTCCACGTGTAATTCGCCTTTATTCTTTTATCACGCCTCCGACATCCCAGCCCCTGTGGTTGCCCTGGTCCAGCATAAACGGGGAGGGGCGTGTCAACCTACCACCCACTCAACCACACAATAATGAAGCACCGGCACATCGTCCTTAAGGCTTAAATTTTTCGAAGACGAAGATAACAGGATAACTCTGTCGCAGATTTGGGATACATAGTGGCAGTGGCGGCGCCAGGATATCAAGTTTGGAGGGGCTAGAGCCCTACGCTCTTTTTTGTGCACGAAAAATGCGTTTAAAAAGCAAGGGGCAAGCACCTTGTAACGGCATGTAGATTATGCATTTTCATAAAATTGTATAATTACATTCAAACTAATTCAAATATAAATTTAACTGATTTTTATTAGTTAGTTACTTATTGCGAGACAATATAAACAGAATTATATGTAAAAAACTCATTAATTTTTGTTAGTTGCTGGTGGCAACGTGTTGACGTGTCTGCCGCCTGGTCTCAGTTATCAAGTTTCCACTTGGAAGTTATTTAACATAAGTAGCAATAAAAAAGTTTCTTTAAACATCGGGCGACAACTGTATACTGTCTCCCCCTCACTGTTAAAGGTGGACCCCTCCCCACTATCGCGGCCCCTGAATAAATCATCAAAATAATCGAGTTTTAGTGACTCCAGTGATTGTACGATATAATCCTGCAGATGATTTACTACACCTGTGATCTAAATCAACTCGCAACACGTTCATATATTCGCGAGTTCAACGTAGGCTATAATTATTATTACTCCTATAGATGTACTCAATTGAAGTGTGTGCCACACACTGACAGTCGTGGCCGGACAAAATGTCCCCGCATAAAATGTCCCGGACAAAATGTCCCTGGACAAAATGTCCACAGACAAAATGTCCCCAGACAAAATGTCCCCGGACAAAATGTCCTCGGACAAAATGTCCCCGGACAAAATGTCTCTGGACAAAATGTCTCCGAAAAAAATGTCCCCGGACAAAATGTCCCCGGACAAAATGTCCCTAGACAAGATGTCCCAATTCGTAAAGTCCCCAGATGATTTGTACCAGCAGAGAATGATTCTTCCCTAGATGCGCAGGACCGACTGCTCCAAATATATGGGAGCGGGTCATTTTTCGAATATGAATATCGATGAATACATATCTTTAATACGTCATTCTTTGACAGATCAATATTTAACAGGAGTTCTTTTTTCATATTGTTTAGCATGCTTAGCCAAAACCTTTGGCAACAAAACAGTGAAATGATAGCATGTCTTCAGACTATTGTATTGTATTGTATATGGGCATTTATAAAGCGCCTCTCACGGTATATACCATTCAGAGGCGCTCATTTAGCGAGAATAGACGGAGTCGACGCACTGGCGTGTGAACACGATAAACGCACACACATACATCAATACACACATACAGACTAGAGTGCTATCCACACAACGTTTATATTTCGCACACTTGCTCGTTAAACAAAACATAAAAGTCATTAGGCCTATGTTGTATAAACTGAAATAAGTTATCTACCGTAATTAATTAGTCAGAAATGTTCTAAAAAATTGGAACTGTAAAAACCAAACTTCACCAAATCGACCAAGCAGTAAAATTTAATTTATATATTTAATTAATATAGACTAGAGTGCAATTCGCACAACGTTTATATTTTGCACACATGCTATCTGGTTGAGGTATTGCATGGGATCCCGATTCCCATGGTTACTGACCTTGGTGAAGAGTGCTGTGTGGATATGTTGGTATTTCTTCTTACGTTGTGCCGGTGTCGCGTGACAGACTATCCGTCCTAAAACTATCCTGGTGATGAATAAATTTATCCCATGGATGGAATATACCGGTATAGAGTATCCGGGGGATAAATCATTTCTATCCCCCATCGTGTAAAATCATCCCCGGGGTAGAACAATTCCCCCCAACGTGTCAAATCATCCCCGGGGTAGAACAATTCACAGGTATAAGGTATCATTGAAATTGCGTATAACTGATAAATCTATGTTGTAATCAAAATTCAAAACCAGAAATACGTGAAGCAAGTGACTCCTACGTGTTCTACATAACACATAATATAACATAATCCTTTATTGGAACCAAGAATATGAACAATGCGTCAATGAGACAATAACCAATTAGAAATACAAGTTGGCTACAAAGGTAGGCCCAGACGGGAAAAAATCCCGCTAGGTGGGACACCTACTTACGTCTATAATTAAAACGGCGAAATGAACTTGCAAGGCTAAGTAACATAAAGTTTGATAATACTGAGCGTGTAACTTTGATAACTGAACTAAGGACCGCCACAACCAGAGACGGTAAAGAAGGAAAAAAGAACAGAAAGTCCCAGCTCACTGAGATGATACCGGGTGATAAGATAAAGAACATTAAGTGGCACTTAACTTGTAGTTAACCGGTGCGTGGCTAACAGTCATGTAGTGAAGTCATAGTCTATAAGGTACTGGCGCAGCTGAGCGGAGAACCCTATCAAGGCCCCCAATTAGCTTAAGAGGCAGGCCTACAAGTACCGCACTGCAGTGATCAAGTCTACTGGTGACGAAGGCATGCACAAGAGCCACCGTAGCATTGTGTGAGAGAGAGAACGTGAGACAACTCGGAGTTGGCGTAACTGATAGTAACAACTACGAGTGACCAAATTAATATGCTGTGAGAAATTCAGCTCTTGGTCCAAAATTACTGTGGCGAAGTGCATCGCCTCTAGCGCTAAAGCAATGCGTGACCTAAGGCCGTTGTAGGTGATAGCGCAAGCGCGCTAGGCTAGGCTAGGCTAAGCATTGAGATTAGTGTCAGTGTTGACGAGGCAGGCCATTGAGAAGGGTCGAAGCGAGAAAACTCTCCGAGAAAGTTTCGAAGAAATAAGCGAAATTAATCGACATTTCGGAATTCCTTCGTGAACTTGGGAAAAAGGGAACTCGAACAGTGAATCGTTCGACATTTTCGCATCGAAGGATCGAAATTTGGGCCGATCGTCGCCGGACTTTGCTAACGGACGAATTGGGAGAAGACACGTCGTCGCTCGACGGACAGCTTGTCAGGACGTCCTTTCCTAAGCAGGCAACCTGTTGTATTATTCTTATTTTTGACCTAGAAGTAATGTTTTCTGGCCCGGAATAGTATTCGCCAGTTAAATTATCGGTGTCGATGAGCAAGTAAGAATTTGGGGATTGTCCGCCTTTCCCTTTCCGTGCTCAGGCGTCGCATCACTGTGTAGTGGTTACCCTCGTAAGTAAGGTGAGGCCCTGACGCGCACGCGCATCACTTGTAAGGACTGATCTCTAGTGGAAGGTCAATTGTAAATGTAAATTTTGTGTAGATGCTAAGATGTGCAATCTTTACTGCTAGTTAAAGGTTTAAATGTTGATTATTATTAATAGAAACATTGGAAAGAAATAAGGACAGGACAATTATATGTAATTGTGCATTTAAGTTTTAACCAGTTTGACAATATTAAAATAATGAGTTTAAGTAAATCTGAACTCGTTGAATTGGTGCTTAGTAATTCTAATGTAAATGCAGAAGTCACTCAAAGAGTATTAGCGAAGTTAGTAGAGACTTCTAAGGCGCTGGCTTCCTTAGAAGCAGAGAACTCCGCCCAGTGGGAGGTTCGATCCCAAGTCACTTACTATGACACAGATAGAGTAAGCCTAGGTGAGGAAGGAGTTCCCCTTGACATAAATGATGAATCTGTGTTTGGGTCCAGTTCGAATCCTGAGGCAACCTTTAGGTTAAACCTTGTTTCCAGACCGGAAACCGTGGACAGCCGTTCAGCCTTCCTGGTAGATGCTGAAAGGGCATTTGAGAATGTAGAGTTAGGAGTAGGGAACCCTTCCATAGGCCTGCCTAGGTGTAGCGAAAGGTTAAAGGGTAAATCAGCCGTCCATTACGGACAAGAGGAGTTGCGTCCTCTATCCAGGAAGTCGTTTAAATCACTTGACACTGTCCAGTACCAGGGCCCAACACAGCGCACGGGCACCCAAGGTGTGAACTTCGCGACAATTGGTAGTGAAGGTGGGGCCCTCGCGACAACTGGTATCAGAAGTGTAGGTGTTACAATTGGTGCTGGGAAGTGGTGTGATTCTGAAGACTTGAATTTAAGGACTGATGAAGTCTTGGAAATGGATGATGCTGTGTTACATGTGTTGAATGATGATGGTGATGACTATGAGGATGAAATGCATGACCAGATTGATCTAGAAGAATACAGATCTAGAGATATGCTTGAAAGTCATGTTTTGTCGAGAACTAATAGCTTGAATTTTGATGTGACTGAAGTGAAACAACGATTTAGTTTAGAGAATCAGTTTGCTGCAGTTGACAGAGAAAATGTAGGTCAAACTGTAAAGAAATTTGGTATTAACTCTGAGTGTCTAGTTTCAGATGAAGAACCACACAGGCTGCTGTCGGACGAAGGTGAAACGGAAGGCAGGACTGCAGCAAAGGAAAAGTCAAACAAACGTCTTATGTCCTACGCTGCCGTCGATTCAGATGCAGGGCCCGTCCTTGTTGGTGCGGGAGGTCATCGAGACACGACCTTGCCGTCGTCCAGTCTTCGCCCGATAGACAACGACGCAAGCTTCGCCGTTGGTCAAAGAGAACAGCCTTCGTCGTGCGTCATGTCCTTCGCTAAAGAGCCTGCGTACGTCGTCGCTGGTGCCTACGTCATGCCAACGCCTCCGTCTCACCTTGCCCCGTCGTCGTGGCCAATGCCTTTACGTCGTCCTGAGCCTACAAGCTTCGTAACCAGTGCTTACGTCACGTCAATGCGTCCGCCTCAACGTGCTCTGTCGTCGTGGCCATTGCCTTCACGTCTGCCTGAGCCTAAAAGCGTCATAGCTGGAGTCGACGTCACGTCTACGCTTCCGTCCCGACACGCTCCAGTGTGCATGCCTGTCCTTCGAGCTGAATCCATGTACAGAATGGATGGTCTTGACGTCACGACAACGTTTCCGCGCCAAGGTACTACGTTATCGCCGTCAATGCCTGTGAGCCGTCCTGACCTCGGTATGTACTGCTCAGTCAGGCCTGGAACTTTGAATCCGACATGGGGACTAGTCCGTCCTGGCTGCTATGAAGCAACAGCGACCAGTGGTGTCGGCGGGTTCCGGTCAGGTGAAACTCGTACGTCGTCACTGCCGATTTACGCTGTTAACGCCGTCCAACGTTATCCGGTGTTACCGACACACGTCCTGGAGGATCAACGCTGGCCACAAGTAGAACGTGACTACCGTGCATCAAATGAAACAGAGGAAACTGACGTTTATGGTGCAGACCTACGGACAGTTGCTGGCAAGTCTACGGTACCAACATGGACGTCCTATGTGAATGACGTCTGTGATGTTGAAAATACTCCGTCGAAGCCGCTGTGTGGTCGTCCAATGACCGAAGGGACGATGAGAGAACCACAACGTCGTGGAATTGAACTTGAAACATGCCGAAACATGGGAGCCAGGTCAAAGGCCACAGAACTGCCGGTGAACAATGAACTTTGTTCCATGATTTGTCAGTCTGTAAAAGAGGGACTACGAGAACTGTTTAGTCAGAACGTGATGTTCCCGCATGTAACGACGACGTCAACGGGGACACAAGTTAATGCTGCGGCTGCTACATCCGTAACCGTTGCTGACTCTGTCGCCGTTGATTCTAAAGAACGGACGATGCTAACCACAGCGTCCAACGCTGCCGTAACTGAATCTGAGACGTGTCGAATGAGAGGAAATCGTCCTGAACCTGTAGAACATTCAATGGATGGTGACTTGCGGGCCATGCTACGTCGTCTTATGAGAGAGGAGCTAGGTGAGTTGTCGACAAAGAACGTTGCCAAGTCACCTGAAATGACGTCGGTTATGTCATCCGCTACGTCAACCGCTGCTGACGATTCAAAAGAACCGACACCGCCTCCTGTTCCGTCTGATGCCGTCGCCAGTGTGTCAGTAGCAACTGGTAAGAATCAATCCACAAGCACCACACCGGAAAAAGCCCGTCAATGGATAAAGCTTGGAGCGTATACAGGACGAACAGCAATTCAACCGTTCTTACGCAAGTTTGAGATTTGCGCCAAGAACAACGGTTGGACTGACGAAGAACGTTTGAACCAATTGTTGTGTTCTCTTGGAGAACCGGCGAACCAGATTCTTTGGGAATGTGGTGCTGAAGACGTCGCTACTTGGCAGGACCTAGCACAACGTCTACGCACTCGGTATGGAAACGCGGATCAGACTGCGCTCTACCAGACGCAGTTGTCCGTGAGAAAGCAGAAGGACAATGAAGACCTGAGCACACTGGTCCAAGATATCCGACGTCTTCTCACGTTAGCCTATCCAGGACCAGGATCTGCTCACAGCGAGACGATTGCGATCCGAGCGTTCCTTGACGCCTTGAGGGACAAGACTTTGGCCTTGAAAGTTCGTGAACGTGAACCAACGACGCTGGATGGTGCGTTCAAGCTGGCACTTCGTCTTGAGGGCTACAGTAAAGCCGAGGAAAACCAAAATGAACAAAGTGAACGTCGGCATGGACGAATTAAAGCCGTTAAGGAAACGGATGGGACTGCTGAACTGATCCGGCGTATCCTGAAAGAGGAGTTGGATTCCAGGGGGCGTCGGCTAGAACAGCTCGAACAAGCCGTGGCGTCACTACAGAATTACAGAACGCCATGGACGACGAATCAAATGCCAGGACAAGAAAGGACACCGCCGGCCTGGATGAAGGACGAACGCGTGTTTCGAGGACGTAGAGGACAACGACAGGATCAGCGTGGTGGTCAATGTTCTGACCGTTGCTATGACTGCAATGGCCGAGGACACTACGCACGTAACTGTCCGTTCAGACAAGGACCCTCAGCCGAGATGAACGCTGACAATCCACAACCGGAAGCGGAAACCTCTAACGTACGGTATGTGAAGGGAAGTACGAGCGCATACCTGCCACTGAGAATTCATGGCAAGACTGTAAATGCGTTAATAGACACTGGAAGTGAGATGTCCTTGGTACCGTCCTCACTGGTGCGCTCTGCGGACGTCATCAATTCTCAACAACGTCTTCGAGCTGCGAATGTTACGGAGATCCGCGTGCTAGGTGAGACTTCCCTACGCTGTCAAGTTGCAGATTGGGTGTTTCAGGTGCCGTGTCTGGTTACGGAACAGCTCTCCGAATTAATTTTGGGCCTGGCATGGTTGGAGCAACATAAAGCCCAATGGAATTTCGCTGATCGATGGATAAAGATCCAAGATTACGTCTTCCCGTTGTACAGTTTGCCGGCTGCTTGGAAATGTCGACGGATCGCGACTGCTTATGACGTCAGAGTGCCAGCACTATCAGAGATGGATGTGGAAGTGTACGCCATCTTGCCGAATCTGCAGAACGACCGGACCTTGTGGGCCACTCGACCGGAAGTACTGGACTCTGGCCTGCTTGTCGCTGGGACGCTGCTGCCGGAACGTGCTGTCGACCTTGCTGTCCGAGTGATGAATCCAACCAGTCGTGAGATCCGTATCAAGAAAGGTTTACAGTGCTTGGTCGATGAAGTGATGGACACGGAAGCCTGTGTCAACAATGCGGTCAATGTCGGTGGTTGTTCGGCTGTGACTGAAATTCAGCCAGAACCTGAGGAAGCCGAGGTTGAGAAAGTGCTCGCGCCATTGTGGGAGAACGTGGCTGATGACGTTCCGACGGAGATGAAAGAACAACTACGTCTGCTCATCAGGACTAATCGGAAGGCGTTCTCTATTAATGAACGAGACTTGGGTTTCACCGATGTGATCCAACATGAAATTGATACGGGAGACGAAAGACCAGTACGTCAACCGCTGCGTCGTCAACCTCTGTCGCTACTCTCTGTCATTGATGAACAAGTGGAGCAAATGCTTCAGCAGAACTTGATTGAGCCCTCTGCATCCGCATGGGCTAGCAACGTTGTCATGGTGACCAAAAAGGACGGGACACCGAGATTCTGCGTCGACTATAGGGCGGTGAACGGAAAGACTCGAAAGGACGCCTACCCTCTGCCATTGATTAGCGAGAGTCTGGACACATTGGCGGAGCACGCTGGTTTAGCACGTTCGATTTGCGGGCGGGCTATCATCAGCTGGCGGTGCATTCTAAGGACCGACACAAGACGGCCTTTGTTACTCGCCGGGGGAGTTTTCAATTTCGTGTGCTCCCTTTCGGTCTCTGTAACAGTACGGCGTCCTTCTCCCGCATGATGAATCTGGTCATGGCCGGCTTAAACTTCGAAATTTGTCTAATTTACTTAGACGACATTATTGTATTCGCTTCTGACCTCGAGACACACCTAGCCAGGCTATCGCAAGTGTTGGAACGATTGGTGTCTGTTGGACTCAAGCTTAAACCGTCCAAATGCCATTTGTTACGGAAGCAAGTGCTCTTTCTTGGTCACATCGTCAGTGAACACGGAGTGGCAACCGATCCGGACAAAGTCAAAGCAGTCCAAACGTGGCCAACGCCTAAGAAACTCCGTGATGTGAGAGCCTTCGTTGGACTCTGCTCTTACTACCGGAAGTTTGTGCCAGCGTTCGCTCGCGTAGCCAGACCGTTGCACGCAATGACAAAGAAAGGTCTACGTTTCAGCTGGACTGATGAGTGTGAGGACGCGTTTCAGCGATTGAAGCGTTGCCTTACCGAAGCTCCGATTTTGGCCTTGCCGTCAGATCTTGGTATGTACATTTTGGATACGGACGCTTCGGGCGAATCCATTGGTGCCGTCCTGTCTCAGATCCACGATGGTCGAGAGCGGGTGATCTGTTATGGCAGTAGGATCTGCTCGCCAGCGGAGCAGAATTACGATGTTACAAGGCGCGAGTTACTGGCAATTGTTTATTTCCTGAAGGCGTTTCGACAATACCTACTTGGGAATCGGTTCTTGTTAAGGACGGACCATTCCGCTCTTCAATGGCTGCGGAAGACGTCACGACCCATTGGTCAGCAGGCTAGATGGCTGACCGTGATTGAGGAATTTGACTTTGAAATCCAGCATCGAGCAGGAAGTGCGCATCTTAATGCGGACGCAATGTCTCGGCGTCCTCATCAAGTCGACGTTACCAGACTCGCTTCAGGAAATGGTCCTGATTTGCCAGTGGCTTGGAGTCGGGAAGCAATTGGTGAAGAACAAAAAGAGGATCCAGACATCGGCTGGGTAATACGAAAGAAACTACAGTCTACAGCGGAACCGACGCCAGAAGAGATTCGTCCGCTGAGTGGAGTGGTGAAGTTGCTGGTCTCGCAATGGCCTCAATTAACCATTCAACAAGGACTGCTGATGCGAGACTGGTTGGACGCGGATGGAAGTCAGACGCGGTGGTATCAACTGATTCCGCCTCCTTCCCGTCGATCCACCCTGATCCAATTGGCGCATGAAGGAATGTCAGGAGGACACCTAGGAATACGGATGACACTTGCTCAGTTGCAGACCAGGGCTTACTGGCCAGGCTGGCATGAAGATGTCCGTCTGTACCTTCGACTATGCCGAGCGTGTGCTCAGTACTATCGCGGAAAGCCACCACGTCAAGGCCAATTGCAACCAATGTCCGTGGGTGAACCAATGGAGCGAGCCGGCCTAGATATTACTGGACCACATCCGACCTCCAGTAAAGGAAATCGCTACATCATGACCTTCATCGACTACTTCACCAGGTGGGCGGAAGCGTTCCCGATCCGATCGCAAGACGCAACCACGGTCGCCAAGGTTCTGGTCAACCAGATCTTTACTCGATTTGGTTGTCCTCGACAAATATTCACAGATCAGGGCCCGTGTTTCGAGGCGGCTTTATTTCAAGACCTGTGTCGACTGCTGGGCGTGGACAAGATTAGGACGACGGCCTACAAGCCAAGTACGAACGGCCTAGTGGAAAGGTTCCACAGGACGCTAAATTCAATGCTGGCCAAGGTCGTGTCTCAAAACCAACGGGATTGGGACTTGCATCTGCCGTTTGTGATGTCGGCCTACCGTTCAACAGAACATGAAAGTACAGGATTCACGCCATGCCGATTGTTTTTGGGGCGGGAAAATTTTCTGCCAATTGATCTAGTCTTGGGGGATTGTCAATCAATTGTACATGATGTGCCTAACATGGTTGATTTTGTGTGTGTGATAAAGAGAGGCAACTGAGAAACGCATATGATGTTGTCAGAAAATTTACACAGCGCCTTGTGACTTCTCGAGCGTCTCGTTATAATTTGAGGGTTAGGCCCGTCATGTTTAAGCCCGGGGCCTGGGTTTGGCAACTTTACCCCAGGAAAAGAGTTGGCATAAAAGGCAAGTGGTCCCGATTGTATATTGGTCCGTTCCGCATAATGGCCCAGGTCGGTCCGGTTTTGTTTAGGATACAAAAGTCGAGGAGATCCCAGTCGAAATTGGTTTACGTTGACAAGCTTAAGCCTTTTCATGGAGACCCACCGGGAAATTGGGAGGAAGAGGTTGATGAGGCTGAAGACACTAGGCCTGAGGACACAGAGGACCAGGAAGAAGAATCTCCACCTCTTCCATCGCGGCCACAAAGGGTCATAACGCGTCCTGCCAGGTTTAGGAATGACTGATTATGGGAATGTAAGGTAGGCCTTAGATGTAAGTGTTTGACCTATACAGGAGGCCTGACTTAAGCACGGCATTTTAGGCCACCAGTTAGGACGATGGAAGATGGTCAGTGGTTGTTGTAATGTAATTGAATCACCACGTGACTGACCTTCGTCGCATAATGGCGACAATTTTTGGCTGTATAATTATCGTCGCGTAATGGCGATAATTATGTGCTTTGGCAGTTGGCCTCCGTCTTAGTTTATTTTGATGAATGTGCAGGTAACTGTAGCCATTTTATGTTTCGTGATGCTGTGTAACATCTACATGTCAGATCTTAATGATTGTGTAGGTGATTGCTGTGACTAAAAGAGTTAGTCCGATGTGATTGATTATTTCACACATTTTAGATTTGTGTGATATGATTAGTGGAAGCTTAGTGGAGGGCCATTGAACTGTACATAGGCGCTCTATAAATGTTGAATGTTTTAGATGTCATGCTCTATTGGAGTGATGGTGTCCTAGAGGGATACTTAAGTTTGTAGAAATTCGTATGGGCTTGACCTTATGTCTTAATGTAATGTAATAATGTATCAGAACATTATTATAGCGCCTCTTAAGTAAATGTAATGCTTGTCTTATAGTTTTGTATTATGACTTGAATGTTTTTTTAACTATTGCATCTGTCAGATGGTACTGCTGTAGAGATAAGTCCAGCTGTCCAGTTGTGAATTTAGATACCATGTACAACTAGATTTAGCAAACTAGGCTGAACTTGTCAATTTGCTGAGAGACATTTAGTGGTGTTAACTGAGGCCACCAATGAACATTGTATCGTAGAGATCGATTATTTCATGGACGGTCAAGTGATCGATGATCTGTACTAAGGGAACATAGTGGCAAGCAGTAGAACGGTTAGAAGCAGTTGTGCTCCCGTTGAAATTTTATGGTTACTGCTGCAGTGCATTGTGATGCCTGACGTTTCCCTTGGGGGGTCACGTAAACTCAGCCCGCAGGAGAGAATACTCTCAGAAATTTCTCCTGATGGGATAAATTTCTTTCTGGGGTGGAGCGAGTGTGGCGAAGTGCATCGTCTCTAGCGCTAAAGAAATGCGTGACCTAAGGTCGCGCTAGGTGACAGCGCATGCGCGCTAGGCTAAGCACTGAGAAAAGTGTCAGAGTTGACGAGGCAGGCCATCGAGAAGGGTCGAAGCAAGAAAGCTTTCCGAGAAAGTTTCGAAGAAATAAGCGAAATTAATCGACATTTCGGAATTCCTTCGTGAACTTGGAAAAAAGGGGACTCGAACAGTGAATCGTTCGACATTTCCGCATCGAAGGATCGAAATTTGGGCCGATCGTCGCCGGACTTTGCGAACGGACGAATTGGGAGAAGACACGTCGTCGCTTGACGGGCAGCTTTTCAGGAAGTCCTTACCCAAGCAGGCAACCTGTTGTATTATTCTTATTTTTGACCTAGAAGTAATGTTTTCTGGCCCGGAATAGTATTCGCCAGTTAAATTATCAGAGTTTCTTGCGATGAGCGAGTAAGGATTTGGGGATTGTCCGCATTTTCCTTTCCGTGCTCAGGCGTCGCATCACTGTGTAGTAGTTACCCTCGTAAGTAAGGTGAGGCCCTGACGCGCACGCGCATCACTTGTAAGGACTGATCTCTAGTGGAAGGTCAATTGTAAATGTAATTTTGTATAGATGCTAAGATGTGGAATCTTTACTGCTAGTTAAAGGTTTAAATGTTGATTATCATTAATAGAAACATTGGAAAGAAATAAGGACAAGACAATTTTATGTAATTACGCATTTAAGTTTAATTTGTTTGGACAATATTAAAATAATGAGTTTAAGCAAATCTGAACTCTTTGAATTGATGGGCGACGATGTTACTTTAATAGCAGAGGTCACTCGAAGAGTATTAGCGCAGAAGAGAGAGACTTCTAAGGCGCCAGCTTCCTTAGAAGCAGAGAACTCAGCCCAGTGGGAGGTTCGATCCAAAGTCACGTGCGATGACACAGATAGAGTAAGCCTAGGTGAGGAAGGAGTTCCCCTTGACATGAACGATGAAACTGTGTATGGGTCCAGTTCGAATCCTGAGGAAACCTTCAAGGGAGGCCTCGTTTCCAGACCGGAAACCGCGGATAGCCGTTCAGCTGTCCTGGTAGATGCTGAAAGGGCAGTAGAAGTAGGTGAGTCAAGGGAGGGGAACTTGTCCTTAGGCCTGCCTAGGCGCAGCGAAAGATTAAAGGGGAAATCAGTCGTGCATTACGGACAAGAGGAGTTGCGTCCTCTATCCAGGAAGTCCTTCAAATCACTTGACACTGTCCAGTATCAGGGCCCAACACAGCGCACGGGCACCCAAGGTGGGCGCCTCGCGACAGTACTAGATGCAGCTATACGAATACGATACACAAAATAGCCTATGCTGTGCACAAACGCTCTCAAGGTCGACCGCACATCGCTCGCCTATTCGATCCAGCGTGATAGATTTTCAACCCGCCTACTATTTTCAAAGAAACCTTTGACGTCAAGAACACGCTACCGGACATTTTTATAGAGGCACGCAAACGAGTGCTTCACCTTTGCCTGCAGTGCCCCTCAATGAGTATATGAAGTGCTTGCACGACATAGCCCAATTTTCGAGTAATTAAGTGACAACAAAACTAGTATGTCAAATAACCTGATTGTTACACCGGTTTTAATACGAAGATTACAAGAAAACACGACGTACAATGCTTGTTTTCAGGTATGTCCACAAACTCCACATACCTAGTAATTGAACTAAGCCTTTCGATTAATAGAGATCAACGGGCACAATGACGTAACGACCTCATTTGCATATGCCATATTAGGTAATCCGCTATATTGGAAGTCATAAAGTATGCCTGTTGACGTTGGATACGTAAGTGTAAGGTTCTTATTGGTTTTCTGTGTAATAGTTGACTGCAGCAGCCGTATTGAGAGGGATTAAGGCTCATTTTGTAGAATTCCAAAAGAACACGATTATAAAGACCAAGAAGAACGTGCCCGGAGCGAAGAATGCCTGCGACTTTGGATAATTCTAGCTATAGCCAGAGGTGTTCTCTCAGAAGCGATAGTGAAAGCTGAACGGATCCGTTAGAAACATAATTTTCTTGATTTGCAGTGATGGACACTAAACTATTTTTTTTAAAGTTAAACTAAACAAAATTGTAATGACAATTTCACCTTAAAACTATAAAATGTGTACTTCTCTTGCATACAGTTACAGGCCTACTGTAAGTAGTGTATGAATTTGAAAACACAGGTTGTTAATGCTAAAACCATGCAGTGTTAATCAATCAGTTTCGCTTTGAGTTGTTAACAGTGTTCAATGTTCACTGTGGAAAATAGTTACGTATTGCTGATATTTGTTGTTAAATTTTTTAGTTAGCAAATAAATTTTTTTAAGTTAAACTGTGGTTTTAACTAAACTATTTATTTTTAGTTAGCCTTCATCCTTAACTAAATTTTTTTAGTTAAACTAAAAGTTAGCAACTTTATTAGTTAACTATTGCCCATCACTGGTGATTTGTACATAATCGTAAGGCACTAATTGTTTAACTGCTGTTTTGTCATTATTCTCTGTTGGCTTTTCAGCCTGGCGCTCTCCCTGCTCTCCAAGGTCCATTCTGACACGTTCTATTCTCGGCTTAGGACTGCTCTCTTCAGCCGCGCTGGGGTTGGCTAGGTCGGGGGCACTTCTGAGTAGTTGCCTTAGAGGGGTGCTATATAAATCTCCGTAGTGAATGAATGAATTTTGTGAAACTAGATTCTATGTATCAACAGTATTCAATGAATCAAGTCATGTTTGCTGTAATCATTTATTGTAAAGTACTAATTAAACTGCTTACTGAGGATTTTAGGAAATAAATGAGGGGAATTTGGGAGAAGCTGGCTAACCAAGGTTTGTCTGTATGATGGCAGTTATAACGACACTGGTGCGTGTAAACTATGAACTAGACATAATGAGGAAATTGATTCTGAAAATGGGAATTAGGGTAGGTGAGGACAAAAGGAATTCAATGACAGCTGAGAGAAAATAAAGGAACAACAGAGATGGACATAATAAAGGTGGAAAGTGAGAGAAGGTGAGAACAATGAATAAAACGTGAACCGTGAACTGCCATCCTGTGTTTTCGGAAAAGGCAAAGTGAAGAACAACCTTGTTCCAGTGACACATCACTATCCACATGACTATCCTTCCTTTCGATATTGTATAATAAATAATTGTGGTAAACTTGTAATTGCTAAACCTCATAACAACAAAACTGAAACAGATCATACATGACTTTTTCAGTAAATATTGAAGAAGATATGTTTACACTTCCTTGAACCATTCAAAATATTCAAAGGCAATAGACCCTTTGTAATTTCCAATGCTTAAAGTGATATGGGACGGGTGTAAGCCTTTCCTTAAAGCTGAGGCAAAGAACGCGTGCAGAAAAATTGTGGAGCGTTTTGCTTATGTGCATCCCAGAACTGACTCTCGTGTAGGGACCTGCGAATCACAAATTTTCTGTCGAATCGAATCTCGAATCGAATCGGGGTTAAGATTCGAATTCGAATCGAATCTCGAATCGAATCAGCAGGTACCAAAACCATGTTTTGATATTCAAATTGTGTGTATGTGATAGGCATAGCCTAGCACAGGCGTAGGCCTACCACAGTATCAATATCTCAATAACAGTTCTGCAGTTTAAAATCAATTAAACTAACCATTAAGCTAATTAACAGAATAACTCACAAATAATTTGAGTTAAGTACGTAAGTATATTCTTTATTGTACCAATATTATTGCATAACCACACTTTGGTGTACATTCATCTAAGCCAGGCATGTGCAACTTCTTTTAATAGAGGTCCGCCCTAAGATTTTAAGGGCAGCTCTGGAGCCGTATGCCAATCGCAGGCTAATTTTTGCAGATTAATCTGCCCCAGAAAATGAGAAAATATTAATTTCGGTTAAACTTCAAGTTTAAAATAAATGAAAATAATTTTTATGATGAAAACATAATTATCCTAATGCCTACAGTTCTACACTACAATAAAAAAAATGTTTCAAGTTTCTTCAGTTTTAAATACATAAAACTGTTAGTCTGTACAATGCATCCATTTGCTAGATGTGCAATATTTAATGTATAATAATGATTAAGGTGAGATCTGTCACTTCCTCCCACCACACAAATCCGGAATGTTTGCTTTAATGTTCGAAGTGCCAATTCGAAGTTCATTGGAGAGATTGTCATCTGTTAGTCTGCATCCGTTTTTGCATTTTGTTAGTTTTATCTCTGAGAAGAACTGTTCACGAATTCGCGAATATAGGTGCTTGGAAACAGTGCAACCATTTTCAGGGCATGAAATCTATGTGAAGGGTAAGAATCCTGAGAAAATGTTGGCCTACAGTTTATAGAACTAAATCAGAGGTACTTCACAAAATTTCCTTTGCAATTCACTGTTGCTGAGGGTTAGCTGTCGTCGTGTGCCGCGTTGCACGCAGAAATTCAACAACCAATCCACGCGCAATAAACAATTAAAACAAATAGCTAACAACAAAAGGCTAATCATTGTTCCGAAAACGATTCGAAATTTTTCGAATCATGACATCATTTTCGAATCGAATCGAATACCGCCGCCCGATTCGTTTTCGAATCGAATATCGAAGCTTCGCAGGTCCCTACTCTCGTGGTTCACTCCTGTTACAAAAATACGAGGAACTCCAGAATGGAAAGTGTAAACAACAAAGTCGCAAAATTCAACTTCACAAATGCCTACACCTGATAATAGTACCTACGTTCCTTGTGAAGTTGAATCTCAGTGAAACAGCTGTCACCGCTGAATACATTTCCATTAATTCATTAGACCTGAAGCTATATGGATGTTTAATTTTCACCAGACCATTACCGCACACTGGCATGAAACTACATACATAGATACAGACATGAAATCAAAGCGTTGGGTGAAGCGCCCATAAATAGGTAATCGGAGTTAATAGTTAACACACACTGTTCCACAGAAACGTCATTGTGGACAGATGACTGTTTTATACTTGGTCAAGGCTCTGTCTTCATGAGCAACACCCCACCCTGTTGCAGCCAATTCAAAAGAAGATTCAGTTGGATAACAAATAGCTTTATTATTATTTTTTTGCCCCGAGGTACACAGGATCCCTCAGGGACTTCAACATTATTTACAGTGTAGAATTGTCTGGAATGGGCCCTATTATTATTATTATTATTATTATTATTATTATTATTATTATTATTATTATTATTATTATTATTATTATTATTATTATTATTATTAATATTATGATTATTATTAATATTATTATTATTATTATTTTTATTATTATTATTATTATTATTATTATTATTATTATTATTATTATTATTATTATTATTATTATTATTATTATTATAGGTAATCGGAGTTAAATTATTATTATTATTATTATTATTATTATGATTATTATTATTATTATAATTATTACTATTATTATTATTATTATTATTATTATTATTATTATTATTATTATTATTATTATTATTATTATTATTATTATTATTATTATTATTGAGCTTTTATATAGCGCCCCTTCAAGGTGATCTACTCAGCAAAAACAGTTAAGGTTTTGATACATTTGCGCAACATACATCTTTCTTTTTTTCTTTTTCTATTATTTATTCCGGATATTTCTATAGCGCCTCTCGTAGTCAACTACTACTGTGAGGCGCTCCCGACTACAGCATTTGATACTGTGCCGGAATTTTCACGCCGAAGCCCCACGAGCAATTGCGAGTGAAGGACTTGCCCAAGGTCCGTACGCAGCGGCTACAGTGGGATTCGATCCTGCAACCCTCCGGTCACAAGGCGCCGAACCACCACGCCCCACTTCAGATGCTGTTATTCTGCCTGCTCGAAAAAGAAACAAACGTTTAATTCTGCTCTGACCACGTGTCTGCATTTCAATCATTGTCATTTATTGAACATCAACTGATTTCAACACAATAAAATTTAACTTAGCTAAGACACAGCGAATGGACGCCTAGCAAATGCAAGGTCTTACATACAGTTTTACACATGACATAGCATAACATAGCATAACAAGGGTTTTAAATGGTTCAGAAGACGTGCAGTCTGTGTTAGAACCACTGCAAATTAACCTCGAACGCTTAATAGCCCAATTTTCCTAGCTACTTCTTAAAAGCTGTTATTGTGTCCACCGAGACAGTACTATCATCCAAACCATTCCACAGGTCTACAACTCTTGCACTGAAGAATTTCTGCCCTAATGTTCCTTTTGGCTTCTTAAATAATTTATACCTGTGCCCCCGAGTTCCCTTGTTTGGTGCTAATTCAAAGAACCTCTCCCACTGCAGTGCTTCCTTTCCAGTGATAATCTTATAAGCTTCAATTAGATCTCCTCTGCTCCTCCTTATCTCCAATGTTGTTAGTCCACACCTTTTCAACCTTTCTTCATTGCTCAGATCCTTGTAGCCCCAAATCATTTTCGTAGCTCTTCTTTGCACTTTCTCCAGTTATTCCATGTCCTGTTTCAGGTATGGGTTCCTTGCCTGGATGCAGTATTCCAACTGTGGCCTAACCAGTGATTTGTACAACCTTATTATTGTATCTTTGTCTCTGGTGACTATTGTCCTTTTTATCATCCCTAAAGTTGAATTTCCCTTTTTTGCTGCTTCAGCACATTGCCTTGAAGGTTTTGCACTCTTGTGCATAATCACTCCCAAGTCCCTTTCTTCATCACTCACTTTCAATACCGTACCCCCCATTTCATATGAAAACTCGTTGTTTCTCTTCCCCATATGCATCACTGAGCACTTTTCCAAATTGAAGAGCATTTTCCAGTCTTGTGACCATCTAAACATTCTTCTTAGATCTTCCCGCAGTATCTCTGCTTCTTCTTCATCATCCACTGCTCTGCATAGTTTTGTATCATCCGCAAACTTAGAAATTTTAGATAAAATCCCATCGTCTATGTCATTAATAAAAAGTACGAACAGCAGTGGCCCAAGCACTGATCCTTGTGGCACTCCACTTAGCACGGTCGTCCAGCCAGAATGCTTATCACCTATGCCCACCTTTTGTCTTCTACCTGATAACCAGCTTTGAATCCATCTTAGTACCTGCCCTCTAATCCCACCTGCTTGTAACTTTTTGGCCAGCCTTACATGAGGTACTTTGTCAAATGCTTTGGCAAAATCTAAGTAAATTATATCTACTGGTTTCCATCGTCAATCCTCTCGTCAAAGAACTCCAACAGATTTGTCAAACACGAACGGCCTTTGGTAAATCCATGTTGACTGCCCTTTATAATATCATGCTCATTCAAATGTTTCACTTTGTTATCCTTGATAATTCTTTCCATGACCTTGCACACCACACTGGTTGAACTGACTGGTCTGTAGTTACCTGGTTCACTTCTATTTCCCTTTTTAAACAGTGGCACTATGAGTGCATCCTTCCATTCCCGTGGTACCTCTCCAGTCTGCATTGATTTATTGAAGATCTGGGCTAATGCCTCTCCAATTTCTCCCTCACTTCGTGTAAAAATTTTGGATGGAGTTCATCAATACCCAGACTCTTGTCGGTTTTTAGTCTTTTCAGTTGCTCCACCACATTTTCCTTAGTAAACAGTGCCTGTGTTAATCCCTTCTCGCCACAATCTACAAATATTTGTTTGGGCTCAGGTACATTTCCTAATTCTTCTAAAGTAAACACTGAGCTGAAATATTTATTGAGTACTTCAGCAGCTTCCACATCATCCACGAGAACTTCTCCCATTCCCTCTTCTTTTTTCAATGGCCCAATCCTGTCTTTCCTCTTCTGCTTACTTCTGACATAGTTGTAGAAACTCTTACTATCCTCCTTTACATTCCTCGATAACTTCTGTTCAAAGTTTTTTTTATTGCATTCTTGTTTGCATTATTGCAGCTATTTCTTTTATTCACATACTTGTTTCTTAACTTCTCAAGTCTGGCAACACTCTCTTGATCCAACCCCAGTCCCTTCTTTGTTTCCTTCTTCAACTTCTGTAAATTCTTCCATGCTTTGTGCTTTGTGCTTCTCTTTCTTTGAACCTCACGTGTTACCCAAGGTTACATAGGTCTCGTATACAAACTAACTGTTTTAGCAAGTATTGTCCTAAGTTGTAGTGCATTACAATAATGTGTATGCATTTAATATGACATAAAGTGTAAACAAGGATAAAAAAACTATCTAAAAAGAATAACAGGGTGACCGCTATATACACAGGGACATATAACTAGTCCACAATAATATGAGTTCCTCTTGCAGGGAGATTGTATTGTATCTATAAATTTATAAAGCGCCTCTCGCAGAATAACTATTCAGAAGCGCTCTAAGCACAGAAGTCCCGGGAAAACAGAAATGCCTTTAGGGAACGCGAGACCGATGCGCAAAAGCCAATCATTAGTTTGGCCCTGAGCAGATGAAGGTCATTCCAGACCGTGGGACCTACGATGGCCCTTGTATAGCGAGGAGATGTACTGCTATAAATAATTATATCATGTGTCATGAGCGGTATGTTATAAATTATTATATCATGTGTCATGATCATATGTATCTATCGTTATGTTACAGGTTGAATATGCTCTGTGGCTCATACTATTCAAGTCATACATGGAATATGAACTTGTGTCAACCAGGAAAATATTATCTGTTTGATTCCAGATATGGAAGGCGTTTCTGAATTCATCGTAGCCACGTGTCAGTTGCATTCTAAGTCGTTTAATGATGTTTTTGATTTCAAGCAATTTTCATTTTCAATTCTACCTGATGACTACAGTTATGACTTGCTAAGTGGCAGTTCTGCTGAATTCTACATTCAACCTCTGCATTCATGCGTCGACGACGTAGATCTTATGACGTCCAGCGGTAATTATCTCGCCTTCGCAGACGACAATCCGGTTTTACCAGACGATATGCGTGGCTATCTCGACACGGTGCGCTGTTGCCAGATTAGGCCATACCCTGATTACCCTGGGTTTGTTGCGCTACGACTTTTTGGAAAGATGAATTATAAGTGGCGTTGTAAGACGTTTACATTTCAGCAGGCTAACAATGGAAAGGATATGATGGCAGGTAATTTGAGGTTTCGGAGGCCCCATCGTAACCAAACTTATATCGAGAAAGGCGTGGTTGGTCCAGCGCTTAGGTTCACATCGGAATCCAACTGTTTTGATGTTGTTCAATGCATGTGGTGCCCACAGTGGCCAAAAGAAGCCAAACATTGGCCTTTTCGACGAAGAAATTACGGATGGCCAACAAATGCCAACATCCGAAATATAGTACAAAATGGTTGTTTTCTTGTACATGCAAAACATCCCTTTTGTAGAAATGATATATACCAGTGGAGGCTGTCATTTTCCAATGCGGAGTTGTGCCTAATTCAGAGTTGTACTTCAGTTCAGCAAATTGTCTACCATATGCTCAGATTTTTTGCCAAAAGAGAACTGATCAGAAAAGATATCCCGAAGGAAGATGAGGTTCTCTGTACATACCATTTAAAAACACTGATGCTGTGGTCTTGTGAGGAGATGTCACCTGAATGGTGGAATTCCACTTCTGTTATTGAAATATGCTGTCATTTATTGCAAGAACTCTCAGAATGGCTAAAGAAAAGATTTTGTCAGAACTATTTTATTCCTCAGGCAAACTTATTTCATGAGCGCATTAATCAGAAGGTAGTTGACCAGACTATGAAACGTTTGAATGAATGCTATAATGTTAGCAACCTGAATGATGGTTTGCAGTTATGTATGTTAAGCCAATCTTGAAGAAGTTGTTTGCTCTTGAAGAAACAATGGAGACTGTGATAAATTGTGGCCAGTATATTGTGGGTGTCTGCCAAATGTTGGATGCTGGGAAGCTCAAAGATTTTAACTCTCAGTTTTTGGCCGGATTTTCCGTGTATGCTACGTCTGTTTTTCATAAAGTCGACCTGATACCGAATTATTATGCCTTACGCGGAGTCTTGTGTTCTATTACTCCTCGGAAGAGTTCGTTTTTGCAGATCGTTAACCCAGGTGACTTTCTATGTACAGTAGAGCTCTCATCAAATTTCCCAGAACTTGAAAAAGTGTTCTTCATGGCTCATGCCTCCATTGGATTAGGATTTAACCAAACTACATACGATTATGAAAATTTTATTCAATTAATCAGAGAAGTTACATTTCAACCGAAAGTTGTAAGGTCCAAGCATCATAATTTTCCAAAACCCAGTAAAACGAATGTCGACAGAAGTGGCGTCCTTCTCTTGAAAGCTCAAGATCTTATGGAAAATTTAACAGGGTTAAATAGTCCTCAGGAATTTAAACTGATATCTCAGTTGTCAAAAGAGCTTCTTACAAAAGCGCTTAACTGCGACGATTTACATTCACGCGTTATCCGAGAGGTGGCTTCAGTCTACATGGCTGCTCTTCATTTTTCAGAATCGAATAATGAAGCTGCTGTAGAATTCTACTCCACAGTTGTTATCAATAAAACGCCTGATCATGGTGAGGAAAGGAAGCAAGAGGTGTGGGAGAAAGAGACTTTGAACGCAGGCTGTTTGTTTTTCATTGACGACGTTGTTAGAATCATTGGATTTTACCTAATTTTCATCCAGATAAAAGATAATTTTAAGTACGAGGGGAGGCGGTATCTTCTTGATCTGCGTCTTACCCCACAGGTGTTTGCTCACCTTTTAATAATTCTCTCAAATGAAAGAAGACCTAGACCTTTTAGACATAGATGCGACTTGCAAACGCCAATGTTTGCGTTGGATGCTATTTTAATGACTATAATAAATCGAAAATCTTCTGAAATATCAAGGAAAACAAAAACTGTTTTACGCGTGTATCAGAGAAACGACGCAATAAGTAAATCACAAGAGCCCAATAAAAGCTTTGTTCCAAATGAAGATATCATTCAATTGCTCATAGAATATTCCTTAGAAAATATGGCATCATTTTACAATGCGATCGGCAAAGAGTTTGACGTGCACTGCAATACAGCTGACTGCTACCGTGCTGCGTGTCTATACAGGTGCCATAAATATCCTGATGTCTTGCAATTGTGCGATCGAATACTCAGTGAGCCAGATCTCCAGTTCAGCACGGAGGGCCCTACATTTACAAATGTAGTAACGGTGCTGCCACCACTTGACTCTTACTTCGATAGCGACATTCAATGTTTGCTTGGATTCCACATACTTGTTTGCTATCCATCGTCTTTAAATGGAGATTTTCAGAAAATAGACCACAGTAGTTCGTGGTGGACTTTAAAATGCCATCATTGGGTTGGAAAACATTTCCTAGCAAGATTTTTGAAACTGAGATGTCTTATGGACTGTAACAGTTATCATTCGAGCTCGGAAGTAATGCTGGCATTTTTGGCACTGAAACCAAGTCTTCTACTTGAGAACCTCATGAGCTGCTGTCTGCGTTCTTCAACAATACTTCGGAATGTTCAGTAATAGTCCTCAGATTGTAAAAGACCTTTGGGGCTTAAGCATAAGCTAAAAAAGCTACAGCTTAGGGCCTCACAATCTCCAGGGGCCTAAAACTTCAGACTGGGGGGCTTTTCTGATTGTTTGCGTACCGTATATGTACACATAATTTTAATTTTTCACTTCAAGTGCCTTGCTAATAGATATTTAAGTTTTCAGGTTTTGTGAGAACTTCTAGTATTTTCTCTAACAAGGGGCCTCTAAGCTTCATTTAGCTTAGGGTGTCGTTAAGACTGCCTCAGACTGCTGCTTTCTTCAAGTTATATTAATGGTGTGCCGACATTTAAACACACGACAGATAATCACGCGACACTTAAACACAGACACTTAAACATACGACAGATAAACACATGGACAGATAATCACACGACAGATAAACACAAAAATGCAAAAATATAAATATATATACCTAATTTTAAACTATTGGTGAGACAGATGAGCTATTGCTTGCAAAAACTGCAGAATTACGGACTATTTTTTATTTTCAATCCAACGTTGGAATCAACATCAAGCTGCAATTGACGGAATTGCCCGAACAACAAACTCAGTAGAGGCATGGCACTATGGTCTCCAGTCCTTGTTCCAGTGTCATCATCCTACTCTCTGGACCTTCTTGGATGGAATCTCGAAGGATATTCAGAAGCAGAAGGCAAGTTTTCTACAGGGAATATCTGGAGTCGATCAACCACCAAGGAAGAAGTATCGTGATTTGAAGGACCGTGTAGGACGTGCCGTTATTTAGCTGCAAACGTTCTGCAGTTTATGCAAGCAATAGCTCATCTGTCTCACCAATAGTTTAAAAGTAGGTATACATTTGTATATTTTTGCCTTTTTTTTTGTTTTTAAGACAGATTATCAAGGTTCATTAATTTGTTTTTAACCGATTCGGAAAAATATAGGCCTATCGTGTGTTTGGAATTCTCGTGTTAATATGTCGCTGTGGTTATCTGTCCTTGTGATAATCTGTCCATGTGTTTATCTGTCGTGTGTTTAAGTGTCTGTGTTTAACTGTCGCGTGATTATCTGTCGGGTGTTTAAATGTCATGTAACCATATTAATTACTATTTTCTCAATGTCAGACAATAAAAATGATTCGTTCAGAAAAGTTTCTAAAATAATTGTTATGTTCGTATCAAGCTCTGTTGATGTCAATGTTGGAATTTGTGGCTCTGAAAAGCCATCTTACATTTGCACACATCATACGTTGCTTAGTTCAATGGAAATGGATAATAACAGAATAATAACAGAATGGATAATAATGTTGCTCAATTGGAATGATTCGTTCAGAAAACTTTAAAAAATAATGACCAATATTCTGCATTGCGATGCTTGAAATCTTTGAACACACTTTAAATTGGTTCTGTACTGCCGAGTACAAAATTTTTCGGATAAAACTGAAAACATGTACGTTTGGATGCATTGCCCGATGCTAGCCCCTATGGAAAGGAGGGAGGAAATTGGGATCATAGGCGGATCCTATAGGACAATGCCTTCTGCAATCAAAGCTTAAGCAATCAGTAGAAGAAAGAAAGCCGGTGTCCAAGGGTGGTTGCAGAGGCCACTCTGTGGTCTGTAAAGGACGTCCCAAAAATTACATCTGCCTGCTTTTGAACCATCCTTACCTCTTTCCACATTTGGCATAACGCTCCACATCCCCTGTGAAGTCCGCTGTCCATCGGAGTACTGAGGTTTCGATTGGACCACACGGATGATCTTACAGGGCTTACAGTACTATGGGATTGGTACCTTGATGATGCATCAAAAAGACTCCGATGAGATCCAGCATTGTACAGACTGTCTGAATGAAGTTCTAGTGTTTAAGACCCTCGGGACTGTTGTCGACGCGAAGGGGTGAAGGCGGATGTCGGTGAAAGTCAACATCTAGGGATGGAGAAATATAGTATGTTTTTAGACGCTAGATGGCAGCTCTGGACATTCTATGACCTGAGTTTGATCTGTGCAACGGAAACCGGATGCCCTGAACTGAAGCTCAGAGACGACGCACTGACACAACATAACAGGATGTAATAGAGTAACTCAACTCTATTACTAAGCGGGCTACCTGAACATCATTTTCTATCCTATTAGAATATGAAACGCAACAGTTCCGTGGACAGCAGGCCGAGAAACAGCGGCATCAGTGCAACATGTGTTGCAAACACTTCGCACGTCTGCGGTTGGTTTGAACGATGTCCTACGGCTCAAAATTATCGAGTGTAGAGTGACATCCGTCATGCATAGGCCTATACATTTCAAACATGTGCTAGATGTACATTTTACATGATTAGAGAAAGTTGACATCTTTCAGGCAAAAAACTTTAATCAAAAATATTCAGCCTGAACTTTAAAGAAATCATTTAGACTCGAACGAGTTCAGACGCAGACTGTACTGAAATAACGACAGAGCCCCAATCTTTATTCCCACAGCTGTATTGGGCGCTCCACTGTCCATGCTTCAACCCTAAACTGAAATGGCCCATCGCTTGCAACAGTGATACGAAGGGTGGTGGGATACCTTACTGGGGAATAGGTTAAAAGTTACGGAAGTTTGCATCAATTACCCCATACTAGTCTGTTGTGTGCGAAAGTCCTCTAACCTGGTCTCAAAGCGTCGAGCAGTGATATCTTGTTAGCATATGTCTCTGTATCTCTGTATCTCTGTCTCTCTGTATCTGTACCTGTGTCTTTCTCCCTGGCTCGCTGTCTCTGCGTTTCTCTTTCTCTGTCTCTCTCGCTCTGCCTCTATGTATATTATGCCTCTCTTTCTATCTCTCTGCCTCTATCTCTTTGTCTATGTTTCTCTACCTCTGCCTCTCTGTCTCTGGCTTTCTGTCTCTCTGTCTCTTTTCTGCCTCTATCTTCGTATCTCTGTCTCTGTATGTCTGTCTAACTGTCTGTCTGTCTGTCTGTCTGTCTGTCTGTCTGTCTGTCTGTCTCTCTTGTCCTTCCTCATCAATTCCTCTGGTGTCTTTCTCAATGCATACCAAAATAAACATCTCGCACACGAGGGACAACCGCAAACATTCCATAAGATCCGTCGACAGATATATTGAGATTCAACCTCGGACATTTCATGTGTAATTCCCCTCCAATGTTTTATCACGCATCCGACATCCCTGCAATTGAGGCCGGCCTTGCCCAGAACAAACGTGGAGGGGCGTGTCAACCTACCACCAGTCACCCACACAAGAATCACGCACCGACACTTCGTCACTAAGGCTAGAATTTCTTGAATTCGAAGATCCCAGGTTAACATTGGCTACGTAACTCTGTCGCAGATTTCGGATCTGTAGGCCTATGTATCATTTCAATTGGTTGACTTAATTGTGGTTGAATGGTTGAATTAATTGCTTCACTTAAATCACTTTTAAGAACCGCTAAATTATTTCCTCACATTTCGGAAGAAATTATTCTTACAGTACACAAAATTGCTTGCTGATTGCTGACATACTTTGAAACCCCATATTTTTAGGTCTCACGGAATTTCCATACATATTTACCCTTCCTATGTTAGGTACATTGGAATAATAATCTTTCCTATTCGATGTCTCTCACGGATAAGATCTCGCATTCCTATTAATAGTTCAGCGGGACAGTTGCTATCTTACTTTATCGGTCACATGAACCAATGAGAGCATATTTGGGACACATCTTCACCCCGGAAGAGACCTCGCATCACATCTGTCAAGACAAACAGTTGCTGCGTATACGAGACGTTTTATTACCCAGGTAATTAGCGTCACCCTCTTCCTTTATCCAGCCGTGGAAAATCCAAAAATATCGGACCGACCACAATCGTAAAATGTATCGCCTTTGTCGTAAAGCTCTGCCTCTCTCTATGCCTCTCTTTCTGAGTCTCTGTCTCCGTCTCTCTGCCTGTGTTTCTCTACCTCTGCCTCTCTGTCTCTGCCTTTCTGTCTCTCTTTCTCTGTCTCCCTTTTTCTGGCTGTCTTCGTATCTCTGTCTCTGACTCTGTCTCTGTCTCTCGTCCTTCCACATCAATTCTTCTTGTGTCTCTCTCAGTGAATCTCAATATAAACATCTCTCGCACACAAGAATCAAGCACCGACGCGTCGTCATTAAGGCTAGAATTTCTTGAAGGCGAAGATGACATTGGGACTTCTCTCTGTCGCAGATTTATGATCTATATGTATCATTCCAATTGGTTGACTTAAATATGGTTGAGTGGTTGAAATAATTGCTTCACTTAAATCACTTTTAAACAACCGTTTAATTATTTCTACACATTTTCGGAAGAAATTATGCTTACAGCACGTAAACTTGCATGTTGATTGCTGACATACTACATGCACTTTGCACCTCTGTTACCCTGGTAAGCTACAATGGCAAATGAAGTTTCAATATTAATTGTAACATTTCCAACGTCAATGAATCGATTTATTGTGATGGCAATTATATAAACTTTATTTCACCATAACCCGTCAACAGCACAAAACAACAACCCATGCTTATTTTGTGTTTTGGCGATTATGTTGGCGTCCCCTTGGACAATAGCATTCCTACACTATTTCCACCACGATATATCGATTCCTTGACCTTAGAAATTTGCAAGTGACACTTCATTTGTCATTGTAGCTTACCTGTGAGCTGAGACATACATATTTCTGTGTTTTAGCAGCCACTGTAATTGTAATTGCGACAATTTATTTTATAGCATCTTTGGAAGGAAGCTACTTCTAAGATGCTTCACACGAACGCACGCACACTATCTACAGTCAGCGCAAAAGCTAATGTTCGGAGTTTTTACCTAACAAGTAAAGTTTCAACTGTTTTTAAAAACAAACATGCTTTTAGTTTTCTGAATCTCAGCAGGAAGGCTGTTTCAAGCACGAGGACCAGTGACCCGAAAGGCCCGATCGCCCATTTTGGTTTTCGTTGCTGGCACGAAAGCGTCAGCGGACTCAGCTGATCGCAATCGCGACCTATTAGGGTCGTCCGATAGCGGCCTGATGCTGTCTGCAAGGTAACGTGGAGCGCAGTTGTTCAGACATTTGTGCACCATAATGCAAAATTTATATATGATCCGCTCGCCTACTCTGAGCCACTGAAGATCTTGGATCGCGGTTGTAGTGTGGTCGAACTTTATTTTAGTCTCATGACCAGACGAGCAGCAGCGTTGATGACCGCCTGAAGCCGAACGATACTGCGCTGTGGCAAGCCAGCAAAGGCGACATTGCAGTAATCGATTCGGCTCAGTATTAAACTTTGCACCAGATGGCGAGTCACATATGTTCTTTGTAGATCAATAAAAGTATGAATTCTTCTTCCTGCAGCATTCAATGACTTCTTCAGTTTGACATCCAAAATAAACCCCTACTATGTCAGGACATCTGCCGATTATAGAGGAGCATTTGCTAGAACAAACATCCGAATGTTCTCAATAAAAAGTGCAGGCTCGAGGACTTGGAATAATATTCCTGTTGCCATAAGAAATCTACCTAATATTTTAATTTTTAAGAGGAAGCTCCGCGAGTACCTAGTAGCAACAGTTCCCCAACCTTCCCCATCCACATTTTACTAACAAATTACTGCCTTAAATGCGCACTAGGTTTTGATGATGACACCTGATCTGATATTACTTCGATGTTTAGTTAACTAGTTAAGTCCAAAATGTCTAGTATTACAATGTTATGCCAGTTGCCGTTATTTTTTATGTATAAGGGTAACCCTGATAGCGGGACCCAGGTCCCTTAAGGGTTTCTCTCCCTTTACTTCCATTGGACACTAATTAATTTATTTGTTTTCTGTTAAAAATTTTACACTGAATAATATTATTTCTGTTATTGCATATTATGATATTATGCGAAGTAATAAAACTTATGGTTATGGTTATGGTTATGAAAAACAAAATTGAACCCTCTTTCTTTATCCAGCCGTGCTAAAACAAAAATAGCGGACCGACCGCAGTTGTCAATTGTGTGGCGTATTGCGTGAGCACACTCAATTTATTAGCGCTGTTAGAAAGTAGAACACCGACTCAGTTTGTATTAAGCTCGTATAACCGTTGAGCTGTAGCACGACTTTTCACGTCATACACGTAAGCCTATATGGAATTTGAACTTGCGTCAACCAAGAAAATATAATCTATTTCATTCAGAATATGGAAGGCGTGTCTGAATTCATCGTAGGCACTTGTCAGTTGCATCCTAAGTCGTTTATGGATGTTTTTGATTCCAAGCAATTTCCACATCCGAGTGTACCCGATGTCCTCAATTATTACTTTCTAAGTGGCAGCTCTGTTGAATTCTACATTCAACCTATGAATTCATGCATCGACGACGCAGACGTTATGCTAACCAGCGGTAATCGCCTGGCCTTCACAGACGACATTCCGGTTTTACCAGACGATATGCGTGGCTATCTCGACACGGTGGACTGTTTCCAGATGATGCCAAATCCTGACTACCCTGGGTTTGTTGTGTTACGACTTTTGGGAAAGATTAATTATAACTGGCGTTGCAAAAAGTTTGATTTTCAGCAGTCTAACGATGTAAAGTATTTGGTGGCAGGTAATATGATACCTGATTGTACCTTTCTATACAAACAATTTGTAGAAGAATGCGTGGCTGGTCCAGCACTTAAGTGCACGACGGAAGTCAAACCGAGTCTTGACATAGTTTCATGCACATGGTGCCCACAGTGGCCAAAAGAAGCCAAACATTGGCCTTTTCGACGAAGAAATTACGGATGGCCAACAAATGCCAATATCCGAAATATAGTACAGAATGGTTGTCATCTGGTATATGCAAAACATCCTCTCTGTATGAATGATATACGCCAGTGGAGGCTGTCATTTTCCGGAGCGGAGCTCTGCCTAATTCAGAGTTGGACTCCAGTTCAGCAAATTGTATACCATATGCTCAGATTCTTTGCCAAAGGAGAACTGATCAGAAAAGATATCCCGAAGGAAGATGAAGTTCTCTGTGTGTACCATTTTAAAACACTGATGCTGTGGTCTTGTGAGGAGATGTCACCTGAATGGTGGAATTCCACTTCTGTTATTGAAATATGCTGTAATTTATTGCGAATGTTCTCAGAATGGCTAAAGAAAAGATACTGTCCGAACTATTTTATTCCTGAGGCAAACTTGTTTCATGAACGCATGAATCAGAAAGTGGTTGATGAGGCTATGAAACTTTTAAATAAATTTTACAATTTTACCAATTTCAATGGTTGGTTTGCAGTTAAGTATATAAAGCCAATCTTGAAGAAGTTGTTTAATTTTCAAGAAACAATGGAGAATGTGACAGATTATGGCCAATACATGCTGGGTATCTGTCAAATCATGGATTATGGGAGAATCCAGAACTTTCACATTCAGATTTGGAACGAATTTTTGATTTATGCTCAATATATCTTTCGCAAAGTCCAGATGGAATCAGGTTATAGATTCCCCGGGCGCATAGGTTCTCTTTTACCTATGAAGATTTCTTCATTGGAGAACGTTAATCCAGGTGATTTCCTGTCTACTGTGGAGTTCTCATCAAATTTCCCACAATTTGGAAAAGTGTTGTTAATTGTGCATGCCTCTTTTGCATTAGTATTTAAGCAAATTGCATTCGATAGCGAAAATTTTATTGGATTTATCAGAGAAGTTACATTCCAACCGAAAGTCGTAAGGTCTAAGCATCACAATTTTCCAAAACCCAGTAAAACAAATCTCGACAGAAGTGGTGTCCTTCTCTTGAAAGCTCAAGATATTATGGAAAATTTAACTGGGTTAAATAATCCTTATGAATTTAAACTGTTATCTCAGTTCTCAAAAGAGCTTTTAACAAATGCGCTGAACTGCGACGATTTACAGTCACTCGTTGTCAAAAACGTGGCTTCCGCCTACATGGCTGCTCTTCATTTCTCGGACTCGGATTATGAAGCTGCTATAGATTTCTGCTCGACAGTTGTTATCAATGAAACGTCTGATTATGAGGAGGAGAAGGAAACTTTGAACGCAGGATGTTTGTTTTTCATTGACGACGTTGTCAGAACCATTGGATTTCACCTTCTTTTCATGCATGTAAAAGATAATTTTAAGTACGACAGGAAGCGGTATCTTCTTGATCTGCGTCTTACCCCAGAGGTGTTTGCTAACCTTTTAATAATTCTGTCAAATGAAAGCAGACCTAGGCCTTTTAGCTTCAGATGCGACCTGCAAACGCCAACGTTTGCTTTGGATGTACTTTTGACGAATTTAATCAATCGGAAATCTTCTGGAATATCAATGAAGACAAGAAATGTTTCACGCATCCAGCTAAGTGGAGACACCCAACTGAGTCAAGTAACATGGATACAATGAATGGCAGAGGAAGCTATGCTTTTTCGAAGTGGCTAAATGCTAGTGGGATTAGCCTAAACAATAAGCGGGTTTAAGAAGGGAACGCAACAAGGAGGCAAAATTAATACACTTAGGTAGCTTAACTAAACTTATCTAATATGACTTAACTAAAAATGGCTCGAGGACCAGTGCGTCGTGCGAACAGGCATAAGCTGATATACTTAGATTATAAGACAGGCAATTAATTATTTTTAATTTTATATTTTAAGCTGGGAATAGTTATTCTCAAACGAGTAAGGTGCGTAGCTTTTTTTAAAAATTCATGTCGGGTTTTGGAAAGTCGAATTTCCAGTGGAATGGAGTTCCAGAGTAATGGTCCGGCAGTTCTAATACTGAACTCTCTCGTGCTAGTTCTCGCTTTCGCTGGGCGGTACAATGTGGCGCTCCTAGTAAAATTATCATAAATCTGAGAGCCAAGGGTGAAGTACCCCGCAAATGAAGCTGGTAGCAGATTGTGTTCGTATCGATAAATGAATTCACCTGTTTGCAAACTTCTTATTTGTTTTAGGTTCAACAATTCCAGGTTCCTGAAGATGGGGGAGGTATGGGCGTCTCTGGTGGCTCCCTCAATTATTCTAATGGCCTTCTTTTGGAGGATCATTAATTTATGGAGTCGGGATTCGTAGTTCGAGGACCAAATTAGGTTACAGTAGTTTAGATATGGGAGAATAAGAGAGTAGTATAAGTTTAGCCTAATCGATTTTGGAAGCAGATACGAGATTCTTGAAATAATTCCTATGTTTTTAGCTATTTTTAGAGAGATGTAATTAATGTGGGTTTTCCACGTCAAGTGTTGGTCAAGAAACACCCCCAGGAACTTGGTCGAATCAACTTGGGAGATGGGTTTTCCTTCCAGAGTTAAGGCCCAGTTTACTGGTTTAATTTTTCTATGAGATCTAACGTTTATAAAATTGGTTTTGTCTACATTTAATGTAAGTCTATTGGCTAGAAACCAGTTACTGATTACGTTTAGTTCACGGTTGACAATTTCTGTAAGGGAGGTGTGGGAGCGGTTGGAGTAGAAAATATTAGTGTCGTCCGCGAATAGAATAAGGTGCAGGGTCGTTGAGACATTGGCTAAGTCGTTTATATACTGTAGAAATAGGAGTGGTCCGAGATTCGAGCCCTTAGGGACTCCGTATGTAATGTGGCCTAAGGCCGATAATGCCCCATTACATGAGACTCTTTGTGTGCGATTTGAGAAGTAACTTTGGAACCATTTTAATTGTAGGCCTCTAATACCATAATTAGACATTTTTTTAAGGAGGATGGAGTGGTCGACCGTGTCGAAAGCTTTCGCTAAGTCTATAAAGATGCCAATAGAATATTCGTTATTATCAATAGCTTTTGAGATTTTATCCTCCATATCAAGTAAGGCCATGAATGTGGAGTGACCCGGCTGAAACCCGTATTGAGATGGGTGTATTATATTAGTTTTATTAATGTAGGAACTCAGCCTATCATACATGATTTTTGCTAGGAATTTTGCAAAATAAGGAAGGGTGGAGATCGGCCGATAGTTGACAGTGGATTCTTTTCTCCTTTTTTAAATATTGGGACGACTTTTGCAATTTTGAGTTGGTCGGGTACAGTACCATGTATTAGAGAGCAATTAATGATTTCTGTTAGGGGTAGGATTACATGAAAAAGATTAGCAGTTGCTACATAGGGGTCAATGTCGTCAGTACCTCTAGTATGAGTTTTCTTTAAGTTCCTCCCTATGTTCAAGAGTTCCTCTGGTGAAGCAAGGGTTAGTTCCATTGAGTTCAAGTTAGAGGGGGGCAAATAGTCTTCAAATGGGCAATGTGGGTTTTGGAGCTTATTAGCTAGGTCGTTGGCTATGTTAATAAAATAATTATTAAAACTATTAGGTCAGGATTGTTAATTTCTGTTCCATTGATTAACAAATATTCTACTTTTGGACGCTTATTGTCTAGGTGCATTGCAGAGCGAATTAATTTCCAGGTCATCTTTAGGTCATTATGGTGTTTACAGAATTCTTTCGCATAGTAATTTCGTTCAGAATTTATTTCTATAAGTAGTAAATTTTATTTTATTATCAGTGGTAGTTTTTTTTTAGGAATTTAACATATAGTTTGTTCTTTTTCCGGCAGAATTTAAGCAGTCCGGGCGACATCCAAGGTTGTTTATAGTTTGCATTTGGTTTTCTAGAATCTAATTTTAGAGGGAATGCACAATTATATGCCCCGGTATCAGTGGCGGATTTAGCCATAGGCCCGGGGGGGCGGTTCGCCCCCCCGCGCCCCTCTTGGTTGTATGACGGCGCCCCTCCAGATCAGACGGGCCTGTTATGGTGGGCTTCCAGAACGGGCCTGGCATGACCGATGTTTAGCTAAAGTCAGTCGGCTAGGTCTACTTTCATCTGTGCTTCCCCAAGTATTGCTGTTCTGTCTATCTTTACGTATATACTAGGGAGGGGGTAGATATACATATATAGGCCTAAGAGACAGCGTAGGCAGGACATGGAAGATTGGCATGACCCTGAATTGACCCTCACTCTCCATGTGAGCAAAGTGTCTCAGGAGGTAGGCTATGTTCCAAAGTCCAACAGAGTCCTACACACACACACACACACACACACACACACACACACACACACACACACACACACACACACACACACACACACACACACACACACACACACACACACACACACACACACCACATGCGTGCAGTCATCCTCAATATGAGTCATAAGATACTCTTCCCCCAAATCTTCAGTACCAGCATCAGACAGGCTTAAACATATCAATCATCAAACTAGCATACAAAGTCCGGCTGTCAAGGACTCCCAAGAGTGTATAGTATATCAAATTGCAGTCGGCATCTATACGTATCTAAATGACACGGCCTATTGGATATTTAACATTGCCAATTCTCTACAAGTCGATTTCGGATTGGCGATCCGCGATTTGGATTAAACTGCCATGACACTAAGAATATAATGGTATTTATAAAATCAATTCACTTTCCTGAAATAAATAACATTACCTTAAAATTGTGATAAATTGAATATAATTATAAATTGTGTACTGATGGTTGACTCTGAACTACTAAACGCAAACCCGCAGAAAACTGACGCCAAGTCCAAAAGAATAGCAGTAGGAGGAGGAGGAGGAGGAGGAGGAGGAGGAGGAAGAGGAGGAGGAGGAGGAGGAGGAGGAGGAGTCCCTGAAGCTAGCCCTGAGGCAGCCATGGGTACGGTGTTAGCGACGTCTTTTTCTTAGCCTCGGCATATGAAGGTGGGTGGCCAGTCCTCTCCCTTGCCGTCTCATCTTTCCACCGACAGTGTTTGGTCAGTGTATTAATTATACATGAGTTGGCTAGGGGATGCAGGCGGAGCAGAAATCTCGAAGCAAATTTCTCCTTGGCGGGTATTTGAACCTCCACTCCCCAGAGCTATTAAAAAGGACGATTCCTGTGACGTTATTTTATTTTAGTAAACAATGGCCATCATTCAGAGAACACCGAGAACATTCTTGCATAGTTGAGAATAAAAACACTGGGAATTTTCTTGAACTATTAGATAAGTCTGTTCAGTTCTTCCCCTTAATTGTTCACTCGATAGGCTAATTGATATATCTAGAACCGATCAGATGTCAGATGTCATGAGTTTCCTTAACCTTTTTCCTATCCTCAATATCCTGTTCCCATTGAAAATATCCATGGTAAGGCACATAGGATAGGAAACATTTCGTCACTTTTAAACAGTTTTATATATATGAGATAGTATAGGCCTATATACTGGTTGCCTACTACACATGGCATCATTTCAAATATACATGTAGGCCCTACTATCATTTAAAGTTGATTACCAATATACCCAGAACGTGGCGCCCCTCGAGATAACGTTCTGCCCCCCCACGCAAGAAAACCTGGATCCGCCACTGCCCGGTATATTTAGCAATAAAGCAGTCGTATTCTTCATTAACTCGACCCGTCGCACAGTGAGATACGACCGAATCCCAATTCATGTCTGCAAGAGCCTTTTCAAATTGCTTCATACACCTGTCGGTTATAGGTCTGGTTTCATCGCTGTGGAATTCTTGCTTAGTCAAGGCCTCGAGTGAAAATTGCGCGTAGATAGGAAGGTGGTCAGATAGATCCGAGATAATGATGGACGCAGACAGCAACTTGGACCACGCAGTGCAAAAGATATTGTCAATTAACGTTTTGGTGTTAGGAGTGATTCTGGTTGGTTTAGTGATAACCGGGAGGTACTGGTGGGAGATTAAGTTATTATAAAAGATATTAGTTTCTTTATGCTCATTAACCTTCAGTAAATCGACGTTGAAGTCACCAAGAAGTATAATTTCCGTGGAGTTTTTTAAGGCGTGATAATAATTCCTCAACTTCCCCATTAAAATCATATAATTCCTGTCCGGGAGGTCTATAAATTATGCCGACAATTGGTGTTGATTTTTTTAGACTTACTCTAATAAATTGACTCTCAAAAGTTTTCGGTTCGTTTCTTCCTTCAAACGGATTATATGTTTGGACTCTGAGATTGTCTTTGATTAGCAGACCAACTCCCCCTCCCCTTCCCTCGGACCTGGCCCTACCAATGAAGTCATATCCCGGGAGACTAACGGTTTCAGTAGAGTCATTATCGAGCCAGGTCTCTGAGAGAGCCAGGATGGAAATCTGTAATCTTTCAGCTAGTTCTCTAATTTCCGGTATCTTGTGAGAGACACTCCTACAGTTGAGATGCAGGACTGAGAAATTCCTATCTCCAGAGGGTTTTTCGTTTTGTATCTTTTTTTCAATCGCCGATGGGGAAATTATAATTACTAGAACATATATTACGTTTAAAGTAATTTTGATCTTGGTCTAAATTTGGGTCATTAAGGATAGATTCGGACTCTAAATCATCAGGGAAAACCTCTAGTTCAATTTCTTGCATTAGATCATTCATATCGTTGCTGTTCCTAGCAGGTAGTGGGGCTTCAGTCCCATGGTCCCCATTATCATCAGTTGAAGAGGAGAGATTGTTATAGCAGGTAGCGCAGTACCCGGGAGCGGATTCGCTTATGTTATCGTTTAAATTAGTTGCACACTGCCTATGAATTGTTCTATTACATGAGAAGCACCGTGTTATTTCATCATTTGCCTGTCTAGGTCGAAAGCACCTGTTGCATCGCGCACCTGGCCTCCGAGTAGGCGCCCAAAGAATGGATAGATAGTTTCTACCGCCGCTCCTTTTTTCCTAAGGCAGGAGTAATTAACTCGGCTCGAGTTGATACCTTATATATAAAGACTGGCGTAAAGAGTAATTGGATAACGGAACGGGGTTATACCTAAGATGGGTTCAAATATAAAGAACGTAGGTCCCTATATAAGTGCCCTGTGCTGAAGCAGGGTGACGAACTTGGAGAGCTAGAACCAAAAATAGGTCTACCTACTCATTAGCGTGAGTCCTGGGATATATGACCAGGAAGAGAGGTGTCACAGATAGGAGAGAGGGAGTGGGAGAATGGAGGTCAGGTAGTAGCAGGGTAACTTCCTAGTAACGATATTTCCTAAATATAGGAGTAACATCCTAGTAACAATCTGTAACATGACTGTTCAAAATTCACCAAAGAATCTGTTCAAAAGTAGATCAAGGGAAGAAAACAAATTGTGTAACAGTTGGGATAAAAGGCGAGAGAGGGCGTAGAGCAGGGATAGGAAGAGAGGACTAGAAGAGGAGATTGGGTGATAGGAAGGAAAGGTAAGATGCTAGGAGCAATCAGTCCAAAAAAGGTAAACAAAATAGACTAAGTTCGGTAGGAAGCCCCTACAGAAGGAACGTGATAAAATAATGATTCTTAGCTAAGTAATGTAATGACATATTAAATCTTGACTAAGTAAAGTCAATTAGTCAAGAACAACAGGCCAAGTAATCAAGTTGAATCCAAGCTGGAGAAATTCCAGTACGAACATGATATCATAACGTAATAACGTAATAACATAGTAATTCTTAACTAAGTAAAGTCACATTATTCGAGAACAAGCCAAGTGATTAGGTCGAATCCAAGCTGACGGAACTCCAGTATGAACATGATATCATATAAATTCTTAACTGAACAGATTCGCATTGTCTATACGCTTGAAGGCGACTAGTTTTCGAGACAAGTTAGGGAAATTACCAACTCAGTCTAACATCCAAGTTTGGAATTCCCCTTGCTGACATTTAATTGAATTATGTACACTAGATTAATAGTTCATATTGTCAGACCGACCGCAATTGTATCGTCTATCACGCGAAGCACAGTCATCTATTGGCGCTGTAAGACGGGGCTTGTTTTGACGTGAGTGATACAAAAAACGTGCTGTGATGAAAGGCTGTTTGTACAGGAAATGAATTGTAATTCATCCTTATTTATGGTTGTTTATGATTTTTATTATTGAACAAAAGTGACATGTGCCGTAATAAATTTTCCTTAAACATGCCATGCTGAAGAAAGTAGAACACCGACTCAGTTTGATCGTCATTTAAGGGAACTCGGAAGTTTATATGCCTCTGAAGAAACTCCTCAGAAACAAATCCTGAGGTCGTGAGGCTCATTTGGCCGAGGCTCAAACAAAGACCCCAGCAATGCAGCTCGACAGGACCCTTTCCATCCTCCCCACTGAGACTAATTACCACTAGAAGAAGAGCAGTTCATGAAGCTAGCCCTGAGGCAGCCATGGGTGTTAAGCGTTAGCGACTTCATTTTCTTAGCCTCGGCACACGAGGACGAGTGGCCAGTCCTCTCTGTCGCCGTCTCATCTTTCAACTGACATTGAATGGTCAGCGTACCCATCATAGCTGAGTTGGCTAGAGTGCGTTAATGGGGCACGGATCTCAAAACAAATTTCTAACCCTGGAGGGAATTTGAACCCCCGACTTTTCTGTTGAGAGTCCAGCATGCTAACCCCTATGCTATCGTGCAGCCCACTAATTGTCTATCAATTCATTGTTAACGAAGCCACTTTGACTGGATAACAGACTCAGGAGAGGTCAGAATTTACTATCCGTTATCCTGTACCATTACATGACCGCCATCACTGTCAGTTTCTTACCGCAGCACCATGTTGTGCAAGCGAACGCGTGGGACCCGTTTGATGACACAACAACCTGGATATTGCTGACTTGAATTGAAACACCGCCTGTGTAGAAGTCGGTCTTCCCAACGCGACTTTTGTGTGGCGCTGAGAAATTTTGAAGACTTACATCTACGAAACACGATGGCCGATTGGTTAGGCTTTTCACCTTGTAATGCGGATGGTACGGATTCGACCCTCACCTCAGACATTACTGTGTGGAGGCCCTGATCGAGCCCTTCATTTAACCCTCGAGTGCCCAAGCTATTTTTTGGTACACGAATGCCCAACGGGGGGGGGTCCGACCGGACCCCAATGTTTTCATTGTGATATCTGGAGAACGGATTGGAATATTTTAACGGGATTTGGCTTGTTATAATCCAAATTCAATTTGCAATCGACTGATATATGGTATTTCACAATAGCGCCACCTGCTGAAACTTTATATGAACTTTAATAGGGGGCCTAGTCTTTTGTAGTTTCTTTGCAATTTCGGGATTTTTCGCATGTATTCAATTGTACGCATGTAGTTGTTCCCTGGTTGTGGGGTACAGGATTGGAATATTTTAACGGGATTTGGCTTGTTATAATCCAAATTCAATTTGCATTCGACTGATACATGGTATATTACAATAAATTGCGCTAAAAAGTTATTTATGGGTTGGTAAACCATATGCCAGTATGACCACCAGCCGCATATCTTGGGGTGTCCTTGGTATATGCTATGGTTGTGGGGTACAGGAATGGAATATTTTAACGGGATTTGGCTTGTTATAATCCAAATTCAATTTGCAATCGACTGATATATGATATTTCACAATAACGTGCGTTAAAATAATTTATTTCTGGGTTGGCAAACTATATGCCAGTATGACCATCAGCCGCATATCTTGGGGGTGTCCTTGGTATATGCTATGGTTGTGGGCTACAGGGTGGTAGTATAATCACGCAAAATATAACAAACGAAGCCCAATTGAATGCTTAAGGATGTCCTAAAAGCATTTCTACAATTTCGTAGCCGTTCTAAAGTTATCCGTGAAAAGCGGGTCTGGGGTCCGGTCGGACCCCCCCCCTTGGGCATTCGAGGGTTAAGATTTTTCAGTGCCATCGATTAGTTTGCTTGGTCAATAGAGAGTGGCGCTTAATGAATGCTCGTGAATAACCTGGTGCTTTACGCTTAGCTTTGGAGTAGCGTTTTATAAATTATGAGTTAGTGATTACGATTACGTTTATGTTACCATCTGGAGCGAAAACATTTAATTGTATAATGTCTTGATCTTCCGTGATGCATCCCCAGTTGAGTCAGTTAACTTGTTGCCGTTTGAGTCAGCTGCGCCGTGTCGTTGGGATGAGAAGATATCGTCAACCCTTATCTCTCATAATTATCTTAAAATGACATTTAAACTGTGTTGGCTTATCTTCCGTTTGGTTTGTTCCAATTAGCTCGAGGGACGGGGTCAATAAGAGGTCGTTGGAGATGCGGAAGAGCCAAGCCAGAACTGAACTGACACATTCTGTGGTATACATTTCCACTTCGCAAAATGGCATGGAATCTAAACATACATGCTTACAAAAATACACGCATACATACATACATGCATCCATACATACATACATACATACATACATGCATACTCATACACACACATACATATATTCATTCATACATACAATCATACATATATACATACATACATACATACATACATACACGACTTTTTTGGTTAGGATGTTGTATTTGAATTAAACCGGAAACTGTAACTTGCAAAATGCTAATTCACATGTAAAGTACACCAGAGTGCGTTTTGTCAACTTGTTAAAATAAAGAGTATAATACATGGCTATCTAAATATATGGGTCCAGAACTGAGCGAAAGCCCAAGAAGAAGTCGATTGAAAGATGTTGCAGGGCGCTCTGCGAGTAACGTCGTTTCAGAAATATCCGGAGCATGCTGTCCCCACTGCCAAGTTCCAGTGGATTGCATATTAGCCTCGAGTTGGGTGAATAATTGATATCGGTCTGAAGTCCTTAAATATCCAGACGCTGAGATCTGACCCTAACCCTAACCCTATTTAAGGTTCTGTTAGTAAGAAAGAACGTTGTTTATGCAAGCATCGAGCTTTCAATTAAACTCGATCAGAAGGATTTGCTGAATCATTGGACACGTGCTGCCCCCTATCTGTCGTCGACCGCATCTGTCTGTTCTTCTCGATGTCCGTGTCTACGTATGGGTGTGACTGGTTGGTATGTTGGTGTCTGTATGCCTGTTGATTTCTGCCTGGTATTTGTCTGTCTACATGTATGCCATTTGCGATTGAGTCTTTGACTATCTGTCTCTCTGTCTGCTTGCCTTTCTGTCTAGCTATCAGTTTATCGTCTATCTATTAGAATATCAGTCAATCATTCAGGCAGTCGGTCAGTTAGTCAGTTTTTCTGCTAGTCTCTATAGCTTCAATCGACCTCTTTCGTATTCCATTCTGTTGTTGCTTCTCTTATTTTTCTTCATTCTGTCTCTCTGTGTCTCTGTGTGTCTCACTGTGTCTCTCTGCTGTCACTGTCTCTCTCTCTTTCTCGCTCTCTATCTGTCTATCCATCTATCTACCTCTTCTGTCTCTGCTTCTGTCTGTCTCTGTCTGTCTGTCTCTGTCTCTTTGTCTCTCTCTACCTATCAGCAATCTGTATCTCTGTCTTTCTGTCTTGCTCTCTCTCACTCTCACACACTCTCTCTCTCTTTCTCTCTCTCTTTCTCTCTCTCTCTCCCTTTCCTTTTTTTCATTCTATCGTTCTATATTTATTATTGTATTCCTACTCTGTAAACTATCTGTCTGTCTGACTGTCTCTGTCTGTGTCTGTCTGTCTGTCTGTCTCTATCTATCTATCTAGCTATCTATCTATCTATCTATCTATCTATCTATCTATCTATCTATCTATCTATCTATCTATCTATCTATCTATCTATCTATCTATCTATCTATCTATCTCTCTATCTCTCTATCTATCTATCTATCTATCTATCTATCTATCTATCTATCTATCTACCTACCTACCTACCTACCTACCTACCTACCTACCTACCTACCTACCTACCTACCTACCTACCTATCTATCTATCTATCTATCTATCTATCTATCTATCTATCTATCTATGTATCTATGTATCTATCTATCTATCTATCTATCTATCTATCTATCTATCTATCTATCTATCTATCTATCTATCGATCGATCGATCGATCGGTCGATCTATCTATCTATCTAGCTAGCTAGCTAGCTAGTTAGCGCTAAATTTTTCTTTGCCTCCGCATATGAGGGCGGGTGGCCAGTCCTCTCCCTCGCCGTCTCAGCTTCCCACTGACAGTGGATGGTCAGTGTACTCGTTATAGCTGAGTTGAGCAGTTTATCACTGACGAGAGTCCACTTGTTTTTCCCCTCCCACTGTTCTTGCCCCAAACCCCCAGTTCCATTTGGTGCCAGGCCAACAGGTGCCTGTAGCTGTGTAGCAGATAGCGTTCGAGAAAAGAGCGCGCCTACATCTCGTGGGAGATGCAGGTGGATATGTGATCGAGTACAGCTGGCTTTGAGTATGGAGGATGCTGGCAGACCAGGCGGAGGTAGCGATGGAGTGGGGGAGACAGCCAACCGAAGACGGCCTCGGAGGCCTCCTGTACGTTCGCGTACTTCACTGACTTACCTATGGAACAGTCTAAAAGCAACGGTAATTCAAGGCAAGATAGGTAAATGCAAATGTACACGTTTTCCTACAGCGACCCTGCTCGTTTTCAGTCAATTGATAATAATAATAATAATAAAACAAAATAGTAATAATAATGATGATAATAATCTTCTTTATTAATTAAAACTGATAGGTACGCAGTAAGATTACATGGAAACATGACAGTACATTCGAGATCTTAATTAAACACACGTTTTGGCAGCAATGTAAGGCCCCCGCTCTAGAGGGGGGTTGCGGGTATCGAACCGTGTTCTAATGTTCTCCTGGCCATGAGTGTTACCACTACTCTATTCCCCCTCCTTTCGGAGGATAAGGTCCTTAACCACTGCTGCCCGGTTGAATTGGAGTCACGCCATGTGAGGCTTCCGTGTAAGGACCGTGCTATAGCAACCGTATGACCTCGACCCTGATCATATTCAGTGAATTGATCAGGTGAGATCCTTCACCACCGCTGCAGCCCGTTTGAATTGGCGCCACGCCAGTAAGGTCCCTGGATACGGGTCGTGCTAGCCCGAGATTTAAATCTCTGAAACAAGCCACGGACCATCAGTAAACAATCTGCATTCTCACGCATAAATGTGCAAGGGACGTGCGCTCTAACCAATGTAGCTATCCGGGCCATTAGATATGGTATGAGATAAGGTATCCAGTAAGGTAAGATCAGGTAAGTTTGGTTGAGGTAAGGTAAGATACAGTGAGGTTCAAGTGCTAGTAAGGTATCATCAGGTTAAGTCACTTTAAGGTAAGATAGGTATGAGATAAAGCAAGGTATGGCATGGTGAGACTGGGTAAGGTATGGTAAGATAAGGTAAGGTTACAATGCAATGTTGCTGATTGTTTTTATATTTTTAAACTAATGCTAATAAATTACAAAATAGCAAAATTATAATAGCTTGCGTTCCGAGCTGTATTGGATTGACAAGAAATGAGATGGGAATTACCAGAGATTAACTCTACAAACTATTGAGAATTAAATATAATATATTCTTTAATTAAAGATTATATAATTAACAAATGGTAGTATGAATATTTTAAAGAGTCTTATGGAAAATTTCATAAATCAATTCAAGCCCTTGTTTCCACGAACATTAAATATATGGAAACATCAAGGAAACAAGAGGTTCAAATTACTAGACCAAGGATGGGACGTGTTCTTAGTATTGCATGGCTGAATACTATAGGCAAAGGTGAAAGATCTATGGACAGAATGCCAAGTGTTGCAGACTATAGATCATATCTTAACCCATTGTAATAAATGCCACATTTGAAGAATCTTACATGAAAAATGCTTAAAGAAAAATTGACTTTACCACCAAGAATATATTATCTGCCAGATGTTTGTAGGCCTATCTCGAAGCATACAATTTAATTATGAAAATTAGCGATGGGAAAATTTGCTAAACAGTGTATAAAATATAGGCCTAAACATTCCAAATATGTGATGTAAATAATACCTGTATATGCATATCTCTTTCTTTGACACCTAAAGAGCACTATATAAATGCGTTTTATCAAATTTGCGTTTATATATAAATTGAGTTTCTCAGTAGAGTATATTCAGTTATTAGTTGGAAAATTATGCTTCAGCATCATTGTATAAGCTTAATTTTAATATATTAATACAAATCTTTGTATTATATAACAATTATTGTCACATGTTAATATTTAACATGTGTAAATATTAAACTGGATTAAATATGAATAAATATGCTTAATAAATTGCTTGCATATAATTGTGTGCTGTGATAACTTGTTTCCTCTTTTCGGGGTTTGTAATTGATTTGTGATGCTTTAAGTATTTGAACATTGTATGTAGATATGATATAGACGGTTTGATGTTAAATTAGTTAGGTTAGAAGCTCAAAATATTTGTAAATACTTTAATTTTAATTTTTAAACGACATTTAAGGCCACCAAAATATGAATAATAAGCCTTTGAAGCTACAAAATCAATACTTGAAAAGACAACAACAGAACCTTCTATGGCCACCAAAAGGACCTTATGGTCAATAAAAGAACCTTTGGGCCAAAGAGAAAGAGGAAAAGAGCCACATGGTCAAATCAATTATATGTAAATAATATTATATATTAATCTAAATATTTTCAAAAGCTCAACATCAACCATTTGCTAACATCACCTTCTCGACAACCTGTCAGAAACGAAAACAACCAGGAGAAAAGGAAACGAAACCTATGGGTGAAAGTTATATGAAATTGAACTCAAGTATATCAATTAACTTTAAAGACGTCGACGGCCTTGGTAATCATAAGATGTCGTTAATCAATGGATTATTACTACGCATCACATCCGACATGACAGGCAGTTTCTGTTTACGACGCACTGTCACCACGAAGATAATTAGCGTCACCCTCATCCAGCCGCATTTGTCAATTGTATCGCGCATCGTGTATCCCGTGAAACACAGTTATTAGGACTGTTAGAAAGCAGAACACCGATTCAGTTTGCATTATCCACGTATTATCTTTGCTCTGTGACTGAGACTCTTCACGTATGTAGGCCTATATGGAGTGCGAACGTGTGTCAACCAGGAAAAAATAACCTTTACTGATTCAGAATATGGAAGGCGTTTCTGAATTCATCGTTGGCACGTGTCAGTTATATCCTAAGTCGTTTAAGGATGTTTTTGATTACAAGCAATTTTCATGTTCAATTCCACCTGATGACTACGGTTATCACTTGCTAAGTGGCAGTTCTGTTGAATTCTACATTGAACCCATGCATTCATGCATCGACGACACAGATTTTATGATGTCTATCGGTAAATATCTGGCCTTCACAGACGACATTCCGGTTTTACCAGACGATATGCGTGGCTATCTTGACATGGTGGAGTGTTTCAAGATTATGCCACACCCTGATTACCCTGGGTATGTTACGCTACGTCATACGGGAAAGATGAGGTATAACTGGCGTTGTAAGAGGTTTACATTTCAGCAGGCTAGCAATGGAAAGGATTTGATGGCAGCTTTTGGAAGGCCTCTAGGGAACCAAACAAATATGGAGCAACGCGTGGTTGGTCCAGCGTTTAAGTTCACGTCGGAATTCACGTGTTATGATATTGTTCAATGCATATGGTGCCCACAGTGGCCAAAAGAAGCCAAACATTGGCCTTTTCGACGAAGAAATTACGGATGGCCAACAAATGCCAACATCCGAAATATAGTACAGAATGGTTGTTTTCTTGTACTTGCAAAACATACTGCATGCAGAAATGATATACACCAGTGGAGGCTGTCATTTTCCAATGCGGAGTTGTGTTTAATTCAGAGTTGGATTCCAGTTCAGCAAATTGTCTATCATATGCTCAGATTCTTTGCCAAAAGAGAACTGATCAGAAAAGATTCCCCGAAGGAAGATGAAGTTCTCTGCATATACCATTTAAAAACACTGATGCTGTGGTATTGTGAGGAGATGTCACCTGAGTGGTGGAATTCCGCTTCTGTTATTGAAGTATGCTGTTTTTTATTGCGAAAACTCTCAGAATGGCTAAAGAAACGATATTGTCCGAACTATTTCATTCCTAAGGCAAACTTGTTTCATGAACGCATGAATCATAAAGTAGTTGATGAGACTATAAAACGTTTGAATGAATTCTACAATGTTTGCAACCTGAATGACTGGTTTGCAGTTAAGTATATAAAGCCAATCTTGAAGAAGTTGTTTGCTTTTGAAGAAACAATGGACACTGCGATAGATTGTGGCCAGTATATAGTGGGTGTCTGCCAAATGTTGGATGCTGGGAAGCTCAAAGGTTTTGGCTCTCAGTTTTTGGACGGATTTTCCGCGCATGCTACGTCTGTTTTTCGGAAAGTCGACCTGAAATCAAATTATGCGTTACGCGGAGTCTTGTGTTCCATGTCTCCTCGGAAGAGTTCGTTTTTGCAGATCGTTAACCCAGGTGACTTTCTATCTACAGTAGAGCTCTCATCAAATTTTCCACAACTTGAAAAAGCGTCCTTCATGGCTCATGCCTCCATTGGATTAGGATTTAACCAAACTACATACGATAATGAAAATTTTATTGAAATAATCAGAGAAGCTACATTGCAACCGAAAATTGTAAGGTCTAAGCATCACAATTTTCCAAAACCCAGTAAAACAAATCTCGACAGAAGTCGCGTCCTTCTCTTGAAAGTTCAAGATCTTATGGAAAATTTAACTGGGTTAAATGGTCCTCTTGAATTTAAACTGCTATCTCAGTTGTCAAAAGAGCTTCTTACAAATGCGCTTAACTGCGACGATTTACATTCACGCGTTATCCGAGAGGTGGCTTCCGTCTACATGGCTGCTCTTCATTATTCGGAATCGAATTATGAAGCTGCTATCGAATTCTGCTCCACAGTTGTTATCAATAAAACGCCTGATCATGGTGAGGAAAAGAAGGAAGAGGTGTGGGAGAAAGAAACTTTGAACGCAGGCTGTTTGTTTTTCATTGACGACGTTGTTAGAATCATTGGATTTTACCTTCTTTTCATCCAGATAAAAGATAATTTTAAGTACGAGGGGAAGCGGTATCTTCTTGATCTGCGTCTTACCCCACAGGTGTTTGCTCACCTTTTAGTAATTCAATCAAATGAAAGAAGACCTAGACCGTTAAGACATAGATGCGACTTGCAAACGCCAAAGTTTACGTTGGATGCTATTTTAATGACTATAATAAATCGAAAATCTTCAGAAATATCAAGGAAGACAAAAACTGTTTTACGCGTGTATCAGAGAAACGACGCAATTAGTAAATCAACAGCGCCCAATAAAAGCTCTGTTCCAATTGAAGATATCAATAAATTGCTCATAGAATATTCTTTAGAAACTATGGCATCATTTTACAATTCGATCTGCAAAGAGTTTGACGTGCACTGCAATACAGTTGACTGTTACCGTGCTGCGTATCTATACAAGTGCCGTAAATATCCTGAAGTCTTGCAATTGTGCGATCGAATTCTCAGTGAGCCAGATCTCCAGGGCAGCTTGAAGGGCTTTACATTTGCAAATTTAGTAACGGTGATGCCACCACTTGACTCTTATTTCGATAGCGACATTCAATGTTTGCTTGGATTCCACATACTTGTTTGCTATCCATCGTCTTTAAATGGAGATTTTCAGAAAATAGACGACACTAGTGCGTGGTGGACTTCAAAAAGCCATCATTGGCTTGGAAAACATTTCCTAGCAAGATATTTGAAACTGAGATGTCTTATGAACTGTTATCATTCGAGCTCAGAAGTAATGGCGGCATTTTTGGCACTGAAACCAAGTTTTGTACTTGAGGTCATAATGAGCTGCTTTCTGCTTTTTTCAACAAAACTTCAGAATGTTCAGTAATAGTCCTCAGATTGTAAAAGACCTTTGGGACTTAAGCATAAGCTAAGAAAAGCTACAGCCTAGGGCCTCACAATCTACAGGGGCCTAAAACTTCAGATTTGGGGGCTTTCTGACTGTTTGCGTATCGTGTATGTACACATAATTTTAATTTTTCACTTCAAGTGCCTTGCTACTAAATATTTAAGTTTTCAGGTTTTGTGAGACCTTCTAGTATTTTCTCTAACAAGGGGCCTCTAAGCTTCATGTAGCTTAGGGTGTCACTAAGACTGACTCAGACATTAACTACAGCTGCTTTCTTCAAGTTAAATTAATAATTATTTTCTTAATGTCAGACAATAAAAATGATTTCTTGAGAAAAGTTTCGAAAATTATTGTTATGTTCGTATCAAGCTCTGTTGATGTCAATGTTGGAATTTGTGGCTCTGGAAAGCCATCTTACATTTGAACACATCATACGTTGCTTCGTTTAATGGAAATTCGACGACTGCAGAATGTATAATAATGTTGCTCAATAGAAATGATTCGTTCAGAAAACTTTAAAAAATAATGACAAAGTTTCTACATTGCGATCCTTGAAATCTATCAACACACTTTAAATTGGCTCTGTACTGCCGAGTACAAAATTTTTCGGATAAAAATGAAAACATGTACGTTTGGATGCATTGCCCGAAGCTAGCCCCTATGGAAAGGAGGGAGGAAATTGGGATCATGGGCGGATTCTATGGGACCATGCTTTCTGCAATCAAGGCTTGAGCATTCAGTACAAGAAAGAAAGCCGTTGTCCAAGGGTGGTTGCAGAGACCACTGTGTGGTCTGTAAAGGACGTCCCAAAAATTACATCTGCCTGCCTTTGAACCATCCTTACCTCTTTCCACATTTGGCATAACGCTCCACATCCCCTTTGAAGTCCGCTGTCCATCGGAGCACTGAGGTCTCGATTGGACTATACGGATGATCTTACAGGGCTAACAGTACTATGGGATGGGTACCTTGATGATGCATCAAAAAGACTCTGATGAGATCCAGCATTGTACAGACTGTCTGAATGAAGTTCTAGTGGCCCTGAAAAGACCCTCGAGACTTTTGTCGACACAAAGGGGTGAAGGCGGATGTCGGCGAAAGTCAGCACCTACGGATGGAGAAATTTAGTCTGTTTTAGACGCTAGATGGCAGCTCTGGACATTCTATGACCTGAGTTTGATCTGTGCAACGGAACCCGGATGCCATGAACTGAAGCACAGAGACGACGCAGTTAGTATGCTGAAAGCACAATGACACTACATAACAGGATGTAAGAGAGTAACGTAACTCTCTATTACTAAGCGGGCTAACTGAACATCATTTTCTATCCTATTAGAATATGGAACACAACAGGCCGAGAAGCAGCGTCATCAGTGCAACATGTGTTGCAAACACTTCGCACGTCTGTGGTTGGTTTGAACGATGTCCTACGATGTCCTACGGTTCAAAAATATCAAGTGTAGAGTGACATCCGTAATGCATGGGCCTATACATTTCAAACATGTGCTAGATGTACATTTTACATGATTAGAGAAAATAGTTGACATCTTTAAGGCAAAAAGCTTTTATCAAAAATATACAGCCTGAATATTAAAGAAATCATTTAGACTCGAACGAGTTCAGACGCCGACTGTACTGAAATAACTACAGTGCCCCAATCTTAATACCTACAACTGTATCGGGCGCTACCCTGTTCGTTGTGTGCATCTGGATATCCTCCATCTTCCCTCATTGCGGAAACTTTTGGTGAGAGAACCCATACCTCAACGCTAAACTGAAATGGTACATCGCTTTCAACAGTGATACGCAGGGTGGTGGGATATCATCTTGTTGCATATGTTAAAAATTAGGGTAGTTTTCATCAAATCGTCTGTAGTGTGCGAAAGTCCTCCAACCTGGTCTTAAAGCGTCGAGCAGTGATATCTTGTTAGCATCTGTCTCTCTATATCTGTCTCTCTGTCTCTCTGCATCTTTTTCTGTGTGTGCCTCTCTGGCTCGTTGTCTCTCTGACACTCTTTCTCTGTCTCTCTAGCTCTTCCTCTATATATGCCTCTCTTTTTACCTATCTCTCTCTATCTCTCTGTCTACGTTTCTCTAAGTCTGCCTCTCTGTCTATGTCTTTCTGTCTCTCTGTTTCTGTCTATCTTTTTTAGCCTCTGTCTTTATATCTGTCTCTGTCTCTGTCACTGTCACTGTCTCTCTGTCTGTCTCTCTGTCTCTCCTTCTCTTTCTCTTTCTCTTTCTCTCTCTCGTCCTTCCACATCATTTCCTCTGGTGTCTTTCTTAATGCATCTCAAAATAAACATCTCGCACACGTGAGACGATCGCGATCATTCTATGTAATTCATCAACAGTATGACATTTGATATATTCTAATTCAGCCTCGGACATTCCACGTGTAATTCACCTCCATTCTTTTATCACGAATCCGACATCCCTGCCCTGAGGCCGCCCTGGCCCAACACAAACGGGGACGAGCGTGTCAACCTACCACCAACTCACCCACACAAGAATCAGGCACCGAAACATCGTCCATAAAGCTAGAATTTATTAGGGCGAAACTGGCAGGTTAACTTTATAGACTTAACTCTGTCGGAGGTTTCGAATCTATATGTATGATTCCAGTTGGTTGACTTAGTTAAGGTTGAATGGTTGAATTAATTGCTTCACTCAAATCAAGTATTAACAACCATTAAATTATTTCTTCACACTTTCGGAAGAAATTATTACAGCATGCAAAATTGCTTGCTGATTGCTGACATACTTTGAAACTCCCATAATTTTGGGTTCCACCGGATTTCCATACATATTTACCATTCCTGTATTCAATCAATCAATCAATCAATATTCGTTTATTGCAATAATTCCCGTAGACATAAACGCAACAGGATTACAAAGTCTTTAAAAACATTGACAGCAAATGCGGTTAAATCAGATCTCAATTAAGTATCAGTGAATAGTTAATAAATGCTTCTATAAAGCATACAGGATATAAAGTTTTTATCGTTCTTTCCAGGCAATGTGAAATTGTGAGTTCGAACTCGGAGATTGTGGGGAATATTTCGTTCAGCAGGGAAATAGGGTCGCAGAACATGGTCTGAGTCAGCAACGGCTGCATTGATAGGAGTTCATCAGCCTGCTTGGCCAGTTCTGAAGCGATATGGATAGATGGGAAAATCATCTCCCTCTCTCCTGCCCGGGTATAGCCCCACCATGCAGGGGATGCATACATCAGGGAAGCTACGGTGGTGGCCCTTGCTATACCATGTGAGACATTTGGTGAAAATCCGTGGACCTGAGGACTCGGAGGGCGTGGAGTGAAGAGGAAGATGCCGATAGAACCTCTTCTAGATGAGGCCCCATCGCGAGGTCAGAGGAGATGGTGACACCTAGAATACGCAGGGAAATAACGCGGATGGCCCCCGGGATAATATGGGGAATGTTGGGGATTGCTTTCCTTCTGATGAAGATAATTAATTCACGAGTTTTATTTTGCTTGAGGCGAAGGTCATTTCTACTCGCCCAGGAAGTGATATGTGCAAAATTCTTCTTGGGCGCAATCTCAATTAGAGGAGCCTATGAGGAGGTAGGTGTCATCAGCGAATTTAGTGATAAAGTTAAAAGGATGTTTAGGGTGGAGATCTGAGTAGTTTATGGAAAAGAGTGCAGGACCAATTGCAGACCCTTGGAAGACATTGGAGTTAATGGTTTTTAGTCGAGAAACGATTGCCAGGAATTTAGTGATATGGCCCCTATCATGAAAGTATTGGTGAAGCAAGTTATAAATTTCGTCTGGGATGTCAATGTTAATTAATTTTTGGAACAGTGTGTAATGACGGACAGCATCAAATGCTTTTGACAAGTGGGTCGAGATAACTACTACATATTCATTGAAGATTAGTAGGTCAGATCTCTGTTGAAGAAGCACTGTTTTGGCAGCTGTGGTACGTTGTATTGAGTATATTAGAATAATTATCTGTCGTATTTGATGGCTCTCCCGGACAAGATCAAGCATTTCTATTAATAGTTCTGTGGGACATTTGCAAGTTGACTTCATCGGTCACGTGGACCAATGACAGTATTTTTCGGACATTTTCACTACGGAAAAGACCTCGCATCAAATCTGACATGACAAACAGTTTCTGCGTAAACGAGACGTTGTTATTACCCAAGTAATTAGCGTCACCCTCTTCCTTTATCCAGTCGTGGGAAATCTAAAAATATCAGACCGATCGCACTGCTCGCAGTCGTCAATTGTATCGCATATCACGTGAAACTGGCAGATATTAGGGTTGTTAGAAAGTAGAACAAAAGTTTGCAGTAAGCTCGTATTATCTTTGCGCTGATGCTCATACTCTTCACGTCGTACATGTAAATGGAATGCGAACTTGTGTCAACCACGAAAATATAAGTTGTTTGATACAGAATATGGAAGGCGTTTCTGAATTCATCGTAGGCACGTGTCAGGTGCATCCTAAGTCGTTTAAAGATGTTTTTGATTCCAAGCAATTTCCATATTCGACTCAACGCGATGAGCTCCGTTATGACTTTCTAAGTGGCAGCGCTGTTGAATTCTACATTGATCCTATAAATTCATGCATCGACGACGAAGATCGTATGGTGTCCTGCGGAAATCATCTGGCCTTCACAGACGACATTCCGGTTTTACCAGACGATATGCGTGGCTATCTCGACACGGTGAACTGTTGCCAGATTATTCCGAACCCTGCCTACCCTGGATTTGTTGTGCTACTACTTTTGGGAAAGATGAGGTATAACTGGCGTTGCAGAAAATTTAAATTTCTGCAGTCTAACAATCCAGACTATATGATGTTAAATAATATGAGGTTTCAGAGAACCTATGGTGACGAAGCTAATACAGAAAGACGCGTGGCTGGTCCAGCGCTTAAGTGGACGACGGAAATTCACGCGCGTCTTGACCTAGTTCAATGCATATGGTGCCCACAGTGGCCAAAAGAAGCCAAACATTGGCCTTTTCGACAAAGAAATTACGGATGGCCAACCAGCGCCAACATCCGTAATATAGTACAGAATGGTTGTCATGTTGTATATGCAAAACATCTTTTTTGTAGAAATGACATACGCCAGTGGAGGCTGTCATTTTCCAATGCCGAGCTGTGCTTAATTCAGAGTTGGACTCCAGTTCAGCAAATTGTCTACCATATGCTCAGATTCTTTGCCAAAAGAGAACTAATCAGAAAAGATATCCCGAAGGAAGATGAAGTTCTCTGTACATACCATCTAAAAACACTGATGCTGTGGTCTTGTGAGAAAATGTCACCTGAATGGTGGAATTCCACTTCTGTTATTGAAATATGTTGCAATTTATTGCGAAAGCTCTCAGAATGGCTAAAGAGAAGATATTGTCCGAATTTTTTCATTCCTCAGGCAAACTTGTTTCATGAACGCATGAATCAGAAAGTAATCGATGAGACTATAAAACGTTTGAATGTATTCTACATTTTTAACAATCTTAATGGTTGGTTTGCAGTTAAGTACATTAAGCCAATATTGAAGAAGTTGTTTGCTTTTGAAGAAACAATGCAGACTGTGATAGATTTTGGCCAGTATATGCTGGGTATATTCCAAATGACGGATGCCGGGAGATTCAAAGGATTCAACTCTCAGTTTTGGTCCGGATTCTGGTTTTATGCTACATGTACCTTTCCTGTAGAGAAGAAGGGAATAGGTTATGGATTCCGCGGACGCCCATGCTCTCTTTTTGCTATGAAGAGATCTTTATGGAAAAACTTTAACAGAAATGATTTTCTCTATACAGTACAGTTCTCATCAAATTTCCCGCAATTTGAAAAAATGTTGCTAATTGTGTATGCCTCCAAGGTATTAGGATTTAACCAGGATACATACGATAATGAAAATTTTATTGGATTTATCAGAGAAGTTACATTGCAACCGAAAGTTGAAAGGTCTAAGCATCATAATTTTCCAAAACCCAGTAAAACAAATCTCGAGAGAAGCGGCGTCTTTTTCTTGAAAGCTCAAGATCTGATGGAAAATTTAACTGGGTTAAATAGTCCTCAGGAATTTAAACTGGTATCTCAGTTGTCAAAAGTGCTTCTTGCAAATGCGCTGAACTGCGACGATTTACAGTCACGCATTATCAAAAAGGTGGCTTCCGTCTACATGGCTGCTCTTCTTTTTTCAGACTCGCGTTATGAAGCTGCTTTTGAATTCTGCTCGACAGTTGTTATCAATAAAACGCCTGATTACGAGGAAGAGAAGGAGGCGGAAGAGGTGTGGGAGAAAGAAACTTTGAACGCAGGCTGTTTGTTTTTCATTGACGACGTCGTGAGAATTATTGGATTCTATCTGCTTTTCAGGCGCATAAAGGATAATTTTAAGTACGATAGGAAGCGGTATCTTCTTGATCTGCGTCTTACTCCAGAGTTGGTTGCTCGCCTTTTAGTAATTCTATCAAATGAAAGAAGACCAAGGCGTTTTAGACTTACATACGACTTGCAAACGCCAACGTTTGCGTTCGATGCAATTTTAATGACTATAATAAATCGAAAATCTTTTTGGAATATCAAGGATGACAAGAAATGTTTTACGCGTGTATCAGAGAAACGACGCAATTAGTAAATCAGAAGCGCCCAATAAAAGCTCTGTTCCAACTGAAGATATCATTAAATTGCTCATGGAATATTCCTTAGAAAATATAACATTATTTTACAATGCGATCTGTAAAGACTTTGACATTCAGTGCAATACAGCTGACTGCTACCGTGCTGCGTATCTATACAAGTGCCGTAAATATCCTGAAGTCTTGCAATTGTGTGAACGAATTCTGAGTGAGCCAGATCTCCAGAGCAGTTTGAAGGGCCTTACATTTGCAAATGTAATGGTGCTGCCACCGTTTGACTCTTATTTCGATAGCGATATTCAATGTTTGCTTGGATTCCACACACTTGCTCTTTATCCAATGTTTTTAAATGGAGATTTTCGAAAAATAGAGAACAATTCTGCTCGTACCTTCCAGCAGATTTTTGCCTCGAGGAATCACTCTGGCAAATCTTTACCTTCTGTGCTTTATTTTTGGAAGTTTTACGATATAAAATGGCACTATTTTCTTGGAAAGCATTTCCTGGCAAGATATCTGAAACTGAGATGTCTTATGGACTGTAATCATTCGAGCTCAGAAGTAATGCTGGCATTCGTGGCACTGAAATGCCATCTTCCATTTGAGCATATCATTTGGTCCTTTCTTCAACAAAGATTTCGGCATATTTAGTAATAGTCTTCGAATTTACAGAGTGCCGGATTTAAAGCCTCACAATCCGCAGGTGCATAAATAATTCAGAATGCTTTTGAGGGTGGGGCTTTTAAAATTTTACGTGAACTGTATATATATATATGTATAATTGTATATGTGTGTGTGTGTGTGTGTGTGTGTATGTGTGTGTGTGTGTGTGTGTGTGTGTGTGTGTGTGTGTGTGTGTGTGTGTGTGTGTGTGTGTGTGTGTGTGTGTGTGTGTGTGTGTGTGTGTGTGTGTGTGTGTGTGTGTGTGTGTGTGTGTGTGTGTGTGTGTGTGTGTGTGTGTGTGTGTGTGTGTGTGTGTGTGTGTGTGTGTGTGTGTGTGTGTGTGTGTGTGTGTGTGTGTGTGTGTGTGTGTGTGTGTGTGTGTGTGTGTGTGTGTGTGTGTGTGTGTGTGTGTGTGTGTGTGTGTGTGTGTGTGTGTGTGTGTGTGTGTGTGTGTTTAATACACAGAACTTAGCAGAATTGAATAGAACGGAATATTATGTGGAACCTTTGAACCTTTAAAACGGGATTTTTAACAAAATTCTATCTCTCCTGAGTAAATGCATTAATTTTAAAATGATTTAATTTGTTTCACCTTAAATGCCTTGCTATTATTTATTAAAAGGTCTATATGCTTTCAAGTTTTGTGAGACCTTCTGGTGGTTTTTTTCAAGGAGCCTGTCAGCTTATATGGCTTAGGCTGTAGGGCCTCAACACCAAATCTAAATCCGACACTGACTACATGGTGATATTTGATATTTAATAGAACAGCTAGTGGCTAGGAGGAAGCCTAGGATTATTATTAGCGTAGACGTGCCGACTGCAGCAGAGGTGGCTCACGGAGCGGACAACTGACTATTTGCAGCAATAGGGAAAAATGAAATGCATCTCATCCTTCATAGACTATTTCCCCCAAGCCCCCTCCGTTCCCGGTATGAACTAAGACTTAGTCTACATGGTTACCTCCTTACCGTTAAAGATGATCATAATTTTATATCTCGAGTATTATTTAAAAACATCTACTGAACGTTGTACCAATATTTCCTATTCTATGGCCTTACTTCAAATTAAATTATATTGGCTGCGGTCATAATTCCCTAACTACTTGTGTACTATTGCTTGTGATAATTAGTTGTGGTATGTTGCCAGTTGCAATTTTGCCAATTGATTTTGAAAATAAACTAAAATGATTGGTTGATTTGTTAATGTCAGACTATAGAAATGATTCGTTCAGAAAAGTTTTGAGAATTAATGTTAAGTTGGTATGAACTCTGAATTAATGTAGGAATTTGTGGTTCTGAAAAGCCATCTTGCATTTGAACACATCATACGTTGCTTCGTTCAACAGAAATTCGTCGACTTCAGAATGGTGATAATGGTGCACAATAGAAGTGATTTGCTCAGAAGTTTAAAAAATAATTTTAAGTTGATAACACATTTTTTTAAATTGCGGTGCTCGAAATCTTTGAACACACTTTAAATGGCCTGATGGCTGTATGCTGCAGAGTACATAATATTTCTTCTTCTAAAGTGGAGAACCTATAACTTTGGATGCACTGACCGAATCTAGCCCATTATGAGGGGAAAGAGGGAGGAATTTGGAATCATGGGCGGATCCAAGTGACTATGCCTCCTGTATTCAAACCTTAAACAATCAGTGAAAGAAAGAAACACAGCATCTAATCGGTACCTATCAGGTAGTTACTAATCATGCAATGCCTGTGCCAACTCAGTTCTTCATCGTTTCGGATTGGTATAGTCAGCCACACAAAGGGCGTAGGTTGGGGATCGTCCATAAAGAATGTCTGTAACATATTTAGCGTTGTCTGCATTTGGCAATACACTTCTATGTTCCTCTAAGGCCTACATTAAGCCATCCTGTTAATTTTTACGGAGTTACCCATGATGCAAGATGGGGTACTAGGATCATATGCAGTAGACTGTTCTCTGTCGGATCGCATTTGGTGTTTAATGCACAGGCCATGTAGAAATAGTTGAGCCATAAAACGTGTTTCCGTGTGAGTCAGTTGTGCCGTGTCGTTGGAATGAGATGTCGTGAACCGTTATCTCTCTAATCTTAAAATGACATTTAAGCTGTTTCGCCTTATCTTCCGTTTGGCTTATTTCCAAAAGTTCGATGGACGAATTCAATAGGAGGTCGTTGGAGACGGAGAATGACCAAGTCAAACTGAACTGGAATGTTCTGTGGCATACATTTCCACTTTGCAAAATAGCACGAAGTCTAAAAATAATTCACACACGCATACATACATACATATATGCATACAGAAATATATATATGCATACATACGCAGATACATATATGCATACATAAAATATATACATAGTTCATACATGCATAAATACATACATATATACATACATACATGCATAAATGCATACATACATACATACATATATACATACATAAATATGTTATGCTTACGTACATGCATGCATAAATACATACATACGTATACACATAAATACCTGGTTATATAAATATAGTTTCAAGACCTAGCGAAAGCCCAAGAAGAATTCGTTTGAAAGATGTTGCAGGTCGCTCTGCGAGTAAAGTCGTTTCAGAAATATCTGGTGCACGCTGTCCCCACTGCCAAGTGCCAGTGCATCGCATATTAGCCTCGCGTTGGGTGGATATCAGTGTAAGGTCCTTGAATGTCCAGGCGCTGAGATCTTCTAGCTCTATATAAGGTTCTGTTAGTTCGAAAAAGAGCGTTGTTTATCAAGCACCAAGCTGTCAATGAAACTCGATCTAAAGAAGTTGCTGAATCATGGGACACGTGCTGCACCCTATCTGTCGTCAAAAGTATCTCTCTGTCAGTTTCTGTGTGCCTGTTGTTTTTATCTGGTATTTGTCTGTCTATATGTATGCCATTTGCGATTCAGTCTCTGTCTGTCTGTCTATCTATCTATCTATCTATCAGTCTATGAATCAATCATTAAAACAATCAACCAGTCAGTCAGTCTATCTCTCAATCTGTCTGTCTGTTAGTTTGTCTGTCTGTCTGTTAGCCTGTCTGCCTGACTGATTGTCTGTCTGTTAGTCTATGTAGCTTCACTCGACCTGTTTCATATTTCATCTGCTGTTGCTTCTTTAGTTTTTGATCATTCTCTTTCTCTACCCCTGTATCTCTCTGCCTATCTGTCTCTATCCCTGTCTCTGTCTCTTTTCCGTTTTTCGTTCTATCGTTCTAAATTCTCATATTCTATTCGTACTCTGTAAACAATCTGTTTCTCTATCTGTGTCTCTCTGTCTCTGCTTCTTTTTGTGTATCTCGGGCTCCGTGTCTCTGTCTCTGTCTGTCTTGCTCTGCCTCTATCTCCACCTCTCTTTCTATGTCTTTGCCTCTCTGCCTCTGTCTCTCTGCCTCTGTTTCTCTGCCTCTGTCTCTCTGCATCTGTTTCTCTACCTCTGTCTCGCTGCGCCTCTTTTTCTGTCTCTGTATCTTATCTCTGTCTCGCGTCTTTCCACATCAATTCCTCTGGTGTCTTTCTCAGTGTATCTCAAAATAAACATCTCCCACACACGAGGGACAGCAGCGAACATTCCATAAGATCAAAATGACACTCGATATCATATACAGATTCAGCCTCGGACGTGTAATTCGCCTCCATTCTTTAATCACGCATCCGACATCCCTTCCTCTGAGGCCGCCCTGGCCCGGCACAAGAGGAGGGCGTGTCAACCTACCACCCACTCACCCACACAAGGATCAAGCACCAAAACATCGTCCATAAGGCTAGAATTACTCGAAGGCGAAGATAGCAGGTTAACATTGGCGACGTCACTCTGTCGCAGATTTCAGATCTCTCTGTGTATCATTCCAATTGGTTTTCACAAGGGGCAAGGGTGTGCAACCCCTTGAACATTTTCTGAATTTGGATTATTAGTTGTATAATAATAATAATGTTATTATTATTATATATCATTAAAATAATATCATTATTAAAATCGTTGTCGTCATCATCCGCATCATCATCATAATCAGATTAAGCGTCACTATCTAATAACCAAGCATCAATCAATGGAACTGCGCAACTGTGAGAGAAAAATACTTGCCCAAGGTCCCTACACACTATACACAGTAAAGGTCTCAGGGAAGGAGTTTCGAGTCCATACTCACCGTGTTACAAAACGCGCGCTCTAACTAATCGTCCAACACTGGAGGCAACGGTACTGTATACAAAACAATACTCCACAAACATTTTGACGGGATAAAGCACAGTCCTCTTTGCATGGTCTCCCTTTCAAAACCATGCCCCTCCCCCGTTCTCAAAATGTACCGACGCCCTTGAATCGTTCTATCCGGCTGTTTCAGAGTCCGCAGCCGTGTATGTAGATATGTGTACGAGTGTGTTGAAGTTTGTGGGTTATCTTTCAACATCTTATGTAATACAATATTATAGTACGTCAGATGCTGGTTTGTCCGCTGTGTATATGACCTACGAATGTTGTATATGGTGCTTGGCTGGCTGTGTCTCACGGACGATCAGCAGTGCAGCTTCTTGCGCGGTGTTTAGTCCTCAGCAGAAGAGAACTGAGTTCATCATAAGTGGGTCAAACACAGAGTCCGTTGGTTACCTCGATCATCTGCTTTCATTTCGAATTCTGTCACAAAGAATTAAACTTGATTAGTTCGCTTGTATTCATAATTGTCTTAGACGTTAACTTGCAGAGCAGTTCAACGTCGACCCACCCGACTTTAAAAGGTCTGAAACTGTTTAGAACCTGTAAACGCTTAGGCGGTTTAAATCTACAGAGCTTATAACGGCTTGGAAAGCTTAAAGTTGTGGAACTTGCACCGATTTAGAAGGATTAAAGCTTATGACAACAACACAGCTCAAAACTGCTTAGAAAGCTTAAAGCTGTGGAATTTCTATCGGAGTCTTATGGTTATAGAAATCTTAAGAAACTGAGGATGTTAAACATACAGAGGAATAAAATTTGTGCGTGGTGGCAGATCTCGGTCTTACCCTGTATCAGTATGCAGAAAATAAATAGTCACTCTTACGTTCAAGCTTGAACATCATCAAAAATCTTTATGGTATTCAGCATTCTTAGGCGCGCACTTGTAAGTTCAGTCGAAAGAAAAAAGCGGACAAAAGAATCTTTCAACTCATACGAACTCTACAATAATCAATCGATCAATTAATCACGCGCTTGGTTACTACGTGCTGATAGCAATACGTAGCTCGATGCTGTCTTCAACCCGACCTAGTTCATTTCGAGGTCATTAAGTACGTTGTTACAGCGCTGGCGAACCCTTATTGCCATGCTGCCCAGCAGGCCGAGTCCAGCACATGAAAATCATCGAGAGGGAAATGCATCTATTGTCACAAAAAAGACTCAGATTCAGAGGCTAAACAGAGGATGGAGATGTGGAACAAACGATGCTCTCATGAAACTGCCATCTCTCGCACCAGACTCAGCAACCCGGTTCTTCCGCACCGTCAGCAGCCGTTTAACGATCCCCTCAGTCAAATCGCACCTGAACAGCGGCAAGAAGTCCACGCCGTTCAACGCCGAAGATCAGCGTTTTGCGTTGACAGGAAATTCGCAAACTGGAGGAGGTTTTCCCGCCAAGGTTAACCAGACAACGTCGTCCAGTGAAACCGGAAATGGTTCGACCACCGGAAATGGCCGAACAGCTTCTTCCGGTCAAACCGAAAAGGAGTTACACACCAGAAATATCCAAACACTTCCGTCCAGCGAAACCGGAAGAGGTTTTTCATCGCGGTCCATGAGCATGGCTGCGTTCTTTCGACGAGTTCATTCGGGTCATCAGATGTCAAAGGTCGAACATACAAAGAAGGAGAAACATGGAGAGGCTCTTAGAAGTACTCACAACGTCCGATTAGCTTCTGACAAAGACGAAGTCGATTCTAGCGGGAAAAGAAACTCAGTCTTTCAACGAATCAGTTCCGTTAGGATTCGAAACCGGACCACCGTCGATTACAAATCACTTGATGACGGAAATCTACCGCTAGATGTCGACACAGGTCGTAGCAGCTTCCGGAAGAAATTAAGGTAGGTAATTGCAATTGTAATTACTATCTTATATTGCGCCGGTGTCTAGTGAACAAGGTCTCAACCGATGGTTTACCAAAACCAAGTCGTGATGCGATCATATTACAGAAGATGAATACACATAAGACAAGATAGGCAGCTTATGGAGGATAAGCAATATGCAAAACAGTCCGCTATGTGTGGTCTATAGGTTAGAACTCTAGACTGCCTACTCAGAGGTTGGCTGTTTAAATCCTCGCCAGTGTGGAAAGATCACCGATGCTTGGAATTTCTCCTCCAGTTTATGCGCCCCTAGTGAACTCAGTCATGGAATGAGTACAGTGACCGTACACTTTTAGTTGGAGGATCAACCAGTGAGGGAGAGGACAACCCAAACTATCTTATATGCCGACTTTTCCGAGGGACTGATAACATAACTAGAATTATTTGCAGGACTGAGTCCTGTAAAGTGGATAAAGGGAGCATGGCTTTCTGATCATTATTTGGGTTGTGATATTGTTAAGGGTTCGAGAAAGGGGAAGCGTATGAAGCACGCCACTGAGAATAAACGACATTTCGATTACATAATATGAAATTGCTGGGCCTCTGACGAGGTTCTGTTGAAGCGGTTCTATATAAATTTTCAATTCATATTACATCTTGTTCCAGGAAATAGCATCCAGTGACAGCGTCCCGCCTGACTTCTGTTACAAAAGTGGCAAAATAAATGAATAATTGCTTTGCTTTACTTTGGTTTACGTCGTTATCTGACATTACAAGGCATTACGTTGCCTTACATTACATCTTATTACGATTTGTGTGCCTTTGAGAATTTCACTAAAGGCGCTAAATAAATCTACTTACTCATGCATATTGCATACATATTTACATTATACCACGTTACCTTTCACAGACTATTGTGGCACTGTTCGATGTAAGCGCTGCATTCGATACAGTTGATCATACTATTCTTTTCGCGCGCATCTCTACCTCCTATGGTCTCTCTAGAAATTTTCTTGACTGGCTTACCTCATACCTTCAGGACCGCTCTTGCATTGTGGCTTCTGGGTCTGCTAGGTCACCCTGGGCTCCTGCTCTGTGTGGCCTGCCCCAGGGATCTGTTTTGGGTCCCCTATTGTACATACTCTATACTGCTGACATTGGTCCCCTCTTGGCGGCCAGTGCAGTCTTAAGTCAGTCCTACGCGGATGACCTCCAAGCGTATGCCCACTGCTCACCATCGGCGGCTGCTGCTGCAGTTCGAGAGATCACCCGGGTCGTGGGGCATTTGGAGGCCTGGATGTCCTCAAACCGTCTACGGTTAAACCCGGCAAAGACCCAATATATCTGGTTTGGTACGCGCCAACAGCTTGCAAAAATTAGGCCTAACCTTGAAACTCTGGCACTTGAATTTCCCTGAGTTTCCTTTGCCTCCTCAGTACGGGATCTTGGTGTAATTCTGGATCAAGAGCTCACATTCATGCGACATATTAATTTGCTTTGTCGGGACTCTTATTATCAACTTCGTCAGTTAAGGGTAGTCTCCCGCACTCTGACGCAGGCGGCTGCTTCCACCCTTGTCCATGCGTTTGTGGTTTCCCGTCTGGATTATTGTACCGCCCTTTACGCTGGCCTCCCAGCTGCCCGCCTTTGGTGCTTGGACCGGGTTTTGCGTGCAGCCGCACTGGTGCTTGGACCGGGTTTTGCGTGCAGCCGCACGTCTTATTGGTCGCATCCCCAGATTTGGCCACGTTTCTCTTTATATGCGGGATGTTCTGCACTGGCTCTCTTTCCCGCTGCGGATCGCCTATAGGGTCTCTGCACTGGTAAGGCGTTGTCTAGAGGGACTTGCCCCCAAATACATGCGGGAGTTGTATCGCTCTACCTCGGGGGTCTTGCGGCGATCTGCTCTTCGCTCGGCTAACTAGGCCGAGCTATTGGTCCCCCGCACGCGAACAGCCATTATGCAGCGCCGTTCTTTTTCGGTCGCTGGACCCGCAACCTGGAATGGCCTTCCTGTTGCACTCCGCCTGGTCCCTATGACTCACTCTTCCTTGTTTCTTGCAAACTTGAAAACTACTCTCTTTATCCGTGGTTGGACTAGGAGCGCTCCTGAGTAGATAACCTTGAAGGGGAGCTATATAAAAGCTCCTTAATAATAATAATAATAATAATAATAATAATAATAATAATAATAATAATAATAATAATAATAATAGTAGTAGTAGTAGTAATAATAATAATAATGTTATTATTATCTCTAACTCCTGCACGATGATAGTATCTAAGAGCCTGAGGGATTCTTTTTACCTCGGGCGAAAAAAAATAAAAATAAAATAATAATAATAATAATAATAATAATAATAATAATAATAATAATAATAATAATAATAATAATAATAATAATAATAACAAACGAATAATGCAGTGCGGTTCATCTTTCGTTGCCCTGCTACCGTGTTACGTTACATGTAATACATTTATATGTAATATGGCTAATTTTTTCGTTACTTTGTTTTCTTACCTTGTTACCGTGTTAGCTTTCCTTACGCGTGTTATGCAACATGGTTCATTTTTGTCACCTTGTTACAATGTTGCCGTGCTGCGTTACAGAAAGGATGTCCATCGTCCTGCGCTGAACACAAGAAAATTGTACTCAAATGAGATCGCGAAACCTTCTGGAGGTCCCAAAGACACCAGAGGAACAGTGTCCGACGGAGAAGAACAAGAAGACTCACAGAGTTCGAAAGGTCAACGAAACCGCAGTTTCACGTTCCAGCGATCCTGGGCCATCTGGCGATCGTTTTCAGCAAAATCCAGAGCTCGTTCTAACGACGTTCTCTTGGAAACGACGGAACTGGTAGAACATGATTCGGGATGTTTGCAGAATGAAGAAATTGAACTGGAATTGAAACTCCTCAACGACTTCCAACAACATCGACACCGCGTTGGTTTTCTCGGAGCACCTAATGGTTTCCAAAATCTGCTGACTCAGCAACACGCTTTTCGGAATTCACGGTCTCGCGTCGATGCTAACAGTGTCTGTCCATCCCCACCCAGTAGCACTCCCACAAAAAGAATGGTACTAAGGAGTAACGATTGGCAAAGATATCACCACATTCTTGACGGTCTTTACGAGTTCAACACGGCGCATGCGCACTACACAGAAGCGGGTTTTGTTCTGTGTGAGCATGCGCAGTTGTGTACTTCATCTAAGGACGGGTCTCAGGAAGAAGAAGAAGACGACGAAGAGGAGTGGCGACGTGTGGAGCAGCTCCTCTTGCGAGCCATCGAAGTGTTCGACCTCGGAAGGACGTGGGAATACGCGATAGACATCTGCGAATACCTCTCTAAGATCTACAAAACGCAATTCTTGTACGGAGAGCTGAGTTTGCTCTTACAGAAACAGGCGAACCTCTACCGTAAGATACTTCAAGAGCCGCGAGCTAAACCATGCTATTTCATGGTTCAGTTCCTCGGAGGTGATTTCCCAGAGGTTTTCAGCAACAAGAGATTCGTCTTACGCACTGAAACGCGTCAGGACGAGTACGACCTTAGTCGAATAATCAGTTACGAGTTTGCGGGTGCTAAACGACTGAGCGATGACATGGACCCGAATGAAACAGTGTCGACGGATTTTCAGAGAGGTTACAAATTGTTCAAGCTGAAACAGGTTCCGAGTGTGTCGATTACAAACCCGGGTTCTCGGAAATTACCCGACGCCGTGCAGTTTTTTCACCGATATAACAACATCGGCTGTTTCGAAGTTGTAGGAAGCTGTGATGGAGAGTCGAAACCGTGTCAGTATCGATTCGAGTTTGCCATCAATATCGAGATGGGCTCAAGTGAAGAGCTAGACGGTAGACGTATTGAATATTCATGAGGATATTAATATTCATACGGTGCACGGATTTAGCAGACATAATGAATGTCAATATTCATTTCTAGTCTATATTCACATTATCAATTATTGTGATCATTCATTTGAGTATACGTTATGATTATTAATATTAAAGATGTCTGTGAATTTGTGAATTCACATGTTTTCTGTGACTACTAACATGAATGTTAACATAAACGCTAAACCATGTCTACGAGTGTGACACAGCTTTTGAGCCAATCATTAATTAATTATCTAATAGGGTTATTAATAGTTTTAAAGCGAATTTTTCTTTGCCTCGGCATATGAGGGCGGGTGGCCAGTCCTCTCCCTCGCCGTCTCTCTTCTCACTGACAGTGGATGGTCAGGGTACTTATGATAGCTGAGTTGCCTAGACCATAGGGGATGCAGGTGGAGCAGATATCTCAAAGCAAATTTCTGCCCTGGTGGGGATTTGATAGCCAGACCTCTCAGCTGACAGTCCAGCACACAAACCACTACTCTCAAACATAATATGGGTCTATTGTAGGTAAGTGCACAATCCATTCTTTGATTGTTATTAGTAACGGATGTTAATTAACTTGGTAGAAATACAGGAAGATGACGTGAAAGCACTACATAAATTAATTTAAGTAATTAAATTGATAAGCAAGTAAATTAAATATATTATTACTTAAGAGTGTCTTGCTTCCATTTTCAAAAGCGTTTCGCGAAGTTACACAGATCAAAAGAAGTTTTAGAAAAATGATTTATACTTCAGTCAATCGGTTGCGCTGTCTGGCGAATAAATAAGGTTTCAGAAGACTTATGTGTAACTGTGTATGTACGTATACAAATGCATGTATGTATGAATGTATGTATGTATGTATGTATGCATGCATGTATGTATGTATGTATGTATGTTATGTGTGTAATGTATGTATGCATGTATGTATGTATGTGTGTTTTCATGTATGTATGTATGTATGTACATGTATGTAAGCATGTGTGTATTTGTTCGTGATGATGATGATATTCGTTTTATTGATTCACCAGATGACAAACCGCACCGTGGCTTACAGAAAAATGAGTCAATAAGATAAGATTAGAAAGAGATTTATATAATGTGTTTAGAATGTTAAGTTTTACTTTTGTTGTTGGCTTAGATGGTTTAAATGCTTATATAAAGCCCTTGGTAGAAAGTTTTTTTTATTGTCCTTACAGGGCAGTTCAAACGTGTGTATATATGTGTGTAACTGTATATATCTGTGCATGCATGCACTAACGCACGAACGAAGAAATGAATCAATCAATTATTCGTTCCCTCATACATATCGCATCGTGCTTGATTAGCTGATGCATATAAAAGTGCACATTTATTTAAATGGATATTTAACTTCAGCAGAGAATATATTGCATGCTCCACAGCGCTTTGAGCTTAGGGGCCTACCTCGTACAAGGCACATTGCAACTGAAAGCATGGTTCATTATCCTGAGCAAACAGTTCAATAATATCGACAAAAATATTGATCTGTATCGACCACTGACGGTCCTAAGTGATTTACCTCTATTGAGCAATTGATCTCCAATGCATTCTTCAGTATCCCTTCCACGCTAATTCGATTAAATAATCCTCAGTCGTCAGTCAATCCGTTTGTCTCAAGATAGAGAGTCTGCTGGCAATCATAAGATATCGATCAACCGTCCTTCGCTCTTGATGCAAGAGATCGAACAAGCACTCGCCTCGTCTTGCCTCATACTGGCTACGGGCCTGGCGCCGACATCTCGTGGGCAATGCAGGTGGATATGTCATCGAGACAGCTTGCTTTGAGTATGGAGGATGTTGGCGGACCAGGCGGAGGTAGCGATGGAGCGGGCGAGACAACCAGCCGAAAACGGCCTCGGAGGCCTCCTGTACGTTCGCGTACTTCACTGACTTACCTATGAAACAGTCAAAAAGCAACGGTGACTCAAGGCAAGAAAGGTAAATGCAATTTACACGTTTTGCTACAGCGACCGTATGGCCATGATCCTGCTCGTTTTTCCGTGAATTGATAATAATAAAATAATAATAGTAATAATGATACTAATCTTCTTTATTGATTGAGTCTGACAAGCACGCAGTAAGATTACATTGAAACAGGACAATACACTAGAGATCTTAATTAGACACACGTTTTTGGCAGCAATGTAAGGTCCCCGTTCTAGAGGGGTTGGGGGTTGCGGGTATCGAACCGTGTTCTAATGTTCTCCTGGTCATAAGTGTTACCATTACTCTATTCCCCCTCCTTTCGGAGGATAAGGTCCTTAACCACTGCTGCCTGGTTGAATTGGCGTCACGCCATTTAAGGCTCCCGTGTAAGGACCGTGCTATAGCAACCGTATGACCTCGACCCTGGTCATTTTTCAGTGAATTGATCGGGGAGATCCTTCACCACCGCTGCAGCCCGTTTGAATTGGCGCCACGCCAGTAAGGTCCCTAGATACGGGTCGTGGTAGCCCGAGATTTAAATCTCTGAAACAAGCCACGCACCATCAGTAAACAATCTGCATCCTCACGCACGAATGTGCAAGGGACGTGCGCTCTAACCAATGTAGCTATCCGGGCCAGTGGATATGGTATGAGATGAGGTACACAGTAAGGTAAGCTCAGATAAGTTTGGTTGAGGTAAGGTAAGATACAGTGAGGTTCAAGTGCAAGTAAGGTACAGTCAGGTTAAGTCAGTTTAAGGTAAGATAGGTATGAGATAAAGCAAGGTATGTCATGGTGAGACTGGGTAAGGTATGGTAAGATAAGGTAAGGTTACAATGCAATCTTGCTGATTTTTTTTATATTTTAAAACTCATGCTAATAAATAACAAAAGAGCAAAACTATAATAGCTTTCGTTCCTAGCTGTATTGGATTGACAAGAAATGAGATGGGAATTACCGGAGATCAACTCAACTATTGAGAATTAAATATAATATATTCTTTAATTAAAGATTATATAATTAACAAATGGTAGCATGAATATTTCAAAGAGTCTTATGGAAAATTTCATAAATCAATTCAAACCCTCGTTTCCACGGACATTAAATCTATTGACACACCAAGGAAACAAGAGGTTCAAATTACTAGACTCAGGATGGGACGTGTTCTTAGTATTGCATGGCTGAATACTGTAGGCAAAGGTGAAATAGATCTCTGTCCAGAATGCCAATTATTAGAGACTATAGATCACCCAGTGTAATAAATGCCACATTTGAAGAATCTTACATGAAAAAAATGCTTAGAGAAAAAATTGACTTTACCACCAAGAATCGATTATCTGCCAGATGCTTGTATCTCGAAGCATACAATTAAATAATGAAAATTAGCGATGGGAAAATTTGATAAACATTGTATAAAATATAAACATTCCAAATATGTGATGTAAATAATACCTGTATATGCATATCTCTTTCTTTGACCCCTAAAGAGCACTATATAAATGCGTTTGATCAAATTTAAATTTATTAATAAATTGAGTTTCTCAGTAGGGTATATATCCAGTTATGAGTTGGAAAACTATGTTTCAGCTTCAATGTATAGGCTTAATTTTAACATATTAAAACAAATCTTTGTATTATATAACAATTATTGTCACTTGTTAATATTTAACGTTGGTAAATATTAAACTGGATTAAATATGAATAAATATGCTCAGAGCCTACTACGTAGGGGGGAAGGAAGCAGACTGCTTCCAATTTGTGCCAGAGGGGAAGTTTTCCCCCTGGCACAGTCATTAATTTCTAATAATTAGTGACTAATAAATTGACTTATTACTAATGATTCTTAAAGTATTGTATTGTGATGTATAAGTATTATGGGCCATGTAATATTTGCTGAGGTTACCGTACAGTGTCTAAGCGGTGTTATAGTGTATCATTATTATTTGTTTTCTTTAGCTATTGGCCATTATGTTCTGCTAATGTTTTAATGAAAGATGCAAAAAGTAATTATAAAATTGAAGAAAAGCATTAATAATCCTGTTGATTTATAAATTTCCAAAATATGGTACACATGTTGAAATATTGGGCAATACAGGACACTGTTCAGCAAATATATGGGGATTTTAATAATTGCATTATGAATGCACATTTCTGGTGTAAATGCAGCGGTAAAAGGCTCCATCCCTGCCTACTACAGTGTTATCCAGCCGACAGTTATTTTGCAGAAATATTTCAAGACCTGATAATCCAATTGTTCACTACACAACAATAATTGTAGCACTGAAATTTTGTGCCATATTTATTACAGCTTGTCCCATAAAATGTTTACAGTGCACTGGGAGCCCTACAGAAATTAGTTCAACAGTTCAGTTGAACTAAAATGTATAGTCTTCCAAAGCCAGTTTTCTTGCTCCAAAAATTCAGTCCTACAATTATTGTTGTGTAGTGAACAATTGGATAATCAGGTCTTGAAATATTCCTGCAAAATAACTGTCGGCTGGATAACACTGTAATAGGCAGGGATGGAGCCTTAAATGCGCTAAAACTACCTACGGCAATGTAGAAATCAAAACTTTTTCCGGGGGATGACCCCCGGACCCCCCACTTCAAGGGGAGGGGACGGGAGGGGAGGGGAATTTACAGAAGGGGTAAAGGGAGAGCGTGGAGTGGATTGGGTTGGGAATGGAAGGGGAAGGAGTGGGAAGGTGTAGTGGAGGGAGGGGAGGGGAGATAGGGGAGGGTTTACAGTAAGGGGGATTGCTTCCAGTTACAGGGGGGATAGTAGGCCCTGAATATGCTTAATAAATTGCTTGCAGTTGCAGATAATAATTGTGCGATGTGAAAACTTGTTTCTTCTTTTTGGGGGTTTGTAATTGATTTGTGATGCTTTAAGTATGTATGTAAATATGATATAGACGGCTTGATGTTAGATTAGTTAGGTTAGAAGCTGAAAATATTTGTAAATACTTTTATTTTTATTTTAAGGCCACCAAAATGTGAATAATAAGCCTTTGAGGCTACAAAATCAATACTAGAAAACAGGCTCGCCGAGAGTGGCGGGGGAGCAAATGCCCAGGGGCCCGGCACTTTTTAGGGGCCCGGGCCGGGCCCGCAATCAACTTATGAAAAATATTATAATCAGTTATACAAAGTTTATGATTTATGCCTTTAAAATGTATTATCTGACGCTTAACTACAATCAGTTTAAACTTCAAGCATCTGAATAAAATCATAGTTGTATATATATGTATATATATATGTATATGTATATATATATATACATGTATATATTATCGTACGGTCGTACACGCACTTTTATTATTTCAATTTGTGTTTTTATTTTATTTTATATTTTCATAAAGCCTAAAGATAGTTTAGAGGCCCGTAACTGCTCTGCCTAGGGGCCCGTAACTATTCTGCCTAGGAGCACGCGACTGTTCTGCCCAGGGGCCCGTGACTGCTCTGCCTACGGGCCCGGAATTTCTGTCGGCGGCCCTGCTCGAAAAGACAGCAACAGAACCTTTTATGGCCACCAAAAGAACCTCATGGCCAACAAAAGATCCTTTGGGCCAAACAGAAAGAGGAAAAGAGCTACATGGTCAAATCAATTATATGTGAGTTATATTAAATATTAATCTAAGTATTATCAAAAGCTCAACATCAACCATTTGCTACCATCACCGTCTCGATAACCTGTCAGAAACGAAAACAACCAGGAGAAAAGGAAACGAAATCTATGGATGAAAGATATATGAAAATGAACTGAACTATGTCAATCAACTTTAAAGACGTCGACGGCCTTCGTAATTATAAGATGTCGTTAATCAATGGGTTATTACCATAGGCGTAGACTCTGGGGGTCAGCCGGGGCACGTGCCCCCCAATAATTGAGGAGCCGGGGCAATGCCCCCAAAAAAATCGAGAGGAGAATTTTTTCAAATATTAAAATATTATGTTTCAATATAGACAAATTTCTTCAGAAACAGAAAAACAGAGACACAGAACTGAAATACTATTAGAAGTTCATAATGAAAACAAAGATTTATTTTTATCTTCAGTATCTTCAATATGAAAAAATTTTACATGTAAACAAAACGCCCCATTTCTTACGCATAAACGTAACACCAGAAGTAGCCTATTATGGGAGCAGCACTTGGATACGCATTAACGTAACACCAGAAGCCTCTGCTGACTGTCCAGACCAGAGGTGAAAAAGTTTTTTTTGGATTTTGGTTCTAAATTATAAAAAAGAAAACCACAAAATTTGTTTAAAAAAATAAATCTCTTATTTTTGTAGAAGTTATTTTAATAACATTGATTTAATGATTTTTATTTTTCGGAAATCGCAACTGAATGAAATTGAGTTGGAGCTCTTGTTCATGCCATTTTTCATGATTTATGTGATCAGAAATCCAAAATCTTAAAAACAACCAAAACAACAAACACCAAAAAGAAACGAAAAAACAACAACAAAACAACTTTTCATCTTGAAAAAATCTTTTTTTTGTCCAGACCCCATGCCTCCCCCAATATTTTGGACAAGTTTACGCCAGTGATTATTACTACGCATCACATCCGACATGTCAAACAGTTTCTGTTTACGACGCACTGTCACTACGAAGATAATTAGCGTCACCCTCTTCCTTTATCCAGCCGTGGGGACGGTGGGAAAACCAAAACAGTGGACCATCGCGTATCCCGTGAAACACAGTTATAAGGACTGTTAGAGAGTAGAACACCGATACAGTTTGCATTAAGCTGGTATTATCTTTGCTCTGTGGTTGAGACTCTTCACGTCATACATGTTGGCCTATATGGAGTGCGAACGTGTGTCAACCAGGAAAATATAACCTTTACTGATTCAGAATATGGAAAGCGTTTCTGAATTCATCGTAGGCACTTGTCAGTTGCTTCTGAAGTCGTTTAGTGATGTTTTTGATTACAAGCAATTTTCATATTCATTTCAACCTGATGACTACCGTTATAACTTGCTAAGTGGCAGTTCTCCTGAATTCTACATTCGACCTATAAATTCATGCATCGAAGACATAGATCTTATGCAATCCAGCGGTAATCATCTGGCCTTCACAGACGACATTCCGGTTTTACCAGACGATATGCGTGGCTATCTCGACACGGTGAACTGTTACCAGATTATGCCACACCACGATTACCCTGGGTTTGTTGCGCTACGTGATATGGGAAAGATGAGGTATATCTGGCGTCGTAAGAAGTTTACATTTCAGCAGGCTAACAATGGAAACTATTTGATGGCAGGTAATGTGACGTTTCTGAGGAACTATCGTGACCAAATTAATTTGAAGAAACGCGTGGTTGGTCCAGCGCTTAAGTGCACGTCGGAATATATCTGTTATGATGTTGTTCAATCCATATGGTGCCCACAGTGGCCAGAAGAAGCCAAACATTGGCACTTTCGACGAAGAAATTACGGATGGCCAACATGTGCCAACATCCGAAATATAGTACAGAATGGTTGTTTTCTTGTATATGCAAAACATCCTGCTTGCAGAAATGATTCTTACCAGTGGAGGCTGTCATTTTCCAATGCGGAGTTGTGCTTAATTCAGAGTTGGACTCCAATTCAGCAAACTGTCTACCATATGCTCAGATTCTTAGCCAAAAGAGAACTGATCAGAAAAGATTCCCCGAAGGAAGATGAAGTTCTCTGTATATACCATTTCAAAACACTGATGCTGTGGTCTTGTGAGGAGATGTCACCTGAATGGTGGAATTCCACTTCTGTTATTGAAATATGCTGTTATTTATTGCGAAAGCTCTCAGAATGGCTAAAGAAAAGATATTGTCCGAACTATTTTATTCCTCAGGCAAACTTATTTCATGAGCGCATGAATCAGAAAGTAGTTGATGAGACTATAAAACGTTTGAATGAATTCTACAATTTCAACAATCTCAATGGTTGGTTTGCAGGTGAGTACATAAAGCCAATCTTGAAGAAGTTGTTTACTTTTGAAGAATCAATGGAGTCTGTGATAGATTATGGTCAGTATAAAGTGGGTGTCTGCCAAATCATGGATGCTGGGAAGCTCAAACGTTTGGACTCTAATTTTTTCGCCCTATTTACCGTGTATGCTATGTCTGCTTTTCATGCAGTCGACCTGGAACCAAATTACGCTTTTCGCCAAGGCATGTGTTCTATGTCTCCTCGGAAGAGTTCTTTATCGCAGATAGCTAACCCAGGTGGCTATCTATGTGCAGTAGGGTTATCATCAAATTTCCCACAATTTGAAAAAGTGTTGTTCATTGTTCATGCCTCCATTAGACTAGAATTTAAGGAAACTACATACGATAATGAAAATTTTATTGGATTAATCAAAGGAGTTACATTTCAACCGAAATTCGTAAGGTCTAACCATCATAATTTTCCAAAACCCAGTAAAACAAATCTCGACAGAAGTGGCGTCCTTCTCTTGAAAGCTCAAGATCTTATGGAAAATTTAGCTGAGTTGAATAGTCCTCAGGAATTTAAACTGGTATCTCAGTTGTCAAAACAACTTCTTACAAATGCACTGAACTGCGACGATTTACAGTCACGCGTTATCCGAGAGGTGGCTTCCGTCTACATGGCTGCTTTTCTTTTCTCGGACACGGATTATGAAGCTGCTATTGAATTTTGCTCGACAGTTATTATCAATAGAACGGCTGATTTTAACGAGCAAGAGAAGTCGGACGAGGAAGAGAAGGAAGAGGTGTGGGAGAAAGAAACGTTGAATGCAGGATGTTTGTTCTTCATTGATGACGTTGTTAGAATCATTGGATTTTACCTTCTTTTCATCCAGATAAAAGATAATTTTAAGTACGAGGGGAAGCGGTATCTTCTTGATCTGCGTCTAACCCCACAGGTGTTTGCTCACCTTTTAATAATTCTATCAGATGAAAGAAGACCTAGACCGTTTAGACATAGATGCGACTTGCAAACGCCAAAGTTTGCGTTGGATGCAATTTTAATGAATTTAATAAATCGAAAATCTTCTGAAATATCAAGGAAGACAAAAACTGTTTTACGCGTGTATCAGAGAAAAAACGCAATTAGTAAATCAGAAGCGTCCAATAAAAGCTCTGTTCCAATTGAAGACCTCATTCAATTGCTCATGGAATATTCCTTAGAAAATGTGGATTCACTTTACAATGCGATCTGCAAAGAGTTTGACGTGCACTGCAATACAGCTGACTGTTACCGTGCTGCGTATCTATACAAGTACCATAAATATCCTGAAGTCTTGCAATTGTGCGATCGAATTCTCAGTGAGCCAGATATCCAGGGCAGCTCGGAGGGCTTTACATGTTTTGCAAATTTAATTATGGTGCTGCCACCACTTGACTCTTATTTCGACAGCGACATTCAACGTTTGCTTGGATTCCACATACTTGTTTGCTATCCATCGTCTATAAATGCAGAATTTCAGAAAATAGACGACAATCCTACGTCTACCATGCTGCAGTGGTGGACTATAAAATGCCATCATTTTCTTGGAAAACATTTCCTAGCAAGATATTTGAAACTGAGATGTCTTATGGTCTGTAATCATTCGAGCTCAGAAGTAATGCTGGCATTTTTAACACTGAGACCACGTCGTCCACTTGAGTACATCATCAGGTTCTTTCTTCAACGAAACTTCAGAATGTTCAGTAATAGTCCTCGGATTGTAAAATACCTTTGGGACTTAAGCGTAATCCGGAAAAAAGCTACAGCCTAGGGCCTCACAATTTCCAGGAGCCTTAAACTTCAGACTTTTGAGGGGGCTTTCTGATTGTTTGCGTACTATGTATGTACACATAATTTAAATTTTTCACTTCAAATGCCTTGCTACCAAATATTTAAGTTTTCAGGCTTTGTGAGACCTTCTGGTGTATTTCTTTAACAAGGGGCCTCTAAGCTTTTTGTTGGTTAGGGTTTCACTAAGACTGACCCAGACATTGACTACAGCTGCTGCTTTCTTCAAGTTATATTAATAATTATTTCTTAATGTCAGACAATAAAAATGATTTGTTCAGAAAAGTTTCTAAAATAATTGTTATGTTCGTATCAAGCTCTGTTGATGTCAATGTTGGAATTTGTGGCTCTGAAAAGCCATCTTACATCTGCACACATCATACGTTGCTTGGTTCAATGGAAATTCGACGACTGCAGAATGTATAATAATGTTGCTCAATTGAAATGATTCGTTCAGAAAACTTTTAAAAATAATGACAAATTTTCTACACTGCAATGCTTGAAATCTTTCAACATACGTTAAATTGGTTCTGTACTGCCGAGTACAAAATTTTTCGGATAAAAATGAAAACATGTACGTTTGGATGCATTGCCCGAAGCTAGCCTCTATGGAAAGGAGGGAGGAAATTGGGATCATAGGCGGATCCTATAGGACAATGCCTTCTGCAATCAAAGCTTAAGCAATCAGTACAAGAAAGAAAGGTGGTTGCAGAGGCCACTGTGTGGTCTGTAAAGGACGTCCCAAAAATTACATCTGCCTGTTTTGAACCATCCTTACCTTTGCCAACATTTGGCACAACGCTTCCCACCCTCTTTGAGGTCCCCTCTCCATCGGGGTATTGAGGCGTCGATTGGGCTATACGGATGATCTTACAGGGCTAACAGTACTATGGGATGGGTACCTTGATGCTGCATCAAAAAGACTCTGATGAGATCCAGCATTGTACAGACTGTCTGAATGAAGTTCTAGTGTTTAAGACCCTCGAGACTGTTGTCCATACGAAGGGGTGAAGGCGGATGTCGGTGAAAGTCAACATCTAGGGATGGAGAAATGTAGTCTGGCTAGATGGCAGCTCTAGACATTCTATGACCTGAGTTTTATCTGTGCAACGGAAACCGGATGCCCCGAACTGAAGCACAGAGACGATGCAGTTAGTATGTTGAAAACACAATGACAGTACATAACAGAATGTAAGAATGTAACGCAACACTCTATTACTAAGCGGGCTAACTGAACATCATTTTCTATCCTATTAGAATATGGAACACAACAATTCCGTGGACAGCAGGCCGAGAAAAAGCGTCATCTGTGCAACATGTGTTGCAAACACTTCGCACGTCTGCGGTTGTTTAGAACGTAATGCATAGGCCTATACATTTCAAACATGTGCTAGATGTACATGTTACATGATTAGAGAAAAACAGTTGACATCTTTCAGGCAAAAAACTTTTATCAAAAATATTCAGTCCTCCAACCTGGTCTTAAAGCGTCGAGCAGTGATATCTTGTTAGCATATGGCTCTGAATCTCTGTCTCTCTGTATCTGTATCTGTGTCTTTCTTCCTGGCTCGCTGTCTCTGCGTTTCTCTTTCTCTGTCTCTCTCGCTCTGCCTCTATATATATTTTGCCTCTCTTTCTATCTCTCTGTCTCTATCTCTTTGTCTATGTTTCTCTACCTCTGCCTCTCTGTCTCTGTCTTTCTGTCTCTCTGTCTCTTTTCTGCCTATGTCTTCGTATCTCCGTCTATCTCTCTGTCTGTGTCTCTCTCTCTCTTGTCCTTCCTCATCAATTCCTCTTGTGTCTTTCTCAATGCATACCAAAATAAACATCTCGCACACGAGGGACGGTCGAAACATTACATAAAATCCGTCGACAGATATCATATTGAGATTCAGCTACGGGAATTTCATGTGTAATTCCCCTCCATAGTTTTATCACACATTCGACATCCCTGCCCCTGAGGCCGGCCTTGCCCAGAACAAACGTGGAGGGGCGTGTCAACCTACCACCCACTCACCCACACAAGAAACACGCACCGAAACTTCGTCCCTAAGGCTAGAATTTCTTGAATTCGAAGATCCCAGGTTAACTTTGGCGACGTAACTCTGTCGCAGATTTCGGATCTGTATGTATCATTCCAATTGGTTGACTTAATTGTGGTTGAATGGTTGAATTAACTGCTTCACTTAAATCACTTTTAAGAACCGCTAAATCAATTTTCACATTTCGGAAGAAATTATTCTTACAGTACACAAAATTGCTTGCTTATTGCTGACATACTTTGAAAGGCCCATAATTTTGGGTTCCACCGGATTTCCATACATATTTACCCTTCCTATATTGGGTACATTGGAATAATAATAATCGTTCCTATTCGATGCCGGTGGCTTCGTTCAACAAGCAGTGGAGATCCTCTGGTCCCACACTGCCGTACATCAACACGAGAGCACCGTACACTCACGTACGCTGTTCCATCCCTTTTGGAACAATCTTTCCGTTGTCATTCCAGCTGTCCCTCTGTTCAAATTACTTTTCAAGCTGTATTAAGACGCACCTGTTCATTTTTCTTAGACAGCCATGTTCATAGCGCTTTCGAGGGTTTCAGAAAATGCTCTTTATAAAAGTCCAGATAAACACATGTGATTTTCGACCAGTAAAAATCAAAGCGTCCGTTCTCGCGTTGTTTGTCCACTGGGCTTTAAAACAAACCCTGCTGTGTTTAAGCCGCTTGAATCCTGCGTCAAACACAGGTACGGTATTTCGCGTACGGTAACGAGAAGGCGTTCCGGATCCCTGCGAATTTCGAAACTCGTGCAGTTCTCAGCGGATGCGTTGAGCAGTTTATCACTGAAGAGGGTCCACTCGTTTTCCCCTTCCCCTGTTCTTGCTCCAAACTCCCAGTTCCATATGGTGCCAGGCCAACAGGTGTCTGTAGCAGGTAGCATTCGAGAAAGGAGCGCGTCGACATCTCGTGGGCGATGCAGGTGGATATGTGATCGAGTACAGCTTGCTTTGAGTATGGAAGATGTTGGCGGACCAGGCGTAGGTAGCGATGGAGCGGGCGAGACAGCCAGCAGAAGACGGCCTCGGAGGCCTCCTGTACGTTCGCGTACTTCACTGAATTACCTATGAAACAGTATAAAAGCAACGGTAATTTACGGCAAGAAAAGTAAATGGAAATGTACACGTATGTCTATAGCGACCGTATATGGCCTTGACCCTGCTCGGTTATCAGTGAATTGATCGGGTGAGATCCTTCACCAACGTTGCCCGTTTGACTGGTTGCCACGCCATTTAAGGTTCCCGTTTACGGACCGTGCTAGAGCGAACGTACAACCTCGACCCTGTTCCTTTTGCAATGAGTTAATCAGACGAGATCCTTGATCCTTCACCACCGCTGTCCGTTTGAATGGGTGCCACGTCATTTAAGGCTCCAGGGTACGATCCGTGCTAGTCCGAGATTTAAATCTCTGAAACAAGCCACGCACCATCGGTAAACGAATCAGCGTAGGACATGCGCTCTACCCAATGTAGCTATCCGGGCCAGTAGATAGGGTATGAGATGAGGCACACAGTACAGTAAGATAAGTTTCGTTGAGGTAAGGTAAGATAGAGTGAGGTTCAAGTGCAAGTAAGGTACAGTCAGGTTAAGTCAGTTAAAGTAAGATAAGGTATAAGATGAGATAAAGCAAGGTAAGTCATGGTGAGATTGGGTAAGGTGTGGTAAGATAAGGTAAGGTTACAATGCAATCTTACTGAATTTTTTGTATTTCAAAACTAATGCTAATAAATTACAAAATAGAAAAATTAAACTAGCTTGCATTCCTAGCTATATTGAGCTGACAAGAAGTGAGATGGGAGACTCTTTAGCAGTCTGGAATTACCAGAGATTAACTCTACAAACTATTTAGAATTAAATATAATATGTTCTTTGATCAAAGATTATATAATTAACAAATGGTGGTATGAATATGACAATGAGTCTTAAGGAAAATTTTATAAATCGATTCAACCTCTTGTTTCCACGGACATTAAATATATGGAAGCACCAAGGAAACAAGAGGGTCAAGTTACTAGACTCAGGACGGGACGTGTTCTTAGTAGTGCATGGCTGAATATAGTAGCCAAAGGTGAAACAGGTCTCTGTACAGAATTCAAAGTGTTAGAGACTATGGATCATATCTTAACCCAATGTAAAAATGCAACATTTCAAACATCTTACATGTAAAATGGTTAGAGAAAAAACTGACTTTACCACGAAGAATATATTATCTGCCAGATGCTTGTATCTCGAAGCATATAAATTAATTATGAAAATTAGAGATGGAAAAAGTTATAAACACAATATAAAAATATAAATATTGCAAATAATGTTATATAAATAAAGCATATATATACATATCTCTTGCTTTGATCCCTAAAGAGCACTATGTAAATGCGTTTTATCAAATTTGAATTTATGTATAAAGTGAGTTTCTCAGTAGGGAATATGCAGTATTAGTTGGAAAACTATGTTTCAGCATCGTTGTATAAACTTAATTTTAACATATTACTACAATCTGTGTATTAAATGACAATCATTGTCACATGTTAATATTTAACACTTGTAAATATTAAACTGTATCAAACATGAATAAATTAATTGCTTGCATAGAATTGTCTGAAGTGAAAACTTGTTTCTTCTTTTTTGGGGGGTTTGTAATTGATTTGTGATGCTTCAAGTACTAGATAAGAACTGGGTACTTTGTTTGCTATAATACTGAACAGTGTATGTAGGCCTAAATATGATATAGATGATTTGATGTTAAATTAGTAAGGCCAGAAGCTCTAAATATGCGTAAATAATTTTTTTTATATTTTTAAACGACCCTAAAGGCCACCAAAATATTATTATTATTATTATTGTTAAGGAGCTTTTATATAGTGCCCCTTCAAGGTGATCTACTTAGGAGCGCTCCTAGTCCAACCACGGCTAAAGAGAGTAGTTTTCAAGTGTCTAAGAAACAAGGTACAGTGAGTCATAGGGACCAGGCGGAGTGCAACAGGAAGGCCATTCCAGGTTGCGGGGCCAGCGACCGAAAAAGAACGGCGCTCCATAATGAATTATAAGCCTTTGAGGCTACAAAATCAATACTGGAAAGGAAAACAAAAAGAACCTTATATGGCCACCAACAGAACATTATGGTCAACAAAAGAGACTCTGCGCCAAAGAGAAAGAGGAAAACGCCACATGGTCAAATCATATCAAATATTATTCTAAATATTTACAAACGATCAACATCAACCTCATTTTGCCCAACATCACCTTCTCAACAACCTGTCAGTCACGAAACCAACCAGGAGAAAAGGAAACGAAACCTATGGATGAAAGATATATGAAAATGAACCATATCAATTAACTTTAAAGACGTCGACGGCCTTGATAATTATAAGATGTCGTTAATCAATGGATTATTACAACGCATCACATCCGACATGTCAAACAGTTTCTGTTTACGACGCACTGTCACTACGAAGATAATTACCGTCACCCTCATCCTTTATCCAGCCGTGGGGACGGTGGGAAACCCAAAACAGTGGACCAACCGCATTTGTCAATTGTATCGCGCATCGCGTATCCCGTGAAGCACACCGTAAGATGTCGTTAACCAATGGATTACTACTATGCATCGCATCTGAAATGACAAACATTTTCTGCTTACGACACACTGCGATTACGAATATAATTAACGTCACCCTCTTCCTTTATCGAGCCGTGCGAAAAGGAAATAGCACTCCGACCGCATTTGTAAATTGCATCGCTGTAAGAAAGTAGAACACCTACACAGTTTGCATTACGCTCGTATTATCTTTGCGCTGTGGCTCAGACTCTTCACGACATATAATCATATGTATACGGAATGCGAATTTGTCTCAATCAGGTAAATATAACCTGTTTGATTCAGAATATGGAAGGCGTTTCTGAATTCATCGTGGGAACCTGCCAAGTGCATCCTAAGTCGTTTATTGATGTGTTTGATTCCAAACAATTTTCATATTCGACTTCACCCGATAAGCTCGAGTGTGACTTTCTAAGTGGCAGCTTTGTTGAATTCTACATTCAACCCCTGCATTCATGCATCGACGACGTAGACTTTATGATATCCATCGGTAATGAGCTCGCCTTCACAGACGACAATCCGGTTTTACCAAACGATATCCGTGGCTATCTCGACACAGTGAACTGTTACCAGATTATAGCAAACCCTGACTACCCAGGGTATGTCGTGCTACAACATTTGGGGAAAATGAGGTATAACTGGTGTTGCAAAAAGTTTAAATTTCAGCAGTCTAACGATTCAATTTATTTGATGACAAATAAAAATAATATTATGAGGCTTGAGGAGACCTATCGTGACAAAAATTCAATGGAAGAACGAGTGGCTGGTCCAGCGTTAAAATACACGTCGGATTCCAACGCGTGCTGTGACTTAGTTCAATGCATTTGGTGCCCACAGTGGCCGAAAGAAGCCAAACATTGGCCCTCTAGACGAAGAAATTACGGATGGCCAACAAATGCCAACATCCGAAATATAGTACAAAATGGATGTCATCTTGTACATGCAACACATCCTTTTTGTAGAAATGATTTACTCCAGTGGAGGCTTTCGTTTTCCAATGCAGAGTTGTGCTTAATTCAGAGTTGGACTCCCGTTCAGCAAATTGTCTACCATATGCTCAGATTCTTTGCCAAAAGAGAATTAATCAGAAAAGATATCCCGAAGGAAGATAAAGTTCTCTGTGTGTACCATTTTAAAACACTGATGCTGTGGTCTTGTGAGATGATGTCACCTGAATGGTGGAATTTCACTTCTGTTATTGAAATATGCTGTAATTTATTGCAAGAACTCTCAGAATGGCTAAAGAAAAGATTTTGTCAGAACTATTTTATTCCTCAGGCGAATTTGTTTCATGAACGCATGAATAAGATAGTAGTTGATAAGACTATAAAACGTTTGAATGAATTTTCCTTCTTTTGCAACCTTAATCGTTGGTTTGCAGTTAAGTACATTAAGCCAATCTTGATGAAGTTGTTTTCTTTTGAAGAAACAATGGAAACTGTGACAGATTGTAGTCAATACAAGCTGGATATCTGCCAAATCATGGATGCTGGGAAGCTCAAAGGATTCAATTCTCAGTTTTGGTGCGGATTCTGGTTTTATGCTGTTCATGTTTTTCGTGCAGTCAAAATGTCAACGGGTTATGGATTCCGCGGACGCCTAAGTTCTCTTAGTCCTATGAGGAGTTCTTTATGCAAGAACCTTAACCGTGGTGATTTTCTATCCACAGTAGAGTTCTCGTCAAGCTTTCCACAATTTGGAAAAGCGTTGCTAATTCTGACTGCCTCCAATGCATTAGAATTTAACCAAACTACATACGATAGCGAAAGTTTCATTGGATTTATCAGAGAAGTTACATTGCATCCGAATGTCGTAAGGTCTAAGCATCATAATTTTCCAAAACCCAGTAAAACAAATCTCGACAGAAGTGGCGTCCTTCTCTTGCAAGCTCAAGATCTTATGGAAAATTTAACTGGGTTAAATAGTCCTCAGGAATTCAAACTGGTATCGCAGTTGCTAATAGAGCTTCTCAGAAATGCGTTGTACTGCGACGATTTACAGTCACGTGTTATCGAAGAGGTGGCTTCCGTCTACATGGCTGCTCTTCATTTTTCGACCTCGGATTATGAAGCTGCTATCGAAGTCTGCCCGACAGTTGTTATCAATAAAACGCATGATTATGATGAGGAGGATAAGGAAGAGATGTGGGAGAAAGAAACTTTGAACGCAGGATGTTTGTTTTTCATTGACGACATTGTTAGAATCATTGGATTTTACCTTCTTTTCATCCAGGTAAAAGATAATTTAAAGTACGAGGGGAAGCGGTATCTTCTTGATCTGCGTCTTACCCCACAGGTGTTTGCTCACCTTTTAATAATTCTATCAAATGAAAGAAGATCTAGGCCTTTTAGACTTATATGTGACTTGCAAACTCCAAAGTTTGCGTTGGATGCAATTTTAGTGACTATAATAAATCGAAAATCTCCTGGAATGTCAAGGAAGAAAAAAAATATTTTACGCGTGTATCAGAGAACTGATCCAATTAATAGATCAGCAGCGCTCAATAAAAGCTCTGTTCCAACCGAAGACATCATTCAATTGCTCATGGAATATTCCTTAGAAAATATGAAATCATTTTACAATGCGATCTGCAAAGACCTTGACATTCAGTGCAATACAGTTGACTGTTACCGTGCTGCGTATCTGTACAAGTTCCGTAAATATCCTGAGGTCTTGGAATTGTGTGAACGAATTCTCAGTGAGCCAGATCTCCAAAGCAGTTTGAAGGGCCTTACATTTGCAAATGTAATGGCGCTGCCACCGTTCGACTCTTATTTTGATAGCGACATTCAATGTTTGCTTGGATTCCACACACTTGTTTGCTATCCATCGTCTTTAAATGGAGATTTTCAGAATACAGACAATCTTCCGTCTACCTTTGAGAAGGTTTTAGTTTCTGTAATTTGTTTTTGGAAGGCTTACATTATAAAATGGCATTATTTTCTTGGTAGACATTTCCTGGCAAGATATTTGAAACTGAGATGCCTCATGGACTGTAATCATTCGAGTTCAGAAGTAATGCTGGCATTTGTGGCATTGAAATGCCATCTTCCATTTGAACACATCATACGCTTCCTTCTTCTACAAAAACTTCGGCATTTTCAGTAATAGTCCTCAGTTTTTATAGAAGTAATACAGAAATGATTGGTTCAGAAAAGTTTAGAATATTAACGTTAAGTTGGTATCAAGCTTCGAATTAATGTTGGGATTTGTGATTCTGAAAAGCCTTCTTGTAATTGAACATGTCATGCATAATGATAAGTTGTTTCGTTCAAAACAAATTCGTCAACTGAAGAATTGTAATATTGGCGCACAATAGAAGTGTCTCGTTCAGAGGTTTAAGACAAAAATATTAAGTCGAGATCACTATTTCTCGAAATTGCGCTGCTTGAAATCTTTCAACACACTTTAAATAACCTGATGGTTCTGTGCTGCGAGTAAAAGGTTTCTTTTCCTAAAAAGGAGAAACTTTAAGTTTGGATGCCTTGCCCGAAGCTAGCCCCTTATTGGAAGGGAGAGAGGAAGGAAATTGGAATCCGAGAGCGGATCCAGTGGGACTTTACCTCCTGTATTCAAAGCTTAAACAACCAGAGCAAGAGAGAAAGCCAGTGTACAGAGGTGGTTTTAGAGGCAAATGTGTGGTCTCTAAAGGACGTCCCAAAAATTACATCTGCTTGCTTTTGAACCATCACTACCTTTGTCCACATTTGGCTTAACGGTCCCCACCCCTTTTGAAGTCCGCTATCCATCGGAGTACTGAATCGTCGATAAGCTCTGCTGATGATCCTACAGGGCTTGCAGTGTTATGGGATGGGTGCCTTAATCAGCAAAAGAACTCTGCTGAGACCCAGCATTGTATAGTCTGTCTGATTGAAGTTCTAGTGTTTAAGACGCAGACCTAAGCCTACTGAAGTAACTACAGTGCCCCAATCTGTATTCCGATAACTGTATTGGGCGCTACCCTTCCCTTGTGAGCAACTGCATGACCCCTCCTTCTTTCCCCTCATTACGGAAACCTTGATGTAAGACCCCATGCCCCATCACCCTAAACTGAAATGGCCCTGGCTTGCCACGGTAATACGAGGTTGGGAATCCTACTGCAGTAGGCCTACGCACAAAATTGCTTTAGTTTGAATCAATGACTCATTGCCTGTTGTGTGCCAAAGCCCTCCAACCCGGTAGCAAAGTGTCGTGCAGTCACGTCTTGTTAGCATAGAATTAAGTAGATCTGTAAGCATTGCTTCAAAGGTCGTATTTCTTAATTAAAACTGTTTGCGCGAGGTGCTGTTTTGTTCGTACGGAATGTTTCAAGCGTTTGCATTAAATGTTCAGCTGGTCGTGAGGATGTTAAGTAACACCAAATCTAGTTGGTACCTGCCAGTTAGTTACTAACCATGCAATACCAGACTACCTGTGCCAACACAGTCAATCTTTTCGGGTTGGTATAGTTACGAACGCAAAGCGAAAAGTTAAGGGGTCGTCCATACAGGATGCCTCTAAAATTTGACCCACTTTGCACCCCCGGACCGTTGTCTGCATTGGGCGTTACACGTGTTGATTTTTCAGAGCTAGCCACGCCTCAGGGTGGGGTACTAGGATCCTATGCAACACAGACAGCCTGATCGCATTTGGTCTGTAATGCACAGGCTGTCTAGAAATAGGTCTTTGTTCCAGTTTTATATGCAAATATACACATTGAATTTTACTACTTTTATGCCTCTGAAGAAAAGCATCAGAAATGAGTCAAGAGGTCGTAAGGATATTATTTTGCCGAGGCTCAAACAAAGACGCTATGGCAATACAACTCGACAGTAGGCCTACACCTGCTATCCTTCCCACTTACAATATCTTATTTGAGAATTTATAAAGCGCCGCATTCCGAGCAACCTATTCAGAGGCACACCCAGCGTTACAGCCCCTTGGGAGACTTAATGCCACTATAGAAGGAGAACAGCCATGGGTATGAAGCGTTAGCGAATTCATTTTCTTTTCCCAGGCACATGAAGGCGGATGGCCACTCTTCTCCCTGGCCGTCTCATTTTCCCACTCACAGTGTATGGTCATTGGTTAGTATATTCGTTATAGCTGAGTTGGCTACGGTGCTCAAATGGCGCGCAGATCTCACAAAAAATTTCTGCCCTGGCGGGGATTTGAATCCCCGACCTTTCTGTTGACAGTCGAGCATTCTGACCACTAGGCTTTTGACCGAGTACGCGGCTGCGACATTGATTTATCATTCGGAACAAATGAGAAGATTAAATGCTAAGGACAAGTTGTGAAAACATTTGGAAACATGCGGCATAAAAGTGGCGTTTATGCAGAATTAACGATTTATAAACTTGCTCTATCTTGCAAATAATAATGTCAAATCGTGGGGACACGGTACTCGTGAAGCGGTTAGGAATTGCAAGATTCTATGATGAACATAATTGCGCTATCTACGCCGATGCTGAACTAAGTGGAAGAACTGTCCGTTAAAATTTAGTTCTGCTAAACACCGCAGAAAACAGGGATACTCCAATTTTCTACTGAACATTATTGGAAAAACATTAAATTCGGCTATGTTGACTTCAAAGAGAATACATTCCAAAGGGCGAACTTCGGTATTAGTGAATTACGAATTCGCAGCACGAGCCGCCGGGATCCCAAGTTCAGGTCGACGACTAACAACATGCAAACGATTTTATTCTGATCGATCCCCTGCCTAAAGGTGAACGACTCTGCCAGGCCTTCGAGTCAAATCGAGCGACATAACCGATGATATCTTAGCAAAGAAATGCGATAAATGAACCAGCGTTTAGTCGCTGTGAAACGTCCAAAAACTGCAATGGCAGGCCATTCGTTTATCGGGAAAACTAGTTAGCGAATTCTATTGTGCATTCGCTCGATAAACTAATTTGGAAAAAAAGTATCTTTTTGAATACTGGTACGACGATCGGTTATCAATCGATCTTAGCACTTTAACGACGAGCTGCATTGGTTTCCCAGTCGCTTTTAGTACACTGTCGTCGTTAAAGGGTTAAATTGAAATAGCGTCTAGTTCCAGCAATGGGTCTTAATCTTGTAATAGAAACAGTAGACCTGTAAAATCTAAAACTGTACTTGGTGAACGAGCTTTTTCGGGGGCTGGACCTAAGTTTTGGAATTCCCTCCCTGTGTCTGCTCAGTGGCTTGTGTCATTTTCTGCTCAACTTAAAATTGATCTTTTCGGATTGTTTATAAGTAACAGGCTGTCTCTCTGTCTCGACGGATCGGTCTTCAGGATGTCGACCTGATTACGACTTGGCTTTGCGCACCATCGGTTGGTGCCTTGTGCATTAAACACCGGCGCTATTCAAGTTACTTGCCTAGATGTTATTTTGATTTGAAACTGGAAAAATTAACTCGCGCCTATTAAGTTCAAGAGAGGCAATGTCCCATCAGATTCGGCTGTTCATTAAGAACACAAAGGACGAAGCCTTTTATCATTATCAGTAAGAAGCGATAAACAGCTAGAAAAATGTTGTAAAATATGTGTTAAATGTTTGCTGTTTAAATTAGATCGGCTGGTCGATCGCTTTCCTGCATAATAATAAATGTTTGTTTAGTTGTGGTGTGAAACTTCGCGACCAGTGTTCACTGGTCATTGTAGTGTCGACACAGACCAGATCAAAAGAGAGGCAAATATAAAGGCATAGACCTATAGGCCATCCGACATACAGTGAGGCAGAAAAAACAGACATTCTGGTCAATGTCGACTGGCAGTGCATATTTTAACTGTATAACTAGTGGTACAATGTCTTGGTAGTTCTAGGGTTTGTCCCAGTAGTTTGGTTGCTTTGTCCCAGATAATACTCTACTGTTAATGTTATTTTACAATATTAAATTATTAACCTTCTAATTCGAAATATTCAAAGCATTGTCCACTCGCCTACGGCAACTATTTCCTGGAAGTAACGGGTCGCTGCCTACGGAAGCTATTGGGTGCCATGATATCAGTGACTCCATATTCCATGCAGGTAGAATGAGTGACCTCACAGTATACAACAATCCGAGAACGAGCCACCGTTTGTCAATGTCTTTGGATACTGCTAGTGATCGGTTTATTTAAAGCATTTTCCGTTTCCCTTTTGTTCTTCTCTTTTCCCTTTTTAATCGTTTTTTCTCTTTTTTCTTTCCTTTTTTCACATTGAGTATGTGATTTTTTCGTCTTTTCTCATTTTTGCTCATGATGATCAGAGTTCTCATGGCTGTAATAAGCACATATACGTGATTCAGCTAAAATATCATACCTCCTGGCCACCTCGTTCATGTTTAATCTGTACTCCGGTGTCCCTACTTAGCGGGATCCTTGATCCTTTCAGGGCCACCTTTTTTGTAGCCCCATATAACGATATTAATGCTGACGTTTTTGGTACTGAACTGGTTGCAAAATAAATTATTGATTGATTGAAATCACTCAATGGAGTTGGCATTGCATAGTTTGACCCGAAGCCATGCTAGCAAAGACAGATGCGAAGGGCATTCGGATCCGGACATTTACTCCTCTCTCTTTTTTGGACTTCCTCAGACTCGCATTGTTTGTCTAGAGGGTTTTGCGGTCGGCTGCACGCTTGGTTGGCGGTATTTCCAGGTTTGACCACGTCTCTGAATTTATGTGAGACGTTCTCCACTGGCTTCCTGTCCAGCATCGCATTCATTACAGGGTCTCCACCATGGCGTGGCATTGCGTCCTAGGGCGGGCCCCGGCCTACCTCTGCGAGCTTTTTACTTTAACTTCCGCTTGTGGGGGGCGCCGTGCCTTGCGCTCGGCCTCCCGGGGTGATTTTGCTGTCCCCTATGCGCGTACTGCAATGGCGCAGCGTAGGGCATTCTCTGTGGTGGGTCCTACCGCTTGGAACGACCTCTCTCTCCCTTCGCTCTCTCCCTAGAGACCTCTCAGGTACTTTCTATGGCCTTCTTAAGACCTTTCTTTTTGACCGGCCCTGGGTCGGGAGCGCCACTGAGTAGATTTCTTGAAGGGGCGCTATAGAAGTTCATTATAGATGGATAGATAGATAGATTTACGCCACGCAGTTCAACGCGCACAAGTTTTTCCGCAGGAACCGATCTTACCATCTGGGAAGTTGTTGTGACCGCACTCTGCTTTATCTAAAACAGTAATATAATAGCTGACTTATACTCTAGTTATACTATAGTTACATTCTATAAAATTAATGTTTGTTTGGTGAGTGGACCCATAGGGGTCCTCCGGGACTCCTCCCACCAAGCAAACATTTGTAGAATATTACTCATATTGTTTGCGTAACTAAAATAAAGTTGGTCGTGTTTGCTAAGTTAAAGCTATCATTGTTTGCTGTAGCTGCAGCTCCTCCACCTGGTCACAGTCACTCAGCCTGTCACTGATTTAGTCATATCAATTATTTTGGTGGTGTGGTTGGAGTATTCATGTCATATTTTCAAACTTCTATGCACAATTTATATATTTCGATATGCATGGTAATAGAAAGCAAATTTGGTTAAACAAAACTGGCTAAAACAGGCTCCATTTGGCAGAAAATACTTTAATATGCGTTGTCGGCTGCGGCTCCTTATTCAGCTGAGGTCCCTCAAACGGTCCGTACCCAATAGTCGTGGCTGATTTTGTCCTAGTAGTCATCCGTTAAAATGTGCGCTGTTGACTGGATAACCAAACCAGAAATTGTAAATCGGAGTAATAAATGTAAAAAGCATACTAAATAATAAGCAAGAAGCTTAAACACTGGAGTACTACAACTAGGCCTACTACTACTACTACTACTACTACTACTACTACTACTACTACTACTACTACTACTACTACTACTACTACTACTACTACTACTACTACTACTACTACTACTACTACTACTACTACTACTACTACTACTACTACTACTACCACTACTAATACAATTACTGCTACTTCTACCACCACCACCACCACCACCACTACTGCTGCTACTACTACTACTACTACTACTACTACTACTACTACTACTACTACTACTACTACTACTACTACTACTACTAGGCCTACTACTACTACTACTACTACTACTACTACTACTGCTACTACTACTACTACTACTACTACTACTACTACTACTACTACTACTACTACTACTACTACTACTACTACTACTAGGCCTACTACTACTACTACTACTATTACCTCCGCCACCACAACCACCCAGTGTGAGAATTGTAGAAAAAGTCTGGGGTTAGACTTTGATGAGTTTACTCCATGTAGAGTTGAATATTTTATTCGTATTTTGCAAACTTAGAAAATTCAAAAAAGCAATAGAAGCTTAAACATCGCCAGATATATTAGCGTAGGCCTATAATTAACATGGTCACAGATCTCAACATAAACCAGAGCATTACTTTACTATTAACCCACAAAGTGAGTTCTGAAAGAAAATGCTAAAATATGTGCACAATTAAAAGACGCTATGAAAACCAGAAATACTAGTTCTCTTATCTTTATTGCAAATTGAGGGGTCGGAAACGACCCCCTGGGGTGTGCAATGTAGACTTAACTGTGGGATCCTAAGAAGGACCAGAAGGTTTAAACCCCACCCCACAATTCTCACCCAGCAACCACCACTACTACAACGACGACGACTACGACTAATATTACTACATGTACTACAAAGATTATCTGACTGAATTGCTTAACTACTCATTTTCCAACTTGACTTAAATGATTTACAAAGAACCGTTAAAATGTGTCTTCACATTTTCGGAAGAATAATTGCTTGCTGAGTGTTGACATGCTATAAAACCTTCATAATTAGGGGTGCCACCAGATTTCCAAACGTAGGCCTATACTTACTCTTTGAATATTGTGTGCAATGTTATGCATTGGAATAATTATCTTTCGTATTTGCTCTCTTTCCTGGACTATATCTCGTATACCGGTTAATAGCTCAGCATGTCAGTTGCTATCTGACGTCACTGCTCACGTTGACCAATGACAGCATTTCTCGGACACCACCCGGCACGAGGCCTCGCATTACATGTGACATGATAAACAGTTTTTGCATATACGACGCTTTGTCATAACGAAGTTAATTTGCATCAACCTCTTCCTTTATCTAACCGTGCCAAATCGAAAATAGTAGATCGACCGCATTTGTCAATTGTATCGCGTACTAGGTGAGGCACAATCATCTATCTATTAGCGCTGTTAGAAAGCACAACACCGACTTGGTTTGCTTTAAGCTCGTATTACCTTTGCACTATGGCTGAGACTCTTCAGGTCAAACGTTATAGTACTGGTCGAATATGATCTGTGACTCAGACTATTCTAGTCATACATGGAAAGCGAACTTGTGCCAACCAGGAAAATATAACCTGTTTTATTCCGAATATGGAAGGTGTTTCTGAATTCATCGTAGGGACGTGTCAGTTGCATCCTAAGTCGTTTAGTGATGTTTTTGATTACAAGCAATTTTCATATTTTAAGGCACCCGATGAGTTCGGTTATGACTTTCTATGTGGTAGCTCTGCTGAATTCTACATTGAACCTATGAATTCATGCATCGAAGACGTAGACGTTATGATATCCAGCGGTGATCAGCTGGCCTTTTCAGACGACATTCCGGTTTTACCAGACGATATGCGTGGCTATCTCGACACGGTGAAGTGTCTCCAGATTATTCCAAACCCTGACTACCTTGGATTTGTTGAGCTACGGTTTTTGGGAATGATGAGTTACGACTGGTGTGACAAAAAGTTCAAAATTGAGCAGTTAAACGATCTCTTGTGTGTGATTGAAGTTAAATTCGGTTCGCCGAGGAACGAAGAATATGAGAGGAAATTTAATGTAGAAACAAGCGTGGCTGGTCCAGCGTATAAGATCGTGACCGACCGCAAATATTATTTTGACGTAGTTACATGCATATTATTCCATGCGTATGGTGCCCACAGTGGCGAAAGGAAGCCAAACATTGGCCCTTTCGACGAAGAAATTACGGATGGCCAACAAATGCCAACATCCGAAATATAGTACAGAATGGTTGTCATATTGTACATGCAAAACATCGTTTCTGTAGAAATGATTTACACCAGTGGAGGCTGTCGTTTTCCAATGCGGAGTTGTGTTTAATTCCAGTTCAGCAAATTGCCTACCATATGCTCAGATTCTTTGTCAAAAGAGATCTTATCAGAAAAGGTTTGCCAAAGGAAGATGAAGTTCTGTGTACATACCATTTTAAAACACTGATGCTGTGGTCTTGTGAGGAGATGTCACCCGAACGGTGGAATTCCACGTCTGTTATTGAAATATGCTGTAATTTATTGCGAAAGCTCTCAGAATGGCTAAAGAAAACATTTTGTCCGAATTATTTCATTCCTCAGGCAAACTTGTTTCATGAACGCATGAATCAGAAAATAGTTGATGAGACTATGAAAACTTTGAATGAATTCTACAATTTTAACAATCTTAATGGATGGTTTGCAGTTAAGTACATAAAGTTAATCTTGAAGAAGTTTAGTTGTGAAGAAACAATGGATATTGTGAAAGATTGTGGCCAATACCTGCCGGGTATCTTCCAAATCATGGATGCTATGAAACTCGAAGAATTTAACTCTCAGTTTTGGTCCGGATTCTGGGATTATACTAAATATATCTTTTGTGCACGCAAGGTGAAATCAGGTACCAGATTCCGCGGTCGCCGAAGTTCTCATTGTCCTCAAAAGAGATCTCGATGGGAGAAACATTACCGATGTGTTTTTCTATCTACAGTAGAATTCTCGTCAAATTTCTCACAATTTGGAAAGGTGTTGCTAATTGTGACTGCCTCCAATGCATTAGTATTTAAGGAAACTACATACGATAGCGAAAGTTTCATTGAACTTATCAGAGAAAGTACATTGAAACCGAAAGTCGTAAGGTCTAAGCATCATAATTTTCCAACACCCAGCAAAATAAATCTCGACCGAAGTGGTGTTCTTCTCTTGGAAGCTCAGGATCTTATGGAAAATTTAACTGGGTTAAATAGTCCTCCGGAATTTAACTGGTATCTCAGCTGTCAAAAGAGCTTCTAAGAAATGCGCTGTACTGCGACGATTTACAGTCACTCGTTGTCAAAAACGTGGCTTCCGTCTACATGGCTGCTCTTCGTTTCTCGGACTCAGATTATGAAGCTGCTATCTATTTCTGCTCGACAATTGTTATCAATGAAACGTCTGATTATGAGGTGGAGAGGGATAATGTGTGGGCAGTGGCGTAGCTAGGATATTTTGCGCCCGGGGACGAACTATGAATTTGGCGCCCCCTCCCCCCCCCCCGTTTTACTATTTCACATTTTCCACATAATCGAATGGCAATTTTAATTTTTTTAATGAAATAAAATATGAAAAATACAGACATACATGCATGTTTCCCCTTAGTGCTCAATGGGGCGCCAAAATCATACCTAAGAACTTATTTGTAAGTAATGAGGATATAATTGGATATATTTGGGGCGCTAAAATTAAATCTTATGCATTCATTTGTGATAAATTAGTTAAAACTGCATCAAAATTAAGAGTAAAATTATTTATCTTAACCCTCATTTTGGCGCCCCCTTCCCTTGGCGCCCGGGGACACATGTCCCCCCCTGCCCCCCCCCCCCCCTAGCTACGCCACTGTGTGTGGGAGAAGGAAACGCTGAATGCAGGATGTTTGTTTTTCATTGACGACATTGTTAGAATCATTGGATTTCACCTTCTTTACATCCAGGTAAAAGATAAATTTAAGTACGACAATAAGCGGTATGTTCTTGATCTGCGTCTAACCCCAGGGGTGTTTGCTCACCTTTTGATAATTTTATCAAATGAAAGAATACATAGGCCTTTTAGACTTATATGCGATTTGCAAACGCCAACGTTTGCGTTCGATGCAATTTTAATGACTGTAATAAATCGAAAATCTTCCGGAAAATCAAGGAAGACAAGAAATGTTTCACGCATATATCAGAGAGCTGATCCAATTAATAAATCAGCAGCGCTCAATAAAAGCTATGTTCCAATTGAAATCATCATTCAATTGCTCATGGACTATTCCTTAGAAAGTATGAAATCATTTTACAATGCGATCTGTAAAGTCTTTGACATTCACTGCAATACAGTTGACTGTTACCGTGCTGCGTATCTATACAAGTGCCGTAAATTTCCGGAAGTCCTGCAATTGTGTGAAGGAATTCTCAGTGAGCCAGATCTCCAAAGCAGCTTGAAGGGCCTTACATTTGCAAATGTAATGGTGCTGCCACCTCTTGACTCTTATTTTGAGTCAAGAGGTGGCGATATTCAATGTATGCTTGGATTCCGCACACTTGCTTGCTACTTATCGTCTTTAAATGGAGATTCTCAGAAAATTGACGATAATCCTACGTCTACCAGCCACAAGATTTTAATTTCTCTTAGTTATTACTGGAAGGCTTACACTGTGGAATCTGATTATTTTCTTGGAAGACATTTTCTGGCGAGATATTTGAAACTGAGATGTCATATGGACTATAATCATTCCACCAAAGAAGTAATGCTGGCATTTGTGGCATTGAAGTGGCGTCTTCCATTTGAGCTCATAATAAGTTGCTTTCTTCAACGAAAACTTCGGCATATTCAGTAATAGTCATCGGAATGTAAAACACTTTGGAGACTACAGACGCTCGGATTTAGTTATAAGCTTAAAAAAGCTGCAGCGTATGGCCGTATACATTCCGCAGGGGCCTGAAAATTCAGAACTTTGTAGGGAACTTTTAATTTTATCTGTTAAATATATATATATATATATATATATAATAAACATATACATACATACATATATATATTACATGGAACCTTTTCAAAAGCCTTGTGTAGCATATTCCATGTCGCCTGAGTAAATGCATTCATTTGAAATTAATCTGAATTTTTCACTGTAAATACCTTTCTATTAAATAATTAAGTTCTCAAGTTTGGTGAGACCTTCTGTTGTAAGTTTTAACCTCTGAAACTTTACATAGCTTAACCCCTCACCAAGTCTAACACCGGCACTGACTACAAAAGTATTTGTTAGTGTCAGACAATTCAAATGATTGGTTCAGAAAAGTTTAGAAAATTAATGTTAATTTGGTATCAAGCTCTCAGTTCATGCTGGAACGTGAGGCTCTGAAAAGCTATCCTATGTTTGAACACATGAGATCTATGCTACGTTGTCTCGTTCGACAGAAATTCGACAACTGACGAATTGTAATAATGGCGTACAATTATTGTCTCGTTCGGAAGTCTAAAAAAATAATGTTAATTTAAGATAACTTTTTTTCGAAATTTCGGTGGTTGAATTCTTTGAACACACTTTGAATGCCTGATGGTTCTGTGCTGCCAAGGATACAATTTTTCTTCTCTTAAAAAAAAACCTATAAGTGATGCATTGCCCGTAACCCTTTGGAAAGAGAGGGAGGGATAAAATTGGAATCATGGGCGGATCCAGTGTGACCATGCCTCCTGCATTCAGAGCTTAAACAGTTAGTGCAATAAAGAAAGCCGGTGTGCAAGGGTGGTTTCAGAGGCCACTGTGTGGTCTCTATAGGACGTCCGAAAAATTACATGTGTCTGCTTTGAACCATCCCTACCTTTGCCTACATTTGGCACAACGCTTCCCACCCTCTTTGAGGTCCCCTCTCCATCGGGGTATTGAGGCGTCGATTGGGCTCTACAGTATACAGATGATCTCACAGGGCAAACAGTAATTTGGAATGTGTACCTTGATACTGCAGCAAAAGGACTCTGATGAGATCCAGCATTGTACAGACTGAAGTTCCAGTGTTTAACAGTCTCGAGACTGCTGTCGACAAAGAGGATTGAAAGCGGTTGTCGACGAAAGTCGACGCCAAGGGGTAGAAAATATATTTTGTTTTTAGCAGCTAAAGGGTAGCATTGGATCCGCCATGACATGAGTTTGACTGCTACAGAAACCGGATGCCCTGACGCAGAGACGACCTAGTTTAATTGTTTGTTGAAAACACGATGACACTACATGACAGGATGTTTAAGAGTTACGCATCTCTTTATTACTAAGCGGGCTTACTGAACATCACTTTCGATCCTAGTAGAAAATTAAACACATCTTTAGCAGCAGGCTGAAGAACAGCCTCATCAGTGCAGCACGTGTTGTGAACACTACGCCGTTTGCGATTGGTTTGAACAATGTTTCACGGTTGTAAATTATCAAATAATTGCTAGATGTACATGTTACATGGTTGGAGAAAAACAGACAGTTTTGAGATCCTTCAGGCAAAAAGACTTTTACCAAAAATACTTAGCCCACATCCTAAATTTTAAAGAAATTACTTAGACTCGAAAGAGTTAAGACGCAGACTGCACTGAAATAACTGTTACAAATTGTTCAAGCTGAAACCGGTTCCGAGTGTGTCGATTTCAAATCCGGGTTCTAGAAAAGTACCCGACGCCGTGCAGTTTTTTCATCGATATAACAACGTCGGCTGTTTCGAAGTTGTAGGAAGCTGTGAAGGAGAGTCGAAATCGGTCGTCAGTATCGATTCGAGTTTGCCCGCAATATCGAGATGGGCCCAAGTGAAAAGCTAGACGGTTGAGGTATTGAATATTAGGGTGGAGTGAAACATTTTTTTCTTAATAAATGAATTCTAATAGTGCGCAAAAGTACAGAAAAGAAACACACTAAATATTTCAATGTGGTTAGCCTATAGTCTCATAGTATATATCGTCCAATCTCTTCTGACTTAACCCTTCCAAAACAGAATTCATCCTAGGCCTTCCTGATCATATCGGTCTTAACTTCTTCGATACACCTATCAACTAACCCATCATTTCTTAACCTTCAACTCGGAATCCCCCGTCCGCAATCGGTATTACTTGTGATCCCACCTCTCCCTCTCTAACCACATCTCCACACTCTCGCGCTTCTGGTTCTTGCACATTCGCGACCTTCGTGGCATCTGGCCAAAGATCGCCCTTAAACTGCCTCTATCATTTTACCCCTTTGTTCATTCAAAGCTTGATTACAAACAATTAACTCTTTCTCAACCATGAATCCACCCAAATCAAGCGTCTGCAACTTATCCAAAACTCACTAGCCAAAGCTGTCACTAGAACGCCCAAACATCATCATATCACTCCCAACCTCAAATCACTCCACTGGCTAAACATACGAATGCACTTCAAAGTCCTATCACTAACTTACAACTCAATACAATATTCCCAAGTACCTCCGTGATCTCTTTACCATCCAGGCAACCCGCTCCACCCGATCCTCTGTCATCATTCCAACTCGTCTCCATCCTTCTCCTCATGTTCCTCTATCTATCTCCGGGCTTTCCACTCCAAACTGGTCTCACCTTTTTCAAGTACTTCTAACCAGATTCATCTAATCCTCTGTCTTCCAGTTCTTCTCGCCCTAAACGACACCCTCCTTCACAGCTGCTCTGCCTCCTCTCTTGATCTCCCCTCTGGAAACCGGATTCGGTCCTTTTTGGACTACTCCCTGGAAAGCCTCCTCAACACAGAGTCGTAAGAAGTACCGAAGCTCTGTTCAAGCAGGATGCGCCAGTATGGCGCATCCTGCTTGAACAGAGCTTCGGTACTTCTCTCGTTCTCTCCTAATTGTCTTCCTTTCAGTAACGTCGCTGCATTCATTAGGCGTTACAATAACATGTGTAGTTTGTGGGTGGTACGAGGGTACCCGTACCCCCCCCCCCACTTTTTGAACAATGCCAATCAATATTTTATTATTGTGCCTTCCCAGATATCGCAGTCAGCGCATTGCTTCGTGTATGTACGAAATTGGGACCCTCACCCCCACTTTATAGACCGAAGTTACGCCTACTGGTTACAGTTCCATAATCCTGTAGCATACAGATGCGATTTCCGCAACTGATTTGAACGTGTATTTCATGAATTGTAACCGTTCGACGAAAGTCAGTTCAAGAAAAAGAACAAATAATGCAGTACATTGACGTTTTCAAGGAATTTGATATGGTATTTATTTTACGGCCGGTAGAGGGCAGAAGACGCAAAGCAAAATCAACAATATTTTGAGCACTATTTTACAATAATATGCTGGCAACTTTCCATCACTATTAGAAAACGATTGCTTAAAAATATTTTTTTGCCATTTTCGCTCCACCCTATTGAATATTAATATTCACACGGAGCACGGATTTTAGCAGACGTCATGAATATCAATATTCGTTTTATCATCTAGTCTATATTCACTTTATCAATTATTGTGATAATTAATATCAGTATACGTCATGATTATTAATATTAAAGTTTCCTGTGAATTTGTGATTCCAAATGTCGTCTGTGAAATTTAACATGAATGTTAATATAGTGACACAGCTATTGAGCTTATCATTAATTATCTGATAGTGTAATAAATAGGTTTTTAAGTGCGCGTGGGGAATTCTTTATTCAATTTTCGATGGTATTATCATATTGTAAGTGTAATCTGACATTTATACAGCGTCTCTTCAAGAAAAAAGTCGTCTATGGCGCTCCTGACCTGAACGAGTGAAATTAATGTAGAATAATTACTTCAGTATAATTTTAGTCTTTGATAGACATAGCCTACTCTTTCGCAACTTCTAGTCAATCGATTCAATCGATTCTTCCCAACCACAGCATTTGGCCATTTGCCCTCCTAGACAGCGGCATCTTCAAAGACCTTACGGTAGCCTACATAAAGCTGCGAGACTCAATGCATTCTAATTTCTAAGACCCCTGCTCTGGCAAGAACCGATCGTTTCAATCGACGGAGTTGTGCGATGTCGTTTTACATAAAGGAGCACAATGAACGTGGTTGTATCATCTCATCCGGAGATGTTTCTTACCTTGATCTATAGGTGGCGCGATAGAGAGCATCATCTCTTGGAATCTATATGATCTTTGCAGTCTTGTTTGCTTGATAGTTCACGTTCACGATGTTGAAGAAAACGTTTATACAGACTGTAAATTTCAGCTAATGTTATCGGCTGAAATAAGATTTGTAAATGGACAACTACACAATAAATTTCATTAGCAGAATAGCAGGCCCTTAAGCTGGTCCTCAGGCAGCCATGGTTATGAAGTGGTGGCCACTTAATTTTTCTCAGCCTCGGCATATAAGAGCGGGTGGCCAGTCCTCTCGTTCCTCTTCTTCGTAATGATAGTATACGGCCAGTGTAAACATTATAATAGCTGAGGTGGCTAGAGGGCGCAGGTGGAGCAGAAATTTCCAAACTGGTGAGAATTTGACTGTTGACGGACCAGCACGCTAGCCACTGTCAAGCATAATAATTATGGTAGATAATTGCACAATTCATTGCGTTGATTGCAATTACAGACGGATGTTTATTAAACAGGAAGGTGACGTAAGATGACTCCAGAAATTAATTAAGTAGTTAAATTGATAAGTAAATAGATGAATATATATTACGAATATCTTGCTTCCTTTGTCAGAAGCGTTTTGCAAGGTCCACAGGCAAAAGAAGTTTTAGAAAAATGGTTTATGCTTCAGTGTTTGATTAGGTTATACTGCAAGAGGCGCTTTATAAATTCGTAAATACAATACAATTCAATGCAGTCAATAAGTTGCGCTCTCTGGCGAATTAAGAAGGTTTCAGAAGACTCAAGTGCAAGTAGCCTAATTATGTGTTGTGTTTTTCGTGTATACATACATGTGTGTTCAACTGTTCATATAATTATGTGTGCATGCATGTATGCAGTACCCCAAGAGCGAAGAAACTAGTCCGTCAGTCAGACTGACAAGTAAAGTCAAATTTGATTCAAATTGTGGTTTCTACTTTCTACATATAATTTTATACACCTCTTATTAGGTGTCTCATATCGTTGGGTGACGTGCTTATTTTTGAGCCCCAGCCCATAAACCTTTGACGTTGGTTACTCGCTATATGATTGTTACTGTACATTGAATATGAATTCGGACCATCCATTTAGATAATAGTTTGTATTTAAGAACGTAACCATGCGTTGGTGCTACCACCTGTAAGCTCCTATACATTACATGGTAGTTGGCCGACTCTGAATTGCGAGACCTATATGCGGTTCCATTTGAGTTCTCCCTTCGACAGCTATAGATTTGAACTTCAATGTCTGTATATTTTTGCGTGCTGTTGATAAATAAAGCGACCACTACTGTTGCTGCTGCAGCAGCTGCTGCTATTACTATTACTACTACTACTACCACTACTACCACTACTACAACTACTACTACTACTACTACTACTACTACTACTACTACTACTACTACTACTACTACTACTACTACTACTACTACTACTACTACTACTACTATTACTACTACTAATAATACTTGTTCAACTACTACTACTACTAATATACTACTACTACTTCTACTACTACTACTACTACTACTACTACTACTACTACTACTACTACTACTACTACTACTACTACTACTACTACTACCACTACTATCACTGCGGGTACTACCACTACTATTACTACCACTACTACCACCACCACCACTAATCCAACGGCGACGACGACGACTACTACAACATCATACATGTATACAGAGATTATCTGACTAAATTGCTTAATTACTCCTTGTCTAACTTCACTTAAATCACTTTTGAACAACCGTTGACTTATATCTTCACAGTTTCGGAAGAAATAATTCTTACAGCACGCAAAATTGCTTGCTGAGTGCTGACATACTTTAAAATTCCCATAATTTCGGGTACCGTGGATTTCCATAGGCCTACATACTTGCACTTCGCATATTGTGTGCATTTGAATAATTATCTTTCGTATTTGATGTCTTTCCCGGACAAGAGCTCGCATTCCTATTAATAGTTCAGCGTGACAGTTGATATCTGACGTCATCGGCGACGTGGACCAATGACCGAACTTTTCGGACAAATCTTCAAGCCGGACCCATTTTCGCCGATCACAGGCGAGTAGGCTACAGTAATATAGACCGATATCCCATATTTGCTGTAGGCCTACTGGTAAACGTGATAAATATTACAATTATCATCGACCGTTCATCCAACTTCTAGTTTCAGTTATATGTTCATCGATCATCCAGCTTCTAGCCTGAGCTATATTCAGGCCCGCCGAGAGGGGGGGGGCAAGAGGGGCAAATGCCCAGGGGCCCGGCGACTTTTTAGGGGCCCGGGCCGGGCCCGCAATCAACTTATGAATAATATTATGATCAGTTATACAAAGTTTATGATTTATGCCCTTTTGAAAATATTATCTGACGCTTTACTACAATCAGTTTAAACTATTAGCATCTGAATAAAATCATAGTTGTATATATAAATATAATATCGTACGGTCGCATACCCGCACTTTTATTGTTTCATTTTAATTTTTTTCTTATTTTTTCGTACGACCACAAGATATTAATATAAAGCCTAAAGATAGTTTAGAGGCCCGTGACTGCTCTGCCTAGGGCCCCGTGATTGTTCGGCATAGGGGCCCGCGACTGCTCTGCCTATAGGGGCCCGTGACTGCTCTGCCTAGGGGCCCGGAATTTCTGTCGGCGGCCCTGGCTATATTTTCATCGACCACCCAACTGCTAGTTTTTTTTATGAAATGTTTTCATCGCTCATCTACTGCAAAAATATCTGTACTAAAACGATATATCTCATCGATCATCCAACTTTCTGTTTGAATTTTATCATTTAATATGTTCATCAATCATCCAGCTTCTAGCGTAATATTTTCATCAATCGTCCAACTTTTAGTTTGACTTTTACTATGAAAAGTACGCCATGCTATGTAAATAATTTCCTACGCTAAACTACACGTGTTTCGCTGCACTCGCCTGGGATCGGCGAAAATGGAACCTCGCCTCGCCTGACATGAGAAACAATTTCTGCTTTACGAGACACATTGTTATTACGAAGATAATTAGCGTCACCCTTTTCCTTTATCCATCCGTTGGAAATCAAACTATCAGATCGACCACAGTTGTCAATTTCACCGCGTATCACTTGAGGCACAGACATCTCTTAACGCTGCTAGAAAGTAAAACTCCGACACAGCTTGCATTTTCTTTCCTCTGTGGCTCCGACTCTTCATGTCATACATGTATATGGAATGCGAACTTGTGTCAACCAGAAAAATATAACCTGTTTGATTCAGAATATGGCAGGAGTTTCTGAATTCATCGTAGGCACGTGTCAGTTGCATCATAAGTCGTTCAGTGATGTTTTTGATTCCAAGCAATTTTCATATTCGACTCCACCCGATGAGCTCAGTTATGACCATCCAAGTGGCAGCTCTGTTGAATTCTACATTGAACCTATGAATTCATGCATCGACGACGTAGACCTTATGGAATCCAGCGGTAACGATCTTGCCTTCACAGACGATAATCCGGTTTTACCAGACGATATGCGTGGCTATCTCGACACGGTGAACTGTTTCCAGATTGTGCCACACCCTGAATACCCTGGGTATGCTGCGCTACAGTTTTTGGGAATGATGAGTTACGACTGGCGTTGCAAAAAGTTTAAATTTCAGCAGTCTAACGATCTAAAAGTTTTGACACAAAAGAGTATCGGGGTTGAAGAGACATATCGTGACGAAAATAATTTAGAAATACGCGTAGCCGGTCCAGCGATTAAGTACGCGACGGAGCTCAACGCGTATTTTGACATAGTTCCATGCAAATGGTCCCCACAGTGGCCAAAACCAGCCAAATTGTGGCCCTATCGACGAAGAAATTACGGATGGCCAACAAATACCAACATCCGCAATATAGTACAGAATGGTTGTCATCTTGTATATGCAAAACATCCTGCTTGCAGAGATGATTTACTCCAGTGGAGGCTGTCATTTTCCAATGCGGAGTTCTGCTTACTTCAGAGCTGGATTCCAGTTCAGCAAATTGTCTACCATATGCTCAGATTCTTTGCCAAAAGAGAACTAATCAGAAAAGATTTGCGGAAGGAAGATGAAGTTCTTTGTGTATACCATTTTAAAACACTGATGCTGTGGTCTTGTGAGGAAATGTCACCTGAATGGTGGAATTCCACTTCCGTTATTGAAATATCTTGTAATTTATTGCGAAAGCTCTCAGAATGGCTAAGGAACAGATATTGTCCGAACTATTTCATTCCTCAGGCAAACTTGTTTCGTGAACGCATGAATCAGAATTTAGTGGATGAGACTATAAGACGTTTGAATAAATTCTACAATTGTAACAGTCTTAGTGGTTGGTTTGCAGTTGAGTACATAACGCCAATCTTGAAGAAGTTGTTTACCTTTGACGGAGCAATGGAGATTGTGACAGAGTGTAGCCAATACGTGCAGCGTATCTGCCAAATCATGAAGGATGTGAAGCTCGAAGAATTTAACTCTCAGTTTTGGTCCGGATTCTTTTTTTATGCGACATATGTCTTTCGTGCAGTAAGGATGGATCCTGATTATAGATTCGTTGGAAGCCTAAGTTCTCTTTGTCCTATAAAGAATTGTTTATTGGACAACGACAACCGAGCTGATTTTCTATCGACAGTTGCGTTTTCATCAAATTTCCCAAAATTTGGAAAAGTGCTGTTGATTATGCATGCAGGCATTGCATTAGGATTTGAGCAAACTACATGCGATAGCGAAAGTTTTACTGCATTTATCAGAGAACTTACATTACAACCGAAAGTCGTTAGGTCTAAGTATCATAATTTTCCAAAACCCAGTGAAGCAAATCTCGACAGAAGTGGCGTCCTTCTCTTGCAAACTCAAGACCTTATGGAAAATTTAACTGGGTTAAATAGTCCTCCGGAATTTAAACTGGTATCTCAGTTGTCACAAGAGCTTTTAACAAATGCGCTGTATTGCGATGATTTACAGTCACGTGTTATCCAAGAGGTGGCTTCCGTCTACATGGCTGCTCTTCATTTCTCGGACTCGGATTATGAAGCTGCTATAGAATTCTGCTCTACAGTTGTTATCAATAAAACGCATGATCATGACGAAGAGGAGAAGGAAGAGATGTGGGAGAAAGAAACGTTGAATGCAGGTTGTTTGTTTTTCATTGACGACGTTGTTAGATTCATTGGATTTTACCTTCTTTTCATCCAGGTAAAACATAACTTTAAGTACGACAGGAAGCGGTATCTTCTTGATCTGCGTCTTACCCCAGAGGTACTTGCTCACCTTTTAATAATTCGATCAAATGAAAGAAGCACAAGGCCTTTTAGACTTAGATGCGACATGCAAACCCCAACGTTTGCGTTGGATGAAATTTTATTGACTATAATAAATCGAAAATCTTCTGGAATAGCAAAAAAGACAAAAAATGTTTTATGCGTGTATCAGAGAACCGATCCAATTAATAAATCAGAAGCGCCCAATAAGAGCTCTGTTCCAACCGAAGACATCATTCAAATGCTCATGGAATATTCCTTAGAAAATATGAAATCGTTTTACAATGCAATCTGTAAAGTCTTTGACATTCACTGCAATACAGTTGACTGTTACCGTGCTGCGTATCTATACAAGTGCCGTAAATATCCTGAAGTCTTGGAATTGTGCGAACGAATTCTCAGTGAGCCAGATCTCCAGAGCAGTTGGAAGGGCCTTTCATTTGCAAATGTAACAGTGCAGCCACTGTTTGACTCTTATTTTGATAGTGACATTCAACGTTTGCTTGGCTTCCACTCACTTGTTCGTTATCCATCGTCTTTAAATAGAGAATTTCTGAGAATAGACGACAAACATACGTCTACCTTGCTGAAGTCTTCAGATCGTGTATATTATTTTTGGAAGGCTTGCATTGAAGAATCCCATTATTTTCTTGGAAGACATTTCCTGGCAAGATATTTGAAGCTGAGATGTCTTATGGACTGTAACCACTCTAGCTCTGAATTAATGGTGGTATTTGTGGCACTGAAATGCCATCTTCCATTTGAGCACATCATAAAATGCTTTCTTAAACAAAAACTTCGCAATATTGAGTACTAGTCTTGGATTGTAAAAGCCTTTTTTAGGCATAAGCTTAAAATAGATACAGGTTAGGGCCTACCGATCCGTGTAGGGCTTTAAAAATGCAGATTTGGGGCCTGTTTTAATTTGATGTGTAGGCCTACTAAATATATATAATATTATATGTATTATTTACAAACATTTCGAAAGGCTGGTGTTGCCAATTCCATCTCGCCTGAGTAAATGCATAATTTGACAATATAATTTGAATGTTTCACTGTAAGTGCTTTGCTATTATATAATTAAGTTTTCAAGTTTTGTGTGACCTTCTGGTGTTATTTTTGAGCAATGAGCCTCTAAGCCTAATATAGCTCAGGGCTTCACCAAGTCGAAGTCCGGCACTTACTACAGAAGTGATATTTGTTAATGTCGGACAATGGAGATGATTCGTTCAGAAAAGTTTTGAAAATTAACAGTAAGTAGACATAAGGCTCTAAATTAGTGTAGGAATTTGTGGTTCTGAAAAGTCATCTTCCGTTTGAACACATCATACGTTGCTTTGTCCAACAGAAATTCGACGACTGCGCACAATAAAGTGACTCGTTCAGAAGTTTAAAACTTTTGCTAACTTGGTATCACAATATTTTTTATTACACACTTTATTTGGCCTGATGGATCTGTTCTACCGAGTACAAAAGTTTTCTTTTTTTATACAGGAGAACCTGTAAGTTTGGATGAATTGACCGAAGCTAGCCCCTTAGGAATTGAGGGAGGGAGGGAGGAAATTGGAATCATGGGCGGATCCAGTGAAACCATGCCTCCTGCATTCAAAGCTTAAACAATCAGTTCAAGAAAAGAAACCGGTGTGCCCGGGTGGTTTTAGATGCCACTGTGTGGTCTCTAAAGAACGTCCCAATAGTTGCATCTGCCTGCTTTTGAACGATCCCAACCTTTGTCTACATTTGGCATAACGCTCCCCACCGTCTCTGAGATCCGCTGTACATCGGAGTACTGAGGCTTCGATTGGGCTAAACAGATGATGCTACAGGTAACAGTGTTATGGATGGGCACCTTGTTCCTGCAGTAAACAGACTGATGAGATCCAGCATTGTACAGATTGAAGCTCCAGAGTTTAAGACGCAGACTGTCTTAAATAACTATAATGCCCCAATCTTTATTTCGACAACTATATTGGGAGCTACCCCCCCATGTGTGCATTTGGATGACCCCTCTTTCTTTCCCTCATTCCTGACACCCTTGAAGCAAGACTTCCATACCCCGTTACCCCTCACCGTTAACTCATATGGCCCGTGGTTTGCAACAGTGATACGAAGGGTGGGATATCTTACTGGGGTACGTGAAAATTAGGGTAGTTTTGCATCAATGATCCATAGTCAGTTGTGTGCCAAAGTCCTCCAACCGGGTCTCAAAGTGTCGAGCACTAGTGTCTTGTTGCTTAGTTACTTAATTATGGTTATGGCTAAAGAAACTGTTCTTTGCGCGAGATGCTGTTTGTGAATTTTAAATGTACGGTATCAGTTAAGCGTTTACATTTAATGGACAATCTATTCAGCTGTCCAGCTTGTTCGCAAGGAAGTTAAGTATACAACACCGAATATATATTCACTAACCACGGAATGCCAGATCGCCTGTGCCAACACAGTCCTTCATCCTTTCGAGTTGGTATAGTAACCAACGCAAAGTGGGAGATTAGGGGCTCGTACGTAAAGGAGGTCTGTACAATTTTATATACTTCTTACCCTTTCTACTCTTGTCTCCGTTTGGAATTACACATTAATGTTCCTCTAAGGTCTACATTAAGCCATTCTGTAAATTTCTCAGAGCTAATTATGCTACAAGGTAGGGTACTAGGATCCTACGCAGTGCAGACTATCCTCTGTCGGATCGCATTTGGTCCGTAATGAGCAGGCTATATAGAAATAGATGCATGTTGAAATTTTAGATGCATTGGATGTTGCTCTTTAAGCGCATATAAAGAAACTCCTAAGAAGCATAAAGGCGAAGGTAACACCATTGTCTATACATCGAAGGTAACTGATCACTTGAGGTCGTAAGGATTATTCCTCCGAGGCTCAAACAAAGACCCCAGCAATGCAAATCGACAGGACACCTTCCATCCTCTCCACTTATAGACTAATTGTCAAAAGAAGAGCAGTTCCTTAAGCAAGCCTGAGAGGCAGCCATGGGTATGAAACGTTATTGACTTCATTTTCTTTGGCTCGGCATATGAGTGCGGGTGACCAGTCCTCTCATCTTCCCACTGACAGTGGATGGTCACTGGTCAGTAGGGTGGATCGAAAAAAAAAATTTCGTATCGACTATTAATAGTGACCAAAAATTGCCTTTAGTATACGTAAACAACTGTGTAAAATTATTTTAAATTTGGACAACATCTTGAGGGTCCCCAACGAGATCAAAAATCGCCTGTGCTGTAATAGCAAAAAGCTATAGTTCGTAGGCAGTTTTTAACTAAATTATGCTTATTCCTTGCATTTGTTGCATCGTATGTCAGCTGGGATCATCTAGATCTATTAGAATATGTCTGGCTAGCAGTTTGTGTATTCTACCACTTTTATATCTACTACTTTTATATCTATAGGCCTTCTCTTTATTTCCTTTTTAATACATACACATATTCGTTTATTTCCAATCAGTGGCTTGACACACCGCAAACCATTACAATAAGAGTACAGCCGGTTAACTAAAAATCGATATAAATAAGACACTTCCAGCAAGGGATAACATTGATGACATGGCTACTGGTGTTGTCTATACAAGAACCTAGAGATGAAGTTTCTATCATCTTTGAGGAGCAGGGAAAAATCATGCGGCCTCGGTCTTAGACAACGGCGACGCACAACCCTAGATGAGAAAATGAGACGGAGCACATGGGTCCTGCACCAAATGACCGACCGCAGAAAGCTGTCATCTGCATCGCTCACCATCGCCGCCACATTCCACGCATCCCGCGACAGGTAACCCATTCTACGCATTTGCTTGAGAAACCTCTCCAGGCGGGCACGGTCTTCAGCGGTAGCGCAAACCCACCACGCTGGGGCTGCATACAGAAGCCGAGCAACTGTGGTCGCACCTGCAACCGTGTGTAAGGCTAGATCAGGGAGTCCATGAGCCCTTGACACTTTCGGAGCATAGAGAGAGAGCTAGAGCATGACCTCAGAGTCTGTCAGATATGGGAGGATGCACGCAGATCCTCAGTTAGGTATCTTTTCTTACCATGACAAGTATATGAAGCTAATAAAACCACTGCAAAAGGTCAACTTAAAGGAATTCGGTATGCTCCGATGTGGTTCAGTATCAAGGCTAAGCCGTCGTGCAAAGATGGTGTAAGACATTTGCCCCGTTCCGTCCAGCTCTCCCGTTATCTTACAGTTGAACAGAAACGTATTGTCGATCCTGTTATACAGCTGAATGCCTATTTTACCTATCCCGAAAACCTACTTCTCTCCATGATTACAGATGGTCGTCCACGCGAACTCGGAATGCGTCGCATTGTTAAGCTGAGTTCGTCAACTAGAACATCAGCTTGCGACAATTCAAAGTAGGCCTACCAGGCTACCAGAACTCAGGTTTGACGCACGTGGTCTTTGACTTGATCGACTGGCAAAACTCACACATAACGAACAGCCGCTCACGACTGACATTTCGGAGGGACATCTAAAGCTATTTGTGACTAGCGTTGAAACGCCCATAGCTAACTTTTCTAAGTTAACCTGTCATAATTAGGCTGTGGAACGCTGCGTCAAGTTGGTTATTGAATCATCAGCAGCGTTTTGTGGCGCAAAATCACGAGATGACTTTATCCGATCGCGGCTAGAATCTCGATTGATAATGCCAACGTTTCACACAAAATCCGATTTACGTGTCATGTAACCTGAACGTTGTTTCGAATTAACATTTGTGCATTTGAATTATCCATAAGAATGTATTCTATGATTTGTTAATGCGTTACATCTGTTGTATTGTATTGTATTGTATTCAAACATTTATAAAACGCCTCTAATAGGATGAACCGTTCAGAGGCGCTCCCAGTGCGCAAGATGTTGTCATGTCTGATGATTCACGATAATCCATAATATTGCCCATATAATGTATAGCAAAATTTCAAACTCTTTGGGAGCCTCAAGATGATGCACAATAATTACCAAATTTTTACTGTGTGTTTGTCATACCAATTGGCAACTTTTGCCCACTATTAAAAATAGTTATTAAAAATTTTTTTTTTAGCATATGCTTTCGATCCACCCTACTGGTCATAGCTGAGTCGGCTAGGGTGCGCAAGTGAAGCACAAAACTATCTCTAAACAAATTTCTGCCCAGGCGGGATTTGAACCCCCGACTTGTCTTTTGAGAGTCCAGCAGGCTAACCACTAGGCTATTGGGCAGCCCACTTAATTGTTTATTAATTAATTGTTAATAAACCCACTTAAACTGGATAACGGACTCAAGACAGGTCAGAATTTCTTACCTATCCTGAGTCCCTCATCCTGAGCAATTACATGACCACCATCACCATCAGTTTCCTACCGTAGCACCAGTTTGTGTAATAGAATTCGTGGGTTCCGTTTTCTAACCCAACAACCTGGCCATTGCTGACTTTATTTGATGCTACGCCGGTGTAGAAACCGGTCTCCCAGACGCGGCTTTGTGTGGCGCTGAGATATTTCGAAAGAGTCTTACCATCTACATTGCGGAATAGAGTGGCCACATTGGTTAGAGCGTTCGCCTTGTAACGCGGAGAGTACCGGTTCGACCCTCAGCTTAGACATCACTGTGTAGAGACCCTGACTAGGTCCCGTTTTCACTTACGATTGCTCAGCGCCATCGATTGGTGCCTGGTCATTAGATTGTGGCGCTTAGTGAATACTCGTGGTTGATTGAGTGGCGCTTTGGAAATTTAGAGTTTACGATTGCAAATAATAAGCGTTTATGTTAACATGTGAAGCGAACACATTTCATTGTATAAAGTAATCTGATCCTGAGTGAATGCACCCCTAGTTAAGTCAGGAAACGTGTTTACGTGTGAGTCAGCTGGGCCGTGTCGTTTGAATGAGAAGATGTCGTCAGCCTTAATCTTTCTTATCATAAAATGATATTTAAACTGTTTTTGTATAATCGTCCGTCAGGCTTGTTATAAAATTAGCGTTAGAGAAGCGCTTTAGAAAGTCAGAGCTTATCGCTTTTATCTTAAAATGACATTTAAACTGCGTTACCTAATTTTCCGTTTTGTTTATTCGAATTAGTTCGAGGGACGGGTCAATAGGCGGTGGCTGGCGATGGGGAAGGGCCAAACCAAACCAGCTGGAACATTCTGTGGTATACATTTTCACTTTGTAAAATAGCACGGAAACTAAACATAACTAAACTATACATACATACATACATACATACATACATACATACATACATACATACATACATACATACATACATACATACATACATACATACATACATACATACATACATACATACATACATACATACATACATACATACATACATACATACATACATACATACATACATACATACATACATACATACATACATACATACATACGTACATACATACACGCATACATACATACATGTATACACAAATACACTCATACATACATACATGCATAATTGCATACGTACATATATACGTACATACGTACTAGGGCAAGGCGAACGAGGCAGCCGCCTTGAGCTCCGCGCTTTAGGGGCCTCGAGCTGCTGGCCCTAATTTTTATTGTGATGAGATTGAAGAATGACAACGCTTACGTCGCTAAGCAACAATACTGGCAGTCAATTTGCCGCGTGTATGTGATAGGGTGATTTAAGAAAAACCGACCCTGCAGATAAAGAGAGTAACAACTAGAACCCAAGCTATTGTGTATTGTGACTAACGAACTTTCAATTAGAGGGATGCGAAAAAAGTTTAATTATTAAAATCCTTTTTCAGTTGTCAGATATTCAAATTATTGAATAAAACATAGGCCTAATTATTGCTTTCATAATAAAATGTTGGTATTAAGAGCCTGATTTGTATTTAGTGTTCATTAACCCATTTGATTTCGATTTTGCATTATTTTAATACACATGATATTGCCAGTCAGAGGATATTTTAAGAAATTTCCACTAATGGGAATATTTTGAAAAAGGGCATTTCTCGCGCGTAATTTTAAGTAAAAAAGTACTGAATCAGAGAAACTTGGGAGACATATATTTTAAATATTCGAACTTTCTTGCAGTCAAATTATCAAAATTAACACATTATTAATGAGGATTTCAACATCAAGCCTCATGGTCATAATAAAATCAAATCATTTCTTCATTTCATCATGGTGGGACTAAAAATGGCAAAATTCACTGGTGGGGAAAAGGGTAAAATTCAGAAGATAAGTTCGTATGAATCAACACAGGAAAAACAAAAGTTTAAACAATATTGTACCATACGCATGAAACCGTGCAAAATTCAAAGAACAGTCGTTGACGACATCAACTATAAATTAGGATATCATGGGGAATTTGAGAAGGCTGGTGGGGAAATTTCCCCATCAGTCAACATGTCAAAATATGCCCTGTTACCAATACCCTAGCGGTAGGAAATCGACTCCACAGTGCCATTTTTTGCTTGGAGCCCCGCTCATCGTACATACATACATACATTGGTACCTTCATACATACATACATACATTCAAACATACATACATACATGCTTACCTTCATTCACACATACATATATACATACATACATACATACATACATACATACATACATACATACATACATACATACATACATACATACATACATACATACATACATACCATCATACATGCATAAATACATAAATACATACATACATACATACATAAATACATACGTGCACAGATTCATACATACATACATACTCTCGTACATACATAAACACATGCATACATACATACATCTGCATATAGCACCGAGTACGAATGCGAGCGTTTTACTATTTTGGCAACTATTATCTTAATCGTTTCTTCTAATTATGTCAACAGTTTAATTCACTTTGTTTCAAACTAGATTTTCGTATTTAGTTTCTAGCGATAAGATGACAAGACTCCAAAATCATAGAAGACAGTTTCAAACAGATATATTTACCCCATGGACCCCAATGGGGGCCTGAAGCCCAGACGCGTAAACATGTTCGCGCTTCCGTGCTCGCCATAACACCCGTGTATTTTTTCAAACCTACTTCAGTACTGCTTTTGGTTATACAAAATGTAAATATAGCCATACACGATTTTATGTAGCGCCCTATGACTTCGACCTGCTCATTTGTCAACGAATTAATGTGGAGAGATCCTTCACCACCGCTGCCTGTTTAACTGAACGTCACTCTTCGTGGTCCATGTGTACGGACCTTGCTAGTTCGAGATTCAAACCTCTGAAATAAGTCACTATTGTTATGCGAACCGAGAGCCGCACGCGCAGGAGCGCATGGAAAGTCTATCCTATCTCATTTTCCAGCTCATTTTCTTCTGCTTTTAATAGTTCACCGTGTATTTTATTTACCTATCTCTATTTCATGTAGCCATTCGAGATTAGGAGACCTTGCATGCTACAAATACACGTATATATCGAATTAGGGCGCTTCTGTTTAAATAGACTTGAAGGGACCCTATATAAATGCTCCTTAATGATAATCGAATGATCGATTGCTCTTTGCATAATGATCTACAAATCTGTATTTTAATAGCTATTATTAAATATCTACAACGCATAATTCTTTGCGATGTAGGTATAGAGAAATCTCATCAAAATCATCTTAATAAATAGAAGTCATACGAATCATTTGAAAAAAGACCCAGACATACAATGGGACTGGTTAGAAACAGGGAGAAAGACAGACTGAGACAGACAGACAGACAGACAGACAGACAGAAACAGAAAGAGATAGGTCTGCTGATACCAGACAGACGCCTGTTTCTTTGTCAGACATTTAAACAAAAAAGCAAAGTCGCTTGTTCGTGATCTGATACCTGAAGTTTCAAAATCGATATTAACAAATGATCCAATGTTGATTAGATAAAAAAAACAGAAATTTTAAATCGGGGTAATAAATGGAAAAAGCGAATAAAATAATTAGCAGGAAGCTGAAACGCTGGAGTAAATAAATGGAAAAGATTTTATAAATAAACAACAAAGTCAACTCTTAATTTAAAGAGAGACGTATCATACTCGAGCCGCTTAAAACAAGAATCTATCCAATCCAGTAGGGGGCCCTCCAGCTCAATGTGAGTAGTAGCAGGTGTTTAACCGCATATGACTTTCGAGGCGTTGAAATCGACATCACCGTTAACTCTTTGGTTTGCTTTATAAATATACAGGTAGACGCTTCTAATGCAGGCGACTGTTTGGCCTATATATACCGTGCTCATTTTCTCTGAATTGATTCGGATGAGATCCCTCACCACCGCTGTCCGTTTTACTGGGAGCCACGCTTTTTTAGGTCCCCTGGTATACACTATGCTAGAGCGACCCAGAGGCGTATACACCATAGACCCCTTGGAGCAAATGCTCCATCCAAGAAATAGGGGGGATCTGTCACTGTGTGTGCCACCATTTTAGGGGGAAGGAACGGGAAGGGGGAAGAAGAGGGAGAAAAGGGACGTTGCTCCAATGACTTAGGAGGGAGAGACGCCCCTTGAGCGACCGTATGGCCTCGACCCTGATCATTTTATCAATGAACTGGCTGGGTGAGATCTATCTTTCACGACCACTGCTTCTTTTAAATGGGTACCACGCCAGTGCTTCACGCTTACCTGAAGTGCCCTCAGTGCTGGGTAAAATACTCTGTAAATGTAGGCCCCTATTTCAAATACTAAATACGAATACATTTTTCAAAAGTATTTGAAATACAAATACAAAATACATTTTTATTAATGTATTTGAAATACAAAATACACATACATTGTTGTATTTTGTATTTGAAATACAAACAAAAATGCACCTTAGTCTTGATACGTAGTCAGAAATGTCTCACTAATAGTCATCGTGCTGCAAAAACACAATGCCAGTTTGGTAAAGTTTTCAAAGGAAAAAGTCCTTGTTCTGCTTTAATAACCAGTTTCTCAAAAGCTGTATCAGACGGTCCATTGCGTCGTGGAAAAAATATCCGTCCACCACAACTGAATAAATGTTAAACGGGTGTAGACGACGGAGACCGTGTTGTAGGTCTATCTAAATGAAAATATCCCTTACTACTGGAACAGATGTAAGTGATTCGAGGTTTCGTGATGGGTCTTCGAGATACTGCATAACTTGCAGCTTTGCCTGACTACCATGTATACATGTAACTTACCTTCCTTTTTGTGGGGGTGCTCCTGAGTGGTGATGAACAGAGGCTGTTAACATCGATGCGAGACCACGAATTTAGTGAAGCCTGTTGCTGAGTCAGAAGATTCTGAAAATCAATAGGAGTATCGAGAAAACCAACATGGTGTCAATGTTGTTGGAAGTCGTTGAGGAGTTTAAATTTCAGTTCAATTTCTTCCCTTTGCAAACATCCCGAATCGTGTTCTCCCGGTTCCCTCGTTTCCAAGAGAACGTCGTTAGAACGTGTTCTCGATTTTGCTGAAAACGATCGCCAGATAGACGAGGATCGCTGGAACGTGAAACAGCGGTTCCGTTGACCTTTCGAACTTTGTGAGTCTTCTTGTTCTTCTTCACCGTCGGACACTTCCTCGGGCTCCTCTTGGAACTGCAGAGGGTCTCGCGTTCTCACCTGAGTACAAGTTTTCAGTCCGCAGCGTAGGATGGACGTCTTTTCTGTAACATAACAATGCAACCATGCAGGTAACGAAAATGAACCATGTTGCAATACATGTGTATTCAAGGTAGCACTTTAACAGGGTGATGAGGTATAGAAAACAACGTTACGAAAAAATTAGCCATAATTATTATACATAAACGTATTCAAGGGTAACGAAGGATGAACCACACTGCGTATTAGTCAATGCGAAGTAACGTGGTGTATAATGTAGATTTATTTGGTGCCTTTTCAGAAATCTCTCAAAGGCACAAAAATTCGTAATCTAATGTAATGTAAGGCAACTTAATGCTCTGTAATGTCATCTAACGACTAAAACCCAGGTAAGGTAAAGTAATCTTTCATTTATTAAGCGTCTTTTGCAATAGAAGTCAGTAGAGGCGTTGTCATTGGTGGATATTTCCTGGAGCAACTTCAGGTAATCGTAACTGAAAGTTTATACAGCACCACTTCAAGAGAACCTCATCGGAGGCGCTGTAATGTCATACAATGTAGTCTTAATGTAATTTATTCTATTGGGCGTGCTTCTTCTTCCTCGAACACAATAGCACCACCTAGGTACTATCAATGACTCGATCCTATAAACATATTCTGATTATATTAGCAGACCTTTTTGCTAACCCGAAAGGCAGCCATGTGCAGGAATTGTTAGCAACGTCGTTTTTTAGCCTCGGCATATAAGAGAGTCTGGGCAGTCCTCTCCCTTACCGGCTGATCCTCCAACTAAAAGTATACGGTCACTGTACTCATTCCATGGTCGAGTTCACTATAGGACGCACAAAGAGCAGAAATTTCCTAACATCTTTCTACACTGGCGAGGATTTGAGCTGCCAACCTCTAAGTAGGTGGTCTAGCCTTCTAACACCTAGATCATACATAACGTACTGTTTGATTATTGCTCATCCTCCGTAAGCTGCCTCTCTATCTTATGAACTGATCTTCTATAAACTGATCGCATGATGGCTTGGTTTTGGTACGCCATCGGTTGAGACCTTGTGCATTAGACACCGGCGAAATATATAAGTTACTAATTACAAATGCAATTACCTACCTTAATTTCTTCCGGAAGCATATGGGGAAGAGAAACAGTGGGTTTTCATATGAAATTGGAGGTAAGGTATTGAAAGTGAGTGAGGCAGAGAGGGACTTGGGAGTGATTATGCATAAGAGTGCAAAGCCTTCCAGGCAATGTGATGAAGCTTCAAAAAAGGCCAACTCAACTTTAGGTATGATAAGAAGGACAATAGTTACCAGAGACAAGGATACAATACTGAGGCTGTACAAATCGCTGGTTAGGCCGCAGTTGGAATACTGTATCCAGGTATGGAATCCATACCTGAAGCAGGACATTGATAAACTGGAGAAAGTGCAAAGAAGAGCTACAAAAATGATTCGGGGCTACAAGGATTTAAGTTATGAAGAAAGGTTGAGAAGGTGTGGACTGACAACACTGGAGAGAAGGAGGAGCAGAGGGGATCTAATCGAAGCTTATAAGATTATCACTGGAAAGGAAGCACTGCAGTGGGAGAGGTTCTTTCAATTACCACCAAACAAGGCAACTCGGTCGATTTCCGGGGGCACAGGTCTAAATTATTGAAGAGGCCGAAAGGAATATTAGGGCAGAAATTCTTCAGTGCAAGAGTTGTAGACCTGTGGAATGGTTTGGATGATAGTACTGTCTCAGTGGACACCATCACAGCTTTTAAGAAGAAGCCAGGGCCGGTTTAACCACTAGGCGAACTAGACGGCCGCCTAGGGCGGCACATTTCTGGGGCGGCAGAAAAGCTACATAAAGAAATATATTTTTAAACATCTGCCGCCGTTTTGCCACCACTTATTAATAAATGAATTATACGAAATTAAGAAATGGGAATATTGCATGTCAGTGAAGTGAGTCACATGACATCACAGGCTCATAGACCCGCAGCTGTACCTTGGGTTATCTGGGTTTTTGCTATGTCCTATGTAACGTCAGTTCCAAGAAAGGAAATTATGGAACATTGCTTGAACCTGGAACAAGCCTTGCAACATGGAGACTCCAAAGATATTGATGCAGTTGATCTCCAGTTGTGAGCTGCAAGCCATTTCAAGACGAGTTGCAAGATGTACATCGCCACAGGATGTACTTAACTTTAGCCTATATCGTAAAATGAACTAACAGACAGTTTCCCAAACACTATTATTGTTCTGCGAATCTTGACACTTCCGGTTTCTATGGCTAGTGGTGGGAGAAGCTTCTGGAAGCTCAAGTTGGTAAAAACATATTTGCGAACCCCCATGATGCAAGAAAGACTTGTTGGACTAGCCACCCGATCACTTGACCATGCTGGAGACACTGAACTGATGGAACTCGTTTCTACATTATTTTTGCTAAAGAGAAAGCGCGAAAAATAAAATTTTGAAATTACATTATATTTGTATAGACATCGTACGTAGGTAGGACTAGGACTTATAGTACACGTAGCAGCAGGGGCGTCTATCCCCCCGGCAAGTCATTGGAGCAAATTCCCATTTTCCCCTCTCTTCTTCCTTCTCCCCCTTCCCCACCCCTAAAATGGTGGCACACACTGACAGATCTCCCCCCTATTTCTTGGATGGAGCATATGCTCCAAGGTTTCTATGGTGTAGACACCCCTGCGTAGCAGTAGGAATTACAAAGTGTTCAAATGAAAACGTACACTGTCTCATTATATATATTTAGGGGGCCTATTTTTTAAATTCATGTTAAACATGTTAGACCATACAGCACAGGCTGCATAGCTACGGATGGATTAATTAATGACAATTCATGGAACTGATTTAAACTGGATTACATGCCGTCTTGCAACTGTTAATCTAAGACTATAATGTTCATAATCAAAACACTGTGCACTGTTTTTGTTTTTGTATGCTTATGAATACCTCTGTTTAATCACTTAGTTAAGATTATCACTGTGTCTCTCAATCGAACCTCTATCTTCAACGTAATTAACTGACAAAATTGGGTGTTCCTATTAGCGGGATTTCCATCCCTTCTGGGACTTCCCTTTGTCAACGTTTTCTTGTAACATGCTAATGTTGAACTGATGTATGTTATATCGTTGCAATAAAAAAATTGATTGATTGATTGATTGAAAGGTTCAATGTAGAATTCAACAGAGCTGTTACCGGTACTTAAAAAGTCATAACCGAAGACATCGGGTACAGTCGAATATGAAAATTGCTTGTAATCAAACACATCCTTAAACGACTTACGATACAACTGAGACATGCCTACGATGAACTCAGAAACGCCTTACATATTCTAAATGAAACAGGTTATATTTTCCTATTTGACACAATCGTAATCGTAATCGTAATCTCCAAACTTCTAAAGCGCCACTCGAAGGCCAAGCGCAGGACACCAGCCTATTCACGAGCGCTACGTCAGATCAGAGGAGGTTTTCAGAGAGTAGTCCAAAAGAGGTCAAAGTCCGATTTCCAGGAGGCCAAACCAAATCAAGGGGGGTTTCCAGAGAGTAGTCCAAAAGAGGTCCAAGTCCGATTTCCAGGGTACCAGATCAGAGGGTTTCCAGAGAGTGGTCCAAAAGAGGCCCAAGTCCGATTTCCAGGAGGCCATACCAAATCAAAGGGGGTTTCCAAAATGTAGTCCAAAAGAGGTCCAAGTCCGATTTCCAGGAAACCAGATCAGGAGAGGCAGAGCAGCTGTCAAGGTGGGTGTCGCTTACGGCGAGAAGAACTGGAAGGCGGATGATCAGATGAGTCAGGGTAGGAGTACTTGAAAAGGTGAGACTTCAGTTTTGAGTGGAAAGCCCGGGGGTGATAGATAGAGGAACATGAGGAGGAGGATGATGGACAGGTTGCAATGATGATGGAGGCACTGAGAAACTGCGGTATTCAGGGGGGAGATCATTCCAGAGGCGTGGTGCTGTGTTGGATATGGCTCGGTTGGAGAACTTGAGGTGAGTAGTGACTGGGGATCGAGAAAGACTGAGATAGGAGGAGGATCGGGTGTAGCGGGTTGTCTGAATGGTAAAGAGATTACGGAGGTACATGGGCTGGGAATATTGTAGGGATTTGTAGGTTAGTGATAGAACTTTGAAGTGGATTCGCTCTGGGATTGTTAACCAAGATTTGAGGATGGGAGTGATATGATGATGTTTGGGCGTTCTAGTGACAGCTCTGGCTAGTGAGTTTTGGATAACTGTAGGCGCTTGATTTGAGTGGATTCAACGTTGAGGAATAGAGAATTGCAGTAATCAAGCTTTGATTGAACAATGGATGTAGCAATTGTGGAGGCAGTTTTAAAGTCGAGCATGGGCCGGATGAGTCTGAGGTCACGAATGTGCATGAAGCAGGAGCGCGAGAGGTTGGAGATGTGGTTAGAGAAGGAGAGGTGTGGATCAAAAGTAACACCAAGATTGCAGACAGAGGAGTCAGAGGTGAAGGTGAGAGACGATGAGTTAGTGAAAAGGCTTATGGAAGGATCAGGGATTTTCTTGAATTGACCAGGAAGGCCTATGATGATGAATTCAGTTTTGGAATGGTTAAGGCAGAGGAGATTGGATGACATCCACTGTGAAATAAGGTTAACCACGTTGAGTAACTGTGTGATGGAGGTGAAAAAAGAGCCTGGGGAGAAGGATATGAAGAGTTGGGTGTCATCTGCGTAAAGATGGTGGTAAACATAGGAGGATTTTATGAGATGGCTTAAAGGTGTGGTATAAAGGATGAAAAGAGTGGACCCAGGACGGTGCCTTGAGGGACATCACAGGAAAGAGGGAGAGGTTGTGAGCATTGGCTGGAGGCTTTAACAGAGAAGGATCGGGAAGACAAGTAGGACTGGAACCAAAGTAGAGCAGTGCCAGAGAGGCCAAACCAAGAAGACAGTCGTTGAAGAAGGGGCTGTGGTCATTGGTGTCAAATGCGGCGGGGAGATTTGTTGATGGCTGACGGCTGAGACCAGTTTATTGTACAGAGAGGCAAGTAAAGTTTCTGTGGAGTGGTGTTTCGTGAAGCCAGATTGGTGAGGGTTAAGAAGTGAACTAGAAGTGAGGTAGTCGCTTAGCCCAGAAAGGACAATTTGTTCTGTTAACTTAGATAGAAAGGAGGTAGTTAGATAGATTTTCCTTGTCAAGGTTTGCTTTTTTGAGAAGGGGAGTGACAATAGAGTGCGTAAGAGCCATAGGGAAATTGCCGATAGAGAGTGAGAGATTGATAATTTTGGTGATTACAGGAACCAGGACAGAGGCACAGTCTTTTAGAAGAGAGGTAGTCATTTAGCCGAGAAAGGACAATTCGTTCTGTTAATTTAGATAGAAAGGAAAGATTGGAGATGGGACGATAGTTGGATAGGTTTTCTTTGTCAAGGTTTGCTTTTTTGAGAAGAGGAGTGACAATAGAGTGCTTAAAGGCCATTGGGAAGTTGCCGGTAGAGAGTGAGAGATTGATAATTTTGGTGATTACAGGAACCAGGACAGAGGCACAGTCTTTTAGAAGAGAGGTAGGGATAGGATGAAGTTCGCATTGCTTGTTAGGGAGAGAGTTTAGGAGGAGTGACACTTCTGCTTCCGAGGCGGGAGAGAGAATTGTGAGCGATGACTGAGAGGTGTGTGTGTGTATATTCGTTTATTATGAAAAACTGGTTGGCAAACCGCAACCAGGAACATGAGACTAGATGGATAATAGAAAATAATAAAAACGAAGATATGAAGGTTTTGGGTTATTGCGGATTGTACTCAGATTTTTTATACAGAGTGCGTGAGATGTAGTTTATATCGTCTTTGTCCGGAAGTTCGAATGGGTGGGCTCGAGGTCGCAGGCCCCGACGGCGACACTTTGTTGGCGGCAAGAGGGCTCTTAAGACGTGGGCTTCGCTCCACACAACAGCGTTGAGCAATCGAACCTCCGCCAATTCTACCCTCTCGTCCACTGTTAAAGTGCCATCTTGTAGATATCCCAGGCGACGGCTTCTTGAGAGGAGTCTTTCTAGGTAGGAGGAGTAGGGCTGAGAGAAGAGGGTTAATCAGTGCTGGAGGAGGCAAGGGAAGGGGTAAGTGCTTCTAGAAGAGATTGGAATGCAAAGCGAATGGATGAGATTTTGTCTGGAAAAAAATGAACAGAAGGTATCAGCAACAGAGGAGGAGGTAATGGAGCTAGGCAGTGGGAGGGAGATTTGTGATGAAGAAGAGTGTTAACAGCTTTCCAGAGATGTCTAGGGTTTGAGGCGCTGGGATGGATAAGTGAAGAAAAGTATTTCTTTTTGGCAGCAGCGATGAGTTTGTGGTATTTATTGGTGGCTGATTTAAGGGTATTGAGGGTTTTTGCTCTAGCCTCGGGGTCGATAGTGCGCTGGTAGATGTGCTCAAGGCGCCTGCGAAAAGTTTTAAAGGCTTGGAGGTAGGAAGTAAACCAAGGGTTGCTGGTGTGTGAAGTCTGTTTGGTGATGAGTGGCGCATGAATGTCAAGGAGGTTGGAAAGTGTGGAATTGTAACAAGAGAGCAGGTCATCAAGGGAAGAGGGAGGATTTAGAACCAGTTGTGAATCAAGAATATCATGGATGAATGCCTGACGGTCTATGGATCTGGTGAGACAGAAAGAATGAGTCGAGGGAGGAGGCCGAGCGAAAGGCTTGATTTCAAGGTCAGCCACGATGAGATAATCGTCAGTAATGTTGAGAACAGAGTGTGATAGTTTGGGAGATAAGAGGGAAGCGTCGGAGGTGATGAGGAGATCAAGGGTGTGATTCTTGACATGGGTCGGGATTATCTGACTGAATTGCTTAATTACTCATTTTCTAATTTCACTTAAATCCCTATTATTTCTTCACATTTTCTTGCCGAGCGTTGACATTATTTAAAACCCCATAATTTTGGGTGACGCCGGATTTACAGACATAGGCTACTTACACTTTGTAAATTGGGTACCGGTATATTGGAATAATTATCTTTCGTATTTGATGTCTTACCCCACAATATCTCACACTCCTATTAATAGTTTAACGTGACAGTTGCTATCTGACGTCAACGGTCACGTGTACCAATGACAACATTTTTCGGACACATCTTTAACCCGGACGAGACCTCGCAGTACATCTCACATGACAAAATTAATAGTTTCTTCGTAAACACCACATTGTCATAACGAAGTTAATCAGCTTTATGTAGGCGTGGGAAATCCTAAAATATCAGACCAACAGCAGTTGTCAATTGTATCGCGAATCACGTGAAGCACGGTCATCAATTAGCCCAGCGCTGCTAGAAAGTAGAAAAACTGCCTGAGTATGCATTAAGCCCGATGTATCTTTGCGGTGTGGCTCCTCTTCACGTCGTACATGTACACGGAATACAAACTTGTGTCAACCAGGAAAATATAACCCGTTTTATTCAGATTATGGAAGGCGTTTCTGAATTCATTGTAGGCACGTGTCAGTTGCGTCCTAAGTCGTTTACCGATGTTTTTGATTCCAAGCAATTTCCGTATTCAATTCTACCCGATGTCCACGAAAATGAATTTCTAAGTGGCAGCTCTGTTGAATTCAATGTTGAACCCATAAATTCATGCATCGACGACGTAGATCGTATGATATCCAGCGGTAATCATCTGGCCTTCACAGACGACATTCCGGTTTTACCAGACGACATGCGTGGCTATCTCGACACGGTTAACTGTTTCCAGATTATGCCAAACCCTGATTACCCTGGGTTTGTTGTGCTACGAACTTGGGGAAAGATGAGATATAACTGGCGTTGCAAAAAGTTTAAATTTCAGCAGTCGAACGATCCAAAGTATTTGATGGCAAACAAAATGAGGCCTGAGGGGATCTACCGTGACGAAAATAATATAGAATGACTCGTGGCTGGTCCAGCGCTTAGGTGCACGTCGGAACTCAACGCGTGTTTTGACGTAGTTCCATGCATATGGTGCCCACAGTGGCCAAAACAAGCGAAACATTGGCCTTTTCGACGAAGAAATTACGGATGGCCAACAATTGGCAACATCCGTAATATTGTTCAGAATGGTTGTCATCTTGTACATGCAAAACATCCTGCTTGCAAACACATTTTACACCAATGGAGGTTGTCATTTTCCAATGCGGAGTTCTGCTTACTTCAGAGCTGGATTCCAGTTCAGCAAATTGTCTACCATATGCTCAGATTCTTTGCCAAAAGAGAACTAATCAGGAAAGATTTCCCGAAGGACGATGAGGTTCTTTGTATATACCATTTTAAAACACTGATGCTGTGGTCTTGTGAAGAGATGTCACCTGAATGGTGGAATTCCACTTCTGTTATTGAAATATGTTGTAATTTATTTCGAAAGCTCTCAGAATGGCTAAAGAAAAGATATTGTCCGAACTATTTTATTCCTCAAGCAAACTTGTTTCATGAACGCATGAATCAGAAAGTAGTTGATCAGACAATAAAACGTTTGAATGAATTCTACAATTTTAATAATCTTAATGGCTGGTTTGCAGTTAAGTACATAGAGCCAATCTTGAAGAAGTTGTTCACTTTTGAAGAAACAGTGAAAACTGTGATGAATTGTGGCCAATACATGCTGCGAATCTGCCAAATCATGGATGCTGTGAAACTCAAAGAATTTAACTCTCCGTTTTGGCCCGGATTCTGGTTGTATGCCATATATATCTTTCATGCAGTCAAGATGGAAACTGGTTATATATTTCGCGCACGCCTAAGTTCTCTTTGTCCTAGGAATTGTTCTTTTTGGAAGAAAGTTAACGGAGGTGATTTTCTAACTACAGTAGAGTTCTCATCAAATTTCCCACAATTTGGAAAAGTGTTGTTAATTGTGCATGCCTCCAAAGCATTAGATTTTAAGCAAACTACAATCGATAGTGACAGTTTGAACGACTTTATTAGAGAAATTACATTGCAACCGAAAGTTGTAAGGTCTAAGCATCATAATTTTCCAAAACCGAGTAAAGCAAATCTCGACAGAAGTGGCGTCCTTCTCTTGAACGTTCAAGGTCTTATGGAAAATTTAACTGGGTTAAATAGTCCTCAGGAATTTAAACTGATTTCTCAGTTGTCAAAAAAGCTTTTAACAAATGCGCTGAACTGCGACGATTCACAGTCAGGCGTCATCCGAGAGGTGGCTTTCGTCTACATGGCTGCTCTTCTTTTTTCGGACTCCGATTATGACGCTGCTATGGAATTCTGCTCGACAGTTGTTATCAATAAAACTCCTGATTATGGCGAGGAGGAGAAGGAGGAGGAAGAGGTGTTGGAGGAAGAAACTTTGAATGCAGGATGTTTGTTTTTCATTGACGACGTTGTTAGAATCATTGGATTTTACTTTCTTTTCATCCAGATAAACGTTAATTTTAAGTACGACAGGAAGCATTATCTTCTTGATCTGCGTCTTACCCCAGAGGTGTTTGCTCACCTTTTAATAATTCTATCAAATGAAAGAAGACCTAGGCCTTTTAGACTTAGATGCGACTTGCAAACGCCAACGTTTGCGTTGGATGCATTATTAATGACTATAATAAATCGAAGATCTTCTGGAATATCAATCAAGACAAGAAATGGTTTTCGTGTGTATCAGAGAACTGATCCAATTAATAAATCAGAAGCGCCCAATGACAGCTCTGTTCCAATTGAAGACATCGTTCAATTGCTCATGGAATATTCCTTAGAAGATATGAAATTATTTTACAATGCGATCAGCAAAGACTTTGACATTCACTGCAATACAGTTGACTGTTACCGTGCTGCGTATCTATACAAGTGTCGTAAATATCCTGAAGTCTTGCAATTGTGTGAACGAATTCTCAGTGAGCCTGATCAAAGCAACTTGAAGGGCATTACATTTACAAATGTAATGGTGCTGCCACCGTTTGACTCTTATTTCGACAGCGACATTCAATGTTTGCTTGGATTCCACACACTTGTTTGTTTTCCATCGACTTTAAATGGAGATTTTCAGAGAATAGACGACAATCCAATGTCTATCTTCCAGCAGCTTTTTGCCCGGAAGTTTTACCCTGAGCAGCCTTCAGTTTCTGTAATAAAATTTTGGAGGACTTGCATTATAGAATCCCATTATTTCGTTGGAAGACATTTCCTGGCAAGATATTTGAAAGTGAGATGTCTTATGGACTGTAATCATTCAAGTTCAGAAGTAATGCTAGCATTTGTCGCACTGAAATACCATCTTCCATTTGAGCACATCATAAGCTGCTTTCTTCAACGACATATTCAGTAATAATACCCGGATTGTAAAAGACTTCAGACAATGCCGGATTTAGGCACGAGCTAAAAAGCTAAAGCCTAGTGTCTCACAATCCGAAGGGGCTATAATAAATCAGAATTTTTGTGACTTTTAATTTCATGTGTACTTAATTTGTATGATGTAGAATCTTTTCAAAACGCTTGTTTAGCAAATTGATCACGTCTCAGTGAATTACTTCATTTGAAAATTTTCACTTTAAATACCTTGCTATTAGATAATTAAGTTTTCAAGATTTGTGAGACGTACTGTTGTCATTTTTAAACATTGGGCCTCTAAGGTTTATATAGCTTATGTCCTCACCAAGTCTAAATCCGGGACTGACTACAGAAGATATATTTGTTAATGTCACACCGTCGAAATGATTCGTTCAGAAAGGTTTAGAAAATTAACGTTCAGTTGCTATCAGCCTCTGAATTAATGTTGAAATTTATGGCTTTGAATAGCCATCTTGCATTAGAACTCATCATTCGTTGTTTCGTTCAATAGAAATTCGACGACTGAATAACGGTAATAATAGCGTAATATAGAAGTGACTGGTTCAGGAGTTTCCAGAAATTATGTTAAGTTGGTATTACAATAATAATTTCAATTGCAGTGCTTGAAATCCATCAACACAGTTTAAATGACCTGATGCATGGTTCTGTGCTGCCGAGTACGAAATTTTTCTGGTAAAATTGAGAACTTGTAAGTATGGATGCATTGACCGAAATTTAGCCCCTTAGGAAAGAAGGTCGGGAGGAAATTTGAATCAAGTGCGGATCCAGTTGGACCATGCATCCTGCACTCAACGCTTAAACATTCAGTGCAAGAAAGAAAGCCTATGTGCAAGGATAGTTTTAGAGGCCACTGTGTGTTCTCCAAGGGACGCCCCAATAATTACATTTTACTTTTCTAATTCTACTAATTCTACTTTTGAACCATCTCTACCGTTGTCCACATTTGGCATAACACTCCCCACCTTTGAGGTCCGCTCTCCATCGGAGTAATGAGGCCTCGACTGGGCTAAACGGATGATCCGACAGAGCTAACATGGCACCTTGATACTGCAGCACAAGGACACTGATGAGATCCAGCATTGTTCAGACTCCATAGTCTGTTGTGTGCCAAAGTCCTCCAACCTGGTCTCAAAGTGTCGTGCAGTGATCTCTTGTTAGCATACAATTAAATAGATTTCCAAGCGTTGTTTCAAATAATAATAATAATAATAATAATAATAATAATAATAATAATAATAATAATAATAATAATAATAATAATAATAATAATAATAATAATAATAACGAAAATTTATATGGCGCCGTAACGCAGCCATACCGCTACAAGCGCGCCTCACAACTACAGTGGGCGGGATAAGCCTTGGCGAACAGGTGTGCTTTAAGCCTCGAATTAAAAGAGTCCACCGAGTCGGCCAATCTGATGGTGGATGGAATAGTGTTCCAGCACCTAGGGCTGTGTTGCTTGTTTAAAACTGTTTGGGCGAGACAGAATTTACGGTATCAAACGTTTGCATTAAATTGACAATCTCTTCGGCTGTAAGTGTATAACACCGAATCTAGTTGGTATAACATAACATAACAGGTTTTTAAGTGGCTCAGAAGACTTGCATCTGTGTCAGAGCCACTCTCTCGATCCTCCTCGCAATTGCACCTCGTTCTAATATCAAAGTTTGTTAAGTTTCTTCTTAAATGCAATAACCGAGTCTGCAGTCACAGCCCCTCTTCCAGCTTATTCCAGAGAGGTTCTTTGAATTAGCACCAAACAAGGCAACTCGGGGGCACAGATATAAGTTATTTAAGAAGCCAAAGGGAACACTAGGGCAGAAATTCTTCAGTGCAAGAGTTGTAGACCTGTGGAATGGTTTGGATGATAGTACTGTCTCGGTGGACACAATAACAGCTTTTAAGAAGAAGCTAGGAAAATGGGGCTATTAAGCGTTCGAGGTTAATTTGCAGTGGTTCTGAACCACTTAAAACCCTTGTTATGTTATGTTATGTTATGTTATGTTAATTGTTTACTACTCTGGCACTGAAGAATCTTTGCATTATTGTCCCGGCTGATTTTTTAACAATCTTGTAGCTGTGCCCTCTAGTTCTGTCGTTACTTGAGAATTTAAAGAGCCTTTGTGCTGGTATTTTATCTCTTCCTGTGACTATCTTGAATGTCTCTATTAAATCTCCTCTATTTCTTCTTTTCTCCAATGTTGTCAGCCCGCATCTCCTCAGTCTTTCTTCATATGCCAGTTTGTCAAAACCTTTGATCATCTTCGTTGCTCTCCTTTGTATCTTCTCTAGGTTTTCTATATCCTGTCTCAAATATGGGCACCACACTTGCACACAATACTCCAAATTAGGTCTAACCAATGATTTGTATAATTCGAGCTTTATTTCTTTTTCTCTGCTGATTATTGTCCTTAATCATTCCTAATACTTTATTCGCCTTCTTTGCAACCTCTGCGCACTGTCTTGAGAGTTTAGTACTTCTGTGTATGATCACTCCTAAGTCCTTCTCCTCTTCTGATTCCCTCAGTAATATTCTTCCCATTTCGTATTGAATTTTTTTTTTGGTTTTTCCCATGTGTATAACTGAACATTTCTCTGTGTTGAACAACATTTGCCAATCCTCGGCCCAACTGTACAGTCTTTTAATGTCGTTCCTCAGTGCATCGGCTTCTTCTTCCGTGTCCACCTCTCTGCCTATTTTCGTATCATCGGCGAACTTGGATATTTTTGACACAATTCCACTGTCAATGTCGTTTATGAAAACAACAAAAAGCAACGGCCTAAAAAATACCTGCCACTTAGTTACTAACTACAGAATACCAGATCATCTCTGCCAACTCAGTCCTTCATCCTCGTATAGTTACCAACGAAAAGTGGGAGGTTAGAGGGTAGCCGTAAAGGATGTCTGTAAAATTTTACATGCTTTGCACCCCTTCTACCCTTGTCTCCTTTTGGCATTACACTTCAATGTTCCTCTAGGGTCTACAATAAGCCATCCTGCTAATTTTTACACAGCTAACCATGCTGCAAGGTAGGGTACTAGGATCCTATGCAGTACAGACTGATCGCATTTGGTCTGTAATGCACAAGCCAAGTAGAATTAGTTAAGCCATTTTACGTGTTTCCTTGTGAGTCACCTATGCCGTGTCGTTGAAATGAGAAGGTGTCGTCAACCTTTATCTCTCTTATCTTGAAATGACATTTAAACTGTGTTTCCTTATCTTTCGTTTGGTTTGTTCCAATTAGGTCGAGGGACGGAGTCAATAGGAGATCGCTGGAGATGCGGAAGAGACAAGCCGAACTGTGCTGGAACATTCTGTGGTATACATTTCCACTTCGCAAAATAGCAAGGAATCTAAACATACATACATACATGCGTGTATACATACATCCATACATACACGCATACATGCATACATATACATACATGAATACATGCACACATAGTGTCACATAGACACATGCACACATACACACCGTCAAACGTACATACCTGCATATGCAAATACATATATACATACATACATTCATACATTCATACATATATACATAAATACATACATACATAGGCCTACATACGTGCATACATGGTTATCGAAATATAGTTTCAAGACTGAGCGAAAGCTCAAGAAGAAGTCGTTTGAAAGATGTTGCAGGGCGCTCTGCGAGTATCGTCGTTTCATGAATACCTGGAGTACATTTTACCTACTGCCAAGTTTCAGTGCATTGCAAAATACTTTTGCCAAAAATATTCAGCTCACAGCCTAAACTTTGAAGAAATAATTTAGACTCGATAGAGTTAAGACTCAGACTGTACTGAAATAACTGTTGTGCCCCAATCGTTATTCCGACAACTGTATTGGGCGCTACCCTTCCCTTTCTCGCGTCTGGATGACCCCTTCTTCTTCCCCTCAGCGCGGACAACCCAAACCTAAACTGAAATGGCCACTGAGCCCTGGATTGCAACAGCGATACGAAGGGTGGTGGGATATCTTACTGTAGCATACGGTAGTTTGCATCAATGACCCCTTAGTCTGTTGCCAAGGTCCTCCAACCTGGTCTCAAAGTGTCATGCAGTGCTGTCTTGTTAGCACAGCATTAATTAGATTTCTAAGCGTTGTTTCAAGAGCCGTGTTGCTTAATTAAAACTGTTCTGTTGTTTGAGCGAGATGCTGTTTGTCCGAATTGAATGTATCAAGCGTTTGTATTAAATGAACAATCTATTAATCGTTTTAACCGAGGTTATTGAGTAATGAATCTAGTTGGCATCTGCCAGTTAGTTGCTAACCATGCAATACCAGACCGCCTTTGGCAACTCAGTCATTCATCCTTTTGGGTTGGTGTAGCTACACCCTCAAGGGGATTGTTAAACCGGCTGTAGGTGTCGTCCTTAGAGGATATCTGCGAAATGTGACTGAATTTATACCCCTCCGACCCTTGTCTGTTCCTCTAGGGTTTAAATTAAGCCATCCTGTTACTTTTTCAGAGCTTACCATGCTACAAGGTGGGTACTAAGGTCCTATGCAGTATAGACTGTCCTCGGCTGATCGCATTTGGTCTGTAATGCACAGGCTATAATATAGAATAGGAGAATGTGTCAATTTTAGATGCAAATATCCACAATATCCGCATCGGATTTTACTCTTTAAGCGCCTTTGAAGAAAGTCCTCAGAAGCGTAATGGCGAAGGTAACATCTAACGGATCCTTCTGTCGAGGATCAAAGACCCAGCATTGCAACTCGGCAGGACACCTTCCATCCTCACCACATGAACTAAGTGCCACTGAAGGAAGAGCTGTTCCTTAAGCTACCCTGAGAGGCAGCCATGGGTATGAAACGTTAGCGACTTCATTTCCATAGCATCGGCACGCGAGGCACGGTGGCCATTCTTCTCCGTTGCCGTCTCATCTCCCTACTAACATTGGATGGTCAGCGTACTCATCATAGCCGTGTTGGCTATGGTGCGCAAGTGGAGCACAAGTGTCAAAATAAATTCCTTCACGCATACACACAGACATACATTCATGCATACATACATACACACATCATACATACATACATACATACATACATACCTTCATACATACATACATACATACCTTCATACAAACATACCTTCATTGAAACATACATACATACATTCATACCTTTATACATACAAACATACATACCTTCATGAATACGAACATACATGCATACATACATTCCTACATAAGTACATGCATACATACATTTATACATACATACGTACATACATGCATATATATACATAAATATATGCATGCAAACATACGTACATGCATACATACATCCATTCATACATGCATATATGGGTCATTATCCGAAATGTACAAATTTCGTCTCCGAAAAAGGAAAAAAATTTCCAAAAATTGGTTGCAAGTGTTTTCTTTAGTCATGTATATAGTTAAATTTAACTAATTTGAAAGAAATCCACTATATTTTTAATCATAAGTTAATTTTTTTCCTGAATTTATAAAGTCAAAACTCCTTTTTTTCATTAAATTCCACCCTTTTTGTGTAATCATATTTAATCACAGGGACCTTAAATATTCCTCTGGTGCTTACAAAATGGCAATTTCTTGAAAGTAGATGATACCAGCATTAAGTAGGAATACAACAGGCCTTTCCTTCACATAATATATTAGCCTGGTTTCAAGAAATTAAGACATTTTTCGAAATTATTCAAAAAAAGAAATATTATTTTCAGCTACAGAAAAAATATGTGCAGCATTAGCTATAACTGTATGTTATATGCATTAGATACAAGTTCAGCAACATTTTAAGAGTTGTTAGTAAATTCTAATTACTTGCAATTTATTTTTATATCAAATAATTCACACAAAAACATGTAATTCACTCTTAGCAATGCGTCATTACCATCCGAGGCAAGATGGAACTGTCATGAGAAAATAGCAAAAATCTGATGCATACAGATGGTAATGATGAAAAACAACCGTGGATGGTAATGACATAATGATGAAATTTATAACGTCCGTCAAACATTTTCACATGAATTACTCCATCAGATACGTAGTTTCAATCAGTTCAACTAAAGCGGCAAATAAAATAAGTTATCAATGTTGTAATCTACCTAAACCAGGAAATACAACACTAGATGGTATTGAAACAGAAATTTACTTTTTTTGTAATTTGGAACACACAAACTTAAATTAAAAATAAAACATTATGAATTTCAACACAAACCTGTGTGATTCCATTAATAGTTGACAATATCTTGTTCCCGATGTTTTTCTTTTAGTAAGTAAGCACGTTCTCTAAAAGTTATAGGCTTCCCAAAAATTGAGACGGCTATGATGCTTATTTCTATGGACAAGTATAAATACCCCCAAAGAGAAAGAAATATTACGAAAATGAGTCTAAATGTTTAATTATTGCATTTGCTAGCTACTAATTAATCAAAATAATATACATTCATTACAGGTTGTAATGGAATATATTTGCGTAAAAGTTGAATTTAATGCATTGTACAATGTACACCGTCTCGGACAGAGGATGGTAATGATATTTTGTAGACATCTAGTAAGTTTTTTCTAAATTTCCAAAATCTGGCAGCTACAACAGTTATGGGAAATGTTAATTTGCTCATTCTTTGAAGGATAGGCCCAAAAAAATTGAAGAAAATATCGAAAAAACTCAAAAAACCAGCATGGGACATCAATTCTGCACTTTTCGGATAATGACCCATATACCTTCATTCAAACATACATACACGCATGCATACCTTTATACATACATACGTACATATATGCATACATACCTTCATACATGCATACATACAATCATACATACATACATAAATGCATGCATACGTACATACATACATGTACAGAAGATACCGTGTGCACGACAACTCTGAATAAACAGAATGCGAACGCTTTACTATTTTGGTAAGTATTTCCTTAAACGTTTTATCTGTTTGTGCCGACATACAGCTTAATTCACTTTGTTTCAAAATATGTTTTTGTGCTTAGTTTCTACCGATAAGATAACTAGAATCAGAAATAATAGAAATCTTATTTTCAGCCGAAGAAATTTACCCATGGACCCCAACGGGGGCTTGGAACCAAACCCCAAAAAAGGATCGCGCTCCATATATCGTTGGGCGACGTGTTCATTTTTAAGCGTCAGCCACTCAAACTTTGACGCCGGGCAAACACTACCGGTCATTTCAAAACTTGAAGACTTAATTATTTAATAGCATGGTTTTTAAAGTGAAAAATTAAAATTAATTTATATATATATAGACCTGCAAACCAGTGCTTCACCTTACCTGCAGTACACCTCAAGAAGCTGATTCAAATGATTCTGATTTGGAATATTGCACGATTGTCTCCGTAGCCTACAGTGAAATTGAACATCGACTACTATTGCATGTACTACAGAGACTGAATTGCATAATTAGGCCTACTCATCTTATAACTCCACTGAAATCACTTTTAAACAACGCTAAATTATTTCTTCACTTCTTTACAGCACGCAAAATTCCTTGCTGAGTGCCGACATGCTTGAAAGCCCCACAATTTACGGCGCCTGCGGATTTCCATACATACTTAGACCTAGACTTCGTATATGGAGTGTGTGAACAATTGAAGGGCTTAGTTCATTAACCAGATATGTCGACCTATCTGTTCGTTGACATAGCCTACCTTACCATACAATATTCTTGATCGTACGGACATAGCCCAATAAGTGACAATAACCGGCTATGTCAAATAACCTGATTGTTGCACCGGTTTTAATACAAATATTACAAGAAAAACACCACAATGCTTGTTGTCAAGTATGTCGACATACCTAGTTATTGAACTAAGCCCTTCGATTAATAGAGATCAATGTGCACAATGACGTAACGACCTCACTTACATATAACATATTAGGTAATCCGCCATATTGGAAGTCATAAAGTATGCCTGTTGACGTTGGATACGTAAGTGATTGGTACTTATTGGCTTTCTGTGTACAGTGTAATAGTTGACTGCAGCAACCGTATTGAGAGGGATTAAGGCTCATTTGGTAGAGTTCCGAAAGAACGCGATTATGAAGGTCCAGAAGAACGTGCCCGGACCGAAGAATGCCGGAGAGTTTTGCTAATTCTAGCTATAGCCAGAGGTGATCTATCGGAAGCGATAGTGAAATATACCCCGTGATCGATCGGGTCAGTCGATCAAGTCGATCGAAACTCGGCCAAGTCAAGTCAGTCGAAAAACCTTCGACTCGATCGACTTGCAAGTCGAGTCGATCGTGTGTTTTGCCAAGTCGAGTTGATCGTCGTTTAACATAACATAACATAACAAGGGTTTTAAGTGGTTCAGAAGACGTGCAGTCTGTGTTAGAACCACTGCAAATTAACCTCGAACGCTTAATAGCCCCATTTTCCTAGCTTCTTCTTAAAAGCTGTTGACTCGCCATGAAATTTTTTAAAACTTTTTTGCGGCTACTTCACAAAATGACCCACACAGGGGCGTCTATCCCCCCCTAAGTCATTGGAGCAACGTCCTTTTCCCCCCTCTTCTTCCCCCTCGCCGTTCCTCCCCCCTAAACTGGTGGCACACACACTGACAAATCTTCCCCCCTTATTTCTTGGATGGAGCATTTGCTCCAAGGTTTCTATGGTGTAGACGCCCCTGGACCCACATGATGTGATGACGTAATCCTTTGTAAACGCACAAATACCGTATTAACCTGATTTGAAGTTAAGTGCAAATTATGAGCCTTTTGGTGTCTTCGTGCAGTGGAAGCTGCAGATACTTTTTTCACAGTTTTACGCTGAATTGGACAGATAAAGATGCGTTAAAAAAATGCGTGTTTCAGGAAATTTAAGATCTGTGGTCAGTAACAACGATCTCAAAACTTTCGAATGTCTGATGCTAGGACGGGACTGAATGCTCAATCTATTCACTACAGACTACTATATACACTCACTAACTTCCGTAATCTTAAGCAGCATAAAGTTTCTTACAATTACCATTAACTAGACACTGCAGTCCTCTACTGCCGTCTTATGTGTGGAACTGGTACTAATTTATGTTCCGTACTGTAGGAGATTCCCTTGTAGCCTAGCTGATCGAGTCAACGACGACAGCGTGGCTTAATAGTCACGTGAACATAATAGGGCCTAAAATCGAGTGTCTTCTGACACACAGTGCAGCTGACATTGTCCAGTGTGCAGTTGACTTGCCTGGAGTGTGCAGTGTGCAGTATGAATTTCTTACAGAGTAGCTCAAGTCAACCACACACGACATCATTTTAACACCTCAAATTGTACTTACCAGTTCAATTAGCTTTACAGTTTGAGGAAGAGTGTGCAATTGAAATTTATGACTAATTTAGGTACTGGAATATAAGAATACAACAGTCGTCAGCAATTTTGGCCAAAAGCAGTGGCCCGGGAAGTTTTTAAAAGTTGCGTGAGCTAACTTCAGCCAAGTACAGACCTAAGATGGGTAGAATTATACATTATTAGAATTATATATGAATATTTTCTCATTTTTTACAATCAATGGAAAAGTTAATTATACTACATATTCATAAAATGAAAAGCGTCTATAGCACAAGAAGTCAAGAACTACTTTAGCAAGCATCAAAATACAAAGCGCCAGCCAAAAGTTATGTGAGCATCCTCCTGCCTCGGCGTCACAGAACAAAAAACTTGTGTGAGCATCGGCACCTTTGGCGCCGTGGCTTCCGGGCCACTGGCCAAGAGATACAGTTCAAGTCGACAAAGTCGATCAAGTCGACCGTTTATTTGCCAAGTCGATCGAGTCGACGAGAGTTCGACAAGTCGACAAAGTCGATCGAGTCGATCGTCGGTTGAGCCAAGTCGATCGTAGAAGCTCGACTCGATCGATCACGGGGTATATAGTGAAAGCTGAACGGATCCATTAGAAACATGTCGTGATATGTACATAATCACAAGGCACTGATGGTTTAACTGCTGTTTTATCATCATTCTCTGTTGTTGGCCCCTCACTCTGGCGCTCTGTCTGCTCCCCAGGGTCCATTCTGACACGTCCTATTCTAGGTTTAAGACTGCTCTTCGGCCTCGTTGGGGTTGGCCAGGTCTGGGCACTTCTGAGTAGTTGCTATAAATAGGTGCTATTTAAATCTCCGTAATGAATTAATGAATTTTGGGAAACTAGATTCTATGTATCAACCGTATTCTATGAATCAAGAGTATGTTTGCTGTAATCATTTATTGTGAAGTTCTAGGTAAAGTACTTGCTGAGGATTTTAGGAAATGGATTAGGGGAATTTGGGAGAAGCCGGATAACCAAGGTTTATCTGTATGGTGGCAATAATAACGACACTGATGCGTGTAAACTATGAATTAGACATATTATGAGGAAATTATATCTGAAAATTGGAATTAGGGTAGGTGAGGACAACAGGAATTAAATTACAGCTGAGAGGAATTAAAGGAACAATAGAGATGGACATAATTAGGATGGAAAGTGAGAGAAGGTGAGAACAATGAATAAAACGAGAACCGTGAGCTGTCATCCTGTGGTTTGGGAAAATGCAAGGTGAAGAATGACATTGCTCCAGTGACACAACACTATCCATATGACAATCCCTCTTTTAGATATTGTATCATAAATAATTCTTGTATGGATGTACTTGCTAAACCTCATAACAACAAAACTGCAACAGATCATACATGACTTTTTTCAGTAAATATTGAAGATATTTTTACACTTCCTTGAAACATTCAAAATGTTCAAAGTCAATGGACCCTTTGTAATTTCCAATGCTTAAAGAGATATGGGACGGGTGTAAGCCTTTCCTAAAAGCTCAGGCAAAACACACGAGCAGAAAAATTGGGGAGTGTTTTGCTTATGTGCATCCCAGAACTCATTATCATGGTTCACTCTTGTTACAAAAATACAAGGAACTGCAGAAAAGAAAGTGTAAACAACAAAGTCGCGAAATTCAACTTCACAGATGCCTACACCTGATAATAGTACCTACGTTCCTTGTGAAGTTGAATCTCAGTGAAACAGCTGTCACCGCTGAATACATTTCCATTAATTCATTAGAGCTGAAGCTATATGGAAATTTAATTTTCACCAGACCTTAACCGCACAGTGGCATGAAACCACATTCATAGATACAGGCATGAAATCAAAGCATTGGGTGAAGCGCCCATAAAATTTTATAGGTAATCGGAGTTAATAGTTAACACGCACTGTTCCACAGAAACGTCGTTGTGGCCATATGACTGCTTTATACTTGGTCAAGGCTGTGTGCTCATGAGCAACAGCCCTCTCTCTTGCAGCCAATTCAAAAGATGAATCAATTGTATAACAAATAGCTTTAAGCAAAAACAGTTAAGGTTTTGATACATCTGTGCAACAGACATCTTTCAGTTCAGAGGCTGTTATCCTGCCTATTCGAAAAAGAAACAAGTGTTTAATTCTGCTCTGACCACATGTTTGCATTTCAATCAATGTCATTTATTGAACATCAACTGATTTCAACACAATAAAATTTAACTTAGCTAAGACACGGCGAATGGACACCTAGGATATGTAAGGTCTTACATACAGTTATACACATAGGTCCCGTATACAAACTAACTGTTTTAACATGTATTGTCCTAAGTTGTAGTGCATTACAGTAGTGTGTATGCATTAAATATAACATGAAGTGTAAACAAGGATAAAACAACTATTTAAAAAGAATAATAAGGTGACTGCTATATACAGGGTGGCGCATAAAAAGTGGGACCGCCTCATTAAATCTTGTGCCATATATTTAAAATTATGTTTTGAGCGATTTTTTAAACTGGAATGATATCCTGACTCACTAACTCAACGTGTGACGTCACTATTTCGTGGACTTTCGGTCGCCATCTTTATAGTTTATGACATTTTTACCTTACGGTGTTCATAAAATGACAAAAATAACAGCAGAAGATCGTATTCTCAGTCACTGTGTCTCGGATGGGAAAAACCAGTGTGGTCTTTGTTGAACCTGGAGCGAAAGTGAATAGTTAGTATTACTTAAGACAAGGATTGCTTCCGGACATTCGAGCGAGATGTAATCGTCAAAGCTGGACACTGCAACAGGACGGAGCTTTTTCGCACACGGCAAGAAACACGATCAAATTTCCTTCATTGGGAGAATGTCACCTTCATCGAACCAGGCATGTGGTCCCCTACGACGAAGGTAGACTTTCTGTTGAAGAGCACCCCAAATAGCATAATCTACAGGGTTTAGGTCCGGGCTATTTGGGAACCACATGTCTGGTTCGATGAAGGTGACATTCTCCCGATGAAGGAATTTGATCGTGTTTCTTGCCGTGTGCGAAGGAGCTCCGTCCTGTTACAGTGTCCAGCTTTCAGTGGTGGACTGGAGTGTCAAAGCGGCCCGGGAAAAAATTAAAAGCGGCCCTATCCGACATTTATTTTTAGTCGGGCTTTGTTTTCAGCCAAGGTAACATGTAACTTTACAACGGGATAGTCATAACACAACGATGAATCGCAAACCTAATCTACATTAGACATAAAATATTAAGAATGCATTTAAAGTTAAAAATCGATTAATCATGACCCACCCAAATTATGGTTATTGTATAAGCAACTTCTTTAAGCTGGGTGCCATTTCAGACACATGGTCTGTGATTGTGTCATTATATAGTTCACTTAAAACATCGGTTTCTACCGACATGAGCAAACATGCTTCAAGATTTGTAGAATATAATGAGCTTCGCAAGCGATTTTTAATGTACTTCAGTTGTGAGAAAGATCTCTCACACGCTACTTGGTTAGAGGACAGAGTCAGTAAGGATAAAAATAAATAAATATTTATTCTTTTGTTAAGCGCCTGCAAACGCACTGCGCTGTACAAGTACATGTTATGCGATAAATCTTAACTACTAACAGAACAGACAGCCTGAAATACACGGCGCAAATTGCAGCCTACAAAGCATGTCCGCCTATGGGACTCGATCTCTGTACCTCTCGCACTCTACGCCAGATGTTATTCAATGCGCTATCGGGCCCCCATATGGAGCCATCCATATAGTACGTACCGGTACGCAAAAATCTGGAAAAATTGGACCCTTCCCCTCCCTGTACGCACACGTACTTTTTTCCACCCCCCACCTGCGTACGTACGCTTGACGCGGTTCGCCCCCAAAGACCAACTGCAGAATGTGTCAGTACGACAGGTCCAGGCAGCGGCTGTCTGCACTTTAGGCCAGATTGAAGGACGAGTGATCCATGGACTCACTACTGAGCTGTGTGATAGTTTAATAATAAAGTTCAGAGGTAAGGACCGTAAGGTGGCATACAAGTGACACCTCTCCCACAGTCATACTTCCCCTGGTAGTACCTGATAACTGAAAAGACTGAACTCTGGCTCACTTGAAGGCCAATCAATTTGAAGGCCAATATAGACAAATTATAGGTTCCCTCCTCCGTTTCCTATGCGTACGTACATTATCAGTAGACCACCACCCATAAGCAAGCACATGTATTTGGGTTAACTCCTCTCCACCTTCCATGCGTACGTACTATAGGCCTATGGATGGCCCCTAAGAGTCTATATGCACAAAACAGCTACATGTACGTCTGACCAAAGAAACTGTATTTATGTAACACAGAAAAGCAGCAAACAGGACTTGATTTGCATTTTGTAAGTTCGTCGCTCTTATGCCCAACTTGGTCGTCCCAGAGTTCATGTGGAGTATCTTCATTGACGCTGTCCTCTACCTAATCGTCGAACATTTAGTGACGGTCTCTTTGCCTTGAGTAACTTTAAATAAATCGACTAGATTTTGGCACTTGGCTCCATCTTTAGCAAGAATTTTTAGTTTCTTGTCTCTTACCTTTTCCGCACCATCTTTACAGTTACGTTTCAAATTTAAATCACTCATAACCGTAAATTTTTTTCATTAATTTATTAACCAATAATAATAAAAGAATCTTCGTCAAAAACAAACTTAGCGAAAGTAGAACCTCGTTTTAAGATTCAACTGTTAGTCATATAAGTCTGCCTTCTCAGGCCCGCCGAGAGGGGGCAAATGCCCAGGGGCCCGGCCGTCCGGGCCCGCAATCAACTTATGAAAATATTATAATCAGTCATACAAAGTTTATGATTTATGCCTTTTCAAATATAATATTTAATCGACTAGATATCCACTACGCACACACACCGGGCACAAGAAGGGAGTCCTGGAAGAATCAATGCGCAGTGGACACCTACGGGCTGTCAGCCCATGGACTATGAAGAAGAAGAAGAAGAAGAAATAAAATATTACAGAATAAAATCGTAGTTGTATATATAAACATAGTATCGTGCGGTCGTATCCGCACTTTTTTTATTTCAATTTATTTTCTTCAGTTTTCTCATAAAGCCTAAAGATAGTTTAGGGGCCCGTGACTGCTCTGCTTATGGGCCGGAATTTCCGTCGTCAGCCCTGTGCCTTCTAGCGAATAAAAAATAACGCCGTCATAAATACCATAAAAATTGTTATAAATGACATAACCGATTTTTAGACATTGTGTCTAAGAACTTAGAAGCGGCCCAACTATCACCGAACCTGGCGGCCCATCGGGATTTTTCCCGGTGTCCCGGCGGGCCAGTCCACCCCTGCCAGCTTTGACGATTACATCTCGCTCGAATGTCCGGAAGCAATCCTTGTCTTAAGACGTGATCACAGTAATACTCACTATTCACTTTCGCTCCAGGTTCAACAAAGACCACACTGGTTTTTCCCATCCGAGACACAGCGACTGAGAATACGATCTTCTGCTGTTATTTTTGTCATTTTATGAACACCGTAAGGTAAAAAGTCATAAACTATAAAGATGGCGACCGAAAGTCCACGAAATAGTGACGTCACACGTTGAGTTAGTGAGTCAGGATATCATTCCAGTTTAAAAAATCGCTCAAAACATAATTTTAAATATATGGCACAAGATTTAATGAGGCGGTCCCACTTTTTATGCGCCACCCTGTATACAGGGACATATCACTAGTCCACAATAATATGAATTCCTCTTGCAGGGAGATTGTATTGCATCTAGAAATTTATAAAGCGCCTCTCGCAGAATAACTATTCAGTAGCGCTCTGAGCAGAGAAGTCCCGAGGAAACAGAAATGCCTTTAGGGAACGCGAGACCGATGGGCAAAAGCCAGTCATTAGTTTGGCCCTGAGCAGAGGGAGAAGGTCATTCCAGATAGTGGTACCCACGATGGCGGTCGTATAGCGAGAAGATGTAATGCTATAGATAATTATATCATGTGTCATGAGAGGTACTGCTATAAATAATTATATCATGTGTCATAAGAAGTATGTAATAAATAATTATATCATGTGTCATGATCATATGTATCTATTGTTTTGCTACAGGTCGAATATGCTATCTGGCTCATACTATTCAAGTCATATATGGAATATGAACTTGTGTCAACCAGGAAAATATTATCTGTTTGATTCCAGATATGAAAGGCGTTTCTGAATTCATAGTCAATTGTATCGCATATCACGTGAAACACAGTTTGCATTAAGCTCGTATTATCTGTGCTGTTACTCAGACTCTTCACGTTGTACATGTATGTGGAATGCGAACTTGCGTCAACCACGAAAATATAACCTGTTTGATTCCGAATATGGAAGGCGTTTCTGAATTCATCGTAGGCACGTGTCAGTTGCATCCTAAGTCGTTTAATGATGTTTTTGATTACAAGCAATTTTCATATTCACTTCTACCCGATGACTACAATTATAACTTGCTAAGTGGCAGTTCTGTTGAATTCTACATTCAACCTATAAATTCATGCATCGAAGACGTAGATCTTATGATGTCCAGCGGTCAAATTCTGGCCTTCACAGACGACATTCCGGTTTTACCAGACGATATGCGTGGCTATCTCGACACGGTGGACTGTTACCAGATTATGCCAGACTCTGGAAACCCTGGGTTTCTTGGGCTACGATTTTTTGGAAAGATGAATTATAACTGGCGTTGCAAAAAGTTTACATTTCAGCAGTCTAACAATGAAAAGTATTTGGCGGCAGGCAATATGAGGTTTGCTAGACCCTATCGTGACGAAATTAATATGGAAAAACGCATGGTTGGTCCAGCGCTTAAGTGCTGCACGTCGGAATTCAACGGTTGTTTTGATTTTGTTTCATGCATATGGTGCCCAGAGTGGCCAAAACAAGCCAAACGTTGGCGTTTTCCACGCAGAAATTACGGATGGCCAACAAATGCTAACATCCGAAATATAGTGCAGAATGGTTGTCATCTTGTATATGCAAAACATCCTTATTGCAGAAATGATTTACACCAGTGGAGGCTGTCATTTTCAAATGCGGAGTTGTGCTTAATTCAGAGTTGGACTCCAGTTCAGCAAATTGTCTACCATATGCTCAGATTCTTTGCCAAAACAGAACTAATCAGAAAACATTTCCCGAAGGAAGATGAAGTTCTCTGTATGTACCATATTAAAACGCTGATGCTGTGGTCCTGTGAGGAGATGTCACCTGAATGGTGGAAGTCCACTTCTGTTATTGAAGTATGTTGTAATTTATTGCAAAAACTCTCAGAATGGCTAAGGAAAAGATATTGTCCAAACTATTTTATTCATCAGGCAAATTTGTTTCATGAACGCATGAATCAGAAAGTAATTGATGAGATTATAAAACGTTTGAATGATTTTCCCAGAACTGTACGGGGGGAGAGAGAGAGAGAGAGAGAGAGAGAGAGAGAGAGAGAGAGAGAGAGAGAGAGAGAGAGAGAGAGAGAGAGAGAGAGAGAGAGAGAGAGAGAGAGAGAGAGAGAGAGAGAGAGAGAGAGAGAGAGAGAGAGAGAGAGAGGGAGAGGGAGAGGGAGAGAGAGAGAGAGAGAGAGAGAGAGAGAGAGAGAGAGAGAGAGAGAGAGAGAGAGAGAGAGAGAGAGAGAGAGAGAGGTTAAGCCTAAGGGTCTGAGGCAGGCGGTTCCAGCTGTGAGTACCCACCACCGCAAAGCTACGAGACTGTGCCGTAGCAGTGCGCATCCGAGGAACAACCAAGTGGCCACGGGCAGATGACCGGAGAATGATCCGACCAGGCAAACTGAAAACAGGGAATACAGCAGAGCTGAACCAACAAGACAGCTGCGCATGAGGGAAAGGCACTTAAATTGGATGCGTTGGTGAATGGGAAGCCATTGAAGGGAGTCTCAAGCTTAGATGCATTAGTAGAGCACACGCCAATGTAGACTGCGTTCCCGTAGCCAATCCTAGTGCAGATCTGAGCATGAACCAATGCATGCAGCGAAAATGACTGGCGAATGGCACGGAGTTGGCGTAAATAGTAGAAGCACGAGCGAGAGATATCATTGACATGATCAGATAGAGAGAATACAAGGTCTAGGACGAATCCAAGATCACGGACAGAGGAGGAGAAGTGCACATTGAGAAACCTGAGGCGTAGGGAGACGGCATCAATCCTGTCGAGCTGCACACGATTACCGAGCCAAATGTACTGGATCTTATCATGGTTAAGGCGGAGGCAATTAGAGAACAACCAGAGATCTAGAGCAGAGAAAGCCTTCAGGAGGCGCTCAAAAATAACAGCAGCTGAGGTGGCCGGGTCTTGGAGGTAAGCCTGCGTCTCATCAGCGTATTGGTGAGACAAACCCCGCTACATCCGAGGCATACAAAACGAACAGAAGAGGAGAAACGACAGAGCCCTGGGTAGTCCGTGCGGAGCGGGTCACAGAAACAGAACAATTAGTAAGGAATGAGCGAAACCAAAGAAGAGCAGAGTCGACAATACCAAAAGATTTAGACAGTCGGTTTAAGAGGATTGTATGGCCTACAGTATCAAAGGCAACCCTAATATCGTAAGAGCAAGTAAAGTGACCTGGCTACGTTCAATAGCCTGAAATGCTTCAGCTAAAAGGCACAGTATTAGCAATTCCGTGTAGTTGAATTTCCTGAAACCAGACTCAAGAGCAGGCATTAGAAGCAAGGTAGTAGATCAGTTGAATCTAGAAATGAGGTGACTAGAAGAGAGTTGGGACAGAAAGAAACAGTCATCGACAAAATCAGGAAGAAAAGACTGTCGTGGCTGGGACATGTGATGAGAATGGACAGCAGCAGACTGCCAGCTGTGGCACTGCACGGATACGTGGAGGGAACCAGAAGTCGAGGAAGACAGCAAAAAACATGGATGGATAACATACGAGAGGATCTGGAGAAAATAAACATGAATATGAGAGAGGCAATAGAAAAAATCAGGAACAGAGAAACCTGGAGACGTCAAGTTGAGGACTCATCGTCGGCCCCGGCCTGACGGAAGAGAAACAAAGAAGAAGAAGAAGAGAGTAGATCAGTTGACAAGAGACACATTTTCCAAAGGCTTTGAAGGGAGGTTTGAGATAGGACGATCGTTTGAAGGAGAGTCAGGATTAAGGCCTTGATGGAAGGGAAACCACAGCCATTTTGAGCAGTGCCGGCACAACCTTGAGCCCGAGAATAATTACTGTACATAGTAGGCCTAACTTAAAAAACGGCGAAAATTCCTCTACAAAGTCTTTAACTAGAAACGGAGGAAGCAGGTCTAGCTCACAAGACTTCGAGGAAGAATTCAATATCAGTTGACGGATGGCAGATGGCTGAAGATGCTTCCATGACGAGAGGATAGCTTAGAAGGGAGAAAAAGAGAGGTGGTGCATTTTCCGTGGATATACGAGTAGAATTGATCTTGGTTCGGACGAAGTTTAGGTAATCGTCCGCCGTGAATGGAGCCTGAGGTGAAGTGCGGGAGGAAATAGAGCGACCGAGTATATCAGCAATTTTCGCCAAGAGCCGGCGTGTACATACTTACACTTCGTATCATGGTTACATCGGAATAATTATCTTTCGTATTTGATGTCTTTCCCGGACAAGATCTCGTCACAATCCTATTAATAGTTCAACGTGACAGTTGCTATCTGACGGCATCGGTCACGTGGGCCAATGACAAAATAAATTTTATTTCGGACACATCTTCACCCCAGACGACACCTCGCATCACATCTGACCTGACAAACAGTTTCTGTTTAAGACACAATTGTCATTACGAAGATAATAGCGTCACCCTCTTCCTTTAGCCAGTCGTGCGAAAACGAAAATAGCAGACCGACCGCTGTTGTGAATTGTATCGGATACGCCTATCACTCGTAGATTATCGCTGGTAGAAAGTGGAACATCGACTCAGTTTGAAATAAGCTCGTATTATCTTTGCTCTGCGGCTCGACTCCTTATGTCGTATGCATAGTATATGGAATGCGAACTTGCGTAAAACAGAAAAATAAAAACTATTTTATTCAGAATATGGAAGGCGTTTCTGACTTCATCGTAGGCACATGTCAGTTGTATCCTAAGTCGTTTAGTGACGTTTTTGATTCCAAGCAATGTCTCGATTATGGCTTTCTAAGTGGCAGCTCTGTTGAATTCTACATTCAACCCATGCATTCATGCATCGACGACGTAGACGTTATGTTTTCCAGCGGTAATCGTATGGCCTTCATAGACGCCATTCCGGTTTTACCAGACGACATCCGTGGCTATCTTGACATGGTGAACTGTTTCCAGATTATGCCAAACCCTGATTTCCCTAGCTTTGTTGAGCTACGAATTGTGGGAATGATGAGTTACAACTGGCATTGCAAAATGTTCACATTTCAGCAGTCTAAATATCCACAGTATTTGATGGCAAATAATGTGAGGATTGAGAGGACCTATCTTTGCGAAAATAATATAGAAAACCGCGTGGCTGGTCCAGCGCTTAAGTGCAAAAAGTCAAAAGTCAACCACAACACGTGTCTTGACGTGGTTTCATGCATGTGGTGCCCACAATGGCCAAAAGAAGCCAAACACTGGCCTTTTCGACGAAGAAATTACGGATGGCCAACAAATGCCAACATCCGAAATATAGTACATAATGGTTGTCATGTTGTACCTGCAAAACATCCTTTTTGTAGAAATGATTTACACCAGTGGAGGCTGTCATTTTCTGGAGCGGAGTTGTGTTTAATTCAGAGCTGGACTCCAGTTCAGCAAATTGTCTACCACATGCTCAGATTCTTTGCCAAAAGAGAACTAATCAGAAAAGAATTCCCGAAGGAAGATGAGGTTCTTTGTATATACCATTTTAAAACACTGATGCTGTGGTCTTGTGAGAAGATGTCACCTGAATGGTGGAATTCCACTTCTGTAATTGAAATATGTTGCAATTTATTGCGAAAGCTCTCAGAATGGCTAAAGAAAAGACATTGTGCAAACTACTTTATTCCTCAGGCAAACTTGTTTCATGAACGCATGAATCAGAAAGTAGTGGATGAGACTATAAGACTTTTAAATGTATTCTACAATTTTAACAATCTTAATGGTTGGTTTGCAGCTGAGTACATAACGCCAATCTTGAAGAACTTGTTCACTTTTGAAGAGTCAATGGAGACTCCGATAGATTGTAATCAATACATGCTGGATATTTGTCAAATCATGGATGCTGGGAAACTCAAAGGATTTAACTCTCAGTTTTGGTCCGGATTCTGGTTTTATGTTATATCTATCTTTCGTGCAGTCAAAACAGTTAATAAATTCCCCGGACGCTTAATTTCTCTTTTTCCTATGAGGAGCTTTCTCTGGGGGAACGCTAAGGCTAATTTTCCATCGACAGTAGAGTTCTCATCAAATTTCCCACAATTTGGAAAAGTATTGTTGACAGTTCATACCTCCAATGCATTAGGATTTAATCAGACTACATACGATAGCGAAAGTTTTATTGGATTTGTCAGAGAAGTCACATTGCAGCCGACAGTCGTAAGATCTAAGCATCATTATTTTCCAACACCCAGTAAAACAAATTTCGACAGAAGTGGCGTCCTTCTCTTGAAAGCTCAAGATCTTATGGGAAATTTAACTGGGTTAAATAGTCCTCAGACATTTAAACTGGTATCTCAGTTGTCAAAGGAGCTTCTTACAAATGCTCTATACTACGACGATATGCACGTTATCCGAGACGTGGCGTCCGTCTACATGGCTGCTATTCTTTTTTCTGACTCGGATTATGAAGCTGCTATAGAATTCTGCTCGACAGTTGTTATCAATAAAACGTCTGATTATGACGAGAAGGAGAAGGCGGACGAAAAAAAGAAGGAAGGGGTGTGGGAGAAAGAAACGCTGAATGCAGGATGTTTGTTCTTCATTTACGACGTTGTTAGAATTATTGGATTTTACCTTCTTTTCATCCTGATAAAAGATAATTTTCGGTATGACGGGAAGCGATATCTTCTTGATCTGCGTCTTACCCCAAAGGTGTTTGCTCACCTATTAATAATTCTATCAAATGAAAGACTGCATAGGCCTCTTAGATTTAGATGCGACTTGCAAACGCCAACTTTTGCGTTGGATGCTATTTTAATGACTATAATAAATCGAAAATCTTCGGGAATATCGAGGAAGACCAAAAATGTCTTACGCGTGTATCAGAGAACCGATCCAATTAATAAATCAGAAGCGCCCAATAAAAGCTCTGTTCCAATTGAAGATATCGTGCAATTGCTCATGGAATATTCGTTAGAAAATGTGGCATCATTTTACAATGCGATCAGCAAAGGCTTTGACATTCACTGCAATACAGCTGACTGTTACCGTGCTGCGTATCTATACAAGTGCCGTAAATATCCTGAAGTCTTGCGATTGTGTGAACGAATTCTCAGTGAGCCAGATATCCAGAGGAGTTTGAAGGGCCTTACATTTGCAAATGTAATGGTATTGCCACCTCTCGACTCTTATTTCGATAGCGACATTCAACGGTTGCTTGGATTCCACACACTTGTTTGCTATCCATCGTGTTTAATAGACGACATTCCTACTTCTGTAGATACTGTGATTAATTTTTGGCAGGCTAACACTATCGAATGCCATTATTTTCTTGGAAGACATTTCCTGGCAAGATATTTGAAACTGAGATGTCTTATGGACTGTAATCATTCGAGCTCAGAAGTGATGCTGGCATTTGTGGAACTGAAATGCTACCTTCCATTTGAGCACATCATAAGTTTCTTTCTTCAACAAAAACTACGGCATGTTCAGTAATAGTATTCGAGAGTACCGGCTTTAGATATAGGCGATATAGGCGGCTGCTTAGAGCGGTATTTTTCAAGGGGCGGCAAATTCGGGCACTGACACTGTGAGCCAACATACGAACTTTTCAGAAAAATGTAAATGCACAGGATTTTATATACCGACCGTATGGCCTCGACCCTACATACTTTTTAACGAGTTGATCGGGTGAGATACTTCACCACCGCTGCCCGTTTAAATGGATGCTACGACCTATGCGGTCCCCGTCTTCGGACCTTGATAGCCCGAGATTCAAATCTCTGAATTAAGCCACTTTCGGTATGCGAACCGGGAACCGCACCCAGATGAGCGCATGGGAAAGTCATCACCGTTGACTCCTTGGTTAGCTTTTTGTAAATACAAATGTGAGCGTTTTATACACAGCGCTCGTTTGTCTCTATACCGTACTCATTTTCCTATGAATTGATTCGGGTGAGTTCCATCTCCACTGTTGTCCGTTTTACTGAAAGCCTCGATCTTTTAGGTTCCCTTGTATGGACTGAAAAGAACGACCGTATGACCTCGACCGTGCTCATTTTTCAATGAACTGATCGAGTGAGATCCTTCATCACCATTGCCGCTCTGAAATGGGTTCAACTCCTTTAGGTCTTGTGTACCGTGGTAGCCGGAACTTGAAATTTCGGAAATGAGCAGTGATATCCAAGTCAAATCTGACTCAAATTTTAGTTTCTTCATAATTGCACCTCTCACAAGGTGGCCTATATCGTTGGGTGACGTGGTCATTTTAAAGCCTCAGCCATTAAACCCTTGAAGTCGGGAACACGCTACCAGTGGCGTAGCCATACAAGGTGCTTAAGGTGCGTACGCACCCTCTGTCTTTCCACCCTGGCTGAGCGGTGCCACCGTTCTATCCGCTTCTCCACGCAAGGTGATCTTCTTGTCCCTCAAGCATGAACCTCTATCAAGGAGCAACGTGCTTTTCCTGTTGTTGGCCCTTCTGTGAGGAATGGGCTCCCTTTGGCTTTGCGCTTGTTGCCTATGGTCCTTTCTGATAAGTGTTATTCCAATCTTAAGACTGTCCGTTTAATTTGAAGCTGGGTCGGGACTCGGGAGTGCTCCTGAGTAGACACCCTGAAGGGACGCTATAAAAATTCTTGCAATGAATGAATTGCCTGTAGCAATGGCAACTCCAGAACGTACCTTTTAGCCATGAAAATGTTTAAAACCTATCTATGCTCAAGATTGACCGTCGACAATATTCAGCGATTGGTTATTGCTTACGTATATTCACAGTGTTGATGACCATATTGATCGATTCAGAACAAAAACTCGATGGCTATAGCTCTCTTGAACCAGAGAAACTAAGACTCAATTAACAGATGGAAAGGAACTTCTAAATTAAGAATAGCAGTTGTTGCTTTTTAAAGTAGCCTACACGTACATCTGCTTCACTTAGTGAAGCATTGCTAATGCGCTTTATTTTAAGCCTCAAACTTTAAAATCCGTGAATCTGTTAAAATAAGAAAGTAGTATTGAGAAAGTTAGAAAGAAATAGCGTAGGCCTGCTGCGTAGGCCTCCTACGCAGCAGGACTAGTCACCCCTATGTTAAGGTTCTAGCTTAGCTACTGTTCGTGTGTCTTTATAAATGAATAGCAAATAGTTTATAAGACTGTCGCATCTCGAGTAAGCTAAACTGCAGAGAACTTTATCGTGGAGGATATTTGCCTTGAGTCCACAGGACACGACAAATTATGAATCAACAAATACATTTTTAAAGCGTTTCAGTTCAACCTAAAAAGATTAGACAAGGACACAGGCTAAGTGTTTAATTAGCTGAGCTATATGAAAACTACTTAATAAGTGTGTTGCTTTGCTTTTTAAGTAGTGCATAAGTCACCTACGTAACTTCTTGAAACACTACTAATGCCATTTACTTAACCTTAAACGTTACGCTCTTTCTTTCTCTCTATGACGCATGTAGATTTGAACTAAAATGTCTGTTTATTTTATATGCTGCTGATAAATTGATAAACAAATGCTACATCGACACGGTGGACTGTTACCAGATTATGCCAAACCCTGACTACCCCGGATTTGTTAAGCTACGGTTTCTGGGCATGGTGAGGTATAACCAGGAGCGTAGCCAGACTTAAATTCAAGAGGAGGCAACCACTGATCTTCAAACAAATTTGATGACCTTTTTTGGGAGATTCTTTACAAGATCACCGTTCAAGAGGAGGCAACATCCAGGTGGAGGGCTTTAACACAAGGCAAATTTTTTAATTTCTAAAACCAAGAGGAGGCAACTGCCTCCTCTTGCCTCAATGTAGCTGCGCCTATGGGTATAATTGGCGTTGCAAAAAGTTTACATTTCAGCAGTATAACGATCCAAAGTATTTGGTAGCAAATAATATGAATTCTGAGACCTATCGTGACGAATGTAATTTAGAAAGACGCGTGGCTGGTCCAGCGCTCAAGTGCACGTCGGAAGTCAACGCGTTTCTTGACTTCGTTCCATGCGTATGGTGCCCACAGTGGCCAAAAGAAGCCAAACATTGGCCTCTTCGACGAAGAAATCACGGATGGCCAACGAATGCAAAAAATATAGTAGAGAATGGTTGTCATGTAGTACACGCAAAACATCCTGCTTGCAGAAATGAAGAACTCCAGTGGAGACTGTCGTTTTCCAGTGCGCAGCTGTGCTTAATTCAGAGCTGGACTCCAGTTCAGCAGATTGGCTACCATAATATGGTAAAGAATATGCCAAAGAATCTGAGCATATTATGCTCAGATTCTTTGCCAAAAGAGAACTAATCAGAAAAGATATCCCGAAGGAAGACGAAGTTCTCTCTATATACCGTTTTAAAACTCCGATGCTGTGGTCTTGTGAGGAGATGTCACCCGAATGGTGGAATTCCACTTCTGTAATTGAAATATGCTGTCATTTATTGCGAAAGATCTTAGAATGGCTAAAGAAACGATATTGTCCGAACTATTTTATTCCTTAGGCAAACTTGTTTCATGAACGCATGAATCAGAAAATAGTTGATGAGGCTATAAAATGCTTGAATGAATTCTACACTTTTAATAATCTTAATGGCTGGTTTGCAGCTAAGTAAAAAAGCCAATCTTGAAGAAGTTGTTTATTTTTGAAGAAACAATGGAGACTGTGATAGATTGTGGTCAATACATGCTGGATATCTGCCAGATCATGGATGTTGAAAAACTCAAAGAATTTAACACTCCGTTTTTGTCCAGATTCTGGATTTATGCTATCTATGTTCTTCGTGCAGTCAATGTGGCAACAGGTTATAGATTTAGCGGATGCATAAGTTCCCTTTGTCCTAGAAAGATTTCTTTATGGAAGAAAGTTAACCGAGATGCTTTTATATCGACAATAACGTTCTCATCAAATTTTCGACAATTTGTAAAAGTGTTATTCATTGCGCATGCCTCCATTGCATTAGGATATAAGCAAGCTACATGCGACAGCGAAAGTTTTATTGGATTTATCAAAGAAGTTACATATCAACCGAAAGTCGTAAGGTCTAAGCATCATAATTTTCCAAAACCCAGTGAAGCGAATCTCGACAGAAGTGGCGTCCTTCTCTTGAAAGCTCAAGATCTTATGGAAAATTTAACTGGGTTACATAGTCCTCAGGAATTTAAATTGATATCTCAGTTGTTGAAAGAGCTTCTTACAAATGCGCTGTACTGCACAATCATGCGTTATCCGAGAGGTGGCTTCCGTCTACATGGCTGCTCTTCTTTTCTCGGACTCGGATTATGGAGCTGCTATAGAATTCTGCTCGACAGTTGTTATCAATAAAACGGCTGATTATGACGAGGAAGAGAAGGAAGAGGTGTGGGAGAAAGAAACGTTGAATGCAGTTTTTTGTTTTTCATTGACGACGTTGCCCGAATAATTGGATTTCACCTTCTATTCATCCAGGTAAAAGATAATTTTAAGTACGACAAGAAGCGGTATCTTCTTGATCTGCGTCTTACCCCAGAGGTTTTCGCTCATCTTTTGATTATTCTATCAAACGAAAGAATACATAGGCCTTTTAGAGTTGCATGCGACTTGCTAACGCCAACGTTTCCGTTGGATGTAATTTTAATGAGTATAGTAAAAAGAAATCTTCTGCAATATCAAGGGAAACAAAAAATTTCTTAAGCTCGTATCAGAGAACCGACCCAATTAATATGTCAGAAGCGCCCAATAAAAGCTCTGTTCCAATTGAAGACATCATTCAATTACTCGTGGAATATTCCTTAGAAAATATGGCATCATTTTACAATGCGATCTGCAAAGAGTTTGACGTGCACTGCAATACAGTTGACTGTTACCGTGCTGCGTATCTATACAAGTGCCGTAAATATCCTGAAGTCTTGCAATTGTGTGAACGAATTCTCAGTGAGCCAGATCTCCAGAGCAGTTTCAAATGCCTTACATTGGCGAATGTAATGATGCTGCCACCGTTGGATTCTTATTTCGATAGCGACATTCAATGTTTGCTTGGATTCTACACACTTGTTTGCTATCCATCGTCTTTAAATGGAGATTTTCAGCAAATAGTTGACAATCCTACGTCTATCTGAGAAATCCTGTGTGCTTTATTTTTGGAAGGCTTACACTATAAAATACCATTATTTTCTTGGAAGGCATTTCCTGGCAAGATATTTGAAACTGAGATGTCTTATGGACTATGATCATTCGATCTCAGAATTAATGCTGGCATTTGTTGAACTGAACTGCCACCTTCCATTTGAGCATATCATAATTTGTTTTCTTCAACAAAAACTTCGGCATATTCAGTCATAGTCCTCGGATTGTAAAAGACTTTCGGGACTACAGACAGCGCCGGATTTGATCATAAGCTAAAACGAGATGCAGCTTAGTGTCTCACAATCCGCAGGGGCGCAATAGGTTCAGAAGTTTTTGGGTGGGTCTTTTAAAATTTTATGTATACTGTATATATATATATTTATATTATGTGGAACCTTTTAAACGGCTCATGTTGCATATTCGATCTCGCCTGAGTACATGCATTAATTTTATTTTTTTGTATTTTTACTTTAAATGCCTCGCTGTTAAATTATTAAAAGGCATGTATGTTTTAAACCTTGGTGAGACCTTCTGGTGTAATTTATTAACAAGAAGCTCTCAGCTTTATATGGCTTAAGGCCTTATCACCAAGTCTAAATCCGGCACTGAGTACAGAATGATATTTGATATTTAGTAGAACAACTAATGATGAGGCGTATGGGGTTTTATTAGCCTAGACTCGCCGACTGCTGCAGAGCTGGCTGACGGTCGAACGACAATTTGCTGCAATAAAGAAATTAAATGCATGTCCTTAATGCATGTCCTTAATAAATGCATGTCCTCTCTGACATCTACCGTGCTATCGATAGATCCGAGGTCACTCTCTTGGCCCTCTATGACGTGAGTGCTGCCTTTGATTCTGTTGACCATGAAATTCTTCTGCGCCGCCTTTCCTTATCGTTTGGCATTAAGGCCTTGCCTCTAGCCTGGCTTGCATCCTACCTGACTGACCGCTCCTCTTCTACTATCTTTTGCTCTACTCGTTCTCCTTGGCTTCCTGCACCTATTGGTCTCCCCCAGGGTTCAGTTCTTGGTCCTCTACTATACATCCTTTTTACTGCTGACCTAGGTTCTCTTCTTGCATCTTGCTCATTGCTGAGTCACTGCTATGCGGATGACGTCCAATCCTACACCCATTGTTCCGCAACTGAGGCAGCCGCAGCTGTTCGGCTCATGTCTAGCGCTACTAGCACCCTTAATGATTGGATGTCTTCAAATCGTTTGCGTCTCAACCCCTTGAAGACGCAATATATTTGGTTTGGCACTCGCCAACAGTTGGCCAAGATCGACCTGGTCTCCCTTGCCACTGAATTCCCATCCTTCACTTTTTCCTCTTCTGTTCGCGACCTTGGTGTTATTTTGGATCAGGAACTTTCTTTTACTCAGCATATCCATGGGCTGACGCGTGCTTGCTACTACCAATTGCGTCAGCTCCGAGTCGTTTCCCGCTCTCTTTCTTTTTCTGCAGCCTCCACCTTGGTTCACGCATTTGTTGTAAATCGCTTGGATTACTGCTCTTCTCTCTTTGTTGGACTCCCTCAGGTCCGTCTTTCTTGTTTGGAGAGGGTTTTGCGGACGGCTGCACGCTTGGATGGGGGTATCTCTAGATTTGACCATGTTTCCGAATACATGAGAGATGTCCTTCACTGGCTCCCAGTTCAGCAGCGCATCCTTTTCAGGGTTTCCTCAATGGCCTGGCAATGTGTCTTAGGCCGGGCACCGGCTTACCTTTGTGAGTTCTTTACTCTTACCTCTGCTTGTGTGGGGCGCAGATCCCTGCGCTCAGCATCCCGGGGAGACTTCGTTGTTCCTTACGCTCGTACCGCCTTAGCACAGCGTAGGGCATTCTCGGTGGTTGGTCCTGCCGTTTGGAACGATCTACCTCTTAAGATTCGCTCCCTTCCTAGAGATTTCTCTGGTTCCTTTTACAGTCTCCTTAAGACATTTCTTTTTGACTGGGCCTGGGTCGGGAGTGCCTCTGAATAGATTCCTTGAAGGGGCGCTATATAAATGTTTTAGATAGATAGATAGATAGACTATTCCCCTCCCCACGCCGCCCCTATTTCCGGTATGAGCTAAGACCTACACTGCATGGTTTCCTCCTCCCCATTAAAGATGATCCTCTTTCTGTATCGAGTAGGCCTATTATTAAAACATCTACTGAACAATGTGCCTACATGTATAATTCCTATTCTATCCCTACCTCAATGGGGGGGATAGAGCAATGGTAACACTCATGGCCAGGAGAGCAGCAAGAGAGCAGCAGTACGCGGTTCGATTCCCGCAACCCCCTCAGGCGGGCACCTTTCATGACTGCCATAACGAGTGTTTAGTTAAGATATTGATAATTGTACTGCCATGTCTCAATGTTATCTTACTGCGTTTGTCAGTTTGAATTAATTAAGAAAAAGGTTATTATTATTATTATTATTATTATTATTATTACTACTACTACTACTGCTGCTACTACTATTATTATTATTATTATTATTATTATTATTATTATTATTATTATTATTATTATTATTATTATTATTATTATTATAAAAGCAACGGTGATTTAAGGCAAGAAAGGTAAAGTAAATGTAAACGTTTTGCTATAGCGACCGCATAACCTTGACCCTGCTTATTTCTCAGTGAATTGACAAGGTGAGGTCTTTCACCACCGCTCCCGGTTCGAGTAGGTGCCACGCCATTTAAGGTTACCGGGTACGGACCGTGCTAGCCCGGTTCGGTCCTGGCATACATCAGAGAGCACTTTCTTCCTGCTTTGAGCAAGTCAGGTCGACGAACACTGCACTCTGCAGCATGGGAACCTGCTGGTCCTATGCTGCCATATACGATTTGCTTACTTCGATCCTCCTCGTGTATTGGACCGTCTTCTTGGAACAGTCTCCCACTTGAAATCAGAACTTTACCGCCTCAAATACCTCAGAAAACATTTTCAACTCATCTTTCGATGTTAGATCTGCTAGATAGCCTTGTTTCAGCACCTTTGTGAGGTTCTTAAAACGCACTGTATAAGTGTTCACATACATACATACAATCATACATACATACATACATACATACATACATACATACATACATACATACATACATACATACATACATACATACATACATACATACATACATACATGCAGACATAAACCTGTGAAGCCTAGACTGTGCCAGCTTGGAATCAGTGTTGCATATTTTGAACTATATACAAGAGACATTGTGTTGAATCCTAGTCGAGAGATTGACATACACGGTTATTCCCACAGGACAGGACTCGATAAATAGTCAACTCGGCCTTAGAATAGGCCTACAGCAGGAGCGTTTCTGCTGTTGCCATCCTTAGTTTTAGCGCCATATAATTAAGCAACCTTATAGAAGAAGAAAAGCAGTCCCTTAAGCTAGCTCTGAGGCAGCCATTGGTATGAAGTGTAAAAAACTTCATTTTCTTAGCCTCGGCATATAAGGGTTGGTGGCCAGTCCTCTCCCTCGCCATCTCATCTTCCCACCGACAGTGTTTGGTCAGTGTACTTATTATAGCTGAGTTGGCTAGGGGATGCAGACGGAACAGGAATCTCGAACCAAATTTCTGCCCTGGTGGGGATTTGAACCCCCAATCTCTCGATTGACAGTCCGGCACACTAACCACTACACTGTCAAGTACCCCAAGCACCTAATAGAACTTAATGAAGTTCAGTGTCTAATCATAAGATTATATTGTGCGGCCATATGGACATCATTACACTCAGTCTGAAGTAAGATATATATATATATACATATATATATATTCTTCTTCTTCTTCTTCATGATCCATGGGCTGATAGCCCGTAGGTGTCCACTGCGCATTTGATTACTTTCTTCCAGGACCCCTTGTCTTGTGCCCGGAGTGTCAGTTCCTGTATATTCATCCCACACCATTCCTCTATGTCCTGCAGCCATTCCCTGCATGGTCTTCCCTTTCTCCCCGATCCCTCCGTTATTCCTGTCATTATACTCTTTATCTTTCTGTCATCGCCCATTCTACATATATGTCCGAAAAGTTTCAGTTTCCTTTTCATTATAGTTTCTACCATATCTGATCTGCTGTTAAGTCTTCTTCGCACTTCTACATTAGTTATTTTCTGTATCCATTTTATTTGTAATATTCTTCTGTAAAGTACATTTCGAACGCTATTATCCTCTGTTTGTCTTCCTTTTTCAGAGTCCGGGTTTCGCATGCATACAACGCTGTGCTGAATACGCATGTTTCCAATATTCTTTTCTTTGATGTATGCGGCATTGTTTTGGTCTTCCATATTATGTTGTAGAATCCTGCCATTATCCCTTTTGCTTTATTAATTCTTCTTCTGATCTCCCTTGTGCAGTTGTTATCTGAAGTTAGCAGGCTCCCTAAGTATACAAATTCTTTTACATTTTCGATGGTTTCTTCTCCAACTTTGATGTTACTTTCTATTTCTTCATTCCCAAATGCCATTGCTTTTGTTTTATCGATGTTTATTTTCAAGTTTGCCTTTTTGCCTGCTCTGTCCAGCAGTTCTACATTCTGTTGGAGTGCTTCAAAATTTTCCTCTAAGAGAGCTATGTCATCAACAAATCTTAGATTGTTAATTGTTTCGCCTTGCACAGATATTCCCCTCCCGTTGTCTTTTATATCATCCATTGCTCTTTCCAGGTATCCTATGAATTATATCGGTGAGACTGGGTCTCTCTGTTTCGTGCCTATACTGATTTTAAACCATTCGCCTAGTTCCCTGTCTATCCTTACTGCTGGTTGTGATTGTTCGCCAGCATTTTGCAGAATTTGCACCAATTGTTTTCCAACTCCATACGATTGAAGTGTTGTCCATATGACACTCTGTTTGACCGAGTCAAATGCTTTTTGAAAATCCATGAAGCAGTTGTATACTATTCTGTTGTTTCTTTTTGCTTTTTCTGCTATTAGTCTTAGCATCAGTATTTTCCGTATAGTGCTTCGATCTCCTCTAAATCCTGCTTGTTCGTCTGCAATATGATCTTCCAATTGATCCCTTAATCTGTGTGTTAGTACCTTCATCATCACTTTTCCCACATGGCTCATTAGTGCAATTGTTCTGTAATTTTTGCATTCCATCGAGTCTCCTTTTTTTGGTATTACTGTCAAGATAGATTTGGTCCATTCCTCCGGGATCTTGCCTTCTTTCCATAGTTGGTTGCATTTTCTATGTATTTCTTTATGTAGATCTTCTCCTCCAGCCGCTATCATTTCTCCCGTTATCCCATCTTCTCCAGGGCTTTTCCTTTTCTTTAGGTTTTTGATTGCGTTTTGTACTTCCTCATATAGTATATCATCTTTTTTATCATCTAATAACGGTGGACTAATCATTTCCAACTCCGGTTGAGTTTTATTATTTCCTCCCTGGTCTTATATATGCGTTCTTTATAATTTTGTTCACTTCCCAAGTGTGACAATGGTAGTTGAGACATTTATCCGCTATATATCTGCAAAATAATTTAGGTTTACAAGTTGGTTTTTGTTTCGCGCCATTGTATTTTAGCTTTGCAGATAGGTGTCCCTGGTAGCGGGAGCTTTTCCTTTCTGAGACATCCTTTTGATACCAGCTTGCTATGAAAGTATTTTTGTTTGCTCTTCACATTGTGATTATTGGTTTCAATAAACGAGTTTTGTCATTGTCATTGTCATTGTCATATATATATATATATATATATATATATATATATATATATATATATATATATATATATATATATATATATATATATATATCTTACATGATCCATGTGGAGTCCCCGCAGCTAATCGCTACAAACTCGGCCGGTGGACCGCTTATCGCTTAATTAGGCAGGCGAAATAATGCTGGCCCTGCTGGGGACCGCTCAGTTGTGCCCGCATGAGGCCGTAAACGTCGATCGGCAAAGTACAGACGAGCGTTGCCTAGGCCGGCTGGATGCGGGCGGCTGCTATCGGTTCGCGGCGGGAATTCGATATCGCCTCAGTGAGCGGACCCGTGGGACGTGGCTGTCTGGGAAATCTTCACTGTTCATGTGAGCTTCAAGGTATTTCTTAGTTTTGATATTGATTTACATCATTTTAGGCCTAGTTTAAAACAATAATGATTGCGCTTGAATATATTTATAACTAAGATGAAATTAGTAGTAATATTATAGATATGTTAGTGTGAGTTTTCTGTGAGATGTCAATTATCACACAGCAATTGTATCTTAGTATGGGAATGTAACATTTCCTTCTTCCATCACTTCATTCACTTCCGATGCATACAATCCGAATGGTACGCGGCTGGAAATCGCTAGACTACGTGGCCTTCAGCAAGGCTATTCAGGACTCGGAGCTTTCACGAGAACAATCGCATCTTGATACTCTCTCCTTGGACGATCTCTTCAATCTTTACACGGATACCATGTCTCAGCTAATCAACTAAGTACTCCCGCTTCGGAGAGTTCGCACTCGACATAGACCATTTGCACTATGGTTTGATGCCGAGTGTCGTGGACTTCGTCGTCGCACGCGTTGCCTGGAAAGGCGTTATCGACGATCTCGCGACAGTACTGACCATCGTGAGTGGATGACCCAACTCCGAGCATTACATCGCCTCTATCGCCAGAAGGAGGCTGACCATTGGCAGGGCCTGGTTGAACAACATAAAGACAACCCAAAACGTCTTTGGTCCTCAATCTCCGGCCTACTGGGACAGGGCACGCGCTCAGTCGGTTTTCTGCTAAGGATTTTCTCCAGATGATGACACGGAAGATTGCTGATCTTAGAGCGAAGACTCACGATGCCCCTCCTCCGCAATTATCCCACACGGACCACACCTTCGAAGGATTCCGTCCAATCCTTGAAACTGAACTTCGTCAAATAATTGCATCATCAAACAAAAAATCTTCCGAACTGGACCCTCTTCCTCCATTTATTTTGGTGAACATTTTAGATAATTTAGCTCCATATCTAGTTTATATATTGAACAGGTCGCTATCTGAGGGTTATCTACCTGCTTCCCAAAAACGGGCTATTGTTTTTCCGACCTTGAAAAAGCATAACCTTGACCAAAATGCCTGTCAAAACTACCGGCCAATTTCCCATCTTTCTTTTATCGTATGTAAGTTTTGATAAGTTTTAGCTTAGGAAAACTTCTTTCTCCAGAAACTACAGTGACAGGAACAGTCACAAATATTCGAATTGCAATATAATCTCCAAACATCTAAAGCGCCACTCGAAGGCCAAGCGCAGGGCACCAGCCTATTCACGATGTGAGTGTTAGGAAAGTCACTATACCGCTTTTTAATTGTAAGAAATCTTTACAGGATTATTGTAGATCTCTGCAAGGAATTATAGAACTCCTCAGCAAGCATGAAACCGTCAAGATCCCTAGTTACGCCGGCTATAGGCCTAAGTGTTTTTCTCCATATGTATATTGCAATTCAGTAGATAAGTTTTTGTAACACGTGAGATTTATATAGAAATCCAAGCGACTCATGATGCATTCTCAGTTGTTCCAAGCGGTTGTTCATTGACAAGATGGCCATATAAACGATCTGGTTGAAATAATCTATGCGAAATTGTTCTTGTGCATCTGAAAAAATCCTTCATCCTCAGCTTCATATGTAAAGGGTGTGTTTCTTTTCCGCACTGTCGTCTCTTTGGAAACTAGTTCTACTTCTAAGTCTGGCCAATTTCCTTTGCAGTTGCTATTGCCGTTTCAATTCCCCCTCCCCGTAAGATTTCAACCATTTGCAAGTATCTTCCATGCTGTTAATAGCAGGTGCTAGATCGACTGAGATGTTTTGATTGCCAGTATTTTTACGTTGTCAGTGTTCAATATAATCACAGAAAAAAATTATAGCCAGTGGAGCGGGGTCCCTGAAAGCGCGGGCTCAAGGCGGCTGCCTCGTTCGCCTTGCCCTAGGGCCGGGCCTGGAAATGGGTGAGGGGAATTTGGGAGAAGCCAGGTTCATCTGTATGATGGCAGTAATAACGGCAATGATGTGTGTAAACTATGAACTAGACATATGAGGAAATTATATATGAAAATGGGAATTAGGGTAGGTGAGGACAATAGGAATTCAGTGACAGCTGAGAGGAAATTAAAAAAAACAACAGAGGTGGCATAATAACGGTGGAAAGTGAGAGAAGGTGAGAACAATGAATAAAACGAGAACCGTGAACTGCCATCCTGTGGTTTCGGAAAAGGCAAAGTGAAGAATAACTTCGGTCCAGTGACACATCACTATCCATACGACTATCCCTCCTTTAGATATTGTATAATAAATGATTCTTGTAAACTTGTACTTGTTAAACCTCATAACAACAAAACTGCAACAGATCATACATGAATTTTTTCAGTAAATATTGAAGAAGATATTTTTACATTTCCTTGACCATTCAAGATGTTCAAAGGCAATGGACCCTTTGTTATTTCCAATGCTTAAAGTGATATATGACGGGTGTAAGCCCTTCCTAAAAGCTCAGGCAAAACACACGTGCAGAAACGTTCTGGAGTGTTTTGCATATGTGCATCCCAGAACTTTAATAATGGATGGATAGAAATCCTTCCAAATAGAGCATACTTATGCATGTTATGCTCTATTTGGAAGGATTTCTATCCATCCATTATTAAAGTTCACTCATGTTTCAAAAATACAAGGAACTGCAGAAAAGAAAGTGTAAACAACCAGTGATTGGCAATAGTTAACTAAAAGTTGCTAACTTTTAATTTAACTAAATATGTTTAGCTAAGGATGAAGTTTAACTAAAAATAGTTTAGTTAAAACCATAGTTTAACAACAAAAATTTTAGTTGCTAACTAAAAAGTTTAACTAAAAAATCAGCAATATGCAACTATTTTTCTGCAATGAACAGTGAACACTGTCAACATCTCAACGCAACGTTTACTTGCTTATTGCACAGAATACAGTTCGTAGTAAGGCGCAGTGTCAATAACGACAGTACGCCTGTAACAGTATGCTAAACAGTATATATTCATAGTTTGAAGGTGAGATTGTCACTGACGCTCTGCATTTTAGCGGTTCACTTAACCTCTGTAATTGTGAAAAAGTTTGTCGTGAAAAGTTTGAAAAAAGTTTGAAAAAGTCTAACTACTTTCTTTACTTTAGTTAACTACTTTCCAAAATCAGTTGCCAACTTTAGTTACACTCTTTTTGTATTTGGAAAATAGTTTTAGTTTAAGTAAAAAAAATAGTTTAGTGCCCATCACTGTAAACAACAAAGTCGCAAAATTCAACTTCACAAAGGCCTACACCTGATAATAGTACCTACGTTCCTTGTGAAGTTGAATCTCAGTGAAACAGAATCTCACCGCTGAATACATTTCCATTAATTCATTAGACCTGAAGCTATGTGGATATTTAATTTTCACCACACCGTTACCGCACACTGGCATGAAACCACATACATAGATACAGGCATGAAATCAAAACGCTGGGTGAAGCGCCGATAAATAGATAATCGGAGATAATAGTTAACACACACTGTTCCACAGAAACGTCGTTGAGGACAGATGACTGTTTTTTACTTGGTCAAGGCTGTGTGCTCATGAGCAACACCCCCATTCTGTTGCAGCCAATTCAAAAGAAGATTCAATTGGATAACAAATAGCTTTATTATCATTATTATTATTATATTTAAATTTTTTTTTAACCCCGGGGTATCAAGGATCCCCCAGGTAGATAAAAAAATTGTCCGGAGACATATGATAAAATAAAAAAATTATTCCTGGAACGGCCGAGCGAGTTTTTGCTGCGATATTGTTAAGGAACCTAGGTGAGCGACTGCATTAAAGCGTTGGATAATAACTGATAAGCTTTGAAACAGGAAGCTTGCTTCCCTGTTGTCTCCGGAAATGTTGGTCAGATGCCGGCCTATATCCGCTATTATTGTTATTATTATTATTATTATTATTATTATTATTATTATTATTATTATTATTATTATTATTATTATTATTATTATTATTATTATTGAGCTTTTATATAGCGCCCCTTCAAGGTGATCTACTCAGTAAAAACAGTTAAGGTTTTGATACATCTGTGCAACAGACATCTTTCAGTTCAGAGAAATCAGAGGCTGTTATCCTGCCTGCTCGAAAAAGAAACAAATGTTTAATTCTGCTCTGACTAGGCCTACGTGTTTGCATTTCAATCAATGCCATTAATTGAACATCAACTTAGCTAAGACACAGCGAATGGACGCCTAGCAAATGCAAGGTCTAACATACAGTTATACAGAGAGGTCCCGTATACAAAATAACTGTGTTAATACGTATTGTCCTAAGTTGTAGTGCATTACAATAGTGTGTATGCATTAAGTATAACATAAAGTGTAAACAAGGATAAAAACTATCCAAAAAGAATAACAAGGTCACTACTATATATACAGGGACATATAACTAGTCCACAATAATATGAGTTCCTCTTGCATGGAGATTGCATTGTCTCTAGAAATTTATAAGGCGCCTCTCGCGGAATAACTATTCAGAAGCGCTCTAAGCACAGAGGTCCCGGGATAACAGAAATGCCTTTAGGGAACACGAGACCGATGCGGAAAAGCCAGTCATTAGTTTGGCCCTGAGCAGATGGAGAAGGTCATTCCAGATCGTGGGACCCACGATGGCGCTTGTATAGCGAGGAGATGTACTGCTATAAATAATTATATCATGTGTCATATGCGGTATGTTATAAATTATTATATCATGTGCCATGATCATATGTATCCATCAGGTCGAATATGCTATCTGGCTCATACTATTCAAGTCATATTAATATGGAATATGAACTTGTGTCAACCAGGAAAATATTATCTGTTTGATTCCAGATATGGAAGGTGTTTCTGAATTCATCGTAGGCACGTGTCAGTTGCGTCCTAAGTCGTTTAATGATGTTTTTGATTCGAAGCAATTTTCATATTCAATTCTACCTGATTACTACACTTATAATTTGATGAGTGGCAGCTATGTTGAATTCTACATTAAACCTATGCATTCATACATCGACGACGCAGATATTATGATGTCCAACGCTAATCATCTCGCCTTCACAGACGACGATCCGGTTTTACCAGACGATATGCGTGGCTATCTAGATACGGTGGACTGTGCCAAGATTATGCCATACCCTGATTACCCTGGGTTTGTTACGCTACGTTATAGGGGAAAGATGAGGTATAACTGGCGTTGTAAGAAGTTTATATTTCAGCAGACTAACAATGGAAAGGATTTGATGGCAGGTAATATGAGACTTCCGAGGGACCTAATTAATACGGAAAGACGCGTGGTTGGACCAGCGATTAAGTGCACGTCGAATTCCACTTGTATTGATGTTGTTCAATGCATATGGTGCCCACAGTGGCCAAAAGAAGCCAAACATTGGCCTTTTCGACGAAGAAATTACGGATGGCCAACATTAGCCAACATCCGAAATATAGTGCAGAATGGTTGTTTTCTTGTACATTCACAACATCCTGCTTGCAGAAATGATTTACACCAGTGGAGGCTGTCATTTTCCAATGCGGAGTTGTGCCTAATTCAGAGTTGGACTCCAATTCAGCAAATTGTCTACCATATGCTCAGATTCTTTGCCAAAAGAGAACTGATCAGAAAAGATTCCCCGAAGGAAGATGAAGTTCTCTGTATGTACCATTTTAAAACACTGATGCTGTGGTCTTGTGAGGAGATGTCACCTGAATGGTGGAATTCCACTTCTGTTATTGAAGTATGCTGTTTTTTATTGCGAAAACTCTCAGAATGGCTAAAGAAAAGATATTGTCCGAACTATTTCATTCCTGAGGCAAACTTATTTCATGAGCGCATGAATCAGAAGGTAGTTGACCAGACTATGAAACATTTGAATGAATTCTATAATGTTAGCAATCTTAATGATTGGTTTGCAGTTAAGTATATAAAGCCAATCTTGAAGAAGTTGTTTGCTTTTGAAGAAACAATGGAGACTGTGACAGATTGTGGCCAATTCATGCTGGTTATCTGCCAAATGTTTAATGCTGCGAAGCTGAAAGGTTTTGACTCTCAGTTTTTGGCGTATATCGAGTATGCTATGGATATCTTTCGTGCAGTCGATCTAGGACCAGTTAATGGAATACGCGGAGGCATGTGTTCTATTTCTCCTCGGGAGGGTTCTATATGTACAGTAGAGTTCTCATCAAATTCCCCACAATTAGAAAAAGTGTTGTTCATTGTTCATGCCTCCATTAGATTAAAATTTAAGCAAATTACATACGATAATGAAAATTTTATTGGATACATCAGAGAAGTTACATTGCAACCGAAAGTCGTTAGGTCTAAGCATCATAATTTTCCAAAACCCAGTAAAACAAATCTCGACAGAAGTGGTGTCCTTCTCTTGAAAGCTCAAGATCTTATGGAAAATTTAACTGGGTTAAATAGTCCTCAGGAATTTAAACTGGTATCACAATTGTCAAAAGAGATTCTTAAAAGTGCGCTGAAATGCGACGATCTATACTCACGCGGTATCAAGGAAGTGGTTTTCGTCTACATGGCTGCACTTCTTTTTTCTGACTCGGATTATGAAGCTGCTATAGAATTCTGCTCCACAATTTTTATCAATAAAACGCCTGATTATCACGAGGAGAAGTCTGACGAGGAAGAGAAGGAAGAGGTGTGGGAGAAAGAAACGTTGAATGCAGGATGTTTGTTCTTCATTGACTTCGTTGTTAGAATCATTGGATTTTACCTTCTTTTCATCCAGATAAAAGATAATTTTAAGTACGACAGGAAGCGGTATCTTCTTGATCTGCGTCTTACCCCAGAGGTGTTTGCTCACCTTTTAATAATTCTATCAAATGAAAGAAGACCTAGGCCTTTTAGACATAGATGCGAGTTGCAAACGCCAAAGTTTGCGTTGGATGCTATTTTAATGACTATAATAAATCGGAAATCTTCAGAAATATCAAGGAAGACAAAAACTGTTTTACGCGTGTATCAGAGAAACGACGCAATTAGTAAATCAGAAGCGTTCAATAAAAGCTCTGTTCCAATTGAAGGCATCATTCAGTTGCTTATGGAATATTCCTTAGAAAATATGGCATCATTTTACAATTCGATCTGCAAAGAGTTTGACGTGCACTGCAATACAGCTGACTGCTACCATGCTGCCTATCTACACAAGTGTCGTAAATATCCTGAAGTCTTGCAATTGTCCGATCGAATTCTCAGTGAGCCATATCTCCAGGGCAGCTCGGTGGGCTTTACATTTGCAAATGTAATAATGGTGCTGCCACCATTTGACTCTTATTTCGATAGCGACATTCAATGTTTGCTTGGATTCCACATTCTTGTTTGCTATCCATCGTCTTTAAATGGAGATTTTCAGAAAAAAGACGACAATCCTACGTCTACCCCGCGGCAGTGGTGGACTATAAAATTCCATCATTTGCTTGGAAAACATTTCCTAGCAAGATATTTGAAACTGAGATGTCTTATGGACTGTAATCATTCGACGTCAGAAGTAATGCTGGCATTTGTGGCAGTGAAACCACGTCTTCCACTTGAGTACATCATCAGGTGCTTTCTTCAACAAAAACTTCAGCGTGTTCAGTAAAAGTCCTCGGATTGTAGGCGACCTTTGGGACTTAAGCATAAGCTTAAAAAGCTACAGCTTAGGGCCTCACAATCTCCAGGGGCCTAAAACTTCAGACTTTTATGGGCGGGGCTTTTCTGATTGTTTGCGTATTATATATGTTTACATAATTTTAATTTTGCACTTCAAACTTGCTACTAAATATTTAAGTTTTCAGGTTTCGTGAGACCTTCTGGAGTATTTCTTTAACAAGGAGCCTCTAAGCTTTATATTCCTTAGAGTCTCACTAAGTCTGACTTAGGAATCGACTACAGTTGCTTTCTTCAAGTGATATTAATAATTATTTTCTTAATGTCAGACAATAAATGAATTGAAATGAAATAAATGTACAAGTATGTGGTATGTGATTCGTTCAGAAAAGTATCGAAAATTATTTTTAAGTTGGTATCAAGCTCTGAATTCATGTATTAATTTGTGGCTCTGAAAAGCCACCTTACATTTACACACATTATGTGGAACCATGCCTTCCGCATTTAAAGCTAAGCAATTAGTGCAAGAAAGAAAGCCGGTGTCCAAGGGTGGTTTCATACTGGGTCATACGGTAGTTTGTATCAATGACCCCTTAGTCTGTTGTGTGCCAAAGTCCTCTAACCTGGTCTCAAACTGCCTCTTAGTGATGTCTTATTAGCACAGAATTAAATAGATTTCTAAGCATCGTATCAAAAACCGTGTTGATGAATTAAAACTGTTGTTTACGCGAGATGTTGTTTGTCCGTATTGAATGTATCAAGCGTTGCATTAAATGGACAATCTATTCATCAGTTTCTTACAAAGGTCGTTGAGTAGGCCTACTGAATCTAGTTAGCATCTGCCGTTAGTTACTAACCATGCAATACGAGACCACCTGTGCCAACTCAGTCCTTCATCCTTTCGGGTTGGTAAAGTTACAAAAGCAAGGTGGAAGGTTAAAACGGCTTTAGCGGTCATCGATGACGGTTGTTTTGGAAATGTGGCCCACTTTATACCCCTCCTACCCTTGTCTGCATTTGGCATTGCACTTCTATGTACTTCTAAGGCATACACTATGCCATCCTGTTAATTTTTCAGAGCTAACCTTGCTACAAGGTGAGGTACTAGGATCCTATGCAGTACAGAATGTCCTCTGTCGGATCGCATTTGGTCTGTAATGCACAGTTAATAATATAGAAATAGGTGTATGTAAGAATTTTATATGCAAATAACCACATTGGATATTACTCTCTACGTGCCTTTGAAGAAAGTCATGAGATGTCTAAAAGCATCTAACGTAACTCAATTGTTTATATGCCTTTGAAGAAACGCGTCAGAAACAAGTCCTGAGGTCATAATGATCATTCTGCCGAGGATCAATCAAAAACCTAGCAGCGCAACTCGACAGGACACCTTCCATCCTCCCACTTAGACTAACTGCCACTAGAAGAACAGCAGTCCATTAAGGCTTAAGCTACTCTTAGGCAGCCACGGGTTTGAAGCGTTAGCGAATTCATATTTCTTTGCTTCGGCACATGAGGGCGGGTGTCCAGTCTTCCTCCTCGCCGTCTCATCTTTCCACTGACAGTGTACGGTCGCGTACTCATTATAGCTGAGTTGGCTAGGGAGCGCAAGTGCTGCACAGATCTCGAAACAAAACTTCTGCCCTGGCGGGAATTTGAATCCCCCAACTTTCCTGCTTACAGTCCAACATGGTCACCACTAGGTTTTTGTCCAAACCACTTAATTGTCTACCAATTAATTTTTAACGAAACCACTTAGACTGGATAAAGGATTCAGGATTGGTCAAAATGTTTCGTTTTCCTGTACCATTACATGACCACCCCGCCATCAGTTTCCTACCGTAGCATGATGTTGTGCAATTAGACTCGTGGTGCCGTTTTCATACCGAAGAACCTCTGGCCATTGCTGGCTCAATTTGATAGCACCTGTGTATAAGCCGGTCCCCAGACGGGTATACGGCGCTGACAAATTTCGAAGACTGACCATCTACATTACGGAACTCGGTGGCTGATTGGTTAGAGCGCTCGCTTTGTAACGCGAAGAGTACGGATTCGACTTCGCCTCAGACATTACTGTGTAGAGACCCTGACAAAGTCCTTCACTACGATTGCTCAGCGCCATTGATTGGTGTCTGTCATTAGATAATGCTCGTGAATAGGCTGGTTCTTTGAGTAGCGCTTTGCAAAGTTAGAGTTTACGATTACGATAAATGCACGTTTGTGTTAACATGTGGATGGACAACATTTCTTTGTATAAAGAAATTTGATCTTCAGTGAATGCCCCCTAATTGAGCCATTAAACGTGTTTCAGGAGTCACCTATGCCATGTCGTTGGAATGAGAAGATGTCGTCAACTTTATCTCTCTTATCTTAAAATTACATTTTTCAAACTGTGTTGCCTTATCTTCCGTCTGGTATGTCCCAATTAGCTCTGGCAACGGGGTCAATAGGAGGTCGTAGAAGATGCGGAAGATCCAAGCCAAAACTGAGCTGGCACATTCTGTGGTATACATTTCCACTTCACAAATTAGCCCGGAATCTAAACATACATACATGCATACATACATATACACACATGCATACATACATTCATTCAAACATACACATACATATAGTACATACATACATACATACATAGAGATATGTCACAAACACACACATGCATACACATATGTATACATACATACATACATGCATACATACATACATACATGCATACATACATACATACATACATACATACATACATACATACATACATACATACATACATACATACATACATACATACATACATACATAAATACATACATACATACATACATAAATACATACATGCATACGTACATACATACATACATAAATGCATACTAAATGCATACATAAACGCATACATAAATGCATACATAAATACATACATGCATACATGCGTGCATACATACATACATGCATAAATACACACATACATAAATGCTTCGAAACATGCATATGTACGTACATACGTACATACATACACACGAATACATGGTTATCTAAACATAGTTTCAAGACTTAGCGATACCCTGTCGTTTCAGAAATATCTGGTGCACGCTGTCCCCGCTGCCAAGTTGCAGTGCATTGCATAGTAGACTCGAGTTTTGTTAATAATTATTGATATCGGTCTAAAGTCCTTATAGTCCAGACGCTGAGATCTTTTAGCTCTATATAAGGTTCTATTGGTTCGAAAGAACGTTGTTTATGTAAGCACAGAGATTTCAATGAAACTCGATCGGAAGGATTGCTGAATCATTGGACACTGTCTGTCGTTAGCCGTATCTGTCTCTTCTTTCTCGCTGTCCGTGTCTAAGTATGTGTGTTACAATTTGGATTTCGGTTTCCGTATGCCAGGCCTGTTGTTTTTGCTTGGTATTTGTTTGTCTACATTATGCCATTTGCGATTGAGTCTCTGTCTGTCTGTCTGTCTCTCTGTCTGTCTGTCTGTCTATCTATCTGTCAGTTTATGTATCTATCAGTATGTCTATCAATCACTGAATTAATCAACCAGTCAGTCTGTCTGTCTGTCTCTCAGTCTGTTGTCTCGACCTGTTTTTTTTTATTTATTTCTGTTGCTTCTTCTTTTATGTTCTCTTCATACTGTCTCTCTCTGTCTCTGTCTGTCTGTCCCTATCTCTGTCTCTTTCTTTTCTCTCTCTGTCTGTCTGTCTCTCTCCCTCTCTTTTCCTTTTTTCATTCTATCGTTCTATATTTATTAGTGTAAACTGTCTCTCTCTCTGTCTTTCTTTGTCTCTGTCTCTCTATGTGTCTCTCTGGCCCTCTGTCTCTGTCTCTTTCTCTGTCTCTCTTGTCCTGCCCAGATCTCTGCCTCTCTTTTTATATCTCTGCCTCTGTCTCTCGCTGCCTTTCTCTCTCTCTCTCTCTGTCCCTCTTGTTCTGCCTCAATCTCTGCCTCTCTTTTTCTGCTTCTGTCTCCGTATCTCTGTTTCTCATCTTTCCACACCAATTCCTCTGGTGTCTTTCTCAGTGCACCTCAAAAATAAACGTCTCGAAAACGAGGGACGGCCGCGAACATTCCGTAAGATCCGTAGACAGAATGACATTTGATATCATACTCTGTTTCAGCCTCGGACATTCCACGTTTAATTCGCCTCCATTCTTTTATCACGCATCCGACATCCCTTCCCCTAAGGCCGCCCTGGCCCGGCACAAACGGAGGGGCGTGTCAACCTACCACCCACTCACCCACACAAGAATCAAGCACTGAAACACCGTCCCTACGGCTAGAATTTCTTGAAGGCGAAGATAGCAGGTTAACATTGGCGACGTCACTCTGTCGCAGATTTCAGATCTGTATGTATCATTCCAATTGGTTGGCACAGGGGGCAAATGGTATGCATCCCCCTACAATATTTCGGATTTTGAATTATTAGTTGTATTATAATAATCATTATTATTGTTGTTGTTTCGGCTGTTGTTGTGGTTCTTGTTGTTGTAGTTGTTGTTGTTGTAGTTGTCTCTGTTGTTGTTGTTGTTATTATTATTATTATTATTATTATTATTATTATTATTATTATTATTATTATTATTATTATTATTATTATTATTATTATTGTTATTATTGTTATTATTATTATTATTATTATTATTATTATTATTATTATTATTATTATTATTATTATTATTATTATTATTTGAAAGGATGAAATCCAGAGGGTGTGAAAATGATTTATTATTGATTATTGAATGATTAATATAATACAACTAATAATTCAAATAACAAAAGGATTTGATCCAGAGGGTGTGTAAACCACTATAAACAAGGGAGAATGCAATAATATTAATAACGTCCTTATTATTATAATATACTATATTTGTAAAAATAATATCATTATAATCGTTATCATCACCATCGTCATCATCATCATCATCATCATCATCATCATAATCGCTATGCACTGATTAAGGGCCACTATCTAATGACCAAGCATCAATCGATGGCGCTGTGCAACTGTCAGTGAAAGACTTTCCCAAGGTGACAAGGTCCCTACACACTACACAGTAACCATCTCAGGGGGTGGCTCGAATCAGCACTCACCGCATTATGAGGCGAGCGCTCTAACTAAACGTCCAGCAGTGGAGGAAACGGTGTTTTATACAAAACAACACTCCACAGATTTTTGACAGGATAAAGCACAGTCCTCCTTGCATAGTCGCCCATTCACACCTTTGAATATACAATGACCCTCCCCCGTTCTCAAAATGTACCGACGCCCTTGAGCCGTTCTATCCGGCTGTTTCAGAGTCCTCAGCCGTGTATGTAGATATGTGTATGTTGACGTTTGTGTGTTATCTTTCAACATCTTATATAATACAATATGTCAGATGCCGGTTTGTCCTCTGTGTATGACCTACGAGTGTTGCATATGGTGCGTGGCTGACTGTGTCTCACGGACGGTGTTTAGTCCAGAGCAGAAGAGAACCGAGTCGATAAGTGGGTCAGAAACAGAGTCCGCTGGTTACCTCGATCATCTGCTTTCATTTCGACTTCTGTCACAAAGAATTAAACTTGATTACTTTAATGATTAGTTCGCTTGTATACGTAATTGTCTTAGACGTTTGCAGAGCAGTTCAAAGTCGACCAAAGTCGAACTTTAAAAGGTTGTGTAGCTGTAGAGAACTTGCAAGAACTTAGGTGGCTTGTTGGCTTAACCCAACAGAACTTATAACGTCTTTGAAAGCTTAAAGCTGTGGAACTTGTATAGGTTTAGAAAGATTAAAGCTTATAGCAGGAACACAAAGCCATAGAAATCCTAACAAACTTGGACGGTTACAACACACAGAGGAAAAAGTTTCGTTAACTATGGCTGATCTCGGTCTTATCTCTATCAGTATAGAAAATAAATAATCGCTCTTACGTGCAGACTTATCAGAATCATAATCGTTTACAGCATTTCTAGGTGTGCACTGGCAAGCTAAGTACTGCACAATTATCAATCGATCAAGTAACCAGGTAGTTCGATTGAGGAGATGCTGTCTTCAACACGACCGAGTTTATTTCGAGGTCATTAAGTACGTTGCTTCAGAGTTGGCAAACCCTTATTGCCATGCTGTCCAGCAGGCAGAGTCCAGTTCCTGAAAACCATCGAGCGGGAAATGCATCTATCGTCGCAAAAAAGCCTCAGATTCAGCGGATGAACAGAGGATGGAGATGCGGAACAAACGATGCTCTCATGAGACTGCCATCGCTTGCACCAGACTCAGCAACCCGGTTCTTCCGCACCGTCAGCAGCCGTTTAGCGACCCCTTCAGTCAAATCGCACCTGAACAGCGGCAAGAAGCCCACGCCGCTCAACGTCGAAGATCAGCGTTTTGCGTTGACCGGAAACTCGCCCACTGGAGCAGGTTTGCCCGCCAAAATTGACCAAACAACGCCACCCAGTGAAACCGGAAATGGTCGAAGAACTGCTTCCGGTAAAATCGAGAAAGACCTCCGCACCGGAAATGAAAAAACACTTCCGTCTAGCGAAACCGGAAGAGGTTTTCCATCGCGGTCCATCAGCGTGGCTGCGTTCTTTCGACGAGTTCATTCGAGTCATCAGATGCCAAAGGTCGAACATACAAAGAAGGAGAAAGATGATTGTGCCTTTAGAAGTACTCACAGCGTCCGATTAGCTTCTGACAACGACGAGGCCGACACTGGCGGGAAGAGAAACTCTGTCTTTCAACGAATCAGTTCCATTAGGGTTCGAAACCGGACCACCGTCGATTACAAATCAATTGATGACGGAAATCGACCGCTAGAGGTCGACACAGGTCGTAACAGCTTCCGGAAGAAATTAAGGTAGGTAATTGCAATTGCAATTAGTAACTTCTGTTGCGCCGGTGTCTAGTGAATAAGGTCTCAACCGATGGAGCACCCAAACCAAGTCGTGATGCGATCAGATTACAGAAGATGAACACACATAGGACAAGATAGGCAGCTTATGGAGGATAAGCGATATGCAAAACAGTCCGCTATGTGTTGTGGTCTATAATAGGTTAGAACTCTACATGTAGACTGCCTACTCAGAGGTTGGCTGTTCAAATCCTCGCCGGTGTGAAAAGATCGTAGATGCTTGGAATTTCTCATCCAGTTTATGCGCCCCTAGTGAACTCAGTCATGGAATGAGTACAGTGACCGTACACTTTTAGTTGGAGGATCAACCAGTGAGGGAGAGGACAACCCAAACTATCTTATATGCCGACTTTTCCGAGGGACTGATCATATAACTAGAATTATTTACAGGACTGAGTCCTGTAAAGGGGATAAAGGGAGCATGGCTTTCTGATCATTATTTGGGTGGTGATATTGTTAAGGGTTCGAGAAAGGGGAAGTGTAAGAGGCACGAAACTGAGAATAAACGACATTTCGATTACATTATATGACATTACAGCGCCTCTGATGAGGTTCTCTTGAAGCGGTGCTATATAAATTTTCGATTCATATTACATCTTGTTCCAGGAAATAGCCTCCAGTGACAGCGTCCCGCTTGACTTCTGTTACAAAAGTGGCATAATAAATGAATAATTGCTTTGCTTTACTTTGGTTTACGTCGTTATCTGACATTACAAAGCATTACCTTGCCTTACATTAAATCTTATTACGATTTGTGTGCCTTTGAGAATTTACCAAAAGGCGCTAAATAAATCTACTTACACATGCATATTGCATACATACTTACATTATACCACGTTACCTCTCATAGACTAATATGCAGTGCGGTTCATCTTTCGTTACCCTGTTACCGTGTTACGTTACATGGAATACATTTATGTGTAATATGGCTAATTTTTTCGTTACCTTGTTTTCTTACCTTGTTACCGTGTTACTTTTCCGTACGCGTATTATGCAACATGGTTCATTTTTGTTACCTTGTTACAATGTTACCGTGTTACGTTACAGAAAGGATGTCCATCGTCCTACGCTTCACACAGGAAAATTGTACTCAAATGAGATCGCGAAACCTTCGGGAGGTCCAAGAGACACCAGAGGAACAGTGTCCGACGGAGAAGAAGAAGAACAAGAAGACTCACAAAGTTCGAAAGGTCAGCGGAACCGCAGTTTCACGTTCCAGCGATCCTCGGCCATCTGGCGATCGTTTTCAGCAAAATCCAGAGCTCGTTCTAACGACGTTCTCTTGGAAACGACGGAACTGGGAGAACATGATTCGAGATGTTTGCAGAATGAAGAAATTGAACTGGAATTGAAACTCCTTATCGACTTCCATCAACATCGACACCGTGTTGGTTTTCTCGGTGCACCTGATGGTTTCCAAAATCTGCTGACTCAGCAACACGCTTTTCGGAATTCGCGGTCTCGAGTCGATGCTAACAGCGTCTATCCATTCCCACCCAGTAGCACTCCCACAAAAAGGAAGGTACTTGGGAGCAACGAATGGCAAAGATATCGCCACATTCTTGACGGTCTTTACGAGTTCAACACGGCGCATGCGCACTACACGGAAGCGGGTTTTGTTCTGTGTGAGCATACGCAGTTGTGTACTTCATCCAAGGACGGGTGTAAGGAAGAAGAAGACGACGACGAAGAGGAGTGGCGACGTGGGGAGCAGCTCCTCTTGCGAGCCATCGAAGAGTTCGACCTAGGGAGGACGTGGGAATACGCAATAGACATCTGCGAATACCTCTCTAAGATCTACAAGGCGAAATTCATGTACGCAGAGCTGAGCTTCCTCTTACAGAAACAGGCGAACCTCTATCGCAAGATACTTCAGGAACCGCGAGCTAAACCGTGCTATTTCATGGTTCATTTCCTCGGAGCTGATTTCCCAGAGGTTTTCAGCAACAAGAGATTCGTCTTACGCACTGAAACGCTTCAGGATGAGTATGACCTTAGTCGAATAATCAGTTACGAGTTTGCGGGTGCTAAACGACTGTGCGATGACATGGATACAAATGAAACAGTGACGACGGATTTTCAGAGTGGTTACAAATTGTTCGAGCTGAAACCGGTTCCGATTGTGTCGATTTCAAATCCGGCTTCTAGAAAAGTACCTGACGCCGTGCAGCTTTTTCATCGATATAACAACGTCGGCTGTTTCGAAGTTGTAGGAAGCTGTGAAGGAGAGTCGAAATCGGTCTTCAGTATCGATTCGAGTTTGCCTGCAATATCGAGATGGGCTGAAGTGAAGAGCTAGACGGTAGACGCAATGAATATTCATGAGCATATTAGTATTCATACGGTGCACGGATTTAGCAGACACAATGAATGTCAATATTCGTTTCTAGTCTATATTCACATTATCAATTTCTATGATCATTCATTTGAGTAGGCCTATACGTCATGATTATTAATAGCTTCCTGAGAATTTGTGAATTCAAATGTTGTCTGTGACAACTAATATGAATGTTAATATAAACGTTAAACCATGTCTACGAGTCTGAAACAACTACTGAGCTCATCATTATTTATCTGATAGGGTGATTAATAGGTTATTTAAATCGCGTGGGGAATTCTTTATTCAATTTTCGATGGTACTGTCATATTGTAATTGTAAGTGTTATCTGACATTTATAAAGCTCCTCTTCAAGAAAAGGCGCTCCTGACCTGAACCAGTGAAGTTAATGTCGAATAATGACTTCGGTATTATTTTAGTCTGTGATAGACATAGCCTACTCTTTCGCAACTTCTATAGTCAATCGATCCAATCGATTCTTCCCAATCACAGCATTTGCCCTCTTATAGTTTACGCTAACTCCAAAGACTTTACAGCCTAGACAAGAGATACGACTCAATACATCATAATTTTCAAGACTTTACCTTGTAAAAACCGATCGCTTCAATCAACGGAGTTGTGATATTTCGTTTTACATAAAAGAGCACAATGGACGTGGCTGTATCTTCTGAATCGGACGTGTTTCGCACCTTTATTAATTACGAACGTCTTGCTTCGATTGTCAGAAGCGTTTTGCAAGGTACACAGATCAAAAGAAGTCTTAGAAAAATGGTTTATACTTCAGTCAATCATGCAGTTGCGCTATCTGGCGAATTGAGAAGGTTTCAGAAGACTCAGAAGACTAATGTGCATGTGTGTATTTATGTATGTATGTATGTATGTATGTATGTATGTATGTATGTATGTATGTATGTATGTATGTATGTATGTATGTATGTATGCATGCATGTGTGTGTGTATGTATGTATGTATGTGTGTATGTTCCCCCTCGTTCCGCTGTCTTAAAACCTCTTTCTATTCACTGGGTCTTTCGCACTGGGAACGCCTCTGATTAGCGAATACTGTGAGAGGCGCTTTATAAATGTTTAGATACAATACAATACAATACAATTTATGTATGTATGTATGTATGTATGTATGTATGTATGTATGTATGTATGCATGTATGTATGTATGTATGTATGTAAATATGTATGTATGTATGTATGCATGTGTATGTTTTTGTTTGTGTATATACATTTGTGTGTGTGTGTGTGTGCATATGCATGTATGTGTGTAGTACTAACGCAATAACGAAGAAACGATTCAGTCAGTCAGTCTGTCAATCAATCATTCCATCAAAGTCAAAGTCAATCAATCATTCGTTCGTTCATTCATATAGCACGTTGCTTGATTAACTGACTCTTCCCTCTTTTGAGCAATCTTGGTGGATGAGGGGCACATTTTGCATGACCTGCTCCCGCCGATTAAGCCCTCCGTTTACCATATGAGAAGAGGGCCCACGATCGCGTTATCCCACCTGCCGATAACTTGATGAGGAAAACTTATATTATTAGAATGTTATATGGGAACATATATAGGCCCTAATGCATATATGTCTGTCTGTGTTTATATAAATATATGTTGGTAACAGAAAAATGTATACGATTAGCGGTTGTACACCAAAATGCGGGTAGCAATTGGTTTAATAAAGAATATTCTTATCTTATCTATGTCCTGCAGCCATTCCCTGCATGGTCTTCCCTTTCTCCCCGATCCCTCCATTATTCCTGTCATTATACTCTTTGTCTTTCTGTCATCGCCCATTCTGCATATATGTCCGAATAGTTTCAATTTCTTTTTCATTATAGTTTCTTTTTCATTATAATATTCCAGTTTCTTTTTCATATCTGGTCTGCTGTTAAGTCCTCTTCGCACTTCTACATTAGTTATTTTCTGTATCCATTTTATTTGTAATATTCTTCTGTAACAGTACATTTCGAACGCTATTATCCTCTGTTTGTCTTCCTTTTCCAGCGTCCAGGTTTCGCATGCATACAAAGCTGTGCTGAATACGCATGTTTCCGATATTCTTTTCTTTGTTGTATGCGGCATTGTTTTGCTCTTCCATAGGTTGTTGAATCCTGCCATTATCCATTTTGCTTTATTAATTCTTCTGATCTCCCTTGTGCAGTTGTTATCTGAGGTTAGCAGGCTCCCTTAAGTATACAAATTCTTTGACATTTTCGATGGTTTCTTCTCCAACTTTGATGTTACTTTCTACTTCTTCATTCCCAAATGCCATTGCTTTTCTTTTATCGATGTTTATTTTCAAGTTTGCCTTCTTGCCTGCTCTGTTCAGCAGTTCTACATTCTGTTGGAGTGTTTCAAAAGTCTCCTCTAAGAGATCTATGTCATCAGCAAATCTTAGATTGTTAATTGTTTCGCCTTGCACAGATATTCCCGTTCCGTTGTCTTGTATATCATCCATTACTCTATCCAGGTATTCTATGAATTCTATCGGTGAGACTGGGTCTCCCTGTTTAGTGCCTATACTGATTTTAAACCATTCGCCTAGTTCCCTATCTATCCTTACTGCTACTTGTGACTGTCCGCCAGCATTTTGCAGAATTTGCACCAATTGTTTTCCAACTCCATACGATCGAAGTGTTGTCCATATGACACTCTGTTTGACCGAGTGAAATGCTTTTTGAAAATCTATGAAGCAGTTGTATACTAATTCTGTTGTTTCTTTTTACTTTTTCTGCAATTAGTCTTAGTATCAGTAGTTGATGTATAGTGCTTCGATCTCTTCTAAATCCTGCTTGTTCGTCTGCAATATGATCTTACAATTGATCCCTTAATCTGTATGTTAGTACCTTCATCATCACTGTTCCCACATGGCTCATTAGTGCAATTGTTCTGTAATTTTTGCATTCCATCAAGTCTCCTTTCTTGGTATTACTGTCAAGATAGATTTGGTCCATGCCTCCGGGATCTTGCCTTCCCTCCAAATTTGGTTGCATAATTTATGTATTTCTTCATGTAGATCTTCTCCTCCAGCCGCTATCATTTCTCCCGTTATCCCATCTTCTCCAGGACTTTTCCTTTTCTTTAGGTTTTTGATTGCGTTTTGTACTTTCTCATATAGTATATCATCTTTTGTATCATCTACAGACGGTGGACTAATCATTTCTAACTCCTGTTGTGCTTTGTTATCTCCTCCCTGGTCATATATATATATATATATATACATATATATATATATATATACACACACACATATATATATATATATATATATATATATATATATAACATGATCCACGCGGAGTGCCCGCAGCTAATCGCTACAAACTCGGCCCGTGGACCGCTTATCGCTTAATTAGGCAGGCGAAATAATGCTGGCCCTGCTGGGGACCTCTCAGTTGTGCCCGCATGAGGCCGTAAACGTCGGTCGGTAAAGTACAGACGAGCGTTGCCAAGGCCGGCTGGATGCAGGCGGCTGCTACGGGATCGCGCTCCAGGAATTCGATATCGGCTCAGCGAGCGGACTCGTGGGACGTCGCTGTCTGGGAAATCTTCACTGTTCATGTCAGCTTCAAGGTATTTCTTACTTTTGAAATTGATTTACATCATTTTAGGCCTAGTTTAAAAATATAATGATTGCGCATGATTATATTTATCATAGGATTAAATTAGTTGTAATATCATAGATATGTTCAGTGATGGGCACTAAACTATTTTTTAGTTAAACTAAAACTATTTTCCAACAAAAAAAAATTGTTTAACTAAAGTTGGCAAATGATTTTGGAAATTAGTTAACTAAACTAAAAAAGTAGTTAAACTTTTTCCAACTTTTTTCCAACTTTTTACGACAAACAGTTTGACAATAAAAGACGTTAAGTGAACTGTAATAATGCAAAGCGTCAATGACAATTTCACCTTCAAACTATGCAAAGTGTACTGTTCTGGCATACAGTTACATGTGTACTGAAAGTAGTGTATGAATTTGAAAACACAGGCTGTTAATGCTAAAACCATGCAGTGTTAAAATGTTTTTTTGCTGACAGTGTTCAATGTTCACTATGGAAAAATAGTTGCATATTGCTGATTTTTTTAGCTAAACCTTTTTAGTTAGCAAATAAATTTTTTTGTTAAACTATGGCTTTAACTAAACTATTTTTTTAGTTAAACTTCTTCCTTAACTAATTTTTTTAGTTAAACTAAAAGTTAGCAACTTTTTAGTTAACTATTGCCCATCACTGGATATGTTAGTGTGAGTTTTCTGTGATATGTCAATTTTCACACTGCAATTGTATTTATGGGAAATGTAGCATTGCCATTTCACAAGCATTGTGGCAACGCCATGAGCGATAATATGGATGGCGTTTGCTTTGTTTTTCTGTTAGCAGTACTCTCTTGAGAACTATATTTAGGGCCCTACTCTACTTCCTGTCTTCGCGCTGGTTTTAATGAATGGTGACTGAACTGACTTAAGCTAAGTCACTTAACTGGTGCAAGTTTCACTTGTTTATTCACGCACTCCACTTAAAAATAATAAAACATATTAATGATTTAAATTTATTTCAACTTAAAAGTTTCAAGAAAAATACGTAAATTGCTAATGCTAGAAGTACTTTAAGTACACAGTACACAGTATCTATCTGTCTGTCTGTCTGTCTGTCACGTCATAGCGCCCCTTCAAGGGATCTACTCAGAGGCGCTCCCGATCCAGGCCCGATCAAAAAGAAATGTAGTAGTGGATCTGCATCATCTGCTACTGTGCTCCACACTAAGCTACTAATGGTTGAGGCTACTACTAACAACTATCATGCACAAGACAGACAAAATTTCACTAGACTAACAGGCCTGGCGCCTTACGGGTGGGGGCGGCACACTGCTGCTTCGCACCACCTTTGAAAAATTCACGCGCCGCCACTGTATGTATCTAACGAAACTCAGTTGTTTATTTGCCTCTGAAAAATCTCCTCAGAAACGAGTCCTGGGGTCGTAATGATCATTCTGTCGAGGATCAAAGACCCAGCATTGCAACTCGACAGGACACCTTCCATCCTCTCCACACAAACTAACTGCCACTGAAGGAAGAGCTGTTCCTTAAGCTACCCTGAGAGGCAGCCGTGGGTATGAAACGTTAGCGACTTCATTTTCTTAGCATCGGCACGCGAGGGCTGGTGGCCAGTCTTCTTCGTTGCCGTCTCATCTTCCTACTGACATTAGATGGTCAGCGTACTCATTATAGCCGTTTTGGCTAGGGTGCGCAAGTTGAGCACAAGTGTCAAAATAAATTCCTGCCCTGGTGTGGATTTGAATCCCCGACCTTTCTGTTGACAGTCCAGCATGCTAACCACTAGGCTATCAGGCAGCCCACTTATTTGTCTATCAATTAATTGTTAACGAATCCACTTATACCGGATCACGGACACCAGCCCTCCCGTTCCGATGCTAAGAGAATTTACGACCTATCCTGAGTCCGTTATCTTGTACCATTACATGACCACCATCATCATCAGATTCTTACCGGAGCACCATGTTTTGCAATGGGACTCGTTGCTTCCGTTTTCTGACCCTACAACCTGGCTATTGCTGACTTGATTTGATACATCGCCTGTGTATTAGCCGGTCTCGCTGACAAGATTTTGTATGGCGCAGATAAATTTCGCAGACTTATATATGCACTGCGATTGGCTTGAACGCTCGCCGTGCAACGCGGAGAGTTCGGAGAACCTCACCTCATACATTACCAGGGATGTCACTTGAAGGGAAAGGGGGACATTTGCCCCTTGATTTTGAAAAAAGGAAAAGGATGGAACATGAAACGGAGGAAGAAGTTTTGCGAATGACTAGACTTAATACAAAATTTTTCAAGCTGTATAGAGACCCTGACCAAGTCCTTCGCATACGAATGCTCAGCGCCATCGATTGTGGCATTTAATGAATGCTCGCGATTGAGTTGGTTCTTCGCGCTTAGCAGCTAAACGTGTTTCCCTGTAAGTCACCTATGCCTTGTCGTTGGAATGTATGTATGCATGTCGGCTTGACCTGCCCGACCCTGACCTGGCACCAAAACGGACAAGGCAGCGGCTATTTCAGACTTGATTTGATATAGCGCCGGTGTTTAAGATGGTCTCCCTGAGGTGACTTTTGCGTTGCGCTGAGAAATTTCGGAGATTTACATTTACATTACATTACAATGAGACGATATCGTCAACTTTTATCTCTGTTATCTTAAAATGACATTGAAACTGTATTGCTTTATCTTCCGTTTGGTTTATTCGAATTAGTTCGAGGGATGGGGTCGATAGGATTTCGTTGTCGATGCGGAAGAGATCCAAGCCAAACCAAGATGCCAAGCCAAAACTGAGCTGTGTATTCTGTGGTATACATTTCCATTTCGCAAAATAGCACGGAATCTAAACATACATGCATACAAACCCACTTACACACACATACATAGGCCTACATACATACCTTCATACATGTATACATGCATACATACATACATACCTTCATACATACATACATACATACATACATACATACATACATACATACATACATACATTCATACATAATTGCATACATACATACAAACGTACATACATACATTCATACCTTCATGCACATATACATTACTTCACATATGCATACATACATTCATGCATATATACATACATACATACATTCATGCATGCATACATACATTCATAAATACATTCATACCTTCATACATACATACCTTCATACTAGCATACATACATACATACATACATAGTACATACATACATACATTCATACATACGTTTATACACACAAACATACATACCTTCATACATACGAACATACATGCATACAATATATTCATACATACGTACAGGCATACACAAATACATACATACATACATACATACATACATACATGCATACATACATACATACATTCATACACACATATGTACATACATGCATGTATGCAGAAATATATGCATTATGCATGCAAACATACGTACATGCATACATAGTATTTTACATACATCCATTGATACCTTCATACATACATACATACATACATACATACATACATACATACATACATATACACATACATACATACATACTATAGATACATACATTTATACATACATGCATATATGCATACATACCTTCATACATACATACATACATACATACATACATACATACATACATACATACATACATACATACATACATAAATGCATGTATGCATTATACATCTACAGATAGCACCGAGTGCATGACAACCCTGAATAAACAGTACGAATGCGAACGCTTTACTACTTTGGCAACTATTCCCTTAAATGTTTTATCTGTTTGTGTCGACATACAGTTTAATTCACTTTGTTTCAAATTAGATTTTTGTATTTAGTTTCTAGCGATAAGATAATTAGAATCCAAAATAATAGAAAACTTAGTTTCAGCCACAGAAATTTACCCATGGACCCCAACGGGGGCCTGGAACCAGAATCCTAAAAATGGCTCAAGGTCCCTATATCGTTGGGCGACGTGTTCATTTTTAGGCCTCAGCCACTAAAGCTTTGACGTCGGGAAAACACCACTGGTCATTTTTATAGAGGCCTGCAAACCAGTGCTTCACCTTCCCTGCACTGCCCTGCAGTAGCCTACCCTCAAGAAGTTGATTCGAAGGATTCTGATTTGGAATAATGCACTATTGTCACCGTAGCCTTCAGTGAACTTAAACAATCATGGATTACTACTGCATGTACTACAGAGATTATAATTATCTGACTGAATAACATAATGAGACCTACTCATCTTCTAACTTCACCTTAATCACTTTTAAACAAACAACCGCCAAATTATTTCTTCACATCTTCGGAAGAAATAGTTCTTACAGCACGCAAAATGCTTGCTGAGTGCTGACATACTTTAAATCCCTCACAATTTACGGCGCCTCCGAATTTCCATACATACTTAGGCCTAGACTTCGTATATGGAGTGTGTGAACAATTGAAGGGCTTAGTTCATTAACCAGATATGTCGACCTATCTGTTCGTTGACATAGCCTACCTTACCATACAATATTCTTGATCGTACGGACATAGCCCAATTTTCGATCAAGTAAGTGACAATAACCGGATATGTCAAATAACCTGATTGTTAATACAAAGATTACATTCAAGAAAAACACCACAATGCTTGTTGTGAAGTATGTCGACATACCTAGTTATTGAACCAAGCCCTCAGCTAATAGAGATCAATGTGCACAATGACGTAACTACCTCACTTACATAAATAACATATTAGGTAATCCGTCATATTGGAAGTCCTAAAATATGCCTGTTGACGTTTAATACGTAAGTGATTGGTACTTATTGGCTTTCTGTGTACAGTGTAATAGTTGACTGCAGCAACCGTATTGAGAGGGATTAAGGCTCATTTGGTAGAATTCCAAAAGAACGCGATTATGAAGGCCCAGAAGAACGTGCCCGGAACGAAGAATGTCCGCGACTTTGGCTCATTTAGCTATATAGCTAGAGGTGGTCTATCGGAAGTGATAGTAAAAGCTGAACGGATCCGTCAGAAACATGTCGTGATTTGTACATAATAACAATGTTCTAATGGTTTAACTGCTGTTTTGTAAGTATGCTCTGCTGTTGGCACCTCGGTCTTTATTAGCCTTCCTCTGGCGCTGTGCCTGCTCCGCATGGTCCATTCTAACACGTTCTATTCTCATCTTTGGACTACTCTGTTCAGCCGCGCTAGGTCGGCCAGGTCGGGGGCACTTCTGAGTATAGTTGCATTAAAGGGGTGCTATTTAAATATCCGTATTGAATGAACGACGGTAGGCGTCCAGGCGAGCGAACGCCACATAATTAGGGTGGAAAGTAAGAGAAGGTGAGAACAATGAATAAAACGAGAACCGTGAACTGCCATCCTATGGTTTTTGAAAAGGCTCTGCTGTCCAGTGACTGCTGTCCTTGTTCCAGCGACACATCGCTATCCATACGACTATCCTTCCTTATTATATTCTATAATAAATTATTCTTGTAAACGTGTAATTGCTAACCCTCATAACAACAAAACTGCAACATATATTAAATGAATTTTTGGAGTAAATATTGAAGAAGACATTTTTACACTTCCTTGAACCATTCAAAATGTTTAAAGGCAAAGGACTCTGAATTGCCAGTGATTGAAGTGACATGGGACGGGTGTAAGCCTTTCCTAAAGGCCCAGGCAAAACACGTATGCAGGAAAATTATGGAGTGTGTTGTTTATGTGCATCCCAGAACTGACTATCAGGGTTCACTCTGGTTACAAAAATACAATGAACTGCAGACAGGAAAGTGCAATCAGCAAAATCGATTAATTCAACTTCACAATGTGCATATGTGCCTACACCTGATAATATTACCTATGTTTTTTGTGAAGTTGAATCTCATGACCGTCAGCGAAACAGCTGTCGCCGCAGAATACATTTCCATTACATCTTTAGACCACAAACTATATGGACATTTAATTACCACCACACCTTTACCGCAGCACTGACATAAAACCAGATACACAGATATTGACATGAAACCAAAGCATTGGGTGAAGCGACCATAAATAGGTAATCGGAATTAATAATTAACACTCACTGTTATACAGAAACGTCATTGTTATGTTGCCATATAACAGTTTTATACTTGGTCAAGGCTGCGTGCTCATAAGCAGTGTTTAATCTAGACGTCTGTTGGGGGGGAAATTTAACCCCCCCCCAGGATTGATTTTTCCCCCCCAGAGGCCAGCAATATTGTAATATAGACACCTTTTGGGGTGGAAAATCCCCCCCAGGAAACTTGTTTCCCCCCCAGAAGAGGGGGACTAGATTACACACTGGCTCATAAGCAACAACCCACTCTGTTGCAGCCAATCAAACAAGAGATTCAATTAGATTACAAATAGCTTTAAGCAAAAACAGTGAAGGTTTCGATACATCTGCGCAACAGACATCTTTCAGCTCAGAGACTCTTATCCTGCCTGTTCGACTAAGAAACCAGTGTATATTTCTGTTCTGAACAGATGTCTGCATTTCAATCAATGTAATTTTTTGAATATATTTACATCCATGATTTCAACACAGTAACATTTCAACTTAGCTAAGACTCAGCAAATGGACGCCTAGCACAGGCAAGCATGTACATTTTACACACACAGGTCTAATATAAAAATAACTATTTTAACATACATGGGGGGGGGGGTGTCCGTAGAGTAATGGATAATACACTGGCGTGAAGAGCTGAAGGTACCAAGATTGAATCCCGTAGACCTCCTTAAGGGTTTTCAGTCTTCCACTCGCTAGATAGCGGTGGTTAAATGAATAGTAGACCATCATGGCGCCGTGTGGCTGCCGCTTAAATACAGTTATATTCGACTCCTGTAAAACTGTTATCATGTGCTTCTACTTACATGTATGTAGGGCGCCCTGCGTGGCTGCCGTTTCTACTATATGTATGTTTATTATACAGTACGTTTGCAGGCGCTTGATTAAAGAATAGATTATCATTATTATTATTACTATTATTATTATTATGTATGGACCTAAGTTCTAGTGCATTACAGTACCGCGCTTGGCCCAAATCAAAAACATGAACTTTAAACAAGGATAAAACAACTATCTAAAAGAATAACATAACTTGACTACTATATAAACGGGGACATATTACCAGTCCACAATAATGTGAGTGCCTCTTGCAGAAAGATGACAGTTATAGATATAGCGTAAAGAGGTACCTCTATGAATAATATTATCATGTGTCATGATCATGCATCTGCTTTATGTTACAGGTGGAAAATGCTCTGTTGCTCAGACCTTTCAAGTTATATATAAAATAAGACCTTGTGTCAACTATGACTCTGGAAGACGTTTCTGAAATCATCGTAGGAACGTGTCAGTTGCATCATAAGTCGTTAAATAATGTTTTTGATACCTTGCCATTTCAAGATACGATTCTACGCGATAGGATTGATAATTACTTTCTAAGTGGCAGCTCTGGTGAATTCTACATTGAACCTATGAATTCATGCATCGACGACGTAGACGTTATGATATTAAGCGGAAAAAATATGGCCTTCACAGACGACATTCCGGTTTTACCAGACGATATGCGTGGCTATGTGGACACGGTGAACTGTTACCAGATTATGTCAAACCCTGACTATCCAGGGTTTGTTGTGCTACGAATTTTGGGAGAGATGAGGTATAACTGGAGTTGCAAAGAGTTCAAATTTCAGCAGTTTAACGATCTACAGTATTTGAATACAACAAAAATGAGGCCTCCGAGAACCTTTTGTGACAAATATAATTTAGAAAAGGCGAGGTTGGTCCAGCGGTTAAGAAGACGTCGGCAATCGACAAGCCTCTTGACACAGTTCCATGCATATGGTGCCCACAGTTTCCCAAAGAAGCCAAACATTGGCCTTTTCGACGAAGAAATTACGGATGGCCAACAAATACCAACATCCGAGATATAGTACAGAATGGTTGCCATATTGTCTATGCAAAACATCCTTCTTGTAGAAATGATTTATACCAGATGAGGCTGTCATTCTCCAATGCGGAGTTGTGCTTAATTCAGAGTTGGACTCCAGTTCAGCAAATTGTCTACCATATGCTCAGATTCTTTGCCAAAAGAGAACTAATCAGAAAAGATATCCCAAAAGACGATGAAGTTCTCTGTACTTACCACTTTAAAACGCTGATGCTGTGGTCTTGTGAGGAGATGTCACCTGAATGGTGGAATTCCACTTCTGTTATTGAAATATGCTGTAATTTGTTGCGAAAGCTCTCAAAATGGCTAAAGAAAAGATATTGCCCGAACTACTTTATACCTCAGGCAAACTTGTTTCATGAACGCATGAAACAGGAAGTAGTTGATGAGACTACAAAATCTATGAACGAATTCTACAATTTTAACAATCTTAATGGTTGGTTTATCGCTAAGTACATACAGCCAATCTTGAAGAGGATCTTTACTTTTGAAGAAACAATGGAGACTGTGATAGATTGTGCCGAATTCAAGCAGTTTATCTCTCAAATCATAGATGCCAGGAAACTCAAAGACTTCAACTCTCAGTTTTGGTCCAGATTCTGGTTGTATGCTATGAGTATCTTTGAAAAAGTCAAGGCGCAAGAAGGTTATGGCTTCCGCGGATTCTCTCTTATTCCTATGGCGAGTACTCTAATGTCGAAAGCGACCCGAGACAGTTTTCTATCTACCGTGGAGTTCTCATCAAATTTCCCACAATTTGGGAAAGTGTTGTTAATTTTGCATGCATCCAATGCATTAGGATTTAAGCAAACTACATACGACTGCGAAAGTTTTGCCGAATTTATCAGGGAAACTACATTGCAACCGAAAGTCGTACGGTCTAAGCATCATAATTTTCCGAAACCCAGTAAAACAAATATCGACGGAAGTGGAGTCCTTTTCTTGAAAGCTCAAGATCTTATGGAAAATTTAACTGGATTAAATAGTCCTCAGGAATTTAAACTGTTATCTCAGTTGTCAAAAGAGCTTCTTACAAATGCGCTGAACTGCGACGATTTACAGTCACGCGTTATCAAAAAGGTGGCTTCCGTCTACATGGCTGCACTTCATTATTCTGACTCGGATTGCGAAGCTTCTATAGAATTCTGCACGACAGTTCTCATCAATAAAACGCCTGATTATGGCGAGGAGGAGAAGGCAGAGGTGCTGGAGAAAGAAACTCTGAACGCAGGCTGTTTGTTTTTCATTGACGACGTCGTTAGAATCATTGGATTTTACCTCGTTTTTATCCAGATAAAGGATGATTTTAAATACGACAGGAAGCGATATCTCCTTGATCTGCGTCTTACCCCACAGGTGTTTGCTCACCTTTTAATAATTCTATCAAATGAAAAAAGACCTAGGCCTTTTAGACTTAGATGCGACTTACAAACGCCAAAGTTTGCGTTGGATGTAATTTTTATGGCTGTAATAAATCGAAAATCTTCTGGAATGTCAAGAAAGACAAAAAATATTTTACGGGTGTATCAGAGAACCGATCCAATCAATGAATCAGCAGCAACCAATAAAAGCTCTGTTCCACTTGAAGATATCATTCAATTCCTCATGGAATATTCGTTGGAAAGTATGAAATTATTTTACAATGGGATCTGCAAAGACCTTGATATTCAGTGCAATACAGTTGACTGTTACCGTGCTGCGTATCTATACAAGTGCAGTAAATATCCTGTAGTCTTGCAATTGTGCGATCGAATTCTCAGTGAGCCAGAACTCCAGAGCAGCTTGAAGGGCGTTACATTTGCAAATGTAATGGTACTGCCACCGTTTGACCTTTATTTTGACATCGACATTCAGTGTTTGCTTGGACTCCACACGCTCGTTTGCTATTTATCGTCTTTGAATGAAGATTTTCAGGAAATAGACGACAAACCAATGTCTCTCTACCAACAGTTTTTAAACCAGAAGATGTTCTCTGAGTTTTCTGATTTACCTGTAATTTGTTTTTGGAAGGTTTGCATTGTACAATCCCATTATTTTCTTGGAAGACATTTCCTGGCGAGATATTTGAAACTGAGGTGTCTTATGGACAATAATCAGTTGATTTCAGAAGTAATGCAAGCATTTATGACACTGAAATGCCGTCGCCCATTTGAGCACATCATAAGGTGCTTTCTTCAACAAAAACTTCGGCATATTGAGTTATAGTCCTCGGATTGCAAATACTTTTGGGACTACGGAAGTGATATCTGTTAATGTGAGACAATGAAGAGAAATAATTCTTTCAGAAAAGTTTAGAAAATGAATGTTAAGTTGTTATCAAGCTCTGAATTTATGTTGAAATTTGTGGCTCTGAAAAGTCGTTTTTCATTTGAACGCATCATAAGTTGTTTCGTTCAACAGAAATTCGACGACTGAATAATGGTAATAATGGCGCACAATAGAAGCGACTCGTTCAGAATTTAAAAAAGTGTTAAACTGGTATCAGAATTTTTTTAAATTGCACTTCTTGAAATCTTTCAACATACTTAAATGGTTCTGTGCTGCTGAGTGCAAAATGTTTCTTCTCCTGAGAGACTGTATGTTTGGATGCATTGACCAAAGCTAGCCGCATAGAGAGGAATGAAGGGAAAAATTGGAATAATATGCGGATTCAGTTGGACCATGCCTACTGCATTCAAAGCTTAAACAATTAGTGCAAGAAAGAAAGCCGGTGTGCAATGGTGGTTTTGGAGGTCACTCTAAAAGACGTCCCAAAAATTACATCTGCCTGACTTCGAACCATCCTACCTTTGTCCACATTTGGCATAACGCTCCCCACCCACCCCCTTTTAGGTCCGCTGTGCATCGGAGTAATGAGACCTCGATTGGGCACAGTGGATGATCCTACAGGGCTAACAATGCTTGGGGATGAGACGCTTGATACTGCAGCAAAAAGACTGATGAAATACAGCATTGCACAGACTGTCTGGCTGAAGTTCAAGTGTTTAACATTCTCGAGGCTGTTGTTAACAAAAATGTCGACAGCAAGGGGTGAAGGCGGATGTCGACGAAAGCCAACACCTAGGGGTAAAGAAATCGACACCTAAGGGTAGAGAAATATAGTCTTTTTTAGACGCTAGATAGCAGTACTGGACATGCAATGACATGAGTTTGAATTCTGCAACAGAAACTGGATGATATGAACTAAGGCGCAGTGACGACTCAGTTTGTTGAAAACACGATGACACCACATAACAGGATGTTAAGGAGTAACGCATCACTATATTACCAAGCGGGCTAAATATACATCACTTTCTGTCGTATTAGGATATGAAACACAATCTTTAGCAACAAGCTCAAAAACTCATCAAGCTCAAGCTCATCAGTGAAATACGTGTTGTAAACACTTCGCACGTATATATGCGATTGGTTTGAGCGATGTCTTACGGTTCACAATTATCGCGTGTAGAGTGACACCCGCAATGCATAGCCCTATACATTTCAAACACGTACTAGCTGTATATCTTACATGATTAAAGAAAACAGTTAGCTTTGACATGTTTCAGCCAAAAAGACTTTAACCAAACATTTAATGTTTGCTTGGATTCTACACAGTTGTTTGTTATCCATCGTATATAAAAACAGATTTTCTGAGAATAGACGAGAATCTTACGTCTATCTTCCAGAAGTCTTCAGATTCTGTAATTGATTTTTGGAAGACTTGCCATAAAAATTTCATTATTTTCTTGGAAGACATTTCCTGGCAAGATATTTGAAACTGAGATGTCTTATGGACTCTAGTCATTCAAGCTCAGAAGTAATGCTGGCATTTTTTGGCATTTGAGCATATCATAAACTGCTTTCTTCAAGAAAAAATTCGTCATATTCAGTACTACTCCTTGTAAAAGACTTTATGAACTACAGACACTGCCGAATTGAGGCATAAGCTAAATACAGATACAGCTTAGGGCCTCACAGTCCGTAGAGGCTTTAAAATATTCAGATTTCTGGGGCCTTTTAAATTTTATTTGTACTAAATATATGTGTATAATATAAGTCTAACTTCACGAAGGTTGGGATATCATACTGGGGTACGCCAGAAATATGGGTGGTTTTGCATATTGGCATCATGGTCTGTTGTGTGTCAATGTCCTCAGTGTCGTGCAGTGATATCTTAGTGAAAACTGTTCTTTACTCGAGGTGCTGTTTGTTCATATTGAATGTACGGTATCAAGCTTTTCTATTAAATGAACAATCTATTCACCTGTTCAGCTTGGTTGTGAGGGTGTTAAGTAACAATCTAGTTGGTACCTGCTAGTTAGTTACTAGTACTCATGCAATACCAGACGATCTGCGACAACTCAGTCCTTCGTCCTATCTGGTTGGTATAGTTACCAACGCAAGGCGGAAGGTTGAAAAGGTTCTAGGGGTCGTCCACAAAGGCTGTCTGTGAAATTATTATTATTATTATTATTATTATTATTATTATTATTATTATTATTATTATTATTATTATTATTATTATTATTATTATTATTATTATTATTATTATTATTATTATTATTTGTACCCTAAGGATGATATCCAGATAGTGTGGAAAACTGCTATAAACAAGGGAGAATGCAATAGTAATAATAATAATAATAAAAATAAAAATAATAATAATAATAATAATAATAATAATAATAATAATAATAATAATAATAATAATAATAATAACAATAATAATAATAATAATAATGAAAATGAAAAAAATTGTAATGTTATTATTATAATAATGATAATATTATTATTATAATCGTCTTCATCATCATCGTCGTCATCATCATGATCCTCATCATCGTAATCACCATGCACTGAATAAGCACCGCTGTCTAATGACCAAGCATCAATCGATGGCGCTGCGCAGTTGTGAGTGAAAGTCTTTCCCAAGGTCCATGCACACTACGTAGTATGATAGTAACCGTCTCAGGGAAGGAGGCTCCTATCCGCAACCATCGCATTACAAGGCGAGCGTTCTAACTAACGGTCCCGTATACAAACAATACTACACAAATTCTTTTGACGGGATGAAGCACAATCTTCCTTACATAGTGTTCCTTTCATAACCTTTGAATATACCTTGCCCCTCCCTCGTCCTCAAAATGTACCGACGCCCTTAGATTCGTTCTATCTGGCGGTTTCAAGGTCCGCAGCCGTGTATCATGTGTATGTAGAATATGTGTACGTGTGTGTTGAAGTTTGTGGGTATTCTTTCAACATCAATATAGGCCTAATATGTCAGATGCCGGTTTGTCCGCTGTGTATATGACCTACGAGTGTTGTATATGGTGCATGGCTGGCTGTGTCTCACGGACGATTGGCAGTGCAGCTTCTTGCGCGGTGTTTAGTCCTGATCAGAAGAGAACTGAGTCAATAAGTGTGTCAGAAACGGAGTCCGCTGGTTACCTCGATCATCTGCTTTCATTTCGAATTCTGTCACAAAGAATTAGACTCGATTAGTTCGCTTGTATCCATAGTTGTCTTAGACGTTTGCAAAACCGTTCAAAGTCGACCAACCCGCAGATTCTAACAGCGACTTCAGATGGTTTGAAACTATATAGAACTTGAAAAAACTTAGATGGCTTAGGCAGTTTAAAGCCACAGAGCTTAAAGCTGTGGAACTTGCATCGATTTAGAAGGATTAAAGCTTATGACAGCAACACAACTCATTACTGCTTAGAAAGCTTAAAGCTGTGGATTTTCTATCGGAGTCTTATGATTATAGAAATCTTAAGAAACTTGGAATGTTAAACATACAGAGGAATAAAATTTGTGCGTGGTGGCAGATCTCGGTCTTACCTGTATCAGTATGCAGAAGATAAATAGTCACTCTTACGTTCAAGCTTGAACATAATCAAAATCTTAATCGTATTCAGCATTCTTAGGCGCGCACTTGTAAGTTAAGTCGAGCGAACAAAGCGGACAAAGGAATCTTTTAGGTCATACGTGCTTCACAATTATCAGTTAACTACGCGTTTGGTTACTACGTGCTGATAGCAATACGCAGCTCGATTCAGGAGATGCAGTCTTCGACCTGACCTGGTTTATTTCGAGGTCACTGAGTACGTTGTTACAGCGTTGGCGAACCCTTATTGCCATGTTGTCCAGCAGGCGGAGTCCAGCACCTGAAAATCATCGAGCAGGAAATGCATCTATTGTCACAAAAAAGACTCAGGTTCAGAGGCTGAACAGAGGATGGAGATGCGGAACAAACGATGCTCTCATGAAACTGCCATCACTTGCACCAGACTCAGCAACCCGGTTCTTCCGCACCGTCAGCAGCCGTTTAACGACCCCTTCAGTCAAATCGCATCTGAACAGTGACAAGAAGTCCACACCGTTGAACGCCGACGAACAGCGTTTTGCGTTGACAGGAAATTCGCAAACTGGAGGAGGTTTATCCGCCAAGGTTGACCAGACAACGTCATCCAGTGAAACCGGAAATGGTTCGACCACCGGAAATGGCCGAACAGCTTCCTCCGGTGAAACCGAAAAGGAGTTACACACCAGAAATATCCAAACACTTCCGTCCAGCGAAACCGGAAGAGGTTTTTCATCGCGGTCCCTGAGCGTGGCGGCGTTCTTTAGAAGAGTTCATTCGAGTCATCAGATGTCAAAGGTCGAACATACAAAGAAGGAGAAAGATGGTGGTGTCTTTAGAAGTACTCAAAGCGTCCGATCAACTTCGGACAAAGATGAGACCGACTCTGGCGCGAAAAGAAACTCGGTCTTTCAGCGAATCAGTTCTATTAGAGTTCGAAACCGGACCTCCGTCGATTACAAATCACTTGATGACGGAAATCGACCGCTAGATGTCGACACAGGTCGTAGCAGCTTCAGGAAGAAATTAAGGTAGGTAATTGCAATTGTAATTAGTAACTTCTATTGCACCGGTGTAAAGTCTTCAGGCTACCCCCATTTCAGGTTACCCCCCGGTAATAATGAAATCGATTTCACATTACCCCCGGGGGTAACCTGAACGCGATTTCAAGTTAGCCCTGCGCTGCTCACATTACCGCCTACCTAATTTAGCTAAAATGATAAATTCTTACGCTTACAACTCATGATATAGATTTATTGAATAAAAAACGTTAAACATACAAGATTGAAAGCTAGTTTCAATATCTGAAAGAAGAAAAAATGTCACAGAAATGTTAATTGTATTAAAACCACTCATACACTAGTTCAAAGCGCTTGACATATTACATACACACATAAGATATGCAAAGATTCAACCTAGTTTATGTAATGGTATTCTACAGAGAAAGATTGCTTGTTGTACATAATGCACTAGAGGGGTAATGAGAGTTTAATGATAATGTTAACAATTATTATTATTATTATTATTATTATTATTATTATTATTATTATTATTATTATTATTATTATTATTATTATTATTATTATTATTGTTATTATTATTATTATTATTATTATTATTATTATTATTATTATTATTATTATTATTATTATTATTATTATTATTATGAGATAGTTGAAGAACGGGCCCCATTAATTTGAGGGGGTAATCTGAAATCGTAGGGGTAATCTGAAATCGATTTCAAGTTACCCCCGGAGGTAACTTGAAATCGATTTCAGATTACCCCCGGGTAATCTGAACGCGATTTCAAGTTACCGGGGGGTAATTTGAAATGGGGGTAATCTGAAATCGCTACACCGGTGTCTAATGCACCATGCCTCACCAATGGCCCACCAAAACCAAGCCATCATGCGATCAGTTTATTGAAGATCACTTCATTAGACAGAGAGGCAGCTTATGGAAGATAAGCAATAGGTAAAACAGTGAGCCATACACGATTTAGACTTTAGAGGCTAGAACGTTAGAATACCTACTAAGAGTTTGGCAGTTCAAATCCTCGCCAGTGTAGAAAAATGTCTACAAAAGTTTGCTCCACATGCGCCCCCTAGTGAACTCGACCATGGAATGAGTACAGTCACCGTGTACTTTCAGTTGGAGGATCAGCCGGTGAGGGAGAGGACTGCCCAAACTCTCTTAAATCCCGAGGCTAAAAGACGACGTTGTTAACAGTTCATCCACGTAGCAGCCTCTCAGGGCATAATATTTATGTATTTACATTACGTCACGTTTCCTTGCATAGACCAATATGCTGTGCGGTTCATCTTTCGTTACCTTGTTAGTGTGTTACGTTACCTCGAATACATTTATATGTTATATGAACTAATCTTTTCGTTACCTTGGACTTTGGTACCTTACCTCGTCATATTGTTATCGCAATATGTTATCTTGCAAACGCATATATGTAACACGGTTAATTTTTCGTTACCTAGTTACGTGCCTTGAATACACGTTTATAAAATATGGTTCACTTTTCGTTACCTTGTTTCAATGTTACCGTGTTACGTTACAGAAAAGACATCCATTATACAACGCTGCGAACCAGAGAATTCTACCCAGATGGGATCGCGAGACCTTCCGCTGGTCCCAGAGAGACCCGAGGAACAGTGTCCGACGGAGAAGAAGAACAAGAACAAGAAGACTCGCAGAGTTCGAAAGATCAACGGAACCGCAGTTTCACGTTCCAGCGATCCTCGGCCATCTGGCGATCGTTCTCAGCAAAATCCAGAGCTCGTTCTAACGACGTTCTCTTGGAAACGACGGAACTGGTAGAACATGATTCGGGATGTTTGCAAAGAGAAGAAATTGAACTGGAATTGAAACTCCTCAACGACTTCCAACCACATCGACACCGCGTTGGTTTTCTCGGAGCACCTAATGGTTTCCAAAATCTGCTGACTCAGCAACATGCTTTTCGGAATTCGCGGACTCACGTCGATACTAACAGCATTTTCCCCTCCCCATCCAGTAGCACTCCCACAAAAAGGAAGGTACTTGGGATTAACGATTGGCAAATATATCGCCACATTCTTGACGGTCTTTACGAGTTCAACACGGCGCATGCGCACTACACGGAAGCGGGTTTTGTTCTGTGTGAGCATGCGCAGTTGTGTACTTCATCCAATGACGGGTCTCAGGAAGAAGAAGAAGACGACGAAGAGGAGTGGCGACGTGAGGAGCAGCTCCTCTTGCGAGCCATCGAAGAGTTCGACCTAGGAAGGACGTGGGAATACGCGATAGACATCTGCGAATACCTGTCTAAGATCTACAAGTCGAAATTCATGTACGCAGAGCTGAGTTTGCTCTTACAGAAACAGGCGAACCTCTATCGCAAGATACTTCAGAAACCGCGTGTTAAACCGTGCTATTTCATGGTTCATTTCCTCGGAGATGATTTCCCAGAGGTTTTCAGCAACAAGAGATTCATCTTACGCACTGAAGCGCTTCAGGATGAGTATGACCTTAGTCAAATAATCAGCTACGAGTTTGCGGGTGCTAAACGACTGAGCGATGACATGGACCCGAATGAAACAGTGACAACGGATTTTCAGAGAGGTTACAAATTGTGCAGACTGAAACCGGTTCCGAATGTGTCGATTAACAACCCGGGTTCTAGGAAAGTACCCGACGCCGTGCAGTTTTTTCATCGATATAACAACGTCGGCTGTTTCGAAGTTGTACGAAGCTGTGAAGGAGAGTCGAAATCGGTCGTTAGTATCGATTCGAGTTTGCCATCAATATCGAGATGGGCTCAAGTGAAGCGCTAGACGGTAGACGCAATGAATATTCATGAGCATATTAGTATTCATACGGAGCACGGATTTAACAGACATAATGAATGTCAATATTCCTTTCTAGTCTATATTCACATTATCAATTATTGTGATCATTCATTTCAGTAAAAGTTATGATTATTAATATTACAGATGCCTGTGAATTTGTGAATTCACATGTTTTCTGTGACAACCAACATGAATGTAAACACAAACGCTAAACCATGTCTACGAGTGTGCCACAGCTTTTGAGCCAATCATTAATTAATTATCTAATAGGGTTATTAATGGTTTTAAAGCGCATTTTTCTTTGCCTCGGCATATGAGGACGGGTGACCAGTCCTCTCCCTCGCCGTCGCAGCTTCCCACCGACAGTGTACGGTCAGTGTACTCATTATAGCTGAGTTGCCTAGACCATAGGGGATGCAGGTGGAGGAGAAATCTCAAAGCAAATTTCTGCCCTGGTGGGATTTGAAACCCAGACCTGTCAGCTGACAGTCCAGCACACTAACCACTACTATCAAACATAATATAGCTCTGCTAACGTCAAACCAGCATGTCTGACCAACACAAGACAATGAGCTCCAGAACAAATCCAGCAGTCTTATTTATAGACAAGGCCACTCCTTCTATGGCATAAGATCCCCGCTAACCTACGGACTTAGCCTAGCACCTGCATCTACGTAAGAGGCCATGTGCCTACATGCAACCATGTCTGTAAGTAATGTATGTAATGTATGTATGCATGTATATATGTATGTATGTACTATGTATGTATGTATGTATGTAAGCATGTGTGTATTTGTTCGTGTGTATATATGTGTGTGTATATCTGTGCATGTATGTATGCATTAACGCACGAACGAAGAATTGAATCAATCAATTATTCGTTCCCTCATACATATCGCATCGTGCTTGATTAGCTGATGCATATAAAAGTGCACATTTATTTATGGATATTTAACTTCAACAGAGAATATATTGCATGCTCCACAGCGTTGCGAGTTTAGGGGCCTACCTCGTACAAAGGCACATTGCAACTGAAAGCATGGTTCATTAGCCTGAGGCAAACAGCTCAATAATATCGACAAAAGTATTGATCTCAATCGACCACTGATGGTCCTAAGTGATTTACCCCTATTGATCAATTGATCTTCAATGCATTCTTCAGTATCTCTTCCGCGCTAATTCGATTGAATAATCGTCAGTCGTCAGTCAATCCGTTTGTCTCAAGATAGAGAGTCTGCTGGCAATCGTAAGATATCGATCAACCGTCCTTCGCTCCTGATGCAAGAGATCGAACAAGCAAGATCAAGCGACGATCATTAATTGATCAGTATCATCTCCGTCCATTGATACTTGAAGATCAATTTATCCGTGATTATAAAAAGATTTATTAAACGATCAATCAAGATCCTCCTCTTTGGCCATGGCTTCGTTGGTTGGTTCTGGTCCATCATACATACAAGAGCTGCTTGTGCCTGTTTCAGCTCAGTCAGGTCAACGGTCACTCCGTTCACCGTCCGTGTAAATCTTCTGGTCCCTCACTGCCGTAGCCTACACATCAACATGAGTGCACCATACACTCTCGAACATTGGTCCATCCCTTTGGAACAATCTTTCCGTTGCCATTCCAGTTCTTCCCCTGTTCAAATTACTTTTCTAGCTGAATCAAGACGCATAGCTCTTAGACACCCATGTTCATTACGCTTTCGAGGGGTTCAGAAAATGCGCTTTATAACAGCCCAGAAACACACGTGTGATTTTCGCCTAGTATTGATCAGAGCGTCCTTTCTCGCGTAGTCTCTCCTCTGGGCTTTAAAACAAATCCCGCTCTGTTTAAGCCGTTTGAATCCAGCGTCAAACACAGGTATACGATATTTCGCGAACCGTAACAAGAAGGCGTTCCGGATCCCTGCGTATTTCGAAACTCGTGCAATTCTCAGCGGCTGCGTTGAGCAGTTTATCCCCCTCCCCCCGTTCTTGCTCCAAACCCCCAGTTCCATTTGGTGCTACTGTCGCGCCGTCGGGTTCGTCATGTTTCGCGTCAGTTCTGGGACCTATTGTCGCACGTGCAAACTCTAAAGACGACCCGGCGCATCGCTGTGGAGCCCGAAATGTAGGCCAGTCAGAACTATCCATGTCATTGGCTAGACTGAGATCAGAGGCGTGTCTTAACGGTGTATTATCATACTTATTTACCAGGCTGATGGTCGAGTGGATAGGCGCGGCTGCCGGATGGGCAGCAGCCCCAGCATCGCTGGAACCAGGGTTCGCTTGTGACTCCACAGTGAATTTATTAATAGACCTTGGTTCGAGACGCTCTAAGCGCGATACCAGTAACTCTAAGATAGCACTCTGTCTGTCCATTGCGACACTTTGTCGTTCGGAGGCATGCTCCTGAACTAAACTTATTCTTTCTAATGTCGCACCTTGTCGCCCGGAGGCTTGCTCTTGAGCAACACCCAAACTTTCCAATATGGTACTCATTCTTTCAAGGCCTTGCTCTTGACTTACTCGCAAACTTTCTAACACAACACTTTGTCGGTCTAAGGCCTGTTCTACTACTGAACTAGAACCCGACTGGCGCGATACAGATCTTTCTGTATCTGTGATTTCCATGTTAATCAATTTGTCACAAGTTTTATAAGTTTATTATCAATCGAAAATAATACGTACAAATCGTACTGATAACTAAAAAGGTTCAAGTGTATTATTTATAATCTTATTTCTAAGTTTAACACATTCAGCAAACTATCTTACTTATATTCAAACTAATTTAAACAAGTTTTAATGGCTACCTTACTTATAATCTAGCAATATAATTATTCTAGACAAGTTATAATGGTTATCTTACTTATCAGAAACAAGCTAATATTATAACCTTCTATTGACTTGGAGTAAAAGGGATTTATGCTAAGATTTCCCCGGCTGAAACAATTATCGACTGCCAACGGGTTTCACAAGGCCAGAAGAACAATACAATTTCTCGGCCTACCGTCGATCGACAAGATATTTATACTCCAAATATTTCCAATATGTGAGAACTTATCTCCTTGCCCATACGTGTAAATCACGTATTTCCAGAATATCGGCGACTTCCACAAATCGCCAAATTATCAAACTTGTATATATATTTCCACAGAGAAGACGAAATATATTCCAGAATTTCCGCTCAGAAATAAATTGAAAACACGATATATCCGACTCCAGAAAAGGCTCACATCAAATTCGCTCAATTTGATACATATATTCCAATTGATATTTCAAACACCAGCCGACCACATAGGCGAGAGATAACGTGCCAAACACGTTTCCACCAGGCACACAAACGCCGAATATCACAAATTTCCGCGTGCCAACACGCGCTATCCACCGTACGTGCTTCTCCTAGGCAGTCGAAATACGAGTGTTTTTGATAATTTCAGGGCGAAATCTTATATACTAAACCCGTTGCTATGGGCCTCAACCCCCACGCCAAGCTGTCAAATGTCACCGAGTTATTTTTAGTTCCTCCAACTCGACTTGAAAGGACGCCGCTTACGAACTGAACTCACATGAACTGCGCTCGGCCTTTCAAGTCAAACCCCCCTCCAATTTCTGTGCGTCTGGGCCCAAATGCGGGAGGTCATAATCCTTTGATCGGCCTCGACCGTCTGTCTGGCCTACGCCGTCGCCCAGTTGTCCGTCTAGCTCTCACTAAGGCGGCATATCGAAATTCCTTAGAACCTACTTATATGCGCGTTTTACCCGTCGACTCTGTCTCTCTGTATCGCTAGGTCTGTGCGGCGGTCTCCCTTTGAAGCTACCCTCGGCCGTCGAGCGGTTCACCCCTTAGCAACCGTTTGTGTGACGTAGGCAAATCGGCGCGAAATGAGACGCGAAGCTAGTTGAAACGGCAATACGGCTTATGCGCTATATAATTAAACCGTAATATCAATGGACACAAGGCAATACATACTGGCGCTAAATAATTTCCAGTAACGAGGGTTAGACCGTCGTTACACTACGCCAACAGGTGGCTGTACTGCCCTCATAAGAAAGAACCACGTAACTGAAAATTTGGCCGTTTTGAGTTAGATGCAGTTTCTGCATGTATTTAGTGGTCTTATACCTTGGTAGGAAGTAAGAACCTCCTATCTTGATACGATCACACAGAACCAGCGTTTGTTAATACCACGTATCTGCACACTTCGTATCAAATACTAAGTAAGAACCACGCATCTCACATGCGTGGTTTTTTGCTAGTAACACAGAGCGTTATCTGCAGATCCGTGTCCACGCGCATGCGCAGTAACTACTTCCCGACAATGTTTACGTTTAAGTTTACGAATCTGAGCGATAATTAATTATTTTTAGGACTGTAATTTTGATCCGTCTTGATGGTTTTCATCATTCATCACGCTGTGAGATTAAGTGAAAATTGAGCAACAATAAATATAGTAATTTAAAACGTTTTAAATGTTTTTGAATGATTTATCATGACTTTGTTTGTGACTACGGGTGATTGTTTTGGGTGCGTAGCGAATTCCCGACACCCTAATTCCTGAAACAGAATTTCGTCGGATCTCCGAAATCTATTTTCCAAGTTACAACAAAGTTATTTGCGCAAATCTAACTTTTGGATATATTTTCAAAATATACTATAAGGATATTGGCCGGCTAATCCATACTAGTTTTCAGGATTCGAGCGCTTGGCAGAATACTGTTTTCGGGAATTCGATCAATTTTGCATTTCCACATTTTATCTAGTTTCGGGCATTCGGGTACACTCAGATTGTTTTGTATACACGGTTGAGGTTTTTATGATTTAACTTGAAAGAGTCAGATAGACTATGTGATAAAATGTGTGGAGAGGATAGGCCTGAGGGTGTGGGATGCGTCTGGCTGTTTTTTTATTCGATTTTTCTTACCCATCGATTCATTGAAGCAGGCGTATTTCCCATAAGATATTTATATTACAGAAATGTATAATGACTGCAGCGAAACATTAGGCCCTAAGTTGTAGTCTTCTGTTATGATCTCTACATCTTAATGTGATAAAGCAGATGAACAATTCATTTACAAACTGGGTAACGAAGAGTGTGAGCGGTATGAAGAATTTTCTTTACATAATTGTTCAGGCAGTAAAGATAATCTTAATTGCACGTATATGTAAATTAGACGTCCAAAACCCAAATGGAAGAACTGAGGCGAGAGGGATTCCCCGGGAGAAAAAAGATGACATTAGGGCCTATTTCTAAACTGGCCGTTCTGATGCCAGAAAAATAGAAAAAAATTCTGGCCAGATATTAAGACATCAGATGTTGTGGACCTAAGATGCAGATTAGTTAATGTGGTACTTCTTCATCTGTCCTCAGGGGCGTCTACACCTTAGAAACCTTGGAGCAACTGCTCCATCCAAGAAATAGGGGGGGAAATATTTGACAGTGTGTGTGCCACCATTTTAGGGGGGAAGGAACGGGGAGGGGGCAGGGACGTCATTTCAGCTTTTTTCAGGGGGGCAAAGACGTCAAAAAAAGTGGTAAAAAATTTTTCGCGCTCTGCGCGAAGAAATTTAACAGTTTTTGGCTATTTCTTCCAAATTTTCGGGGGGAAAATCCATAATGTGCCCCTCCACCACTGTCAAAGAGGTGTGGTCTTATAAAAAAAGCCTTTGCAGACTCTAGTTCCATTAATAGTATATAATAATTCCATGAATTTGAGTATCATTTTTTCTTTTTTACCCCTTCTTCTTCCTCCTTTTCTTGTTCCAGCTTTTTCATTTTTTTTCAAAAATCAGGGGGGAAAATGCTCCTCTTGCCCCCCAAATGACGTCCCTGGGAGGGGGGAAGAAGAGGGGGAAAAGGGACGTTGCTCCAACGACTTAGGGGGGATAGACGCCCCTGTCTGTCCTGTGATATGTTCACAATTTTAGACAGTTTTGATAGTCGGATATGATCAAATATAAGCGATATCAAAATTTTTAAAGCTGTATATTACTGGTTTCATATCTTTAAAATTACGGTTGACATAGGGCGTAACTTTGGTCTAAAAAGTGGGGGCATCAATTTCTTACATGCATACACGAAGCAAGGCAGTGACTGTGATTTCTGAGAGGGCTCAATAAAAAAATATTGATTGGCATGGTTTAGAAAGGAGAGGGTACGGTGCCCCAGTAAAAAAGTAGGGGGTACGCGTACCCCTCGTGCCCCAAGGGGCGTAACTTTGGTCTAAAAAGTGGGGCACCGATTTCTTACATACACGAAGCAAGGCAGAGACTTCGATTTCTGGGAAGGCTCAATAACAAAATATTGATTGGCATTGTTAAAAAAATGGGGGTACGTATACCCCTAGTACCCCTAGTACCCCAGAGGTGATACTTTGGTCTAAAAAGTGGGAATACCAATTTTTTACATATACGAAGCAGGGCGGAGACTGCGATCTCTGGGAAGGCTCAATAATAAAATATTGATTGGCATTGTTTACAAAGTGGGGTACGGTACCCCCGTGTAAAAAAATAGTGGGGTACGCGTGCCCCTCGTATCCCACACATTACGCCTATGTTGTTTGATATAACTGACCTGAAATATGACTCAATTGTTGAATTGTTCCACACTAAAACACGATTTTATGCAGATGCGTTGTTCTTAACAATTATTGGGTTACGTCGTCGGTCTTCAAAGCTAAGTAAAAACACATTTACTGACATTTAAAATATTTAAGAGAGAAACTATTTAAAATTCATTTCCCTCTAAAAATGGTAGCTTTTTGTTGCATATGTTGGCTAAAAGCAAAAATGAATATGAATATAGGATCTACTTGGCAACAAGCAATTTATGTTTTTTGCATTTATCTCAAAATCAACTTTTTGCAGATTTATTATGAGGGCAGTAGCAGATAGCGTTCAAGGAAGGCGCGCGCCCACATTTCGGTGACAATGCAGGTGGATATATGATCGAGAACAGCTTGCTTTGAGTATGGAGGATGTTGGCGGACCAGGCGGAGGTAGCGATGAAGCGGACGATACAGCCAGCCCATAACGGCCTCGGAGGCCTCCTGTACGTTCACGTACTTCGCTGGCTTAAATATGAAACAGTATAAAAGCAACAGTAATTTAAGGCAAGAAAGTGTGGCCTTGACCCTGCTCGTTCTTCCGTGAATTGATAATAATAAAAATAATAATCAAATAATAATAATAATAATAATAATAATAATAATAATAATAATAATACCATAATAATAATCTTCTTTATTAATTAAAACTGATAAGTACGCAGTAAGATTACATTGAAACATGTCAATACAATCAAGATCCTAACTAAACACACGTTTTGGCAGCCATGCAGGGCCTCCGCTCTGGAGGAGGGTTACGGGTATCGAACCGTGATCTAATGTTCTCCTGGCCATGAGTGTTATTATTACTCTATCCCCTCCCCTCGGAGGATGAGGTCCTTAACCACCGCTGCCCGTTTGAAATGGCGTCACGCCATTTAAGGCTCCCGTGTAAGGACCGTGGTATAGCGACCGTATGACCTCGACCCTGATCATTTTTCAGTGAATTGATCAGGTGAGATCCTTCTCCACCGCTGCAGCCCGTTTGAATGGGCGCCACGCCAGTAAGGTCCCTGGATACGGGTCGTGGTAGCCCGAGATTTTAATCTCTGAAACAAGCCACGCACCATCAGTAAACAATCTGCATCCTCACGCACGAATGTGCAAGGGACGTGCGCTTTAGCCAATGTGGCTATCGGGGCCAGTAGATATGGCATGAGATGAGGTATACAGTAAGGTAAGATAAGGTTAGTTTGGTTGAGGTAAGGTAAGATACAGTGAGGTTCAAGTGCAAGTAAGGTACAGTCAGATTATGTCAGTTTAAAGTAAGATTGGTATAAGATGACGTAAAGCAAGGTAAGTCATGGTGAGACTGGGTAAGGTAAGGTAAGGTAATATTACAATGCAATCTTGCTGACTTTTTTATATTTTAAAACTAATGTTAATAAATTACAAAATAGCAAAATTATTATGGCTTCCGTTCCTAGCTGTATTGATTGGACTGACAAGAAATGACATGGGAGACTCTTTGGCAAAGCAGTCTAGCATCATCAGAGATTAACTCTACAAACTATTTAGAATGAAATATATTCTTTAATTAAGGATTAATATTTAACAAATTGCAGTAAGAATATGTGTAATGGAAAATTTCATAAATCAATTGAACCTCTTGTTTCCACGGACATTAAATCTGTTGACACACCAAGGAAACAAGAAGTTCAAATTACTAGACCCAGGATGGGACGTGTTCTTATAGTATTGCATGGCTGAATATTATAGGCAAAGATGAAACAGATCTCTGTACAGAATGCCAAGTGTTGGAGAATATAGATCATATCTTAACCATAGGCGTAATTTGTGGGGGGTACGAGGGGTACCCGTACCCCCCACTTTTGGACTTGGGGTACCGTACCCCCCACTTTTTGAACAATTCCAATCAATAATTTTTTATTTTAGTGCCCAGAGATCGCAGTCTCAGCCTTGCTTCGTGCATGGAAGAAATTGGTAACCCCCACTTTTCAGACCAAAGTTACGCCTCTGATCTTAACCCAGTGTAAAAAATGCCACATTTGAAAAATCTTACATGAAAAATGCTTAGAGAAAAATTGCCTTTACCACCAAGAATATATTATTTGCCAGATGCTTGTATCTCGAAGCATACAATTTAATTATGAAAATTAGCGATTGGAAAATCTAATAAACACTGCATAAAATATAAACATTCCAAATATGTTATGTAAATAGTACCTGTATATATGTTACAGGCAATTCGTAAAACCAGGGATTTTGTAAAATCCCAGAAATTTTTAGGCAATTTGTAAAATCCCCGATTCACTCAGGCACTTTACAAAATCCCTGAAAAAACCAGGGATGTTGTAAAATCCCTGAAATCAGACTACGAAAATTTGACAGATTGCCTGAAATGAAAATGACGAACATAACCGAAGTTTTTTATGCGGACAAACCCTATTTTCAAAGGTTTATCATTTTTAAATGGTATTTTATTTAAAGCTCAGTTCTCAAGTTATAAAACCAAGGATTTTGTGAAATGCCTGAAAGTTTATTATGCAAACAAGCCCTATTTTGAAAGGATTAACGTTTTAGATGGTAGGCCTATTTTATTTTAAGTTCAGTTCTCGAAAGCTACAGCAGTTTTCTGTTTTCACACGACATACTCGAATGACATCGACTGTTGCACTTGAATTTTTAATTTTTAATTGACAGATTAATTTTACAACTTACCTAACCAAGGAAAACCAGAAATGAAAAAGTGCTGGCTGGGTTTTAATTTATAGCAAGGGTACTCGTCTGACCACAGTCTTAATCTCAGCCAATCGTAGATATTTCGGTCAACTTCTAATTGCTGCGACGGCACATCAAAGAATTTTAAGGAAATAGATAATCAAAGTTCACTGGGCGCTGAAAGACAAATAGGTGCAAATTTTTAAAGGAAAAGTGAAGTTGTCGAGCGTATTGTTAATTAATTTGTACCAATAACTTCAATTATCCTGCAACTTCAAAGTTCGCTGGACGCTGTAAGACAAATAGGTGCAAATTTTTCAAAGGGAAAGTGAAGTTGTCGAATCGGATTAACACCGGATTGCTAGCTAGTCTGGCTCGACAACTTCACTTTCTCTTTGAAAATTAATCTGTCAATTAATAATTAATAAGTTAAAGTGTAACAATCGATGTAATTCTAGTATGTCGTGTGAATACAGGAAAACTGCTTTTGAGAACTGAACTTAAAATATATGGTCATACCATGTACAAATGTTAATCCTTTCAAAATAAGGTTTGTGTGCATAATGAACTTTTACAAAATCCCTGGTTTTACAACTTGAGAACTGAACTTCAAATAAAATACCAATTAAAAATGACAAACCTTTGAAAATAGGGCTTATTTGCATATAAACTTCGATTATGTTCGTCAATTTCATTTCAGGCAATCTGTCAAATTTTCGTCTTCTGATTTCAGGGATTTTACAAAATCCCTGGTTTTTCAGGGATTTTGTAAAGTGCCTGAGTGAATCAGGGATTTTACAAATTGCCTAAAAATTTCAGGCATTTTACAAAATCCCTGGTTTTACGAATTGCCTGTAACATATACATATCTCTTTCTTTGACCCCTAAAGAGCACTATATACATGCGTTTTATCAGATTTGAATTTATTAATAAATTGAGTTTCTCAGTAGGATATATCCAGTTATTAGTTGAAAACTATGTTTCAGCATCATTGTATAAGCTTAATTTTAACATATTAATATAAATCTTTGTATAATAATTATAACAATTATTGTCACATAATAATATTTTACATGTGTAAATTTTAACTGGATTAAATATGAATAAATATGCTTAATAAATTGCTTGCAGATAATTGTGTGATGTGAAAACTTGTTTCTTCTTTTCGGGGGTTTGTAATTGATTTGTGATGCTTTAAGTATTTGAACATTGTATGTAAGTATGATATAGACGGTTTGATGTTAAACTAGTTAGGTTAGAAGCTCAAAATATTTTTAAATAGTTTAATTTTAATTTTAAAACGACCTTTAAGGCACCAAAATATGAATAATAAGCCTTTGAAGTTACAAAATCATAACTCGAAAAGACAACAACAGAACCTTTTATGGCCACCAAAAGAACCTTATGGTCAACAAACGAGTCCTTGGGAAAAATAGATAGAGGATAAGACCCACATGGTCAAATCAACTATATGTGAATTATATTATATATTAATCTAAATATTATCACAAGCTTAACATCAACCATCTGCTAATATCACCTTCTCGACAACCTGTCAGAAACGAAAACAACCAGAAGAAAAGGAAACGAAACCTGTGGATTAGGCCAATATGAAAATGAACCGAACTATATCAATTAACTTCAAAGACGTCGACGGCCTGGGTGATTATAAGATGTCGTTAAACAATGGATTATTACTACGCATCACATCTGACTTGACAAACAGTTTCTGTTTACGATGCAGTGTCACCACGAAGATAATTAGAGTCACCCTCTTCCTTTATCCAGCCGTGGGGACGGTGGGGGAAACCCAAAACAGTGGACCAACCGCATTTGTCAATTGTATCGGGCTTCGCGTATCCCGTGAAACACGGTTATTAGGACTGTTAGAAAGTAGAACACCGATTCAGTTTGCATTAAGCTCGTATTATCTTTGCTCTGTGACTCAGACTCTTCACGTCATACATGTAGGCCTATGTGGAATGCGAACGTGTGTCAACCAGGAAAAAATAACCTTTACTGATTCAGAATATGGAAGGCGTTTCTGAATTCATCGTAGGCACGTGTCTGCTGCATCCTAAGTCGCTTAATGATGTTTTTGATTACAAGCAATTTTCATTTTCAACTCTGCCTGATGACTACAGTTATCACTTGTTAAGTGGCAGTTCTATTGAATTCTACATTCAACCCGTGCATTCATGCATCGACGACGCAGATCTTATGACGTGCAGAGGTAATGATCTGGCCTTCACAGACGACGATCCGGTTTTACCAGACGATATGCGTGGCTATCTCGACACGGTGAACTGTTACCAGATTATGCCATACCTTGATAACCCTGGGTTTGTTGCGCTAGGTTATAGGGGAAAGATGAGGCATGACTGGCGTTGTAAGAAGTTTACATTTCAGCAGGATAACAATGGAAAGGATTTGATGTTAGGTAATTTAAGGCATCGGAGGCACCATCGTAAGGAAAATTATATGGAGAAACGCGTGGTTGGTCCAGCGCTTAAGTTCACTTCGGAATCTATGAGTAACAGTTATGATATTGTTCAATGCATATGGTGCCCACAGTGGCCAAAAGAAGCCAAACATTGGCCTTTTCGACGAAGAAATTACGGATGGCCAACAAATGCCAACATCCGAAATATAGTACAGAATGGTTGTTTACTTGTACATGCAAAACATCCTGCTTGCAGAAATGATTTACACCAGTGGAGGCTGTCATTTTCCACTGCGGAGTTGTGCTTAATTCAGAGTTGGACTCCAGTTCAGCAAATTGTCTACCATATGCTCAGATTCTTTGCCAAAAGAGAACTAATCAGAAAAGATATCCCGAAGGAAGATGAGGTTCTCTGTAGATACCATTTGAAAACACTGATGCTGTGGTCTTGTGAAGAGAGGTCACCCGAATGGTGGAATTCCACTTCTGTTATTGAAATATGTTGTAATTTATTGCGAAAGCTCTCAGAATGGCTGAAGAAAAGATATTGTCCGAACTATTTCATTCCTCAGGCAAACTTGTTTCATGAACGCATGAATCAGAAAGTAGTCGATGAGACTCTACAACGTTTGAATGAATTCTACAATGTTAGCAACCTGAATGATTGGTTTGCAGTTAAGTATGTAAAGCCAATCTTGAAGAAGTTGTTTGCTTTTGAAGAAACAATGGAGACTGTGACAGATTGTGGCCAGTATATAGTGGGTGTCTGCCAAATGTTGGATGCTGGGAAGCTGCAAGGTTTTGACGATCAGTTTTTGGCGTTTACCGCGTATCATATGGACAGCTTTCGTACAGTCGAGCTGGAAGAACTTTATGGATTACGTGGAGGCATATGTTCTATTGCTCCTCGAAAGAGTTCTTTACCGCAGATCGCTAACCCAGGTGCCTTTCTATGTACAGTAGAGTTCTCATCAAATTTCCCACAATTTCTAAAAGTGTTGTTCATTGCGCATGCCTCCATTGGATTAGGATTTAACCAAACTGCATACGATAATGAAAAGTTTATTCGATTAATCAGAGAAGTTACATTTCAACCGAAAGTTGTAAGGTCCAAACATCATAATTTTCCAAAACCCAGTAAAACAAATCTCGACCGAAGTCGCGTCCTTCTCTTGAAAGCTCAAGATCTTATGGAAAATTTAACTGGGTTAAATAGTCCTCAGGAATTTAAACTGGTATCTCAGTTGTCAAAAGAACTTCTTATTAATGCGATACACTGCGACGATTTACAGTCACGCGTTATCCGAGAAGTGGTTTCTGTCTACATGGTAGCTCTTCGTATCTCGGACTCGGATTATGAAGCTGCGATTGAATTCTGCTCGACAGTTGTTATCAATATAACGGCTGATTTTAACGATTATGACGAGGAGAAGGCGGACGAGGAAGAGAAGGAAGAGGTTTGGAAGAGGGAAACGCTGAATGCAGGATGTTTGTTCTTCATTGACGACGTTGTTAGAATCATTGGATTTTACCTTCTTTTCATCCAGATAAAAGATTATTTTAAGTACGAGAGGAATCGGTATCTTCTTGATCTGCGTGTTACCCCACAGGTGTTTGCTCACCTTTTAATAATTCTTTCAAATTAAAGAAGACTTAGGCCTTTTTTTCATAGATACGACTTGCAAACGCCAAAGTTTGCGTTGGATGCTATTTTGATGACTATAATAAATCGAAAATCTTCTGAAATATCAAGGAAGACAAAAACTGTTTTACGCGTGTATCAGAGAAACGACGCAATTAGTAAATCAGAAGCGCCCAATAAAAGCTCTGTTCAAACTGAAGATATCATTAAATTGCTCATGGATTATTCCTTAGAAAATATGACATCATTTTACAATTCGATCTGCAAAGTGTTTGACGTGCACTGCAATACAGCTGACTGCTACCGTGCTGCGTATCTATACAAGTGCCGTAAATATCCTGAAGTCTTGCAATTGTGCGATCGAATTCTCAGTGAGCCAGATCTCCAAGGCAGCTGGAGTGGCTTTATAGTTGCACATGTGATAATGGTGCTGCCACCACTTGACTCTTATTTTGATAACGACATTCAATTTTTGGTTGGATTCCACATACTTGTTTACTATCCATCGTCTTTAACTGGAGATTTTCAGAAAATAGACGACAATCCTACGTCTACCTTCCCGGAACCGCAGTGGTGGGATATAAAATGCCATCATTTTCTTGGAAAACATTTCCTAGCAAGATATTTGAAACTGAGATGTCTTATGGACTGTAATCGTTCAAGCTCAGAAGTAATGGTGGCATTTGTGGCACTGAAACCACGTCTTCCACTTGAGTACATCATCAGGTGCTTTCTTCAACAAGAACTTAAGCATGTTTAATAATAGTCCTCGGATTGTAAAAGACCTTTGGGACTTAAGCATAAGCTAAAAAAAGCTACAGCTTGGGGCCTCACAATCTCCAGGGCCCTAAAACTTCAGACTTGGGGGCTTTCTGATTGTTCGCGTACTATGTATGTACACATAATTTTAATTTTTCACTTCAAATGCCTTGCTACTAAATATTTAAGTTTTCAGGTTTTGTGAGACCTTGTGGTGTTTTCTTTAACAAGGGGCCTGTGAGCTTTATGTTGCTTAGAGTTTCACTAAGACTGACTCAGACATTGAATACAGCTGCTTTCTTCAAGTTATATTAATAATTATTTTCTTAATGTCTGACAATAAAAATGATTCGTTCAGAAAAGTTTCTAAAATTATTGTTATGTTCGTATCAAGCTCTGTTGACGTCAATGTTGGAATTTGTGGCTCTGAAAAGCCATCTTACATTTGCACACATAATACGTTGCTTCGTTTAATGGAAATTCGACGACTACAGAATGGATAATAATGGTGCTCAATTGAAATGATTCGTTCAGAAAACTTAAAAAATAATGACAAATTTTCTACATTGCGATGCTTGAAATCTTTCAACATACTTTAAATTGGTTCTGTACTGCAGAGTACAAAATTTTTCGGATAAAAATGAAAACATGTACGTTTGGATGCATTGGAAAGGAGGGAGGAAATTGGGATCATAGGCGGATCCTATGGGACCATGCCTTCTGCAATTAAAGCTTAAGCAATAAGTACAAGAAAGAAAGCCGGTGTCCAACGGTGGTTGCAGACTGCAGAGGCCACTGTGTAGTCTGTAAAGGACGTCCCAAAAATTACATCTGCCTGCTTTTGAACCATCCTTACCTCTGTCCACATTTGGCGTAACACACCGCTGTCCGTCGGAATACTAACGTTTTGATTGGACTAAACGGATGATCTTACAGGGCTAACAGTACTATGGGATGGGTACCCTGATGATGCATCAAAGAGACTCTGATGAGATCCAGCATTGTACAGACTATCTGGATGAAGTTCTAGTGTTTAAGACCCTCGAGGCTGTTGTCGACGCGAAGGGTGAAGGCGGATGTCGGTGAAAGTCAACATCTAGGGATGGAGAAACATAGTCTGTTTTTAGACGCTAGATGGCAGCTCTGGGCATTCTATGACCTGAGTTTGATCTCTGCAACGGAAACTAGATGCCCTGAACTGAAGCGCAGAGACGACGCAGTTAGTATGTTGAAAACACAGTGACACAACATAACAGGATGTAAGAGAGTAACGCAACTCTGTATTACTAAGCGGACTAACTGAACATCATTTTCTATCCTATTAGAATATGGAACACAACAGTTCCGTGGGCAACAGGCCGAGAAACAGCAGCATCAGTGCAACATGTGTTGCAAACGCTTCGCAGGTGTGTGGTTAGTTTTAACGATGTCCTACGGTTCAAAATTAACGAGTGTAGAGCGACATCCGTAATGCATAGGCCTATACATTTCAAACATGTGCTAGATGTACATTTTACATGATTAGAGAAAAGCAATTGACATCTTTCAGGCAAAAAACTTTTATCAAAAATATTCAGCCCACAGCCTGAATTTGAAAGAAATCATTTAGACTCGAACGAGTTCAGACGCAGACTGTACTGAAAAAACGACAGAGCCCCAATCTTTATTCCCACAGCTGTATTGGGCGCTCCTCTGTCCCCCTGTGCATCTGGATATTCCACCCACTTCCCCTTATTGCGGAAACCCTTGGTGGAAGACCCCATGCTTCAACCCTAAACTGAAATGGACCATCGCTTGCAATCAGTGTTTAATCTAGTCCCCCTCTTCTGGGAGGGGAAACCAGGTATATCATCTATGTATCTGCATTTGTTGTTGTAGACAGAAGCTTGTGCAAGCGAGGAGGACAATAAGCAACAAATTTTTCTTACTTTTCAACTTTCATCCAAACTTTTTACAACTTTCATCTTCACAAAAACTTGATGACCTTTTTTTAGTCATTCGTCCAACTTTTTCCACTTTTCCCATAGGAATTACTCTCTCAAAAAAGTTGATGACCTTTTTTAGGGATTCTTCTCTCTCGGGGGGGTGGGGGAACCATGTATCACCATGTGTCCTGGGGGGAGTTTGCCTCCCCAAAAGGTCTCTACATTATAATATTGCCGGCCTCTGGGGGGGAAACATCAATCCTGGGGGAACATTTACCCCCCCCCCAAAGACGTCTAGATTAAACACTGGCTTGCAACAGGGATACGAAGGGTGGTGGGATCCTTACTGGGGCATAGGTTAAAAATTACGGTAGTTTGCATAATGACCCTATAGTCTGTTGTGTGCGGAAGTCCTCCAACCTGGTCTCTAAGCGTCGAGCAGTGATATCTTGTTAGCATATGTCTCTGTATCGCTGTCTCTCTGTGTCTGTGTCTTTCTCTCTGTATCTCTGTCTCTCTGTATCTGTATCTGTGTCTTTCTTCCTGGCCCGCTGTCTCTGCGTTTCTCTTTCTCTGTCTCTCTCGCTCTGCCTCTATATATAATATTATGCCTCTTTTTCTATCTCTCTGCCTCTATCTCTGTCTATGTTTCTCTACCTCTGCCTCTCTGTCTCTGTCTTTCTGTCTCTCTGTCTCTTTTCTGCCTCTGTCTTCGTATATCTGTCTCTGTCTCTGTCTGTCTGTCTCTCTCTGTCTCTCTCTTGTCCTTCCTCATCAATTCCTCTGGTGTCTTTCTCAACGCATACCAAAATAAACATCTCGCACACGAGGGACGGTCCCAAACATTCCATAAGATCCGTCGACAGATATCATATTGAGATTCAGCCTCGGACATTTCATGTGTAATTCCCCTCCATTGTTTTATCACGCATCCGACATCCCTGCCCCTGAGGCCGGCCTTGCCCAGAACAAACGTGGAGCTGCGTGTCAACCTACCACCCACTCACCCACACAAGAAACACGCACCGAAACTTCGACAGATATCATATTGAGATTCAGCCTCGGACATTTCATGTGTAATTCCCCTCCATTGTTTTATCACGCATCCGACATCCCTGCCCCTGAGGCTGGCCTTGCCCAGAACAAACGTGGAGCTGCGTGCCAACCTACCACCCACTCACCCACACAAGAAACACGCACCGAAACTTCGTCCCTAAGGCTAGAATTTCTTGAAGGCGAAGATCTCAGGTTAACTTTGGCGACGTAACTCTGTCGCAGATTTCGGATCTATATGTATCATTCCAATTGGTTGACTTAATTGTGGTTGAATGGTTGAATTAATTGCTTCACTTAAATCAATTTTAAGAACCGCTAAATCAATTTTCACATTTCGGAAGAAATTATTCTTACAGTACACAAAATTGCTTGCTTATTGCTGACATACTTTGAAAGGCCCATAATTTTGGGTTCCACCGGATTTCCATACATATTTACCCTTCCTATATTGGGTACATTGGAATAATAATCGTTCCTATTCGATGCCGGTGGCTTCGTTCAACAACCAGTGGAGATCGTCTGGTCCCTCACTGCCGTACATCAACACGAGCAGAGGCGTAGCTAGGGGGGGAGCAAGGGGAGCGGCCGCTCCCCCTGAGACCATTTTCCAAGATGTGGGGCCTTTTTCACAGTTTATTTATTCCAATCGTTCAAAATTTATTTATTCCAATCGTTCAAAATTTTTTCCCAATCGTTCCAATGACATAATTTGTTTTCTGGAACTCTGGAAAGACTTTGCGATACCAGATGGGCATTCAGAAAATCAGCAGTACATGTACTCTTGCAGAATTTACCAGAACTAATAGTTGCCCTGCATAGGCCTATATACTCGTGGATGGTGAGATTAAAAGCTGCACTACGAAACAGCTGACTGAGGCAAAGGGTATGCTTGTAAGTTGTAACCCTTGATACTTTTGAATTCTCAGTTCTTCTAATATTCTGGAAAAAGTGTTAGAGAAGGCTTTCAGTTTATCCACATATTTACAGAGAAGTAGCATTGATTTGGTAACACCTTCTGTCCTTCTCATTTGATTCAACTTTATGAAAACGATATTAAAATATGCGAAATAAGTTCAAATTTGAGTTTGAACGGATTGAGAATGAAGCAATCGAGCTGGTTCAAAAATGTGATATTACTACTGACTATAAGCAACACAGAGTTCGAAAAAGAAAGAGATTCCATGAGTGGATAATCGAATATCTGATTGATGGTTGAAAACCTAAATAATGTCACTAGATTGTGTCACAAATCTTAACTTGAGTACTGTTCCTCACTCTACTATGGCCTAGTCGTCTGGCGTGCCACAATCGAGTGCAATGCTCTGCGGCACGTTTTATTCATGGTCGAATACCAAAATTTGGTCAGGTCTCTGATTATATCCTGCACTGGCTCCAGCCAACTGTCAGCCAGCGTGTAGTATAAGGGTTGTTTCTCTGGTCTGGAGGTAGAGCTGTACCGATGCATCGGGAGCATTCGTAATCGGGCCGATTATTAGAGGAATCGGCATAATCGGTATCGGCAAAAAAAGTATCGGCGCCGATGCAAATTATTTTACAATTTACATTTTTTTCCACAATAATCGTTAAAAAAACAAAAAAGCACAAATATCTTATGTTTTGTTTCTTATTATTGATTTATATTTAGCATTGCACTATTTAGTAGGCATCGTAGAAACCAAGGACATACTATATAGTTTACACAGGGGTGGACAAACTATGACCCGCGGGCCAGATTCGGACCACCAACACTTTTTATTCCGCCCTCAACACTTTATCTGGCCCACACAATTCTTCGTAAATTCTAAAAAATTACAAAATTCAAATCACGAGAAGTTTTGCTCATATTTATCATGGCAAGCGCAAGCAGCAAAACACATGCTGGTATAATGCATTGTAATAGTAGTTATGGTACTAATAGGTTTGTTTGGGAACCGACCATTTACACTAAACAAATTTTAAAAAATCGGCTTTGTGCGCGGTATCGGCTATTCCAATAATCGGCTATACGCGGTATCGGAATAATCGGCAAAAAGCCATATTGGTACAGCTCTATCTGGAGGTGCTTGCTGGGATGCGCTCCAGCTTATCTGCGGGTCCTTTTCCGCCCCATGCTGGGAGTTCATGGTAGTCGCCACCTCCGATCTTCGGGCAAAGGGGTACTCATTGTGCCTTTTGCCCGCTCAGCTACCATGCAGAACCGTGTTTTTCAGTGGTGGGCCCGACGGCATGGAACGGGCTTCCCGGATCTATGCCTGTTCCCGAGATCTCCCTCTTATACATTCTATATAGGCCTACTCGATTGAAAACTGTCTTGTCGGGAGCACCTCTGAGTAGCCCCCCTGAGGAGGTGCTATATAAATACTCGAATGAATGAATGAATAGCACAACTAATAGATTTGAGCATTTTACAAATGTGGCTTCCAAATTTATTTGTGTTAATTAGATTCAAAGCATTTTTGCAACGTGAATGCCGATAATTATTTATTTTGGTAGTTGGGGCCTTTTCATGTGCTCGCTCCCCCTGATGTTGAAACCTGGCTACGCCACTGAACACGAGAGCACCGTACACTCACGTACGCTGTTCCATCCCTTTTGGAACAATCTTTCCGTTGCCATTCCAGCTGTCCCTCTGTTCAAATAACTTGTCTAGCTGTATTAAGACACACCTGTTCATTTCTCTTAGACGGCCATGTTAATAGCGCTATCGATGGTTTCAGAAAATGCGCTTCCTAATATTCTACGAGTGATTTTCGTCTACCAATGATCAAAAGCGTCCTTTCTCGCGTTGTTTGTCCACTGGGCTTTAACACAAACCCTGCTCTGTTTAAGCCGCTTGAATCCTGCGTCATACACAGGAACGGTATTTCGCGTACGGTAACGAGAAGACGTTCCGGATCCCTGCGTATTTCGAAACTCGTGCAATTCTCAGCGGATGCGGTGAGCAGTTTATCACTGACGAGAGTCCACTCGTTTCCCTCTCCCCCTGTTCTTGTACCAAACCCCCAGTTCCATTTGTTGCCAGGCCAACAGGTGTCTGTAGCAGATAGCGTTCGAGGAAAGCGCGCGCCGACATTTCGTGGATAATGCAGGTGGATATATGATCGAGAACAGCTTGCTTTGAGTATGGAGGATGTTGGCGGACCAGGCGTAGGTAGCGATGGAGCGGGCGAGACAGGCAACCGAAGACGGCCTCGGAGGCCTCCTGTACGTTCGCGTACTTCGCTGGCTTAGGGGCCGTCCATATATTACGTACGCAAAAATTCGGGAAAATTGGACCCCCTCCCCCCCTGTACGCAAGCGTACTTTCTTCCGCACCCCCCCTGCGTACGTACGCTTGACGCACACCCCCCCCCCCCCGAGAAGACCAGCCGCAGAAAGTGTCTCTCTGCACTTTAGGCCAGATTGAAGGATGAGTGAGGGCCAATATAGACAAATTATAGGTGTCTCGTTCACAGCACAGAATAACTTCACATGGCTTTTATATCATGTAATAAAATGCCATCGGACGACTATAGGACAATACAGAGTTATAAATAGGCTAATGTGGACGTCATAATTCGAAATTTATTTTGCGTACGTACACATTTCGGCCACCCCCCCTCCCCCCCCCGTACGCACCCGTACGCAAAATCGCCAAAATCTGACCCCCCTCCCCCCCCCTCTTTGCGTACGTAATATATGGACGGCCCCTTACCTATGAAACAGTATAAAAGTAACGGTAATTTAAGGCAAGAAAGGTAAATTGAAATGTAAACGTTTCGTTATAGCGACCCCATAGCCTTGTTTCTCAGTGAATTGACAACGTGAGTGAGGTCTTTCACAAGCGCTGCTCGTTCGAGTGGGTGCCACGCCATTTAGGGTTCACGGGTACGGACCGTGCTAGCCCGTTTCGGTCCTGGCATACATCAGGGAGCACTGTCTTCCTGCTTTGAGCAAGTCAGGTCGACGAACACTGCACTCTGCATCATGTGAACCTGCTGGTCCTATGCTGCCATATACGATTTGCTTACTTCGATCCTCCTCGTGTATTGGACCGTCTTCTTGGAACAGTCTCCCACTTGAAATCAGAACTTTACCGCCTTAAATACCTCAGAAAACATTTTCAGCTCATCTTACGATGTTAGATCTGCTAGATAGCCTTGTTTCAGCACCTTTGTGAGGTTCTTAAAACGCACTGTATAAGTGTTCACATACATACATACATACATACATACATGCAGACTTACACCTGTGAAGCCTAGACTGTACCAGCTTGGAATCAGTGTTGCATATTTTGAACAATATACAGGAGACATTGTGTTGAATCCTAGTCGAGAGGGTGACATACACGGTTATTCCCACATAGCAGGACTCGATAAATAGTCAACTCGGTCTTAGAATAGGCCTACAGCAGGAGCGTTTCAGCTCCCGTGTTAACCTGTATTAATATTGATTCACGATAGTCTAATAGTAAGCGTGTTCTACTCTGCCCTCATAAGAAAGAACCACGTAACTGAAAATTTGGCCGTTTTGAGTTAGATGCAGTTTCTGCATGTATTAATGGTCTTACACCTTGGTAGGAAGTAAGAACCTCCTATCTTGATGCGATCATAGAGAACCAGCCTTCGTTAAACCCACGTATCTGCACACTTCGTATCAAATACTAAGTAAGAACCACGCATCTGACATGCGTTGTTTATTGCTAGTAACAGACAGCGCTATTTGCAGATACGTGGCCACGCGCATGCGCAGTTACTACTTCCAGACAATTTTTACGTTTAATTTTACGAATCTGAGCGATAATTAATTATTTTTAAGATTGTAATTTTAATCCGTCTTGGTGGTTTTCATTATTCATCACGCCGTGAGATTAAGTGAAATTTGAGCAACAAAAATATAGTAATTTCAAACGTTTTAAATGTTTTTGAATGATTTATCATTACTTTGTTTGTGACTGCGGGTGATTGTTTTGGGTGCCTAGCGAATTCCCGACACCCTAATTCCCGTCGGGTCTCCGAAATCTATTTTCCAAGTTACAACAAAGTTATTTGCGTAAATCTAACTTTTAGATACATTTTCAAATATTCTATACAGGATATTGTCCGGCTAATCCATACTAGTTTTCAGGATTCGAGCGCTTGGCAGAATAGGCCTACTGTTTTCGGGAATTCGATCAATTTTGCATTTTATCTAGTTTCGGGGATTCGGGTAGACCCAGATTGTTTTGTAGGCTTACATGGTTGAGGTTTTTATGATTTAACTTGAAAGAGTCAGAAAGACGATATGATAAAATGTGTGGAGAGGATAGGCCTAAGTACAGAGGGTGTGGGATGCGTCTGGCTGGGTTTTTTTTATTCGATTACACATTGATTCATTTCATCCAACATATCACACTATCGTCGGGAGCATGCCCAAACAGGGTACTTCCCATCAGACATTTCTATTACAGAAATGTATAATGACTTTACAGCGAAACATTAAGTTGTAGTCTGCTGTTACGTATGATCTCTAGACCATAATGTGATAAAGCAGATGAACATTTCATTTACACACTGGGTAACGAGGAGTGTGAGCGGTGTGAAGAATTTTCTTTACACAATTGTTTATGCAGTAATGACAATCTTAATTGCACGTATATGCAAATTAGGCGTCCAAAACCCAAATACAAGAACTGAGGCGAGAGGGATTCCCCGGCAGAAAAAAGATGACATAAGGGCCGAGTTCTAAACTGACCGTTCTGTTGCCAGAAAATATAAAAAAATTCTGGCAAGATATTAAGACATCAGATGTACCTAATAGATGCAGGTTAGTAAGTGTGATTCTTCTTCATCTGTCCTGTGACATGTTCACTATCCCAGACTGTTTGATAGTCGGATATGATCAAATATAAGCTCTATCAATATTTTAAAAGCGGTATATAACTGGTTTCATATCTTTAAAATTATGGTTGACAGAGGGGTAACATTGGTCTGAAAAGTGGGGGTTTCAATTTCTTACATGCATACATGAATCAAGGCAGAGACTGTGATTTCTGGGAGGCTCAATAATAAAATAATGATTGGCATGGTTTAAAAAGTAGGGTTACGGTACCCCCAGTAAAAAAGTAGGGGTACGCGTACCCCTCGTACCCCAAGGGGCGTAACTTTGGTCTAAAAAGTGGGGTACCAATTTCTTACATACACGAAGCAAGGCAGGGACTACGATTTCTGGGAAGGCTCAATAATAAAATATTGATTGGCAGTGTTAAAAAATTGGGGGTACGTTTACCCCGCGTACCCCTAGTAGTACCCCAGAGGTGTAACTTTGGTCTAAAAAAAGTGGGAATACCAATTTCTTACATACACGAAGCAGGGCGGAGACTGCGATCTCTGGGAAGGCTCAATAATAAAATATTGCTTGGCAATGTTAAAAGAATTGGGGGTACGTATATCCCGCGTACCCATAGTATCCCAGAGGTGTAAGTTTGGTCTAAAAAGTGGGAATACGAATTTCTTACATACACGAAGCAGGGCGGAGACTGCGATCTCTGGGAAGGCTCAATAATAAAATATTGCTTGGCAATGTTAAAAGAATTGGGGGTACGTATATCCCGCGTACCCATAGTATCCCAGAGGTGTAACTTTGGTCTAAAAAGTGGGAATACCAATTCCTTACATACACGAAGCAGGGCGGAGACTGCGATCTCTGGGAAGGCTCAATAATAAAAAAAATTGGCATTGTTTAAAAAGTGGGAGTACGGTACCCCCCGTGTAAAAAATAGTGGGGGTACGCGTACCCCTCGTACCCCCACACATTACGCCTATGTTGTTTGATATATGTGACCTGAAATATGAGTCAATTGTTGAATTATTCGACACTAAAACACGAATTTATGCAGATGCGTTGTTCTTAGCAATTATTGGGTTATGTCGTCGGTCTTCAAATCTAAGTAAAAACACATTTACTGACATTTAAAATATTTATGAGAAAAAATATTTAAAATTCATTTCCCCTAAAAATGGTAGTTTTTTGTTGCATATGTTGGTTAAAAGCAAAAATGAATATGAAATTAGGATCTACTTGGCAATAACCAATTTATGTTTTTTGCATTTATCTCAAAATCAACTTTTTGCAGATGCGTGGTTCTTTCTTATGAGGGCAGTACTGTGAACCGAAAGGTCGGGGGTTCAAATCCTTGTCTCAATATGTTTCGAGATGTCTGCACCCCCCAGCAGAGCTACAATGAGTACACTGACTGGCCATCCTTCCTCGTATGCTGAGGCTAAGAAAATGAAGTCGGTAACATCTCGTACCAATCTTATGATTGCCAGAAGACTCTCTTGAGACAAACGGATCAACAACAATGGTTGCTCTAAGGAACTGCTCTTCTAATTTTAAAATGCCATCAGGTTAAGAGATTTGGTTTTTAGACCTTAGCTTTAAAATTGTTTTACTACTGGGAGGAGGATAGAGTAACGGTAACCCTCATGGCCAGGAGAGCATTAGATCGCGGTTCGATACCTGTAATCCCACTCTAGAGCGTGGCTGCCAAACCGTGTGTTTAATTAAGATCTTGATTGTCTGTCATGTTTCAGTGTAATCTTACTGCGTACTTGTCAGTTTGAATTAATAAAGATTAATGTTATTATTATTATTATTATTATTATTATTATTATTATTATTATTATTATTATTATTATTATTATTATTATTATTATTATTATTGTTGTTGTTGTTGTTGTTGTTGTTGTTGTTGTTGTTATAATTATTATTATTATTATTATTACTTTATATTCGATTGCTATATTTAGGATTATAAGTACCTTCAAGATACATGAACGTTATTGACTGGCACTGGTATCTGCTAATTGTTGCTAGTTTTGAGTTTTTATATTTGCTTAAGCAAACTAACAGAACTGAACAAAGTTTCTTAGCTGCTCAGTACCTGTTCTGAATTTCAACAGCTCTTGTGTAGATCTGTATTAAATTTTTATGTACAAGTGTATAGTCAGGGCTGTAGTGGTAAAATTAGAGGTGAGTATACGCTACCAGTTAGTTTTCCTAAACAAATTAGAGGTGAGTATACGCTACAGTATTTTTTAGTATACGCTACAGTATTTTAATATAAATAAATATAAATATTTTGTGAGGTGAGTATACGGTCTTTAGAGGTGAGTATAGGCCCTACGCTGTATACCTGCGTATACCCTCGACTACAGCCCTGTGTATAGTCAAATTTAAGACTTAACTGAATTTTACAGTGAGAAAATTACAAGTAGTACTAAACTGAATTTTACAGTGCGAAGATTGAGCAGCTATGTCTCAGAGCTGACTCTTCCCTCTTCTCAGCAATCTTGGTAGATGAGGGGCACATTTTGCATGACCTACTCCCGCCGATTAAGCCCTCCGTTTACCATATGAGAACGAGGGCCCACGATCGCGTTATCCCACCTGCCGATAACTTGATGAGGAAAACTTATATTATTAGAATGTTATATGGGAACATATATAGGCTCTAATGCATATATGTCTGTCTGTGTTTATATAAATATATGCTGTTAACAGAAAAATTTATACGATTAGCGGTTGTACACCAAAATGCGGGTAGCAATTGGTTTAATAAAGAATATTCTTATCTTATCTATGTCCTGCAGCCATTCCCTGCATGGTCTTCCCTTTCTCCCCGATCCCTCCATTATTACTGTCATTATACCCGTACTCTTTATCTTTCTGTCATCGCCCTTGTGCAGTTGTTATCTGAGGTTAGCAGGCTCCCTAAGTATACAATTTCTTTTACATTTTCTATGGTTTCTTCTCCAACTTTGATGTTACTTTCTATTTCTTCATTCCCAAATGCCATTGCTTTTGTTTTATCGGTGTTTATTTTCAAGTTTGCCTTTTTGCCTGCTCTGTCCAGCAGTTCTACATTCTGTTGGTATGCTTCAAAATTTTCTTCTAAGAGATCTATGTCATCAACAAATCTTAGATTGTTAATTGTTTCGCCTTGCACAGATATTCCCGTCGCGTTGTCTTTTATATCGTCTATTACTCTTTCCAGGTATCCTATGAATTCTATCGGTGAGACTGGGTCTCTCTGTTTAGTGCCTATACTGATTTTAAACCATTCGCCTAGTTCCCTATCTATCCTTACTGCTACTTGTGACTGTCCGCCAGCATTTTGCAGAATTTGCACCAATTGTTTTCCAACTCCATACGATCGAAGTGTTGTCCATATGACACTCTGTTTGACCGAGTCAAATGCTTTTTGAAAATCTATGAAGCAGTTGTATACTAATTCTGTTGTTTCTTTTTGCTTTTTCTGCTATTAGTCTTAGTACCAGTATTTGCTGTATTGTACTTCGATTTCTTCTAAATCCTGCTTGTTCGTCTGCAATATGATCTTCCAATTGATCCCTAAATCTGCATGTTAGTACCTTCATCATCACTGTTCCCACATGGCTCATTAGTGCAATTGTTCTGTAATTTTTGCATTCCATCAAGTCTCCTTTTTTGGTATTACTGTCAAGATAGATTTGGTCCATTCCTCCGGGATCTTGCCTTCCTTCCATATTTGGTTGCATTATTTATGTATTTCTTTATGTAGATCTTCTCCTCCAGCCGCTATCATTTCTCCCGTTATCCCGTCTTCTCCAGGACTTTTCCTTTTCTTTGTTTTTGATTGCGTTTGGTACTTCCTCATATAGTATATCATCTTTTGTATCATCTGCTAACGGTGGACTAATCATTTCTAACTCCTGTTTTGTTTTGTTATCTCCTCCCTGGTCTTATATATATATATATATATATATATATATATATATATATATATATATATAGCTTACATGATCCACGCGGAGACCCCGCAGCTAATCGCTACAAACTCGGCCGGTGGACCGCTTATCGGTTAATTAGGCAGGCGAAATAATGCTGGCCCTGCAGCTTGGGGACCGCTCAGTTGTGCCCGCATGAGGCCGTAAACGTCAGCCGGCAAAGTACAGACGAGCGTTGCCTAGGCCGGCTGGATGCGGGCTGCTGCTATGGGCGCTGCGGGAATTCGTTATCGGGTCAGTGAGCGGATCCGTGGGACGTGGCTGTCTGGGAAAACTTCACTGTTCATGTGAGCTTCAAGGTATTTCTTAGTTTTGAAATTGATTTACTTCATTTTAGGCCTTGTTAAAAAATAATGATTGCGCTTGATTATATTTATTACTAAGATTAAATTAGTAGTAATTTTATAGATATGTTAGTGTGAGTTTTATGTGATATGTCAATTATCACACTGCAATTTTATCTATGGGGAATGTAGCATTGCCATTTCACAAGCATTGTGGCAACGCCATGAGCGATAATATGGATGGCGTTTGCTTTGCTTTTCTGTTAGCAGTAGGCTACTCTCTTGAGAACTATATCGGGCCCTACTCTACTTCCTGTCTTCGCGCTGGTTTTAATGAATGACTGAACTGACTTAAGCTAAGTCACTTAACTGGTGCAAGTTTCACTTGTTTATTCACGCACTCCACTTAAAAATAATAAAACATATTAATCATTTAAATTTATTTCAACTTAAAAGTTTCAAGAAAAATACGTAAATTGCTAATGCCAGAAGTACTTTAAGTACACAGTACACAGTGACACTATCTATGTATATAAAAGATTATATAGCGCCCTTCAAGGGATCTACTCAGAGGCGCTCCCGACCCAGGCCCGATCAAAAAGAAATGTAGTAGTGGATCTGCATCATCGGCTACTGTGCTCCACGCTAAGCTACTAATGGTTAAGGCTACTACTAACAACTATCATACACAAGACAGACAAAATTTCACTAGACTGACAGGCCTGGCGCCTTACGGGTGGGGGTGGCACACTGCTGCTTCGCACCACCTTTGAAAAATTCACGCGCCGCCACTGTATGTATCTAACGAAACTCAGTTGTTTATAATTTGCCTCTGAAAAATCTCCTCAGAAACGAGTCCTGGGGTCGTAAGGATCAATCTGTCGAGGATCAAAGACCCCACAATGCAACTCGACAGGACACCTTCCACCCTCCCCACATAAACTAACTGCCACTGAAGGAAGAGCTGTTCCTTAAGCTACCCTGAGAGGCAGCCATGGGTATGAAACGTTAGCGACTTCATTTTCTTAGCATCGGCACGCAAGGGCTGGTGGCCAGTCTTCCTACTGACATTGGATGGTCAGTGTACTCATCATAGTCATGTTGGCTAGGGTGCGCAAGTGGAGCACAAGTGTCAAACTAAATTCCTGCCTTGAAGGACTGCATCAGCCACTCCTTTCTCTGCCGCACCGTTCATCACTCTTAGGACGGATACGATGTCTTTTGCCTTACTGTATACGATTGTTCTGACTCTCATTGTTGCGGGTCTTAATCAAGAAAAGCGTAATCCAATCCGAGGATCTGGGAAACTTTGATGGTTGAAGTTTTGAAGATATCGGGTAGTGCTTTTGAAGGTGGATCATGTCTCTGAGGTAGTCTCTCTCGGGGTTCGTCGGATCCCTGATTGTTGTGCATGCTGTAGACTGTAGAGTGTAGACCATGCGCTGCTTTTCGTCGACGATTACTAAATCGTCAAAAAGGCTGAGACTAACCAAAGTCTCAGAAAAAGACAAAGGGTGGCGAGAAAATGTTGTTAGGGCGACCTGTGAGACTTCCTTATCTGGGTAAACATGGACTCCCTTCAAGAAATGACGATCGTTTCTTAGTGCTTCATTGAGTGACGTACAACTGAACCAGTACTTCATGCGGGTCCGAAGATTCCCGAATCTCAGCTGCTAGGGCTGCACGGTTATCTTTTCTTGCTGGATGGTTCTCAGAAGGACTTACGATCAGCCCACCAACTGGTGTTGCATATAGACTGGATGCAGCGAGAGCAGAGAAACTGCCAAAGGCCTTCCTGCTCCTGGTTTTGGTGCGATCTGGAGCTGCTGCAACATCACAGATAACTAGAGAGATTGTTCCTCTGACCACCTTTGGTGGCGCAGCAGGCGATGAAGGTTCTTGCTCTTTCTTAGCTATTTGATGATGCCTCTTCCTCAGATGACGTTTCCAACTGAGAAACTCCGGTCGCTACAACTGTCTTGCACAGTATCATTCCTCACGCTCTGCAACTGCTGCTGATTCTGCCAGCGTTCTGTCGTATTGCTTTGCAAGTGTGACAATACATCAATGCCTGACGTGGCACCATATCGTCCTTTTTCAGGTTATAGGCCTACTTCGAAAAACTGCCGATCCTCTTCTGTCTTGCTTATCGTTATGGCGTCTTGAATAGGCGCTCGTGAATAGGCTGGTGCCTTGCGCTTGGCCTTCGAGTGGCGCTTTAAAAGTCTGGAGATTACAATTACTATTACGATACGATTACAAAGCGCAATATTAAAGAGATCCTGCTTGGAATTCTTGAAGCATCGCGCTTTCCCTCTTCGATTTCGGGCTTCCTCGAAATAAATTTTTGGAGATTTTGACATTCCTTGCGAAGACGTCGTAGCTGATCCCAAACATGATGCCTATCCCTCGTTAGAATCTGTGATCTTCCCAAATTAGAAGTCCTAAATGCTCAGCTATCAAAATATAATTTCGGATATAGAGTGTGTACATGAATTGGCATGAAAATTCGACCTGGCCGTTAAAAACTCTTTAAGATGAAAATGTCAGGTGCACCATAAAAACACCATAACATACATACAAACATACATACATAAATTCATACATGCATACGTACATGCATTCATGTATACATAAATATACGCATACAAAAATACGTACACACATACATAAATCCATTCATGCATGCATCATACATGCATACATACTTCTATGCATACATACATACTTACATATACATACCTTTATACATACATACATACCTACGTCATGCATACCTTCATACAAACATGCATACATAAATGCATGCATACAAACATACATACATACATCTACAGATAACACCATGTGCACGACAAGCCTGAATAAACAGTACGAATGCGAACGCTTTACTATTTTGGCAACTTTTCCCTTAAACGTTTTATCTGTTTGTGTCGACATACAGTTTAATTCACTTTGTTTCAAAAAAGATTTTTGTATTTAGTTTCTAGCGTTAAGATAATTAGAATTAAATTAAATAGAAAACTTAGTTTCAGCCAAAGAAATTTACCCATGGACCCCAACGGGCCCTGGAACCAGAACCCCCAAAAAGGCTCACGCTCCCTATATCGTTGGGCGACGTGTTCATTTTTAAGCCTTCGTATATAGCATGTGTGAACAATTGAAGGGCTTAGTTCATTAACCAGATATGTCGACTTATCTGTTCGTTGACATACATAGCAATACAATATTCTTATCAATCAATCAATCAATCAATCAATCAATCAATCAATCAATCAATCAATCAATCAATCAATCAATCAATAAATAAATAAATAAATCAATCAATCAATAAATAAATCAATCAATCAATCAATCAATCAATCAATCAATCATTCAAGCATTTATATAGCGCCCTTTAAAGAAGCTATTCAGAGGCGCTCCCAGCCCAATCCCGGCGAAAGAGAGCAGTCGTTAGAGCAGAGAAGACAGCGGTGGATGCGTTTCGACGAAAAGACCGTAGCTCAGGAGGAAGCCCATTCCAGGTTGTGGGTCCAACCACGGAGAAAGCGAGGAATAGGGACAGCGCTGCTGCATAGTAGCGGTGCGTGCGAAAGGAACAGAGAGATCACCACGTTGTCAAGTATGCTGACATACCTAGTTATTGAATGAAGCCCCTCAGTCAATAGAGATCAGTTTACATTTGACATATTAGGTAATCCGCCATATTGGAAGTCCTGAAATATGCCTGTTGACGTTGGGTACGTAAGTGATTGGTACTTATTTTTTTCTGTGTACAGCGTAATAGTTGACTGCAGCAACCGTATTGAGAGGGATTAAGGCTCATTTGGTAGAATTCCAAAAGAACGCGATTATGAAGGCCCAGAAAAACATCCCCGGATCGAAGAATGCCGGAGAGTTTTGCTATTTCTAGCTATAGCCAGAGGTGATCTATCGGAAGCGATAGTGAAAGCTGAACGGATCCGCTGAAAACATTTCGTGATTTGTACATAATCACAGGGCACTAATTGTTTAACCGCTGTTTTGTTATTATTCTCTGTTGTTGGCCCCTCAGTCTGGCGCTTTGTCTGCTCCCCAGAGTCCATTCTGACACGTTCTACTCGTCTCAGAACTGCTCTCTTCAGTCGCGCTGGAGTCGGCCAGGTCGGGGCACTTCTGAGTAGTTGCTTTCACAGCACCACGCCTCTGGAATGATCTCCCTCTGAATTCCGCAGTTTCTCAGTGCCTCCATCATCATTGCAACCCGTCCTTCATCCTCATCCTCATGTTCCTCTATCTATCACCCCCGGGCTTTCCACTCAAAACTGAAGTCTCACCTTTTCAAATACTCCTACCCTGACTCATCTGATACTCCGCCTTCCACTAATTCTCGCCTTGACAGCTGCTCTGCCTCACCTGATCTGGTACCCTGGAAATCGGACTTGGACCTCTTTTGGACCACTCTCTGGAAACCCTCTGATCTGGTACCCTGGAAATCGGACTTGGACCTCTTTTGGACTACTCTCTGGAAACCCCCTTTGATTTGGTTTGGCCTCCTGGAAATCGGACTTGGACCTCTATTGGACTACTCTCTGGAAACCCCCTCTGATCTGACGTAGCGCTCGTGAATAGGCTGGTGTCCTGCGCTTGGCCTTCGAGTGGCGCTTTAGAAGTTTGGAGATTACAATTACGATTACGGTTGCTTTCAAAGGATGCTATATAAATCTCCGTAATGAATGAATGAATGAATTTTGGAAACTAGATTCTATGTATCAACAGTATTCTATGTATCATCACTATTCTATGTATCAACGGTATTGTATGAATCAACAGTATGTTTGCTGTAATCATTTATTGTAAAGTACTAGGTAAATTGCTTAGTCAGGACCTTTGGAAATGGGTTAGAAGAATTTGCGAGAAGCCAGGTTCATCTGTATGATGGCAGTAATAACGATAATGATGCGCGTAAACTGTGAACTAGAAATATGAGAAAATACTTGAAAATGGGAATTAGGGTAGGTGAGGACAAAAGGAATTCAATTACAGCTGAGAGGAAATAAAGAAACAACAGAGATGGACATGATAAGGGTGGCAAGTGAGAGAAGGTGAGAACAATGAATAAAACGAGAACCGTGAACTGCCATCCTGTGGTTTCGGAAAAGGCAAAGTGAAGAATAACTTCGTTCCACATCACTATCCATACGACTATCCTTCCTTTCAGAGGCACCCGCAGCGTGACGCACTGGACGCATGTGCGTCCACTCACCAAATCAAATCCATACAAGGAATAGGCATCGCATCGATATTTTTGTTAAACGGCAGTACAGAATGTTAAAGCATTGGATGTTATCTAAATTAAATTTTGTTTGTTACGCTTGTCACTACTAACTACTCTATCTATGGCAGCTATTTCAATTTTCCTACTTATAAATCTATGGTAGCAAAGCGGGGAAGTGGCCATTTTATTTCTTTACGAGAGGGCTGTGCGTCCAATTTTTTTAAGCCTGCGGGCGCCCCTGCTTCCTTTAGAGTTTAGATATTGCATAATAAATAATTATTGTAAACTTGTACTTGCTAAACCTCAAAACAACAAAACGGCAACAGATCATACATGAATTTTTCTCAGTAAATATTGAAGAAGATATTTTTACACTTCCTTGACCATTCAAAATGTTCAAAGGCAATTTGTAATTTGCAATGCTTAAAGTGATATAGGACGGATGTAAGCCCTTCCTATAAGCTCGGACAAAACACACGTGCAGAAACGTTCTGGAGTGTTTTTCATATGTGCATCCGAGAACTGATTATCGTGGTTCACTCATGTTACAAAAATACAAGGAACTGCAGAAAAGAAAGTGTAAACAACCATTGATGGGCAATAGTTAACTAAAAAGTTGCAAACTAAAAAAGATTAACTAAAAAATCAGCAAAATGCAACTATTTTCTGCAATGAACACTGAACACTGTCAACATCTCAACGCAACGTTAACTTGCTCATTGCACAGAATACAGTTTGTAGTAAGACGCAGTGTCAATAAGGACAGTACGCCTGCAACATTATGCCAGAACAGTATATATTCATAGTTTGAAGGTGAAATTGTCACTGACGCTCTGCATTATAGCAGTTCACTTAACCTCTGTTATTGTGAAAAAGTTTGTCGTGAATAGTTGGAAAAAAATTGGAAAAAGTCTAACTACTTTCTTCAGTTTAGTTAACTACTTTCCAAAATCAGTTGCAAACTTTAGTTACACTTTTTTTTTATTTGGAAAATAGTTTTAGTTTAAGTAAAAAATAGTTTAGTGCCCATCACTGTAAACAACAAAGTCGCAAAATTCAACTTCACAAATGCCTACGCCTGATAATAGTTCCTGTATAGGTTCCTTGTGAAGTTGAATCTCAGTGAAACAGCCGTCACCGCAGAATACGTTTCCAATAATTCATTAGACCTGAAGCTATATGGATATTTAATTTTCACCACACCTTTACCGCACACTGGCATGAAGCTCCTTATTATTAAGGAGCTTCTATATAGCGCCTCTTCAAGGTGATCTACTCAGCAAAAACAGTTAAGGTTTTGATACATCTGTGCAACAGACATCTTTTAGTTCAAAGAAACAATGTCTAATTCTGCTCTGACCACATGTCTGCATTTCAATCAATGTCATTTATTGAACATCAACTTAGCTAAGACACAGCGAATGGACGCCTAGCAAATGCAAGGTCTAACATATAGTTATACATATAGGTCCCGTATAGGCCTACAAAGTAACTGTTTTAACAAGTGTTGTCCTAAGTCGTAGCACAGTATAAATAATTACACAGTACGTGGACTCCCGGCCGATGCAGCAGTCAGAATGTGTGACCGATCGCCATTTTGAAAACAAGACGTTTACACGTCAATGCACCGGAACCCATCACATAAAATATTTGTAAACGTTACACCAACATTAAGCACTGCACGCCGATACACCGGAATCCATCACATAAAATATTTTTTAAACGTTAAAACAACATTACAATTAATAATAGTATTTTGAACGTTAATTTCAGCTTAAATCTATAATTAAAAATCTCACTTTCAAAATGGCGTCACCAGAAAAACTAGTCAACAGTTAGCAATGGGAGTCGACGTACTGTGTAATAATTTATAGGCCTACTGTGGTTGTAGTGCATTACAATAGTGTGTATGCATTAAATATAACATAAAGTGTAAACAAGAATAAAAAACTTTTTAAAAAGAATATGAAGGTGACTGCTATATACAGGGACATATCACTAGTCCACAATAATGAGTTCCTCTTGCAGGGAGATTGTATTGTATCTAGAAATTTATAAAGCGCCTCTCGTGGAATAACTATTCAGAAACGCTCTAAGCACAGAAATCCCGGGGAAACAGAAATGCCTTTAGGGAACGCGAGACCGATGCGGAAAAGCCAGTCATTAGTTTGGCCCTGAGCAGAGGGAAAAGGTCATTCCAGATCGTGGAACCCACGATGGCGCTTGTATAATAGCAGAGGAGATGTACTGCTATAAAAAAATTATATCATGTGTCATGAGAGGTATTGCTATAAATAATTACCGTATATCATGTGTCAAAAGCGGTTTGTTATAAATTATTATATCATGTGTCATGATCATATGTAGGCCTACCTATCGTTATGTTACAGGTCGAATATGCTATCTGGCTCATACTATTCAAGTCATAATATGGAGTACGAACTTGTGTCAACCAGGAAAATATTATCCGTTTGATTCCAGATATGGAAGGCGTTTCTGAATTCATCGTCGGCACGTGTCAGTTGTATTCTAAGTCGTTTAATGATGTTTTTGATTTCAAGCAATTTTCAGTTTCACATTGTTTCCCTGATATCTGCAGTTATATCTTGCTAAGTGGCAGTTCTGTTGAATTCTACATTAAACCCCTGCATTCATGTATCGACGACACAGATCTTATGATATGCAGCGGTAATTATCTCGCCTTCACAGACGACAATCCGGTTTTACCAGACGATATGCGTGGCTATCTCGACACGGTGAACTGTTACCAGATTAGGCCATACCCTGATTACCCTGGGTTTGTTGCGCTACGTTATAGGGGAGATATAAGGTATAACTGGCGTTGTAAGAAGTTTACATTTCAGCAGGCTAACAATGTAACGGATGTGATGGTAGGTAATCTGTGGTATCCGACGAACTATCGTAACGAAACTTATTTGGAGAAACGCGTGGTTGGTCCAGCGGTTAAGTTCACACCGGCAGTTGAGTTCACATCGGAATCCAAGTGTTTTGATGCTGTTCAATGCATGTGGTGCCCACAGTGGCCAAAAGAAGCCAAACATTGGCCTTTTCGACGAAGAAATTACGGATGGCCAACAGATGCCAACATCCGAAATATAGTACAGAATGGTTGTTTTCTTGTACATGCAAAACATCCTGCTTGCAGAAATGATTTACACCAGTGGAGGCTGTCATTTTCCAATGCGGAGTTCTGCTTAATTCAGAGTTGGACTCCAGTTCAGCAAATTGTCTACCATATGCTCAGATTCTTTGCCAAAAGAGAACTAATCAGAAAAGATATTCCGAAGGAAGATGAAGTTCTCTGTGTGTACCATTTTAAAACACTGATGCTGTGGTCTTGTGAGGAGATGTCACCTGAATGGTGGAATTCCACTTCTGTTATTGAAGTATGCTGTAATTTATTGCGAAGACTCTCAGAATGGCTAAAGAAAAGAAATTGTCCGAACTATTTCATTCCTGAGGCAAACTTATTTCATGAACGCATGAATCAGAAGGTAGTTGAAAAGACAATAAAACGTTTGAATGAATTCTACAATGTTAGCAACCTGAACGACTGGTTTGCAGTTAGGTATGTAAAGCCAATCTTGAAGAAGTTGTTTGCTTTTGAAGAAACAATGGAGACTGTGACAGATCGTGGCCAGGATATAATGGGTGTCTGCCAAATGTTGGATGCTGGGAAACTGAAAGGTTTTGACTCTCAGTTTTTCGCGTTTACCGTGCACGCTACGCACAACTTTCGTGGAGTCGAGCAGGAACAAATTTATGGATTACGCGAAGGCATGTCTATTTCTCCTCGGAAGAGTTCTTTATCGCAGATCGCTATCCCAGGTGGCTTTTTATGTAAAGTAGAGTTCGAATCAAATTTCCAACAATTTCATAAAGTGTTGTTAAGTGTGCGTGCCTCCATTAGACTAGAATTTAAGCAAACTACACACGATAATGAAGATTTTATTGGATTAATCAGAGAAGCTACATTGCAACCGAAAGCTGTAAGGTCCAAGCATCATAATTTTCCAAAACCCAGTAAAACAAATCTCCACAGAAGTGTCGTCCTTCTCTTGAAAGCTCAAGATCTTATGGAAAATTTAACTGGGTTGAATAGTCCTCAGGAATTTAAACTGGTATCTGAGTTGTCAAAAGAGCTTCTTACAACTGCGCTAAACTGTAACGATTTACAGTCAGGCGTTATCCGAGAAGTTGCTTCCGTCTACATGGCTGCTCTTCGTTTCGCGGACTCGGATTATGAAGCTGCTATAGCATTCTGCTCGACAGCTGTTATCAATAAAACGGCTGATTTTAACGAGGAGGAGAAGTCGGACGAGGAAGAGAAGGATGAGGTGTGGGAGAAAGAAACGTTGAATGCAGGATGTTTGTTCTTCATTGACGACGTTGTTGGAATCATTGGATTTTACCTTCTTTTCATCCAGATAAAAGATAATTTTAAGTACGAGGGGAAGCGGTATCTTCTTGATCTGCGTCTTACCCCACAGGTGGTTGCTCACCTTTTAATAATTCTATCAAATGAAAGAAGATCTAGGCCTTTTAGACATAGATGCGACTTGCAAACGCCAAAGTTTACGTTGGATACTATTTTAATGACTATAATAAATCGAAAATTTTCTTTAATACCAAGGAAGACAAGATCTGTTTTACGCGTGTATCAGAGAACCGATCCAATTGATAAATCAGAAGCACCCAATAAAAGCAATGTTCCAGTTGAAGGCATCATTCAATTACTCGTGGAATATTCCTTGGAAAATATGACATCATTTTACAATTCGATCTGCAAAGACTTTGACATTCACTGCAATACAGTTGACTGTTACCGTGCTGCGTATCAATACAGGTGCCGTAAATATCCCGAACTCTTGCAATTGTGCGATCGAATTCTCAGTGAGCCAGATCTCCAGTTCGGCACGGAGGGCTTTAGATTTGCAAATATAATACTGGTGGTGCCACCGCTTGACTCTTATTTCGATAGCGACATTCAATGTTTGGTTGCATTCCACACACTTGTTTACTATCCATCGTCTTTAAATGGAGATTGTCAGAAAATAGACGACAATCCTACGTCTTACTTTCGGCAGTGGTGGACTATAAAATCCCGTCATCTTCTTGGAAAACATTTCCTAGCAAGATATTTGAAACTGAGATGCCTTATGGACTGTTATCATTCGATGTCAGAAGTAGTGTTGGCATTTTTGTCACTAAAGCCATATTTTCCACTTGGGTACATCATTAGGTGCTTTCTTCGACAAAAACTTCAGCGTGTTCAGTAATAGTCCTCGGATTGTAAAAGACATTTGGAACTTAAGCATCAGCTAAGAAAAGCTACAGCTTAGAGCCTCACAATCTCAAGGGGCCTAAAACTTCAGACTTTTGAGGGGGCTTTCTGATTGTTTGCGTACTATGTATGTACACATAATTTTAATTTTTCACTTCAAATGCTTTGCTACTAAATATTTAAGTGTTCAGGTTTTGTGAGACCTTCTGGTTTATTTCTTTAACAAGGGACCTCTAAGCTTTATGCAGCTTAGGGTGTCACTAAGACTGACTCAAACATTGACTACAGCTGCTTTCTTCAAGTTATATTAAGTTATATTAATAATTATTTTCTTAATGCCAGACAATAAAAATGATTCGTTCAGAAAAGTTTCGAAAATTATTGTTATGTTCGTATCAAGCTCTGTTGATGTCAATGTTGGAATTATATGTATATATTTATTCTTTAATTAAGCGCCTGCTAACGCACTGCGCTGTACATGTACATGTTATGCGATAAATCTTAACTACTAACATAACAGACAGCCTGCAATACAGGGCGCAAATTGCAGCCAACAAAGCATGTCCGCCTATGGGACTCGATCTCTGTACCTCTCGCACTCTACGCCAGATGTTATCCAATGCATCTTACATTTGCACACATCATACGTTGCTTCGTTTAATGGCAATTCGACGACTACAGAATGGATAATAATGGTGCTCAATTGAAATGATTCGTTCAGAAAACTTTAAAAAATAATGACAAATTTTCTGCACTGCAATGCTTGAAATCTTTCAACACACTTTAAATTGGTTCTGTACTGCAGAGTACAAATTTTTTCGGATAAAAATGAAAACATGCACGTTTGGATGCATTGCCCGAAGCTAGCCTCTAGGGAAAGGAGGGAGGAAATTGGGATCATAGGCGGATCCTATAGGACAATGCCTTCTGCAATCAAAGCTTAAGCAATCAGTACAATAAAGAAAGCCGGTGTCCAACGGTGGTTGCAGAGGCCACTGTGTGGTCTGTAAAGGACGTCCCAAAAACTACATCTGCCTGCTTTTAAACTATCCTTAGGCCTACCTCTGTCCACATTTGGCATAACGCTCCACACTCCGTTTGAAGTCCGCTGTCCATCGGACTACTGAGGTTTCGATTGGACTATACGGATGAACCTACAGGACTAACAGTGCTATGGGATGGGCACCTTGATACTACAGCAAAAGGATTCTGATTACAACCAGCATTGTACAGACTGTCTGACTGAAGTTCCAGTGTTTAAGGCCCTCGAGGCTGCTGTCGACACGAAGGGGTGAAGTCGGATGTAGACGAAACTCGACAATTAGGAATAGAGAAATATAGTCTGTTGTAGACGCCGGATGGCAACTCTGGACATGCTATGGCACGAGTTAGACCACTACAGCAGAAACCGGGTGACCTGAACTAAAGCGCAGAGACGACACAGTTAGTATGTTGAAAACACAATGACACTAAATAACAGGATGTAAGAGAGTAACGCGTCTCTCTATTACTAAACTGGCTATTAGGATATGAAACTCGGACTGTTCTGAAATAACTGTTGTGCCCCAATCTTTATTCCGACAACTGTATTGGGCGCTACCCTTCCTTTGTGTGGATTTGGATGACCCCTCTTTCTTCCCCTCATTTTGGACACCCTTGATGGAAGACTCATATACCCCTAACCCTAAACTGAAATGGCCCCTGGCTTTGCAACAGCGATACGAAGGGTGGAATGTCTTACTAGGATATGCCAAAACTTTGGGTGGTTTGGATCAATGACCCCCTAGTCTGTTGTGTGCCAAAATTCCTCCAACCTGTTCTCAAAGTGTCGTGCAGTGAAGTCTTGTTAGCATGGAATTAAATAGATTTCTAAGCGTTGTTTCAAAAGCCGTGTTGCATAATTAAAACTACTGTTTGCGCTAGATGTTGTTTGTCCGTATTGAGTGTATCAAGCGTCTGCATTAAATGGACAATCTATTCTTTCGTTTCTTACCGAGGTCATTGAGTACTGAATCTAGTTGGCATCTGCCAGTTAGCTATTAACCAGACACTTGCGTCAATTCAGTTTTTAATCGTTTCGGGTTGGCATGGTTACCAACGCCAGGTGGATGGTTAAAACCGCTGTAGGGGTCGTCCAAAAAGGATGTCTTTGAAAGTTGACCCTCTTTACACCCTTCCGACCCTTGTCCGCATTTGGAATTACACTTTATGTCCTTCTAGGGCAGGGATGGCGAACCTATGGCACACGTGCCCAAAGTGGCACGCGTTGAAATCTTTTGGGTTTGGGGAATTCAGATTGTCTCCCAAAATTTCAACTTAGAAATACAAAATCCCTGTAGGAATCCTCATTTTCTTTTTTGAAGGACTTTATTTACACCATTCAAAAACAATCTTTGAAATAACGTCTTTAATGCAATTTTTGCTACGCTTTGTTAACTAAAACCTTTAATGAGAAAAATAATTATGTAGGCCCTACTGTACAAAATTCCGAAGGGACGCGACGGTATTTTTAAATGATTTAGCAGCATTTTGGCACGCACCTAAAAAAAGGTTTGCCATCCCTGTTCTAGGGCATAAATTAAGCCATCCTGTTAATTTTCCAGAGCTAATCATGCTACAATGTGGGGTACTAAGATCCTATGCAGTACAGACCGTCCCCTGTCGGATCGCATTTGGTCTGTAATGCACAGGCCCTGTATAGACATAGATCTATGTACCAATTTTAGATGCAAATATCCACATTGGATGTTACTCTTATAAGCGCCTTTAAAGGAAGTTCTCAGAAGCCTAAAAGCAAAGGTAGCACCAATGCTTATGCTGTTATGCATTTATGGTAAATCAGTTGTCTATATACCTTTAACTTTAAAGAAACTGCTCAGAACGAGTCCTGAGGTCGTAAGGGTCATTCTGCCGAAGCTCAAACTATAATGTATCTCGACAGGACACCTTTTATCCTCCCTACTTATAAACTAATGGCCACTAGAAGAGGATCAGTTTCTTAAGCAGACCCATGCTTATGAATCGTTAGCGACTTCATTTTCTTAGCTTCGGCACATGAGCCGGGTGACAAGTTCTCACGTGACCGTCTCATCTTCCCACTGGCAGTGGATGATCAGCGTACTCGTCATAGCCGAGTTGGGTAGGGTGCGAAATTGGAGCACAAATTGGAGCACAAATCTCAAAACAAATTTCTGCTCTGGCGGGGATATGAATCCCGACCTTTCGTTTAACACAGTCCATCATGATAACCACTAGGCTGTCGTGCAGTTCACTTAATTGTCTATCAATAAATTGGTAACGAAGCCACTAACACTGGATAACGGACACAGGATAGTTGAAATTTGCGACCTACCCTGAGTCCGTTATCCTGTACCATTACATGACCATCATCGCCATCAGCTTCTTATCGTAGCACCAGTTTTTGTCATGGGACTCGTGGATCACGTTGTCTGACCGAACAAACTGTCTATTGCTGACTTTATTATTACATCGCCTGTGTAGAAGCCGGTCTCCGAGACGCGGATTTTGTGTGGCGCTGAGTTATTTCGAAGACTTACATCTACGGAACACGGTTGCCGATTGGTTAGAGCGCTCGCCTTGTAACGCGAAGAATACGGATTCGACCTTCGCCTCAGACATTACTGTGTAGAGACCCTGACGACTAAGTCCTTCACTTACGATTGCTCTGCGCCATCGACTGGTGCATGGTCATCAGATAGTGAAGAAGCATTAGAGTAGCGGTTTAGAAATGTAGAGTTTACGATTACGATTAATGAACGTTTACGTTAACATGTGGAGCGACAACATTTCATTGTATAAAGTAATAATCTTCAGTGAATGGATCCTTGGTTGAACCGTTAAGCGGTTTTCCGTGTGAGTTAGCCAGTGTCACTGGAATGAGAAGATGTTGTCAGCCTTTATCTCTCTATCTTAAACTGACATTTAACTGTGTTGCCTTATCTTCCTTTTGCTTTATTTGAATTAGTTCGAGGGACGGGTTCAATAGGAGGTCGCCGGAGATGCGTAAGAGTCAATCCAGAACTGTGCTGGCACATTCTGTGGTATATATTTCCACTTTCGCAAAATGTAAGTCATGTAACCGCCCAAACTGCCCACTAAAAAATTAGTTAATAACGTGATTCTAAAGACTAACTGTAGCCGGTGTAGCGGGATGGACGTCTCACACATCGAGTAATGACTTGCGGTGGTTCCGTGGTTCTTAATGACTCATCATTGCAAAAGATTTAACGATGATGAGTTGGGCTACTGGCCTGCTGCGTCCGTTGGCAACTTGGGTTATAACTGATGCGTTCAATTAGCACCAACTAGAAACGCTGCGGCCGCTGGGAGTGGGAACTTTGGAGCTGGGACAAGGACTCCTTAATTACTGAGATAATCACTAGCGCTGGCCGCTGGGTTTATCTCTTAAACGATTGGCATCACTGGTTAGCTGTCAGGAAATGTTAGCCTGTCGCCCGAGTGGCCCGATTGCGTCCGGATTAATTAGGCCTACTTCGGCAGGTGGTGGGCTGGTGGAGCTATGTTCGATAAATCATGAAATGATGAAAACCAACAATCACGATGGTCCTTCAGCTATAGGTCTTCGTTGGACGTTTTAGTTTTCGTTATATGTTTTCGTTATTATTAGTTTTGGCTGTTTTAGTTTCAGTTATCGTTTTTCGTTGGTTCCGCTAGTTTTAGTTTTTATTTCGTTATCGTTATTGTATAAGTTTTCGTTTTAGTTAACGAAAACCTTAAGTTTTCGTTAACGAAGGTTTTCGTTTTCGTTACCGTTAACGAAAACAACACTACTTGAGGCCCGCGCTTTCAGGGGCTTCGCGCTGCTGGCTATAATTGTTTTATTGTGATGAGACTGAACAATGACAACGCTTACGTCGCTAAGCAACAATACTGGCAGTCAATTTGCCGCGTGAATGTGATAAGGATGCGAAAATAGTTTAATTATTTACATCCGTTTTCAGTTGTCAGATATTCAAATAAGTCAATAAAACATAATTATTGCTTTCATAGTAAAACGCTGGTATTAAACGCCTGATTTGTACTTTGTCGTCGTGATCCCATTTGATATATCGATTTTGCATTATTTTAATAGGCTACACATAGTATTGTCAATCAGAGGATATATTAAGAACTTTCCACTAATGGGGATACTTTTAAAAAGGGCATTTCCCGCGCGTAATTTTAGGTCAAAAGGCACTGAATCAGAGAAACTTGGGAGACATATATTTTAAATATTTGAACGAATATGCAGTCAAATTGAACTCATTATTAATGAGGATTTCAACTTCAAGCCTCAAGGTCATAATAAAATAAAATCATTTCATCATTTCATCATTGGTGGCGACTTGTGGGACTGAAAGGGGCAAAATTCACTGGTAGAGAAAAAGGGCAAGGACTGGTGGGGAACTTGAGATGGCTGGTAGGGAAATTTCCCCAACAGTCAACATGTTAAAATATGCCCTGTTGCCAATACCATAGTGGAAGGAAATGAACTACGCAACGCTATTTTTGCGGGGCCCCGCTCATCGTTTGCTGCCTTGATGATGATGATGATAACGACAATTTATATGGCGCCGTAACGCGGCCATACCGCTCAAGGGCGCCTCACAACTTCTAGCGGGCAGATTAAGCCTTAGCAAACAGGTGGGTTTTTAGCCTGGATTTGAAAGAGTTCACTGAGTCGGCCAGTCTGATGGCTGGCGGAAGACTGTTCCAGCATCTGGGACCGGCGGCCGAGAAAGCGCGATCACCGAAACGCGTCCTCATCCTCCTGACGCGGAGATCGGTCTTGTTGAGTGATCTAAGTTGCAGTCCGGATGCAGAGGAATGGGTCTCGGTGCAGAAGCCGCGCAGGTACCTGGGCGTTGCCCCGTGGAGTGACGTAAATCAGGGGCGGATCCAGAAGGTCTATCAGGGGGGGCAAAAAATTATTCATGCATACCAACCATCTTCTGGGAGAGGAATCAGTTTACCAACCGACCAGCGAAAAACTTTTTGGAAATTCATCTCCCCAAAAAGTTAAAAGTTTATGACCTTTTGGGGAATTCATCTCCCAAAAAAGTGTAAGCCATACACGATTTTATATGGAGACCCATGGCTTCGACTCTGCTCATTTGTCAACGAAATAATGTGGAGAGATCCTTCACCACCGCTGCCTGTTTAAATGAACGTCACTCTCTTCGTGGTCCATGTGTACCTTGCTAGTTCGAGATTCAAACCTATGAAATAAGCCACTATTGCTATGCGAACCGGGAGCCGCAAGCTCAGGAGCGCATGGAAAGTCTATCTTATCTCACTTTCTAACTCATTTTCTTCTGTTTTTTAATAGTTCACCGTGTATTTTACTTACGTATCTCTATTTCATGTAGCCATGGGATTAGGAAACTGCTTTCATGCTATCAGGGGCTGACTGGGTTGAGAATTTCTACCGGGAAACAGTTCCCCGAAGGGCCTGCATGCGCGTGGGTTATTGGGAGCGTACGTCGGTTGTATCACAGTGACACTGTTACGTATGTTACGAAAACTAGTACTCAGCAGTTACGTGAATAGCGTTCAACGATTCATTGCTCGGTAACGGGTCGGTGAAGCAACTCATAAAATGAGTCAACAGAAGCAGCATTTTAGCAATGACTTGTGAATCTTTGGCCATGACATTGATCAGATCACCAGTAGTGTATCTTGAAGCCCTTTGGGCCAGTTTCAATAAACAGTGCAAAAGCGCATCACAGGTGCAAACGCCCATCACGTGCTTCGTTCAGGAGCTTCAGGAGCTTCTGCAGCAGGAGCAGCTGCATCAGCAGCAGCTTCAGCTGGATTAGCAGGAGCATCCGCTTCAGGTTTTATTGAATACATAAGACCATACATGTATACTTACATACATGTATACATACATGTATACACACACAGTGTGTGTATGTGTGTGTGCAATAGGCCCAAGTGTTTTTCACGGGCCAAGATCATCCGGTGCGTTGGGATGAACGACTTAATTAACAACTGTTCTCGCAACAGGGAGCAATGCTCCTGAAATTGATGCTTGCGCATCAATGATCTGGTATCTGTGCCAGAGAAATCCGGGGTGACGGACTTGCTGTGTGTGTGAACTTATGATCACTTATTATAATTCCCCGATTTTAAGTATCGTATACATATAATTGTAGGACTTCTACTCCTACCACAGTGTGACTGGGGTTGCTTGTTACTGTAAGTCTGTAATACTGGTACGCAGTATTGGTTGTAAGATTAAAAAATGACGGAGCAGCTTCGGTGTTTAATAATGCCTGCGTCGATCTTAGTAATTGGGTAAACGTTGATCCATCGTTACTTCCGTTTAAAATCCAGTTTGTAATCTGGTATGTGCCTCTGTTGTGTCTTATCGCTTTCAACGCAATTCTCCAAATTTTAACCGGCTCGGGACATTTTATCTGCAGCCAGACATTTAGGATTGATCTACTATCCGCGATCCATGTTCCGTTAGAACCATCTGCATTTAGACTATTGAAAGCTCCATACGCTTGATACTTGTCAGTAACAGTTGAACTAGCACTTGCCATAAATCCGGTAACACTTTCGTCAGCCTCCAAAATAGGTATGTATCCGATATGACATTTTTTAAGAGCATTATTATCCGCTCTACTAAGAGCGTTATCTACATAATTTTTAGTGGAGGCATCTTGAGGATTAACGGGGTTTTTTAAATCGGTTATAGATTTTTGTCTCATAACGATATCTTGGTAAACATCGATTTTATGGTCGCTGGACGATTTACCGATTCGAATTATATTTTCCGTTCCCACTTTGCACAAGAAACCTTCGATCGATTGCAACGTTATAGGTTGGTTTAAATAACCTTCTATTTTGTTTAACAGATTACCCAGTATCAAAGCAAACAGTTTGTTTCCGCGTAGATCCTTACACCCCATATTACGTTGACGATCCGAGCCCACACTTAAAAATAGATTGCCGGTCATAACGTCACCAGTCTTAGAAACTTTGTTTACACCGCTGTTTAAATCTACGTAATTTTTGGTAGCACCATCTTGGGAATTAGTAGGTTCTAACACGTTGACCAGTTTATGAGAATCTAAATTAATATTCTCGGTCGCGGCGTTTGTTCCATCCATACGAAGGAAAGTAGCATTTGCTTGAGACAATGTAACTCCTCCGGCAATTATTCTTTCCGAGTATCCAACATCAGTATGTCCGAATTTATCCACAGGCATTTTATAATATATATACAATGTATATATTTTATTTATATCAGAACAAACCGTTGGGTGAGCTCATGAATAACCTACCACGATTTAAGTATCGTATATGTATAATTGTATGCTATGAAGTCCTACGTTAATCTGATCGATAATAATAGTCCCACCGGGAATATGTGCTTTCGTAAATCTGTAATACTGATACGCAGTATTCGTTGAAATATTGAAAAATGACGGCGCAGTTGCGGTTCTAAATAACGGAGTCGTCATCGTAAATAACGTCGTGAATGTCGAATCGCCGTCGTTACGCCCTGATATGGTCCAAAAGACATTGTGTATTCTATGTACATTATCGATGGCTTTCAACGCGATTCGCCAAATTTTAACCGGCTCTGGACATTTTATCTGTATCCAGGTATTTAAAGCCACATTAGAAACCCAAGATCCGTTCAAACCATCCGCGTTTAGACTATTGAACGCTCCGTACGCTCGATATCCGTCTGTGTGTGAACTGGCACTAGCGACGAATCCGGTACTACTCTCGTCGGTTTCTAAATTAGGTATATATCCGAGATAACATTTCTTATGAGCATTATCTACGTAATATTTGGTAGCACCATCTTGGGGGTTAGTAGGATCTGACACGTTGATAATTTTATGAGAATCTAAATTAATATTCTCGGTCGCAGCGTTTGTTCCATCCATACGAAGGAAAGTAGAATTTGCTTGAGATAATAAGGCAATTACTCTTTCCGAATATCCAACATCAGTATGTCCAAATTTATCCACAGGCATTTTATAATATATATATAGATATATATATATCAAAACAAACCGTTTATAACTTCTTGAAAATTCGCGCCATCGTCCATCATCTTCAACACGTACAAGCACAGATGACCGCAAAACACTTCGTTATCGGGCTGTATTCGTTCGCTGTTATAATAAACCGGACGACGTAAATATTTCAGTAGCTCGGTAGGTGGAGGGAGACCATATCCATCGAAATATTTCGCCGAAATTTCGCCTTTCTTCTTGATCCAACACACCCAATGAGTCCCGCTCCCACTAGATTTATCTAGGTTAAGAATGCCGCTTTGGTTAGTAGGCCTACTCGGTCTCTCGGGCAACTCGTCTCGTAGGAACACGCCTCTGAAGTTTGTGATATTTAGTTTCTTCTTAGCGGCGTCTAGCAGTTGTATATTCGACAAAGGAACATTCGGTAACACGACTCCGCAAACGTCAATTTCTGTAACACTTCTAAAACTCATTTTATAATCAACGAATAGATTCTTTATGTGCGCAGCGTAACGAGTAATGTCCGTACGCTAATGTGTGAATACCGTCTTCCATTATTACTCGTTTGTCATCATCCGCGGATAATGCAACTTTATTTACCTGTTAGGTATAAATATCGTGATGATACGATCTAAAAACGTTCATTTTTCTTAGTCGTTCTCTCTTGGTAAACAGACAGTTTTTGTAATCATCGTGAGTTATCGTTTTCTTCACGACATTTTGCTTAATGCCTTTACACTTCTTATGTTCTTCGCCATCCATTCTATACGAGTACAACTTGGCCCTTAAACCTACAAACTCGAAAATCTGTCGTCCTGCGGATTCATCTTTGAACATACCGATTACTTTCTTATTCATTCCGGTCTTTAAACCCGATGGGTGATCTTCAGGGTAATCACTCGTATCGAATCGAACCGCAACGTCTTCGGCGATATCCTCGTAAAAATCTTCTGTTTGTATTTCATATGCCAACGAATCTGTATCGGTGAATAACAATTTAGCTCTATCGCCGTATTTTTGCCGTATAAAATTGTAATGGAAGTCGTACATCAAAGTTTTACTTAAGTCTAATATACACATGCCTAGGTATATCGGTTTATTATAAAACAACCTCGTCCTTTTCATGTGAACGGCGATTAGATTCTCGTCGAAAATCGTCAGGCGGTCATAATTAGTTTTTGCAGCTAACTTAATAGCTTCCTTCTCATGACATACCAATTTTATATCTACATGATTTTCGATCCTTTCAAGAGTTTTTCCAAAGACGCTATTGTTCATCAATTTGAAAAAGTCTTTCTCAAAGTTATTAGTGGCACTCGTTCTCAAGTTTGTGTTTAGATCTACATAATACTTTAACCAAGGGCTTTCTTCGAAAAGTATCCCTCTGTGAATTTTCGCGATTTTCAACCCGAGACTTTCGTACAACTTCAAATTTTCGTAATGTACCACGTACTTCTTTTTATCGTTCAAGGTTGGAATTAGTTTTGGTATATTATATGTAAATTCCGACGAGATGCTCTCGGGAGCCAGAGGGTAGTCGTTGTGTAAATCGTGCAATTTTTCAGAATATTCCAAATCGACTTCCAATATACACGATCCCGTTACATTCCAATTATTGAGCTCGTCTTCGCTCATCCATTTAAATCCACGAGTCGGTAAAGGCTTGCTCATCGCCCAACCGTATAAATTATTAGCGTCTAGATAAGTTATATATGACCAAGGCTCACTGCTATCGAATTTATCCGCCGTCATATACTTATTGTTGGCTTTCCCATAACGATTCGAAATTGTGCTGATTCCTCCTCTTATTCCTTGCTTAATCATCAGAATCATATCGTAATCGCTCAACAACTCCAACTTTATACCGGTCAACTTCAAAGCGGCATCCCAGGCCAGTCCCGGAGAAGTGTAATACCATGCGGGATCTAGCCGATAATTCTTCATGCATACGTCTCTAAAGTTTTCGAAAACATCGCCTAAAAGTAGAACATCCGAAACATTGTACAGGTCGTGGTATTCTCTAAACGTTTTACATCCGAATGCATTCCATACATTTTTGGCGTGATCGTAATCTTCGTCGCTAATATCTGAGTCGTTTAGCCGCGAATAAAATGCGGACTTGGGAGGTAGTTCGGTTTCGTTAAATCTATCGACGGAAGTAACGTAATCGTACGGGTAAATTCCTTTTTTAAGTAAAAGATCGAGCTGTTTCCCAGAATATGATGCGCCAATGTTTTTACATTGTTCTTTCTTCAGATTCTTCGATAAAGCGTCAAGACTCGATGCCATGAATCTAAAACTGTCGATAAATCGCAATTCACGTTTAACGTTAATTTCTTTCCCTTCTTTGTTTAGAAACTTATCGACGATCACTTCTCTGCTAAACGATATGTACTTCTCTTCGTTATTAGGAATGCATTTAATTTTTTCATTCTGATCACCTCGCAATTTTTTTACGAACAGATGGCTGTCGTATCCGGACAGATTATGGAATACTACTGGAAAAAACTTTGGAACTTTATAGTCTAGATTACAACCATTATGAGCGGCCCCTCTAAAAATACCGCTCAAATGACAGTGATCTCGAACCCGATCTGTACCCAACGCCCCTCCACAGATATGACATAAAGTAGTTTCCTTAAACTTTTTTCGGTCATCTGGAGTAAATATCATCTTCTTCGGAAATTTAAACTGATTGTATATTCGTTTTATAGTCTCTTCGAGACTCTCTACGAATTTTTGACCGATATCGTCGTCTACAGGATCTTGTTGATATAATATATCATCGAAGCATTTTACGTAATAACAAAACGAGCTAGGCGTGTGTTTTTGGTATTTATCGGTATAAGACACGCGAGGATCTGGCTGGCAAGTGGCTATAGGTTTGATGAAAGATTCGAAATCTGCATAAACTATAAAGGGAACTCTCATCGACCTATTATAATTTTTAAAACTTAACGTAGTTCCCGGTTCTGGGACTTCTATTTTTTGAGCGGCGTTTTGCGAACAGTACTCCGTATGTTTATTGAGCGCTTCTATTCTTGTATAACCGTTTAAACATCTTCTACAATAGTGCATTGAAGTATGGGATTTCTCCGTTCGTGATGCCATCAATCTGTTGAAATTCTTTATCCAACAATAATGTTTCTTATCTCCGTCGGAAATAAGCAATAGTTCAACGATAGAAACTTTATCGTCTCGTTGATTCGACACATAAATTGGGAATACTATCTTATTTTCAAAACCGAATACGTCAACGCTTATATTATTATTTCTCTCAAACTTGCTTATTATATTAGCATCCGCAGCAACCGGAAATTCGATACCGCTCCAATCGAGTCTCTTGGATTGTTTGATTAATTCTTTCGTAATTCTTTCGGGATGATTGTCAGTTGAATTTAATGCTCTAGTAATGCACCACTTGAAACATTGGTCGTCATTATTCTTCATATTGATAACAGCCTTTTTGGTAGATAGTTCTGTAGGCAACGGAATGTAAGAACTGCCTTTCAGTGGTTTATAAACAGCAGTATTGACATCTAACTTTACAACATTCACGAATCTCCAATTACTTCCCCGCATCTGGAAACTTGCCATAGTCTCTGGGATCTTATTTATTGCATTATCGTATATTTCGTTAATATCGGTAGCATCTAAAATAACTTCAGTTTTCGAGACGAATGGAACATTTGCGGATTCTTCTTCTCCGGATTTCATATCAACGCGCTCCATGGTACACGTAAGAACGAGTTGAACCTTAACCTGACGATTTCTTGACAACAGACTAACCACCTGCGGTCTAACGGCGCTAAGAAAAGACACGGCATCGATTCCAGAAGAACCATCGATCGTGTATTGTTTAGTGAATCCTTTGATGGCCGATGCAGTCTTTCGAATTTCGAACTTCTTTGTATTGATTTTAGCAAAGAGACTCTTTATTTTCGACTTAAACGATTCCAATCTTTCGTTCACAGGTTTCTTCACTTTAGGAGGTATGTAACTAACTAACCAATCTGCAAAAGAATTAATATTCGACCTAACCTTAGTTTTCAACTCACTGAGAACTTTATTTGGTTTGGAAACGAACTTGGTCGGAGTAAGAATTGGGGTTCGAATATCGGGAACTGGAGAGTCGAGCAAGTTTTTATTTTTGCTCATAGCAGCAATCAGATCCGCTTTTCGCAGTTTCCAATATCCGACCACGCCGTTCCGTTTTGCCATGACTCTCAATTCTGTTACAGTTTTCAACTTGTAGTCCATTCCTTTATATATACATATATATATTCATTTCTTTAAGTGTTGTTTAAGAAAAACACAAATATTTATTTATGTTTAATTTTTTATTTATTTTATTTTTTCCCAAAATCTCACAGCTCATTCACAACGGAATCGATAGTTTTGTCGTTAATGCGATCGTACACCTTCATTTTGTATCTATTTCGCCATACTTTTCCATTATACCATTCTATTATTGGTGCGTTTTGCCCGTGCGCCTTAGCTGCTTTGTATATCGACGGATACACGACAACATCACCGGTTTCTAGGTCTAAAATTTCTACTTTTCTCGGATGATTTCTGATATACCTCGCTCTATCATATGCGCCTTCCTGGAAGTTTCTTTTCAATATTCGTTCTTTCCGATATTCTTTCCAGTATCCTTTCTGATATTCTTTCTGATATTCTTTCCGATATTCTTTCTGCTGCTCTTTCTGCAGTTCTTGCCTTTGTCGTCTCTCTAGTTTCTCTAGTTTCTCTTTTTCTGAGTTATCTTGAACACAAATCTCCGTTGCGCTCAATAGAGCTATAAGCTCGGGCTTGTTGAGATGAGCACAACCCTTAACGTTGTGCTGGACCAGTAAGCTTCTCAGCTCTGGAAGTTTCATCTTCTTATTACTAATATAAGTAAACATCTCTTTATGTATGTTTAAGAAAAAAAAGACATTTTATTCATAGCCTTCACCCTTAGCATTTGGCATTTAAATCGCGGCGATTTAAGACGAGCTTCTACCGTAGACGACGTTTAGCTTCTGCCCGTCCGATTGAAATTCTAGCAACTTATCCGAAATTACGATAGCATAAGCTTCGGTTTCGGCCGGCACTACCGTATTAAATATAGCTTTGATCTGAATGTCGACGACCGACGATTTTAACCGCTCGGATTGTTTGCTAACGTCGAAAACCATTAGTGGATATAGATCTCTGTAATCACTCGGTGTTATGTTACTCTGCGTTATCAACTGATCCATTCCGTAGAATTTTTCGCTAAACGTTGCCGCTGCTCGGTACGCTCTCGAGATTTGTTGATTAGGAAACGATAGGTTGTAGTCTACAGCCGGGTATCTTTCCTGATTCATCATTACGTACATGTTCTTAAGATCGCAATGGTCGAAGATCGACGGATTATGTTCTTGATTTCCGTCACGATTTGTCTGAAATCCTACGATTATATACCTCGGTTTTTCCGGAGATGTCTTGACGCTAGGTCTCCAACTGAAAGTAGTCGACTGAGGAACCGTTATGGTGTCGCATTGACGTGCGTGATAGGCTACAGCCAACGATGCTTTCGATTCGATCGTTTTATACAACTGCATTTTTTCCATATCGGATGGAATAACGTGCGGCATAAACCACGATATCTTCTCTATTGCAACTTTTCCAGCCGCTGCATCGGCACCTCTGTAAATAGCATCGTCGTCGGCTTAACGCACTAACGTTAGCGTATGTTTCAAACCGTAAACAATCTTGTCGTAATCATCGCAAAAACCGAAGATATGCTTTAATGCAACTATTAAGCTGAACGTTCCCTTAGCAGTTGGTTTTTGAATAAGATACTGTTGTCTGACCGCAAACCCTACATTAGCATTAACGGTTGCGGCATTGTCTTTATACCACAGCTGATTTAAACCTTGTGCCACTTGAAAATCGTTTGGGTATTTTAGCAATCCAAGCATCGTGGTAGCTTGACCCGGGTGAAATAAAGTTTCTATTTCTTGATTCGATAGAGAATACGATATTTGACTAAATAGATGCATTAACCCGTTATTCGTAACAACCACGTCATCAGCATTAACGTATGCGGTGTTATCCGCTTTAGTCAGTCTTCCCTCGAATAGCAAATACGATTCTGAAGGGTGGCTGAACAAGTCTTGGAGTTCAATGTTGATACGAATCTCGCCCGTTGTGTTTAGATTCGTTCTCGCAGTAGGTTCGTACTCGTGAAATTCGTATCGTTCGATACTCTCGTCCGTCAAAGGTTGTTCCGTGAATCTTAGTATATCTGATTGCATTTTTTTATTAATAATATATGACTTTATTTTATTTAAATATAAATAACCTACGCAACTTTCAATCCAGCTCCGTTTAAACGTCTAACGAGATCTTGAATTCTAATAGCGCTCTTTGCATTGGAATTCATACCGTGCCCCATCATTAAAATATTTATATTTGCATTCTTCGAACGCGCTCCGTCGTTAATTAGTCTAGTTATAACGTCTTTACTTTCTTGAGTTAGAACGTCTTTACTTTCTACCGGTTGCGGTTGGAACGCTGGATGAGCTGGAAGCGCTGAAAGCGCTGAAAGCGTTTGTGAACTTGTAGTCGGTAAATTTTTGGGACTCATAATTTTAGCAATCGCTTTATCGACTAATCGTTTCCCGGCGTCAACAGCTGCAGATTTACCGGAATCCAGCGCTTTCTGCCCGATGTCTTTAGCCGCATCTTTTCCTACGCTGAGAGCGGTTGTCGCTATTTGTTTAGCGGCATTCGACGTAAATAGTTTCTTGAAAAAACCCGCAACAATATCGAATATTCCCGCCCCTCCGATAACGTATTGTTTCTTATACCTTCTTTTAGCAACTACTAATATTTTTATATTAATAGCATTATATTTTTATATTCATTTTATTTATCGCTCCTTGTCTTAGTAACTCGTCGCATATACCAACTATCTCATTTCTCACACCCGTATTGCCCGCCTCGAAGCTGGCCATTCGCAGAGATAACATTTCTATTAACGCATTAGGATCTTCAGGAATAACGATACGCTGTAGGCCTATTCCTTTACCTTGCGTCTTTGACGTCATCGCGTCCCATATCGGTTTAATAATTGTTTTATATTTTAAGCCTTTAGAGGATTTTGGTTTACTAGGATTTTTGGGCTGCCTCATAGCATTCGTTACCTTCAGAATCTCGGCATATTCTTCCCGATCGTTTGCATTGAAAATCGAATCGTCCGGTTTGGCCATCGTTAATAATTCCCAAAGTCCTGGAGTTCCTTCGTATATCTTAGGCCTATCGCCTACCGTCACGTTATTGCCGTCGATCGATATAGGGCTCTCGCCTATATAAAATTGGCCGTCTTTTGAGTTGATACCGAACGTTGTGTCTACCGTCTTTTTATCGGACGCGTATTGCTGCAGGTACTTCACCGCAATATCTCCTAGTTCTAAGGTTTTTATATCTTCTAGGCCTACCGGGTCTTCTCCGTAAGCCTGTATCGAAGGGTATTGAGGAAACTGAATGGCTTTTAACGATGTCGAAATAGAAGCGGGAAGCGCTTTTAAAGCGTTAGCTGTCTCTGCAGAGTTTTCTTTTATAGTTGATAACAAAGCCTTTTGTTCTTTTGAAATTGCTGATTGCGAGTCGACTATTGGTTTGTACAATTTCGTTAATTCTCGTTGTAGTCCGAGGTCTCCTAATCTCTCGGATAAAAAGTTTTGTCGAATATTCTTCTTCGATTTCATAAACTCCTCAACGATAAAATCTCTTTTTGCGGGATCGGTTATCTTTAGAAACGACATTATATTTTATTTATATAAGCTTATAGCTATTTTTTTAAACGTAAATTCCAACGTAATTACGAACGTTGATTTCGAACGTTTAATTTACGTTCCCGTTAAAACGTTCTCGTTAAACGTTAATTTTTCTGTGCTAACTTTGGTTTTATTTTTAATTTTTTCTTTCATATCGTTGAATTTCACAAACTCGCTTAGAATTAGCGAATATTCAACGTCTGAAATATTGTCGTCCACAAGAGCTTTTGAAATAAGGCTACTGATTGTGTTTAGTTTTGCTTCCGCTAACGTTTTGATCTTTTCGTGCTTTGTCAATTTCAGTGCAAGCTTCTTACTAACCTGTCCTCCGATAATAATTAACAATCCTACACCTACTGCCGTACCTGTTGCTATCGCTATGGCCGGAGTTGCAATTACAGTAGCCAGAGCTGCCAGTCCCGAGCTGCTGAGGCCCATCACAGTTACTATCAGAGCGTTGTCAATTACGCTAATAATTCTTATGTTCCTACGATACTTTGTACTTAAGGCGGTCCTTTTATCGCGTTCTTGTTCGATTTCTTTTTGAATTTCGTTAATTTTTTTAAAACGATACGATTGCGCTGAATTTTCCATTTGTTTATATTCCATTATTATTATTATTAAGATTTTTAAAATTTAAACGTGGTAATTAATGTAGCATAGCGAATCTTTTTCGTTAATGATAACTACAGAATCGGAATTGTTTTGAATTGTAATTACAATGTCTGCTACATCTTCACAAATGGTTGAGTCTTGCAAGCTACATTTCTTTTCTTTAATCGCCTGTCTAAGCGAGACTAGACACACTCCTCTACTTAGTCGTACTCCAAATCCTAGCTCTTGCGAGACCGACGATCTGGGTTGAATTGTGATCACTCCTTGTGCGAAAATCTCCCAACGCTGTGAGCCCGGTTGTCTTATTGCCCGATGCGTTACTTCTTTAGGCAACCAAAATACTGATTCTGGTCGAGTTCTAACTCTGCTCGGAGAATTGCGTTTTGTTATAAACTTGTGTATTAGCATACTGTATCGCGACATTATATATATTATATATATATTTATATATATCATAACCTTTACAGAATCATACCAAGAAGGGGACCAAGGATTGGGATGTTAGAAAGTACTTTTGAAATGGGATTGTCGTTTCCAAGAATTAATCCTGAACCATTGACAAATCCAGAACCTCTGCGCATGTACAGTCCTTCTCCTGCATCGTCCAATCCCGACCCTGACCATGGTTTCAGGTAAAGACCTGCTGCGTGTGGAACCATCTTGTAGCTTCTTCCTCCTTTCTTTATGTATAAAGCACCTCCATTAACACCCGATCCCATTATTTTGCTAACACCTGTACTCGCTAATCCGCTTAAAGCTCCAGTTGCAAGACTTGGCAGAACGCTAGAAAGAAGAAATTTTCCAGCTGTAGCTAGAAGTGGTAATAACGCTGGAAGAAAACCACCTTCGACTTTCATATTATGGTCTATTTGCGTTTTACTCATTTTGAGCGTAGTACCAGTTCCATTCTGATATGCTTTGGTCATTTTATTAATTTGTGCTCGTGTAAGAGCTAAAACGTGTTCCCCGGATAGATCTCCGTGAGCTAGTCTTATACTCGTTCCGGTCCCTGCTTCAACTGCGCGTTTAATTTTGTCCTTTTGTCCATCCGAAACATTAACTTTTATATTCGTATATCGACTCATTTTATATATATAATTGAAATTAAAAACTTTAATACCACGATAATTAATTCTCAAACTTCTCTAATTTTAAACCTGATCGACAACTCCTCTCCTCGAAGGTTGATTAGTTTTCCATTTTGATCTATAAGTTTTGTTTCCATAGCCGAAATCGTAAATAGCGTAATAGGAAGATATACTAAATTAACGGGCACTTCTATAATCTTGTATCCGGGGCCTACATTCGGGAAAAAGGAATATATAATGTTTTCCGTTGTTCCGTTAGAGTACGAAGATCCTATTACGTCACTGGTTACTCTCAAACTATTTACGTTCATTATATTTACTATGTTCTCCGATTCGTTATATACCTCTGAATACACTCGGCTATTAAATCCTACAACAGTTCTAATCGAGTTCTCGATTGTCATATTGACCTGATAGTTAGCACCGATATCTAACACCGACTTCAAAGTATTGTTGTTCGCTTGTAACGTTATACAGTACGCATCTCCCGTTTCGTCATAATGTCCTGATTGTTTCATGATTCTCTGAATGTGTTCGTTTATATCTACGATTTCGTAACTCCCTTCTGGGATTTCTATAGTAAACCACGTTTTACCATTATCCGGCGAATACACAAACTTGTTGTTTAAAGAATGGATATTCGGGAAGGAATTATACGTCTCAAGATTAACAAGACACATTTCATACTTTTTGTTTTTGTCAAGTTGAATCAGAGGATTAAATGTTGTTCTAATTTGCGTGCTCCTTTCGCTCACCAAAATGCTGAATGACTCTTTAGGCTATGTGTTACGAGCGATCTTTTCTGTGTTCAGAACTATCTTTTCTAACCGCGCTTCCATTTTATATATAATATATATCTTATGAAGATTATTTTTATGCTGAAGGCATATAAAATGTATCCAACGCACTCCTATACTTACCGTTGTTTTTTTTACTGGTTAAATCTATCACTACAAATCCGTGCGGACGCTCCCACGCAGTTTTGCACAGTTTTACAAATTCGTCTTTAGGCATATCATCTACGCCTACGTGATCGTTGTATATATTATTAATATTTTTAAGGTCTTGACGAAATAAACAGATAAATTTTGAATTCTCTCTGATGGTCTGTCTAGGCAGTTTGAAGTAGTTTTGTGCGAGGTAAAATGAGTCAACATTACTGTGTCTTCCTCTGATGTAATACGATTCACATTTGCTTTGTTTTTCTAATTGTAAATCGTCGAAAATCATCAGGTTCTTTTTATGCTGATTCAAGTCTCTCGGATCGGGCACTTCTTCCGAAGTTTCAAAGAATCGACAGTTCATATCGGATTTTTTAACTGTGCTTTTAGCCATTTCTTCAACGACTAATGCTGGCGATACATTTAACCTTGCAATCTCGTCTTGACAACCAAACAAATTGACAATTGCTTCTTTCGATAACTTTTCTTCGAATGCTTTTTTAAGTATTTTATATTCTGGTTGAAAGAGAGATCTTCCAAATACCTGTAGGCTGTCGTAATCTAACCATCCTGGATTCAAAAGTAAATTTAATAATAGCGTAGTCTTACCGCATCCAGACTTCCCAACGATCAGACCCCTTATACTTCTAGGTAATAACGGGTTATTAAATCTTTTAGATGTCTCGTCGTTCCAAGATAAATCTTTAACTTCCATTTCTTTTTTAATTATAAAAATAGTTTTATATTAAAATGTATATGGAACAGATGTATTGCGTAAAGTGCAAGAGAGAAACCGAATCGAGAAATATTCAAAATATTATCAGTAAAAATAAAAGACCTATGATTAGAGCCGTATGTTCCGACTGCGGAAAAACTAAAACTCGATTTCTTTCCGCTGCCAAAACAGGAGGCGATCTAGTTGGGTCTTTAAATTCAGCTACGAAAAATCTAAAACTGCCGTGGTCAAAATTTCCTGGAGAATTGCATCTCCCAGGACATTCGTTTACGGGACCAGGAACTAGATTAGATTTAAGATTGAATCCTGACGGCTCCCCCAAAGACTGGAGTCAGCCTGTGGACAGAGTCGATAAAGCAGCATACTCTCATGATTTAGCTTATGACCAGTATTCGGATACCGCTGCTAGAAATGCCGCCGACAGAGTAATGGTAAATGAATTAAATAATATATCTAATCCTACATTACGTGAGCGTGTCGAAAGAGCGATAGTTAAACCTATTTTAGCGACAAAAGCCAATCTTGGCTTAGGTCTAACTTCTTCCGATTCAAAGTCGGCTGTTAAAGCGTCTCAAAAATGGACGGATGAACTGGCTGAACAATTGCATAAACCGGTAATACGACATTTTACAAAAAGGAAGGTGTACGTTAAAGGTATTGACGACACTTGGGCTGCAGATCTTATAGACATGCAGTCTTTCGCGGAAGATAACGATGGCGTTAAATATTTATTAAGTGTTATCGATATATTTTCAAAATACGGGTGGCTTGTTCCGATAAAAGATAAGAGTGGAAAATCTGTGTTCGATGCTTTCACCAAAATACTTTCCACTAGCGGACGAAAACCCGATAAACTCTGGGTCGATAAAGGTAAAGAGTTTTACAATAAAGACGTGAAATCAATTGGAATCCAGCTTTACTCTACTGAGAATGAAGAAAAATCATCCGTTATTGAACGATGGAATAGAACAATGAAAGAGAAAATGTTCAAATATTTTACAGCTAATTCGACTAGAAAATATCTCGATGTTTTAGAAAATATGGTTGATCGTTATAACAACAATAGACATTCTTCTATAAAAAATGTCTCCAATAAAAGCGAGTATAAAGATAAATGAGGCTAATGTATGGAAAAATTTATATGGAGGATTGAATCCAAAACCACCTGATAAACCTAAATTTTCAATAGGTGCTAAGGTCCGAATTTCTAAGAAGAAGAAGACCTTCGAAAAAGGGTTTACACCTAGATGGACGGAAGAGATCTTTACTGTATCACAAGTTCAATACACCGATTCTCCGACGTATAAGATAACAGATTATAATGGAGAAGAAATTCAGGGCACTTTTTACGAACAGGAGTTACAAAAGACGACTCAGGAAATTTATAGGATCGAAAAGATCATAAAAAAACGCGGAAAGAAAACTTTTGTAAAGTGGTTCGGGTACCCGGAATCTTTTAATTCATGGGTTGTTAATCAAGCATTGATAAATTTACATTAGAATATCCATTCGAAACAGTGAGAAATCTCCATTTGCAACCTAATGTTACTACTTACTTATCACACCGGCCCAGCATCCTACTTGTGTTACTACTTATTACACCGGTCCAGAAGCTTAATGTTACTACTACTTGTATTACAAATTGTGGGAAAGCAATTCTTAAGAACAAGCCATATAATCTAGCAGCTCAATTGGCTGTTAAGATGGGTTCCACTGGTATGTTAAATACTTATGCTAAATCTACTGTTCCTTGACTCGAATATTGTCTATGTATGTATGTATGTATATTGTATATGTAAGTATGAAATAAGTATGAACAGTACTGCATTTATGTATATTGTGTATGTATATGTAAGTATGGATGGATGGATGGATGGATGGATGGATGGATGGATGGATGGATGGATGGATGGATGGATGGATGGATGGATGGATGGATGGATGGATGGATGGATGGATGGATGGATGGATGGATGGATGGATGGATGGATGGATGGATGGATGGATGGATGGATGGATGGATGGATGGATGGATGGATGGATGGATGGATGGATGGATGGATATACGATTAAACAGGAAGATGAATTGAATGGACATTGGAACTCTGTATCTAGAAAGTTACATGGTTTCAATAAATGGGAATCTGTTAAAGAGGTCATTCCATGTGAGATCAACCAGACCCTCCAACCTTCAACCTTAGATTTGGCTGAAAATTTTTGCATCTGTTTGCCCACCATATTTACATCTGTTTACTACATGTTCATGCTCTACAACACTTAGTTAAAAGCATTAACTGTTGTCCCACATGCGCATAGGCCTACTTGCAGCCCAAGATATGCTCCAGTTTACCTGACAGACCAACTTTGAAGACCCTTATCACCATGAAGGCATAAAGTAATAATGGAATAAGATTTGTTACATACAGAGTGAACTATATGCAGATAACAGAAATTTAAAATTTTTGCAATTGCTTTTATTGTCTTCAATGCTACCATGCCATGAATATTACAGATTTAAATTGACAACTGCGTTATGTGGTCACTTTTCACCAATATTAGTGGGAAACTATTTGTTTCAATTCAGAATGATTTGCAGAATCAGAAAGTACACAGAACGTTGTACAAAATCACAACATTTTGCAGGGCTATGTGGATCTGTTCCAGAGATACTGGCCTCTGAATATGTCACCAAGTTCAAAATGTGTCGCGAGTGCTTCAAACCACCCCTCCATTACCCTCAGCCATACAATGCAGATACATGGTGATAGGCTTATGACAATTTCTATATGATGTAGGCCTACCAACGTATCAAACTACCAAAATAGCTAAATTACAGCCAAATCTGAGATAGACCACATACAGGCCCTCTGTGATTTCACATGGACTGACCCTTCTGAGACCTCGAAAAATAGCTAATATTCAGCAGAGCATCACTGCTGATTGCTTCTGGTTACCAACACCAAATTTATATAACCAGACAGCTTATGGCATGCACTTTTCAGAAATATGAAGCACAGATAAATTCCAGTTCTCCATTTTCCCAATATGAGCTGGTGAAGTTGACCCCATTCATCAGTTTGACCAAGATTAGCATGTGAGTATGAATTCATTTGCAAATTAACACCACAGTAAAGTACATCCAGTAGGAGCCCATTACTTGCTATTTCAAAATATGAAGAGATTAAAATGTTGTTACTACTGCTTTTCCTCATATTGGTCTGGCAAATTCAAGAAAATACAGTTTGCAATTTCTGAGACTGCATATTGGCAGCTGTATTGTAAAGCCTGTACTCAAGACACAGTCATTATAACAGGCCCAGTAGGTCGCCAACAACTTTCTGAATACAGCAGTGAAAACCTCAAGCCTCTATCTGCTCTACTTCTTGACTTATTTCATGTTGAATATGGCTTCAGAGAACATTTTGCGAAATCGGATCCAAATTTTCGACTATTCCACCTCACTTTTAGATGGTATATATCTCGGTCAAATATTTGAATATTTGAATATTTGAATAAAATTTGGTATTTGGGCCTCAATATGGTGGCCAAACAGAAGGAAAAATTTTCAGCCAAATCTAAAGTTGAAGGTTAGAAAATGTTAAAAAAACTGGTTGATTTCACACGGAATAACCTAAACCTAAACCTGTGGCTTGATAGATTGGACTTGCATAAAATTATTAAGAAACGTCGCGTGATGTTCTATTAGCGAATAGCTCGTTCAACATCTAACCTTCTTCAAAATATTTTATGGTGTTACTTTGCAGAGAATTTCCTTTATGATTCCGAACTCCTTGTCATTTCGAATATCAAATATTGTCTCACAACTGCCATTTACACCACAGTAGTTTTCTTAGTTTGTGCGTTTGGAATTGTGTTTAATTTTCGTAGTTTGTGCTTTTGAGGTTGTGTTTATTTTTCATAGTTTGTGCTTTTTAAAATTCGGTTTATGCAGCGTGTATGTTTTACTACTGTGTAATTTGACTTGTTCTTTTTGCCTTCGAGCGTAATAAAGTGCTCATCGGCTATTTCACAACGGCTGTATGTATCACAACAATCTATGTATAATGCAACATTTGCTCGGACCCAACTTCCGCTCCAGATAAAATTCCTCCGGGGCTTTGTTCCGGTCCAGAATAAAAATTCTGAACGCTAACTTCCTGTGAACAAAATTTTTTCAGGACAAAAAGTTGCATATGCAGACAGACGCAGACTGACTGCCATTTAGCTTGCGTTGTGTACAGAAAAAAGACGGTGGCGCCATCTAACGAAAACTTTGGAACATTTTAGAAACGCTGGATAAAGGATATATAATCACATTCTACCAATGGTCTTGGTGGAGCAACGGTGAAGGTGGATGCCTTCGAACCAAACAGTCTCGGGTTCAAATCCGTCTTACGTCGGTATCTTTTAAGTTAATTTATTTTTTGGCAGACAACGCACAGGAACTTCAATACACAGGAGCAATGAGAAACAAGGTGGAACTCGCACACACACAGACACGCACACAGAGCACAAGCACACGCCACCAAATGACTCTGGCACAGATACTAGATCATAAGTCCCTGTTGCGAGAACAGTTGTTAATTAAAGGAAGCTCATAAAGTCGTTCATCCTAACCGTTCATTCATTCATTACAAAAACACCAGATAGCCTTAACCTGTTAAAGGCACTTATTGCACACACACAGTGTGTGTGTGTGTATACATGTGTGTATGCATGTGTGTGTCTTATGTATTCAATAAAATATGAAGCTGCTAATGCGGCTGCTAATGCAGCTGCTACTGCAGCTGCTCCTGCTCCTGCTAATCCAGCTGAAGCTGCTGCTGATGCAGCTGCTCCTGCTGCAGAAGCTCCTGAAGCTCCTGAACGAAGCACGTGATGGGCGTTTGCACCTGTGATGCGCTTTTGCACTGTTTATTGAAACTGGCCCAAAGGGCTTCAAGATACACTACTACTATTGGGAGCGTACGTCGGTTGTATCACAGTGACACTGTTACTTATGTTACGAAAACTAGTACTCAGCAGTTACGTGAATAGCGTTCAACGATTCGTTGCTCGGTAACGGGTCGGTGAAGCAACTCATAAAATGAGTCAACAGAAGCAGCATTTTAGCAATGACTTGTGAATCTTTGGCCATGACATTGATCAGATCACCTATAGTGATGGAGTCAAGAACATCTTTTTCAGAACATATCAGCATAAACATGGGCGCCGATCCCGGGGGGGGGGGTCGAGGGGGACAAGAGTCGCAAGACCCCACCTTCAACAAGTGGGGGCACCATTCAAGTGTTCCCCACATTTTTAAGAAACACCAAAATAAGTCGACAAATGTTCCGCGCGAAAAAACTGTTGAGCTCTTTTTTGACCAGATCAGTTCAAAACTCTTTTTTGACCACATCAGTTCAGAAGTGTCCCCCATCTGTCAAACAAGATCGCCGCCAGTGAGCATAAACGTCTCTACTTCGTCATTTTCGAGCGACAGAAATTCAGGGCCCCTAGGCAGAGCAATCACGGACCTCTAAACTATCTTTAGGCTTTATTAGAAAATTAAAAAACCAAATTGAAATACGACCTACGATAGTATACTTATATATAGAACTATGACTTTATTCAGTTGCTAATTTTAAATTATGCTAATCAAAAAGCAACTTTTCTGGATTTAGTTGCAGCAAACTCGTTTATAAGTTGATTGCGGGCCCGGGCCCCTAAAAGTCGCCGGGCCCCTGTGCATTTGCCCGCTGCCCCACTCGGCGGGCCTGTTCACAGGACACTAGTGAAAAAGACGGAGTGAGTAAGTACTGATGAGCAAGGTACAGACTGGAGAAAGCAGATGCGTGAAGTGAATATCTTGTAACAACATTTGATACAATGCTTAGCGCAATTCACAATACGCGAATCGGAATCCATTGTTTCATGTGTTTTTTTATGCGAATCTTCACCCAATTTTAACGTGCCGACCTTGAGCATCGTCAGCCAATTTAATTGGGCAGGGGCCCACCGGGAAATTTCCCGGTTTCCCGGCGGGCCAGTCCGCCCCTGCATGCTATCAACATACAGTCTATATATCGAATTAGAGCGCTCCAGAATAAATTGCCTTGAAGGGGCGCTGTATAAATGCTCCTTAATAATCAATCAATCAATCAATCAATCAATCAATCAATCAATCAATAGTTTATTGATCTAAAGAAACCAGTGTTTACCAATCAGTAAAGATTGCCAATCATTTATTATGCAACAGATATACAGTGGTACTTATTAATTTATATTTAAATCACTGGTGCAGTGGGTCATAAGGAGATCTCCAAGGGACCTAAGTCTCGCTATATAAGGCCTCCCATTTCCAAGTCCAGTTGTGGCAAAACTAATATAAGTATTTGATAGTAATAGGCCTACTATACCATAGTATCATGAATGAATACATTTTTCAGTGGATCAGTAGTTCAAGTTATTGGAAGCTTAACTAATTTATAACAAGAGTTCTTAACTAAGAAAATATGATTACACAACAATGGATCAATGCTAGCCATTATATCTATTATTATCTGGTATTAATCAGATGAGTACGCAGGTGGTTTTTGATCGAATGGTCGACTGCTTTTTGCATAATGATAATTAAATCTGTATTTTAATAGCTGTTCTAAAATATATACAGAGCAAAATTCTTTGCAGTGTAGGTTTTGTGAAATCTAATTGAAATCCACTTAATAAATCGAATTTATACGAATCATACCGAAAAAACACTCAGACATTCAACGAGGCTGGTTAGAAACAGAGAGAAAGACAGACCGAGACAGAAACACACACATAAAGAGACAGTTCTGAAGACAAACAAACAGACGCCTGGACCTCTGTCAGATTTTAAACAAGAAACCAAAGTCGCAGGTACGTGATCCGAGAACTGAAGTTTTAAAATCGAAATAAACAAATGATCCAATATTGACTAGAAAGCAGAAACAGAGATTTTAAATCACAGTAATAACTGGAAAAAGTCTACTTAATAATTAGCAAGAAGCTTAAACACAGGAGTAAATAAATAAAAAAAACGATTTTATAAATAAATAACAGTCAACTCTTAATTTGAAGACAGACGAATCGTACTCGAGCCGCTTAAAACAAGAATCTATCGAATCCTGTAGGGCCCTGCAGCTGAATGTGAATAGTAACATGTGTTTAACAACATATGACTTCCGAGGCTTTAACGTCAGCCTCACGATTAACTCTTTGGTTAGCATTTTAACTATAAATATTGACGTTTGTTTATGTAGCGACTGTTTGTTCTCGACACCGTGCCCATTTTTCTACGATTTGATTCGGGTGAGATCTCTCACCACCGCTGTCCGTCTGACTGGAAGTCACGCTTTTTTGGTCCACCTCCACGGACTGTGCTAGACCGACCGCATGGCCTCGACCCTTCTCAGTTTTCAATGAACTGATTAGGTGAGATGTTTCACGACCGCTGCCTCTTTGAAATGGGTGCCACGCCTTTATAGATCCTACGGACCCTTCTAATTTTATGTATACTATGTGTGTATGGTGTAGAATCTTTTCAAAAGGCTTGCGTAGCAAATTCATCTCGCCTGAGTGAACGCTTTCATTTGAAAAAATTTCACTTTAAATGTCTTGCTATTTAATAATTAAGTTTTCAAGTTTAGTGAGACTTTCTTTTGTAATTTTTAAACAATGTGCCTCTAACCTTTATCGAGCTTAATTTGGCCTCACCAAGTCTAAATCTGGCAATGACTACAGAAGTGATATATGTTAATGTCAAGCAACAGAAAATATTCGTTCAGAAAAGTTTTGAAATTTAATGTTAAGTTGGTATCAAGCTCTGAATTAGTGTTACAATTTGTGGCTCTGAAAAGCCTTCTTGCATTTGAACACATCATTCGTTGTTTCGTTCAACAGAAATTCGACGACTGAAGAATGGTAATAATGGCGCAAAATAGAAGTGACTCGTTCAGAAATTTCGAGAAATAATGTTTAATTGGCGTCACAATTCTTGAAATTGCGCTGCTTGAAATCTTCAACACAGTTTAAATGAACTGATGGTTTTGTGCTGCCGAGTACATAATTTTTCTGTAAAAACTCAGAACTTGTAAGTTTGGATGCATTGACCGAAACTTTGCCCCTTGGGAAGGAAGGGAGGAATGGAGGAAATTGGTATCATCGGCGGATCCAGTGGGACCATGACTCCTGCACTCAAAGTTTAAACAGTAAGTGCAAGAAAGAAAGACGGTGTGCAAGGGTGGTTTCAGAGGCCACTGTGTGGTCTGTAAAGGACGTCGAAAAATTACATCTGCTTGCTGCTGAACCATCCCTACCTTAGTCCACATTTGGCATAACGCTCCCCCACCCCGCTCTCCATCGGAGTAATGAGACCTCGATTGTGCTCTACGGATGATCTTACATGACTAGCAGTGCTATAGGTTGGGCACCTTGACACTGCAGCAAACGAACTCCCATTACAACCAGCATTGTAAAGACTGTCTGACTGAAGTTCTAGTGTTCAAGACCCTCGAGGCTGTTGTCGACACGAAGGGTGAAGGCGAATGAAGACTAAAGTCGACACCTAGAAATAGAGAAATAGTCTGTTTTTAGAAGCTAGATGGTAGCACTGGACATGCTATGACATGAGTTTGACCTCTGAAAAGAAACCGGAAGCCCTGAACTAAAGCGCGAAGACGACCCAGTTTAATTGTTTCTTGAAAACACGATTACACTACATAGCACGATGTAAAAGAGTAACGAATCTCTCTATTACTAAGCGGGCTAATTGAACAACATTTTCTATGCTACTGTATTAGAATATGAAACACAACATATGAACTTTAGGCAATATAGACCACAGGGCTTATTCTAACGTGCAACTGGACACAAAGTGTGTAGTTGGGAAAGAAATTTGTGCAGTTAAAATTAAGATGTTGTGCAGTTACTTTTTGTAGACCTAATTGTATAAACTATTAAAACTAACGAATATTTAAACCAAGCTGCTGGTTCACCGAGTCCGAAATAAGCCAAATAACGATTAGTGAAACGAGATTAAACGCAAGCAGTAGGCCTCATTGCAGTTGGCAGTTTGTAACATAAAAAAGTTAAAAACGAAACATTGACGAATGAGTCGGACCGTAGGGCTTCCTTGCTTTGTGGCTGCAACTTGGCAAGGCATATACAAGAAAATCGTAAATGTGTAGAGCGTCTCCAAACTTCCCAAGCTATTCCACACCGAGGCGGGCATAATTAACTTCAGAGATCAAAATGCTTTTGGTTCAGCAACAGTGGCGGTGTTATCTTGACCAAAAGATCCGTCGCATTCAGCCTGCATGTTCGCTTCCTGAAACTGTAAATATCCCCTTAAAGCAACTGCGTTTTGTTGCTTTAGTGTGTCTTTCGTTCTACAGTAGGCCTATGCGATCGTTTTTGCAGCCACACAAGCACGGGAGTAGAAGCAGAAGGAGCAGGAAAACGAGGAGGAGAAGAAAACTGAGTAAGAGAAATAGAAAGTGAAGAAGCAGAATAAGGAAGAGAAGAAGTAGGAGTAGCAGAAAACGAAGTTGAAGAAGAAGTAGCAAACAAAAAGCAGAAGGAGGGGCAAAGGAGGAGAATGAGGGGCAAAGGAAGAGAATGAGGAGGAGGAGAAAGAGAAGGAGAATTAAAAAGAGAAAAAATTGCTGAAGTAGGAAGATCAGTTTAATGAAAAGAAGAGGAGACTAGGAAACGATAAAGGTTGAAGTACGAGGATCAGATTAATGAAAAGAATGGAAAGAAGCTAGAGAAACGGTGGAAGAGTTGCAGATGCTATTGAACGTCCGCGTAATGCTGTCAGATAGGTTAGAACAGAGAAACCGCCCGTCGTTATTATTAACAGACTCCGTTTTGAATTTGTCTTTGAATCTTCGATTGAGCTCTGTGTCAGCGTCCTCTATCGGTGCTGAGCCGCCAGTGCACACCCTAAGGTAGCAACAATAAACGAGAAAAAATCTTTTGTTCTCTGTTCGGTTTGAACTGTCAGTCGATCAGGCTATGTGCAACATTCATGCATCCTTTTAAATGTCCCGACTGTGAGTCAACTTACTACAACCAGGGGCGTCTACACCATAGAAACCTTGGAGCAAATGCTCCATCCAAGAAATAGGGGGAAGATCTGTCAGTGTGTGTGCCACCGTTTTAGGGGGGAGGAACGGGGAGGGGGGAAGAAGAAGAGGAAAAAATACGTTGCTCCAATGACTTAGGGGGGATAGACGCCCCTGACTACAACGCAAGCTTTTATATTCACGGGATTGTGTGTCGTCATTGTATATCATCAGAAACAGATGCACACGCACATGACACACATTTTGACACGTATAACAAAGCGAGTGCTTTCTAAGCACGTCAATGCCTTCAGTAAGAAACTGCAGCCGAAAGCGTTTGAATGGGAAAGCTTAACGTAACCGCGTTCTTCTCGCATTTCCTTTTCTGTCTTTGCAACAACTCTATACTTCGCTTCCGAACACTGGCGATCGTTTAAAGGCCATCACTCTGCCACAGTTACATTCAACTGTCATTCGTCCATATCTCTTGCCACTGGAGAACAGATGAACTTTATTTTACTTACTCCTTAGAGTTTAGGCCAGCCTGGCATAGTGCCGTTTTATGAATCGTCATTGAACAGCCTTAATTAATAATATTCACTCGGAAGCCATAAAATTGAAATAATAATATGCACTAAAAATTATCAAAAATGGGGCGAATTCACTGTTTGAAATGCCATATCTTATTAGCATCAGGGAGCGAAGGGCTTTGCCCCCAGACCCCCTAATTCGCCCCCATGTGCAGTTGAGAAAATTCCTTAGAATAAGCCCTGATAGACCAATAAATTGAACGAAATTGCGCAACCAACTTTACGACGACGCAGCGATGCCTGTTAAATTTGATATGACAAACAGTTGTGTTTACAATACATTGCCATTACGAAAATTATTAGCGTCACCCTCTTCCTTTATCCAGTCGTGGGAAAACAAAAATAGCAGATCGCCCGCAGTTGTCAATTGTATCGCGTAGACCTACCACATTAAGCACAGTCATCTCTTAGCGCTGTTATAGAGTAGACCACGTATACTTAGTTTGCATCAAGCTCGTATTATCTTTGCTTGTGGATCAGACGCTTCACGTCGTTCGTGTATACGGAAGGTGAACTTGTGTCAACCAGGAAAATACAACCTGTTTGAATCATAATATGGAAGGCGTTTCTGAATTCATCGTAGGCACGTGTCAGTTGCATCCCAAGTCGTTTAGTGATGTTTTTGATCACAAGCAATTTCCATATACGACTCAATTGGATGAGCTCGAGTATGAATTTCTAAGTGGCAGCTCTGTTGAATTCTACATTGAACCTATAAATTCATGCATCGACGACGTTGATCGTATGATATGCAGCGGTCATCGTCTGGCCTTCACAGACGCAATTCCGGTTTTACCAGACGATATGCGTGGCTATCTCGACACGGTGGATTGTTTCAAGATTATACCAAACCCTGACTACCCTGGGTTTGTTGTGTTACGTCAATCTGGAAAGTTGATGTATGACTGGCATAGAAAAAAGTTTAAATTTCTGCTATTTTACGTTAAAAATTGTTCGATGGAACATACTATGAGGCTTCAGAGGACCTCTCCTGACGAAAATAATAAAGAAAACCGCGTGTCTGGTCCAGCGCTTAAGAAAGGGTTGGAACACGACGTGCATCTCGATTTAGTTCCATGCATATTGTATTGTATTTTGTATTTATGCATTTGTAAAGCGCCTCTCGCAGTACAACCTAATCAGAGGCGCTCCCAGTGCGCAGAGCTTCGGTGCCCACAGTGGCTATGGTGCCCACAGTGGCCAAAAGAAGCCAAACATTGGCCTTTTCGACAAAGAAATTACGGATGGCCAACAAACGCCAACATCCGAAATATAGTACAGAATGGCTGTTTTGTTGTACATGCAAAGCATCCATTTTGTAGAAATGATATACACCAGTGTAGGCTGTCATTTTCCAATGCGGAGTTCTGCTTAATTCAGAGTTGGACTCCAGTTCAGCAAATTGTCTACCATATGCTCAGATTCTTTGCCAAAAGAGAACTAATCAGAAAAGATCTTCCAAAGGAAGATGAAGTTCTCTGTATGTACCATTTTAAAACACTGATGCTGTGGTCCTGTGAGGAAATGTCACCTGAATGGTGGAATTTCACCTCAGTTATTGAAATATGTTGTAATTTATTGCAAAAGCTCTCAGAATGGCTAAAGAAAATACGTTGTCCGAACTATTTCATTCCTCAGGCAAACTTGTTTCATGAACGCATGAATCAAAAGGTAGTTGATGACACCATTAAAACTTTGAATGAATTCTACAATTGTAACAATCTTAATGGTTGGTTTGCAGGTAAGTACATAAAGCCAATCTTGAAGAAGTTGTTGCCTAGAGAAGAAACAATGGAAACTGTGATAGATTGTGGCCAATACATGCTGGTTATCTGCCAAATCATGGATGATGTTAAACTCGAAGAATTTAACTCTCAGTTTTGGTCCGGATTCTGGTATTATGCTTTATATATCTTTCGTGCAGTAAAGATGGATCCTGGTTATAGATTCCGCGGAACCCTAAGTTCTCTTTGTCCTGTGAAGGATTTAATGGAGAACGAAAACCGAGGTGATTTTCTATCCAGAGTAGATTTTTCATCAAATTTTCTACAATTTGGGAAAATGCTGTTAATCATGCATACCTCCATTGCATTAGGACATAAGCAAACTACATACGATTGCGAAAGTTTCATTGATCTTATAAGGGAAACTACATTGCAACCGAAAGTCGTAAGGTCTAAGTATCATAATTTTCTAAAACCCAGTAAAACAAATCTCGACAGAAGTGGAGTCCTTCTCTTGAAAGCTCAAGATCTTATGGGAAATTTAACTGGGTTAAATAGTCCTCAGGAATTTAAACTGGTATCTCAGCTGTCAAAAGAGCTTCTTGCAAATGCGTTATTCTGCGATGATATACAGACACGCGTTATCAAAAAGGTAGCTTCCGTCTTTATGGCTGCTCTTCTTTTTTCGGACTCGGATCATGAATCTGCTATAGAATTATGCTCGACAGTTGTTATCAATAAAACGCCTGATTATGATGAGGAGGAGAAGGCAGAGTTGTGGGAGAAAGAAACGTTGAATGCAGGCTGTTTGTTCTTCATTGATGACGTTGTAAGAATCATTGGATTTTACCTTGTTTTCATCCAGGTAAAAGATAATTTTAAGTACGACAGGAAGCGGTATCTTCTTGATCTGCGTGTTACCCCAGAGGTGTTTGCTCACCTTTTAATAATTCTATCAAATGAAAGACTGCATAGGCCTTTTAGACATAGATGCGACTTACAAACGCCAACTTTTCCGTTGGATGCAATTTTAATGACTATAATAAATCGAACATCTTCTGGAATATCATGGAAGAGAAGAAATGTTTTACGCGTGTATCAGAGAAACGACGCAATTAGTAAATCAGAAGCGCCCAATAAGAGCTCTGTTGCAAATGAGGACATCATTCGTTTGCTCATCGAATATTCCTTAGAAAACATGGCATCATTTTACAATGCGGTCTGCAAAAACTTTGACATTCACTGCAATACAGTTGACTGTTACCGTGCTGCGTATCTATACAAGTGCCATAAATATCCTGAAGTCCTGCAATTGTGTGAACGAATTCTCAGTGAGCCAGATCTCCAGAGCGGTTTGAAGGGCCTTACATTTGCAAATGTAATGGTGCTGCCACAGTTTGACTGCTATTTTGATAGAGACATTCAATGTTTGCTTGGATTCCACACACTTGTTTTTTATCCATCGTTTTTAAATGGAGATTTTCAGACACTAGACGACAATCCTACGTCTAATTACCGAAAATTTTCAGATTCTGGAATTTGTTTTTGGCAGATGTGCATTATAAAATCCCATTATTTTCTTGGAAGCCATTTCCTGGCAAGATATTTGAAACTGAGATGTCTTTTGGACTGTGATCATTCAAAATCAGAAGTAATGTTAGCATTTGTGGCACTGAAATGCCATCTTCCATTTGAGCATATCATAAGGTCCTTTATTCAACAAAAACTTCGAAATTTTCACTTTTCGGATTGTTAAAGACTTTATGGACTAGAGGTAGTGCCGAAATTAGACACTGGCTAAAAAGATGCATCTAAGGGACTCACAATCCGTAAGGGATTAAAAATTCAGAATATTGAGGGGACTTTTTTAAAATTATGTGCACTAGGTATATATATATAGTATTTCATATATATGTGTGTATATTATGTACAACCTTTTCAAAAGACTTGTGTGGCATATTCCATTTCGTCTGAGTAAATGCATTCATTTGAAAATAATTTGAATTTTACACTGTAAATACTCTGCTATTAAATAATTTAGTTTTCAAGTTTTATTAGATCTTCTGGTGTAATTTCTTAACAGTGAGTCTCCAAGCTATAGAGTCTTAGGCCTAGTCTAAATCCTGCAGTGACTACAGAAGTGGTGCTTGTTACAATGTCGGACAATTGAAAAGATTCGTTCAGAGAAGTTTGGAAAATAAATGTTAAATTGATATCAAGCTCTGAATTTAGGCCTATGTTGGAATCTGTGGCTCTGGAAAGCCATCTTACATATGAACACATCATACGTTGCATCGTTCAATAGAATTTAGACAACTGCCAGAGGCGTAGCTAGGGAGTGCACTGTGCAGAGGGGACATGTGTCCCCGGGCTCCAAAGGAAGAGGGCGTCAAAATATAGATTAAAATTAATAATTTTACTCTTAATTTTGATGCAAGTTTAAAAAAAATTTCGCAAAAAATGAACATTTATTTGGCGCCCAAAAATCCAGTTATAGTCTCATTACTGTGGAGAATTTTCGGTTTGAATGAACTTTTTATGATTATATCCAATGCAAAAGAGACTTTGTCATGCACAACGTAGCCCGCTATACGTATGCGGCCTTGCCTCAATAATAAGGTGACATCATATCTTAGCAGTTTCAAAGTTGTACTCAGAGACTTTTCCCCCTTCGGACATGGTCCTAGGACATCGTTCTAGGATATTGCCCTAGGAATGGCCCGCCGACATTGTCCCCTCGGACAGTGTCCCCGGACATGGTCCTACCGGACCTCCGAAGCTTATAATATAAGGTTTCGACTGAATCACTAAAAAAGAGAAGAACTGGTATGAAATGCAGAGGTTAATTAAGGGTTACAGCGTGTGTTAAGTATCAATGGCGTCACTAGGGTTGGTGTCACCCGGTGCGGTCAGTCATGGTGTCACTCCCATGTACTCTCTTAGTTACTTGCCAGATCATACAATATTCTTAGTTGTTAGTAATGTCTTTTGATTTAATATTACTCGTATATCGTAATTCCTGTATATCACTGAATGTACTGGTAATATTATTGAGAAAAACAGCTAGCAGAATTAAACCTACAAATGCATATTTCTTATTTTATTTTTTATTTTAATCATTTATCATCAGATCAGCAGTTACATCATTAAAAATCAAATTATCAAATATTAATGCAATGTTTAAACTATGGAGTGTAATGAAGGTGCCCAAAGCTCATACAGGCCTCATTATAAAATAATGTTCGAAGAATACAAATTTTATATAATGAGGAAAATAATTGGAAATTTGGCTGATTATTTCTCAAGACATTGTATAGCCACGCTACACATACAAACGCACACAAAATATTTGACAATATGCATACATATATGCACGCATGCAAACGCACAGATACGCACATATATACATGCATGCATACATACATACATACATGCATGCATACGCACATGCACATGTCTCTGTCTCTCTTTATCTCCCTCTCTCTCTCTGGCTCTGTTTCTATCTTCGCCTCTCTTTCTATGTCTCTGCCTCTCTGTTTCTCTTTCTCTTTCTCTGCCTCTGTCTTCGCATCTCTGGCCTTCGTCTTTCCACATCAATTCCTCTGTTGTCTTTCTCAGTGCGCACAATTGCACGCATGCACATGTACACACATACACACATATATACAAACATACATGCACGCACATTCATACTTACGCACATACACGTATATTGCATACACACATAAATTCATGGTTATCTAAATATAGTTCCGAGACTTAGCGATAACCCAAGAAGAAGTCGTTTGAATGTTGTTGCAGGGCGCTCTGCGAGTACCGTCGTTTCAGAAAGTCTGGAGCACGCTGTCCCCACTGCCAAGTTCCAGTGCATCGCATATTAGCTTCGAGTTGGGTGAAAAATTGATATCGGTCTAAAGTCCTTAAATGTTCAAACGCAGAGATCTTATAAGGTTCTGTTAGTTTGAAAGAACGTTGTTTGTGCCAGCAACTAGCTTTCAATGAAACTCAATCGGAAGGATTTGCTGAATCATTGGACAGATGCTGTACCCTAGCAGCTGTTGTCAGCCGTATCTGTCTGTTCTTCTCGATGTCCGTGTGTGACTGTTCGGATGTCGGTTTCTGTATGTCTGTTGTTTTAAACTGGTATTTGTCCGTCTATATGTATGCCATTTGCGATTGAGTCTCTGTCTGTATATCTGTCTATCAATTTATCTGTCTATCAGTATATCATTAAATTATTCAGTCTATCAATATATCTAGCTAGCAAGCTATTCGTCTATCTATCACAGTATCTGTCTGTTAGTCTGTCTGCCTCTCTGTCTGTCTATCCGTTTATCTATCAATCTATCTATCAGTATATCCATCTAACTTTTCTGTCTGGCAGTCTGTCTGTTAGTCTCTTTAGCTTCACTCAGCATCAATTAGTTTTTTCTTCATTCTCTCTCTCTCCTTTTTTCATTCGATCGTTCTATATTTATTATTTTATTCCTATCTGTCTCTCTATCTCTGTCTCTCTGTCTCTCTATCTATCGCTGTCTCTCATTCTGTCTGTGTGTCTCTGGCGCTCTATTTCTGTCTCTCTTCCTCTGTGTCTTTTCCTCTGCCTCTATCTCTGCCTCTCTGCTTATGTCTCTGCCTCTCTGCCTCTGTCTCTCTGCATCTGTCTCTCTGTCTCTGCCTCTCTGTCTCTCTGTCTCTATCTCTCTTTCTCTGCCTCTATCTCCGAATCTCTGTCACTCCTATTTCCACATCAATTCCTCTGCTGTCTTTCTCAATGCATCTGAAAATAAACATCTCGCACACGAGGAACAACCGCGGACATTCTATAAGATCCATCGACAGAATGACAGTTGATATCACGTTGAGATTCAGCCTTAGACATTCCATGTGTAATTTGCCTCCATTCTTTTATCACGCATCCGACATCCCTTCCCCTGAGGCCACCCTGGCCAAGCACAAACGGAGGGCGTGTCAACCTACCATCCACTCACCCACACAAGAATCAAGCACCGAAGCATCGTCCCTTAGGCTAGATTTTCTCGAATGCGAAGATAGCAGGTTTACATTGGCGACGTCACTCTGTCGCAGATTTCAGATGTCTATGTATCATTCCAAATGGTTGGCACAGAGGGCAGGGTATGCATCCCCTTGAAAAATTAATTCTGAATTTGTATTATTAGTTGTGTTATAATGATCATAATTATTATAGTTGTAGTTGTTATTATCATTATTAACATTATTATTATCATTATTTTTTATCAGTATTATTGTTTTTATTATTATAATTATTACTGCATTCTCCCTTGTTTATAGTAGTTTTCCATACCTCTGGATTTAATCCTTTGGGAACAAAAAATAACTGAAAGTAATCAGTATGCACTGATTAAGCGCTACTACCTAATGACCAAGCATCAATCGATGGCGCTGCGCGATTGTGAGTGAAAGACTTGCCCAAGTCCCAACACACTACACAGTAACGGTCGCAGGGAAGGAGGCTCGAATCCGCACTCACCGCGTTACAAGGCGCGCGCTCTAACTAATCGTCCAACAATGGAGGCAACGGTGCTATAAACAAAACAATACTTCACAGATTTTTGGCTGGATAAAGCACAGTCCTCTTTAGTTGGTCTACCTTTCATAACCTTTGAATATACCACGCTCCTCCCCCGTCCTCAAAACGTTCCATCGCCCTTGATTCGTTCTATCTGGCTGTTTCAGAGTCCGCAGCCGTGTATGTAGATATGTGTACGTGTGTGTTGAAGTTTGTGGGTAATCTTTCAACATCTTATGTAACACAATATTATAGTAGGCCTACGTCAGATGCTGGTTTGTCCGCTGTGTATATGACCTATGAGTGTTGTATATGGTTCGTGGCTGGCTGTGTCTCACGGACGATTGGCAGTGCAGCTTCTTGCGCGGTGTTTAGTCCAGAGCAGAAGAGCACCCAGTCCATAACTGGGGCAGAAACAGAGTGCGCCGGTTACCTCGATCATCTGCTTTCATTTTTAATTCTGTCACAAACAATTAGACTTGATTAGTTCGCTTCTATCCATAATTGTCTAAGACAATTTGTCTTAGACGTTTGCAAAGCCGTTAAAAGTCGACCCACCCGACTTTAGAAGGTTTGAAACTGTTTAGAACTTGTAAAAACTTAGATCGCTTAGGCGGTTTAAATCTACAGAGCTTATAACGGCTTGGAAAGCTTAAAGTTGTGGAACTTGCACCGATTTAGAAGGATTAAAGCTTATGACAACAACACAGCTCAAAACTGCTTAGAAAGCTTAAAGCTGTGGAATTTCTATCGGAGTCTTATGGTTGTAGAAATCTTAAGAAACTTGGAATGTTAAACATACAGAGGAATAAAATTTGTGCGTGGTTGCAGATCTCGGTCTTACCTGTATCAGTATATAGAAAATAAATAGTCACTCTTACGTTCAAGCTTGAACATCATCAAAAGCTTAATGGTATTCAGCATTCTTAGGCGCGCACTTGCAAGCTATGTAGAGCGAACAAAGCGGACAAAAGAATCTTTCAGCTCATACGTACTCTACAATTATCAATCGATCAATTAACCACCCACTTGGTTACTACGTGCTGTTAGCATTACGTAGCTCGATGCTGTCTCCAACCTGTTCATTTCGAGGTCATTAAGTTCGTTGTTACAGCGCTGGCAAACCCTTATTACCATGTTGTCCAGTCGACGGAGTCCACTACCTGAAGACCATCGAGCGGGAAAAGCATCAATCGTCACAAAAAAGACTCAGATTCAAGGGCTGAACAGAGGATGGATAAGTGGAACAAACGATGCTCTCATGAAACTGCCATCGCTTGCACCAGACTCAGCAACCCGGTTCTTCCGCACCTTCAGCAGCCGTTTAACGACCCCTTCAGTCAAATCGCACATGAACAGCGGCAAGAAGTCCACACCGTTCAACGCCAACGATCAGCGTTTTGCGTTGACTGGAAACTCGCAAACTGGAGGAGGATTTCCCGCCAAAACTGACCAAAGAACGTCGTCCAGTGAAACCGGAAATGATTCGACCACCGGAAATGACCAAACACTTCCGTCCAGCGAAACCGGAAGAGGTTTTTCATCGCGGTCCATGAGCATGGCTGCGTTCTTTCGACGAGTTCATTCGAGTCAACAGATGCCAAAGGTCGAACATACAAACAAGGAGAAACATGGAGATGCTTTTAGAAGTACTCAAAACGTCCGATCAACTTCGGACAAAGACGAAGCCGATTCTGGCGGGAAAAGAAACTCGGTCTTTCAGCGAATCAGTTCTATTAGGGTTCGAAACCGGATCTCCGTCGATTACAAATCAATTGATAACGGAAGTAGACCGCTAGATGCCGACACACGTCGTAGCAGCTTCCGGAAGAAATTAAGGTAGGTAATTGCAATTGTAATTAGTGACTTCTATTGCGCCGGTGTCTAATGCACATTGTTGCACTGGGCTTTAATCGATGGCGAACCAAAACCAGGTCGTGATGCAATCAGTTAATAAAAGATCAGTACATCAGACAGAGAGGGAGCTTGTGGAGGGTAAGGAATAGGCAAAACAGCGCGTTATGTTTGATCTAGAGGTTTGAACGCTAGACTACCTACTCAGAGGTTGGCAGCTCAAATCCTCGCCAGTGTAGAAAGATGTTAGAAAATTTCTGCTCCACACACGTCCCCTTGTGAACTCAGTCATGGAATACGTACTGAAACGCTTCAGGACGAGTATGACCTTAGTCGAATAATCAGTTACGAGTTTGCGGGTGCTAAACGACTGAGCGATGACATGGACCCGAATGAGACAGTGACGACGGATTTTCAGAGATTTTACAAATTGTTCGAGCTGAAACCGGTTCCTAGTGTGTCGATTTCAAACCCGGGTTCTCGGAAAGTACCCGACGCCGTGCAGTTTTTTCATCGATATAAAAACGTCGGCTGTTTCGAAGTTGTTGTCATCAGCATCGATTCGAATTTGCCTGCAATATCGTGATGGGCTCAAGTGAAGAGCTAGACGGTAGAGGCAATGAATATTCATGAGCATATTAGTATTCATATTTTGCACGGATTTACCAGACATAATGAATGTCAATATTTGTTTCTAGTCTATATTCACATTATCAATTACTGTGATCATTTATTTGAGTAGGCCTATACGTCATGATTATTAATATAGATTCCTGAGAATTTGTGAATTCAAATGTTGTCTGTGACAACTAATATGAATGTTAATATAAACGCTAAACCATGTCTACGAGTCTGAAACAACTGATGTGCTGATCATTAATTATCTGATAAGGTAATTAATAGATTGTTCAAATCGTGTGGGGAATTCTTTATTCAATTTTTCGATGGTATTGTCATATTGTAAATGTAATCTAGCATTTATAAAGCGCCTCTGCAAAAACTCGTCATTGGCGCTTCTGACCTGAACCAGTGAACTTACTGTCGAATAATACAGACTTCAGCCAAATATAGTCATTGATAGGCATAGGCCTATAGTCTATCGCAACTTCTAATCAATAGATCTCACCGACTCTTGATTATCACAACAATTCCCCTCTTAGATTGCGCCATCTTCAAAGACCTTACAGTAGCCTACATAAAGCTACGACACTCAGTACATTCTAATTTCCAAGACCCTTGCCTTGCAAGTACCGATCGCTTCGATCGACGAAGTTGTGCGATGTCGTTTTACATAAAGGTCCACAATAAACGAGGGTGTATCATCTCAGTCGGACATGTTTCTTACCTTGAGCAATAGGTGGGGCGATAGGGAACGTCATCTTTTGGGATTCTCTATGATCTTTGCAAAAACTTATGTCGAAGAAAATCTTGATACATACTGTAGAGTTAATTGCAGATATGTTATCGGATAAAATGAGACTTATAATTGGACAATTTCACAATGAATTTTAATAGAAGAATAGCAGTCCCTTAAGCTAGCACAGAGGTTGGCGTGGTTGTGAAGTGTTAGTCACGGCATATATAGAGCGGGTGGCTCTCCCTCGCAGTTTCATCATCAGTTGGCGAGGGGGCGCAGGTGGACCAGAAATCTCTAGACTGGTGAGAATTTGACAGTTGACAGATCATCACGCTAACCACCATCGAGCATAATAATATGGTAGATTATTGCACAATTCAATGGTTGATTGTTATTACTGACGGATGTTGATTAAACAGGAGGATGACGTAAGATGACTCCAGAAATTAATTAAGTAGTTAAATTAATAAGTAAATAAATGGATTGTATTTATTTTGCTTACGAATGTCTTGCTTCCATTGTCAGAAGCGTTTAGCAAGGTCCACAGAACAAAAGAGGTTTTAGAAAAATGGTTTATACTTCAGTCAATCAGTTGCGCTATCTAGCGAATTAAGAAGGACTCAGAAGACTTATGTGCAGGTATGTATGTGTGTGTTTTTCGTGCATATATACATGTATGTGTGTGTTCATACATGTGTGCAAGTATGTATGCAGTACCTTAAGAACGAAGAAATGAATCAGTCAGTCAAAAACCCAGGTAGACAGACATAGAAAGAGACAGGTCTACTCATGCATAAAATAATGTGATGACGAACAGATTGATGCCTCTTTCTTTGTCAGACGTTTAAACAAAGAAAGCAAAGTCGCGACGTGTTCATTTTTAGGCCTCAGCCACTGAACCGTTTACGTCGAGAACACATTACCGGTCATTTTTATAGAGGCGTGAAAACGAGTGTTTCACCTTCACCTGCAGTACCCCTCAAGAAGTTGATTCAAAGGATTCTGATCTGGAATAATGCACGATTGTCACCGTAGCCTACAGTGAACTTGAGCAAGGACTACTACTGCATGTACTACAGAGATCATCTGACTGAACAGCTTAAGTCTCAATGACTTAAAGTCTCATCAACATTCACCAACTTCAAAATAATCATCATAAAACAAAACACACAAGTTGTTAATGCTTCAATCGTGATTGCACTACAAATCTACACAGTAATAGCTCTAGTCTTTTTAAATGGATTACCTCTGACTTGAAGAGTTTAATCTTCATCATCTTTAAAGTCTCAATTTGATGCCTTAAGTCTCATCTACAAATCTACACGGTAGGCATAAAACAGTCTTTTTAAAATGATTTAAGCTTACGTCTTATTCTAAGAGTTTATCCTGTCAAGAAAATTCAGTTATTTAACCAAGCATTCATAAATTCATTACATGGATTTCATCTTATTTTAAGAGTTCACTCTTACTAGCTTGTTCAGTATCGTTCAATAACCGGATAATGATAACCTGATTGTTTCACCGGTTTTAATACAAAGATTACAAGAAAAACACGACAATGTTTGTTGTCAGGTATGTCGACATACCTGGTTATTGAACTAAGCCCTTCAATTAATAGAGATCACGGTGCACAAATGACGTAACCATCCAATGTTGATTTGATAACAAAAACAGAAATTCTAAATCGTAGCAAAAAAGTACTAAACAAGTAAGTTAATGAAAAAGAAGTTACAAATACACACAATCAACAGAGTAAAACCTTATTTTCGAGACAGAGCCGCTGGTTTTTAACAACATATGACTTCTGAGGCCTTGACGTCGACCTCACCGTTAACTCTTTGGAAAGTTCTATAAAAACAAATGCCAACGTTTTTTTAAATAGCGACCTTTTGGCCTCTGCGTATTGTAAACCGTGCTCATTTTTCTATGAATTGATTCGGGTGAGATCCTTCACCACCGCTGTCCGGTTTAGTGAGAACCTGCACGCTTTATAGGTTCCCTTAAACGGACTGTACTAGAGCGACCGTATGGCCTTGCCGTGTTCATTTTTGAATGAACTGATTGGATGGGATCCTTCACCGCCACCTCCTCTTTGAAATGGGTGCAACGCTTGTAGGTCTCGTGTACGTACCGTGGTAGCCCAAAATTCAAATCTCTGAAAGAAGCAATGATATCCAAGTGAAATCTTATTCAAATTGTAGTTTGTTCATATATAGACCTCTGACTAGGTGTCCTGTATTTATTTATTTATTCCGGATATTTCTATAGCGCCTCTCGAAGTCAACTACTACTCAGAGGCGCTCCCGACTACAGCATTTGATACTGTGCCAGATTTTCACACCGAAGCGTGTATACCGTTGGGTGACGTGGATATTTTTTAGCCCCAGCCAATAACAGAGCGTCTCATTTGAGGCGAGCGATCGATCGCTTTCCTTGGTACCTCGCCTGGGAAAGGCTCCTTGCGAGCGGTAAATCGCTCATCTAGCCGATAGGCCTAATAGATGAGTACTAGATGCAGCTATACGAATACGATACACAAAATATCCTACGCTGTGCACAAACGCTCCCATGGTCGATCGCATATCGCTCGCCTGCTCGATCAGGCGCGATCGCTTTTCAGTATCCATGTCACCCAACGGTATACAGGACACCTAGTCAGAGGCCAGTAAACCTTTTATGTCGAGAACACGCTACCGGACATTTTTATTGTGGCATGCAAACGAGTGCTTCTCCTCAATAAGTAGGCTATATGAAGTGTTTGCACAGTAATATTAATAGAGATCAATGTGCACAATGACGTTTCGACCTCATTTGCATATGCCATTTTAGGCAATCCGCCATATTGGCGGTCCTATAGTATGCCCGTTGACGTTGGATACGTACACGTAAGTGAATGGTGCTTATTGGTTTTCTGTGCAATAGTTTTCCGTATTGAGAGGGATTATAAGGCTCATTTGGTAGAATTCCAAAAAAACGCGATTTTGAAGGGCCAGAACAAGGCGCCCGGAGCGACGAATGCCCGCGACTTTGGCTAATTCTAGCTATAGCCAGAGGTGATCTCTCGGAAGCGATAGTGAAAGCTGAGCGGATCCGTCTTGATTTGTACATAATCACAATGTACTAATGGTTTAAGTTTAAGTTTAACTGCTGTTTAGGCATTATTCTCTGTTGTTGGCCCCTCAGTCTGGAATGGCCTTCCTCTGGTGCTCTGTCTGCTCCCTAGGGTCCATTCTGACACGTTCTATGCTCGTCTTAGGACTGCTCTCTTCAGCCGCGCTAGATCAGGTCGGGGGCACTTCTGACTAGTGTCTTAAAGGGGTGCTATTTAAATCTCCGTAATGAATGAATGAATTTTGGGAAACTAGATTCTATGTATCAACAGTATTCTATGAATCAAGATAAGGTTTGCTGTAATCATTTATTGTAAGGTACTAGGTAAAGTACATGGTGAGGATTTTAGGAAATGGATTATGGGAATTTGGGAGAAGCCGGCTAACCCTGGTTTACGTGTATGATGGCAGTAATAACGACACCGGTGCGTGTAAACTATGAACTAGACACTATGAGAAAATTATATCTGAAAATGGGAATAAGGGTAGGTGAGGAAAATGGAATTCAATGACAGCTTAGAGGAAATAAAGGAACAACAGAGATGGATATGATCATATGGCTGAAAAGTGAGAGAAGGTGAGAGCAATGTATAAAACGAGGACCATGAACTGCCATCCTGTGGTTTTGGAGAAGGCAAAGTGAAGAATAATCTTGTTCCAGTGACACATCACTATCCACATGACTATCCTTCCTTTAGATATTGCATAATAAATAATTCTTGTAAACTTGTACTTGCTAAACCTCATAACAATAAGACTGCAACAGATCATGCATGAATTTTTTCAGTAAATATTGATGAAGATATATTTACACTTCCTTGAACCACTCTAAATGTCCAAAGGCAATGGACCCTTTGTAATTTCCAATGTTTAAAGTGATATGGGACGGGTGTAAGTCTTTCCTTAAAGCTCAGGCAAAATACACCTGCAGACAAATTGTGGAGTGTTTTGCTTATGTGCATCCCAGAACTGACTGTCATGGTTCACTCTTGTTACAAAAATACGAGGAACTGTAGAATGGAAAGTGTAAACAACAAAGTCGCAACATTCAACTTCACAAATGCCTAACCCTGATTTAAGTGCCTATGTTCCTTGTGAAGTTGAATCTCAGTTAAACAGCTGTCACCGCTGAATACATTTCCAGTAATTCATTAGACCTGAAGCTATAATTATGGATATTTAATTTCAACCACACCTTTACGGCAGCACTTACATGAAACCAGATACATACATACTGACATGAAATCAAAGCATTGGGCGAAGCGCCCATAAATAGGTAGTCGGAGTTAACAGTTAACACACACCGTTCCACAGAAACGTCGTTGTGGACAGATGACTGTTTTATATTTGGTCAAGGCTGTGTGCTCATGAGCAGCAGCCAACTCGCTTGCAGCCAATTCAAAAGAAGATTCAATTGGATAACAACTAGCGTTAGCAAAAACAGTGAAAGTTTTGATATAATTTTTATCTGTGCAACAGACAGCTTTCAGTTCGGAGGCTGTTATCCTGCCTGCTCTAAAAGAAACAAATGTTCAATTCTGCTCTGACACATGTCTGCATTTCAATCAATGTCATTTATTGAACATCAACTGATTTCAACACAATAAAATTCAACTTAGCTAAGACACAGCGAATGGACGCCTAGCAAATTCAAGGTCTTACATACAGTTATACACATAGGTCTCGTATACAAAATAACTGCTTTAACATGTATTGTCCTAAGTTGTAGTGCATTAAATAGTGTGTATGCATTAAATATAACATGAAGTGTAAACAAGGATAAAACAACTATCTAAAAAACCAATGTGACTGCAATATATACAGGGACATATAACTAGTCCACAACAATATGAGTTCCTCTTGCAGGGAGATTGTATTGTATCTAGAAATTTATAAAGCGCCTCTCGCAGAAGCGCTCTCAGCACAGAAGTCCGGGCAAAAAGAAATGCCTTTAGGGAACGCGAGAACGATGAGTAAAACCCGGTCATTAGTTTAGCCCTGAGCAGAGGGAGAAGGTCATTCCAGATCGTGGGAACCACGATGGCGGTTGCATAGCGAGAAGATGTACTGCTATAGATAATTATATCATGTGTCATAAAAGGTATGTTATAAAAATTATATCATGTGTCATGATCATATGTATATATGATATATCGTTATGTTACAGGTCGAATATGCTCTGTAGCTCATACTATTCAAGTCATATATGGAATATGAACTTGTGTCAACCAGGAAAATATTATCTGTTTAATTACAGATATGGAAGGCGTTTCTGAATTCATCGTAGGGACGTGTCAGTTGCATCCTAGGTCGTTTAAGGATGTTTTTGATTACAAGCAATTTTCATATTCACTTCTACCCGATTACTACAATTATTACTTGCTAAGTGGCAGCTCTGTTGAATTCTACATTGAACCTATAAATTCATGCATCGAAGACGTAGATCTTATGATGTCCAGCGGTAATACACTGGCCTTCACAGACGACATTCCGGTTTTACCAGACGATATGCGTGGCTATCTCGACACGGTAGAGTGCTACCAGATTGTGCCACACCCTGATTACCCTGGGTTTCTTGTGCTACGACTTTTGGGAAAGATGAATTATAGCTGGCGTTACAAAAATTTTACATTTCAGCAGTCTAACAATGTAAAGTATTTGGTGGGAGGTAATATGAGCTTTGCTGGTCCCTATCGTGAAGAAGCTTATATGGAAAAACGGGTGGTTGGTCCAGCGCTTAAGTGCACGACAGAATACAGCGCGCCTGATGATATTGTTCAATGCATATGGTGCCCACAGTGGCCAAAAGAAGCAAAACATTGGCCTTTTCGACAAAGAAATTACGGATGGCCAACAAATGCCAACATCAGAAATATAGTACAGAATGGTTGTCATATTGTACATGCAACACATCCTGCTCACAGAAATAAAAAATATAATTTACTCCTGTGGAGGCTGTCATTTTCCAATGCGGAATTGTGCTTAATTCAGAGTTGGACTCCAGTTCAGCAAATTGTCTACCATATGCTCAGATTCTTTGCCAAAAGAGAACTAATCGGAAAAGATTTGCCGAAGGAAGATGAAGTTCTGTGTACATACCATTTTAAAACGCTGATGCTGTGGTCTTGTGAAGAAATGTCACCTGAATGGTGGAGTTCCAATTCTGTTATTGAAGTATGTTGTAATTTATTGCAAAAACTCTCAGAATGGCTAAAGAGAAGATATTGTCCAAACTATTTTATTCCTGAAGCAAATCTGTTTCATGAATGCATGAATCAGAAAGTAGTTGATGAGACTATGAAACGTCTCAATGAATTCTACAATGTTAGCAATCTTAATGGTTGGTTTGCAGTTAAGTACATAAAGCCAATCTTGAAGAAGTTGTTTGCTTTTGAAGAAACAATGGAGACTGTGGCAGATTATAGCCAATACATATTGGGTGTCTGCCAAATCATGGATGCTTTAAAGCTCAAAGGATTTGACACTCAGTTTTTGGCCGGATTTACCCTGTATGCTATCCATGTCTTTCGTGCAGTCAGGCAGGAACCATGTTATAGATTTCGAGGAGGCCTGTTGTCACATTGTCCTCGGAAGAGTTCTTTATTCCAGAACGCTGAACGAGATGATTTTCTATCTAAAGTAGAGTGCTCGACATATTTCCCACTTCTAGTTTAAGTTATATTTTAATCGTTGATCCCGCCTCTAGGTTAGTTTATATTTTGATCGTTCATCCCGCTGCTAGTTTTAGTTAGATTTCAATCCTTCAACAAAACGCGCAGGTGTTGAAATTATAAACTTCAAACCATTTCACACCTGTTACCGTCTTCCAATTAGCAATTAGATTGAATTATAGCTAACAGTAGAACCTGTATGAAAGATTTAAATATAACTAAAACTAGAAGCGGGATGAACGATCAAAATATAAACTAAACTAAAAGTGGGATCAACGATTAAAATATAACTTAATACTAGAAGCGGGATCAACGATTAAAATATAACTAACAGTGTAACCTGGATGAAAGATTTATATATCACAAAACTAGAGGCGGGATGAACGATCAAAATATAAACAAAACTAGAGGCGGGATCAACGATTAAAATATAACTTAAACTAGAGGCGGGATCAAGGAAAGTCACAGTAGACGAAATGTCGGTAGAAATAGAAGCGTTAACAAAAGGCCGAATTGATCGGCGACGAATTGACCATGCGCCGAATTGACCGGCGCCGAATTGACCATTCGCCGAATTGACCGGCGCCGATTTGACCGCGCCCAATTGACCGGCGCCGAATTGACCGGCGCAGAATTGTCATGGCACCGTCAGATTATGTCAGTTTAAAGTAAGATTGGTATAAGATGAGATAAAGCGAGGTAAGTCATGGTGTGACTGGGTAAGGTGTGGTAAGATAAGGTAAGGTTACAATGCAATCTTGCTGAATTTTTTATATTTTAAAACTAATGCTATTAAATTACAAAATAGCAAAATTAAAAGAGCTTGGATTCCTAGCTGTATTGGACTGACAACAAATGACATGGGAGACTCTTTGGCAAACCAGTCTAGAATTATCAGAGATTAACTCTACAAACTATTTAGAATTAAATGAAATATATTCTTTAATTAAGGATTATACATTTTACAAATTGCAGTAAGAATATGTGTAATGGAAAATTTCATAAATCAATTCAAACCCTTGTTTCCACGGACATTAAATCTATTGACACACCAAGGAAACAAGTAGTTCAAATAACTAGACTCAGGATGGGACGTGTTCTTAGTATTGCATGGCTGAATACTATAGGCAAAGGTGAAACAGATCTCTGTACAGAATGCCAAGTGCTACAGACTATAAATCATGTCTTAACCCAGTGTAAAAAAGGCCACATTTGAAAAATCTCACATGAAAAATGCTTAGAGAAAAAATTGCCTTTACCACCAAGGATATATTATCTGCCAGATGCTTGTACCTTGAAGCATACAATTTAATTACGAAAATTGGCAATGGGAAATTTAATAAACACTGTATAAAATATAAACATTCCAAATATGTTATGTAAATAATACCTATGTATATACATATCTCTTTCTTTGACCCCTAAAGAGCACTATATATGCGTTTTATCAAATTTGAATTTATTAATAAATTGAGTTTCTCAGTAGAATATATCCAGTTATTAGTTGGAAAACTATGTTTCAGCATCATTTTATAAGCTTAATTTTAACATATTAATATAAATCTTTGTATAATATAACAATTATTGTCACATAATATTATAATATTTAACATGTGTAAAGTTTAACTGGATTAAATATGAATAAATATGCTTAATAAATTGCTTGCAGATTATTGTGTGATGTGAAAACTTGTTTCTTCTTTTTGGGGGTTTGTAATTGATTTCTGATGCTCAAAGTATTTGAACATTGTATGTAAATATGATATAGATGGTTTGATGTGAAATTAGTTAGGTTAGAAGCTCAAAATATTTTTAGATACTTTTATTTCTATTTTGAAACGACCCTTAAGGCCACCAAAATACGAATAATAAGCATTTAAGGCTACAAAATCAATACTCGAAAAGACAACAACAGAACCTTTTATGGCCACCAAAGGAACCTTATCGTCAACAAAAGAGCCTTTTGGCCAAAGAGAAAGAGGAAAAGAGCCACGTGGTCAAATCAATTATATGTGAATTATATTAATATTAATCTAAATATTATCAAAAGCTCAACCATTTGCTACCATCACCTTTTCGACAACCTGTCAGACACGAAAACAACCAGGAGAAAAGGAAACGATACCTATGGATGAAAGATATATGAAAATGAACTGAACTATATCAATTAACTTTAAAGACGTCGACGGCCTTGGTAATTATAAGATGTCGTTAATCAACGGATTTTTACTACGCATCACATCCGACATGTCAAACAGTTTCTGTTTACAACACACTGTCACCACGAAGATAATTAGCGTCACCCTCTTCCTTAATCCAGCCGTGGGGACGGTGGGAAACCCAAAACAGTGGACCAACCGCATTTGTCAATTGTATCACGCATCGCGTATCCCGTGAAACACAGTTATTAGGACTGTTGGAGAGTAGAACACCGATTCAGTTTGCATTAAGCTCGTATTATCTTTGCTCTGTGACTCAGACTCTTCACGTCATACATGTAGGCCTATATGGAATGCGAACGTGTGTCAACCAGGAAAAAATAACCTTTACTGATTCAGAATATGGAAGGCGTTTCTGAATTCATCGTAGGCACGTGTCTGCTGCATCCTAAGTCGCTTAATGATGTTTTTGATTACAAGCAATTTTCATATTCAACTCTACCTGATGACTACAGTTATCACTTGCTAAGTGGCAGTTCTATTGAATTCTACATTCAACCCATGCATTCGTGCATCGACGACGCAGATCTTATGACGTCCAGAGGTAATCTTCTGGCCTTCACAGACGACGATCCGGTTTTACCAGACGATATGCGTGGCTATCTCGACACGGTGAACTGTTACCAGATTATGCCATACCCTGATTACCCTGGGTTTGTTGCGCTACGTTATAGGGGAAAGATGAGGTATAACTGGCGCTGTAAGAAGTTTACATTTCAGCAGGCTAACAATGGAAAGGATTTGATGTTAGGTAATTTGAGGCCTCCGAGGTACCGTAACGAAAATTATATTGAGAAACGCGTGGTTGGTCCAGCGCTTAAGTTCACTTCGGAATCTATGACAAACTCTTATGATATTGTTCAATGCATATGGTGCCCACAGTGGCCAAAAGAAGCCAAACATTGGCCTTTTCGACGAAGAAATTACGGATGGCCAACAAATGCCAACATCAGAAATATAGTACAGAATGGTTGTTTTCTTGTATATGCAAAACATCCTGCTTGCAGAAATGATTTACACCAGTGGAGGCTGTCATTTTCCAATGCGGAGTTGTGCTTAATTCAGAGTTGGACTCCCATTCAGCAAATTGTCTACCATATGCTCAGATTCTTTGCTAAAAGAGAACTAATCAGAAAAGATATCCCGAAGGATGATGAGGTTCTCTGTAGATACCATTTGAAAACACTGATGCTATGGTCTTGTGAGGATATATCACCTGAATGGTGGAATTCCACTTCTGTTATTGAAGTATGCTGTTTTTTATTGCGAAAACTCTCAGAATGGCTAAAGAAACGATATTGTCCGAACTATTTCATTCCTAAGGCAAACTTATTTCACGAGCGCATGAATCAGAAGGTAGTTGATGAGACAATAAAACGCTTGAATGAATTCTACAATGTTAGCAACCTGAATGATTGGTTTGCAGTTGAGTATATAAAGCCAATCTTGAAGAAGTTGTTTGATTTTGAAGAAACAATGGAGACTGTGACAGATTGTGGCCAGTATATAGTACGTGTCTGCCAAATGTTGGATGCTGGGAAGATCGAAGGTTTTGACTCTCAGTTTTTGGCCGTATTTACCGTGTATGCTATGTTTGAATTACGTGCAGTCGACTTGGAACCAATTTACGGTATTCGCGAAGGCATATGTTATATGTCTCCTCGGAAGAGTTCTTTATCGCAGATAGCTAACCCAGGTGGCTTTCTATGTACAGTAGAGTTCTCATCAAATTTCCCACAATTTGAAAAAGTGTTGTTCATTGTGCATGCCTCCATTAGATTAAAATTTAAGCAAACTACACACGATTGCGAAAGTTTTGCTGGATTTATCAGAGAAGTTACATTTCAACCGAAAGTTGTAAGGTCTAACCATCATAATTTTCCAAAACCCAGTAAAACAAATCTCGACCGAAGTGCCGTCCTTCTCTTGAAAGCTCAAGATCTTATGGAAAATTTAACTGGGTTGAATAGTCCTCAGGAATTTAAACTGATTTCTCAGTTGTCAAAACAGCTCCTTACAAATGCGCTGAACTGCGACGATTTACAGTCACGCATTATCCGAGAAGTGGCGTCCATCTACATGGCTGCACTTCATTTTTCTGACTCGGATTATGAAGCAGCTATAGAATACTGCTCGACTGTTGTCATCAATAAAACGTCTGATTATGGCGAGGAGGAGAAGGCGGAGGTGTGGGTGAAAGAAACGTTGAATGCAGGTTGTTTGTTTTTCATTGACGACGTTGTTAGAGTCGTTGGATTTAACTATCTTTTCATCCAGATAAAAGATAAATTTAAGTACGAGAGGAAGCGGTATCTTCTTGATCTGCGTCTAACCCCAGAGGTGTTTGGTCACCTTTTAATAATTCTATCAAATGAAAGAACACCTAGACGTTTTAGGCTTACATGCGACTTGCAAACGCCAAAGTTTGCGTTGGATGCTATTTTAATTACTATAATAAATCGAAAATCTTCTGAAATATCAAAGAAGATAAAAACTGCTTTTCGCGTGTATCAGAGAACCGATCCAATTAATAAATCAGAAGCGCCAAATGAAAGCTCTGTTTCAAATGAAGACGTCATTCATTTGCTCATGGAATATTCCTTAGAAAGTATGAAATTATTTTACAATTCGATCTGCAAAGACCTTGACATTCACTGCCATTCAGTTGACTGTTACCGTGCTGCCTATCTACACAAGTGTCGTAAATATCCTGAAGTTTTGCAATTGTGCGATCGAATTCTCAGTGAGCGAGATCTCCAGGGCAGCTTGAAGGGCCTTATATTTGCAAATGTAATGGTGCAGACACCGTTCGACTCTTATTTTGATAACGACATTCAATGTTTGCTTGGATTCCACATACTTGTTTGCTTTCCATCGTCTTTAAATGGAGATTTTCAGAAAATTCCTACTTCTACCTTGCTGCAGAGTTTTGACCAGAAGATTTACTCTGAGAAAGCTTTAGATTTTATGTTTTCTTTTAAGAGGGTTTGCGTTATGAAATACCATCATATTCTTGGAAGACATTTCCTGGCAAGATATTTGAAACTGAGATGTGTTATGGACTGTAATCATTCGACGTCAGAAGTAATGTTAGCTTTTCAGGCACTGAAACCACATCTTCCACTTGAGTACATCATCAGGTGCTTTCTTCATCAAAAACTTCGTCATATTCAGTAATAGTCCTGGGATTGTAAAAGACCTTTGGGACTTAAGCATTAGCTCAAGCTGAAAAAGGCTGCAGCTTAGGGCCTCACAATCTCCAGGGCCCAAAAATTTCAGACTTTTGGAGCGGGGCTTTTCTAATTGTCTGCGCACTATAAGTGTATACATAATTTTAATTTTTCACTTTAAATGCCTCGCTATTAAAATTTAAGCTTTGAGGTTTTGCGAGACCTTCTGGTGTATTTCTTTAACAAGGAGCCTCTAGGCTTTATGTAGCTTAGGGTCTCACTAAGTCTGGCTTAGGCATTGACTAGAGTTGCTTTCTTCAAGTTATATTAATGATTATTTTCTTAATGTCAGACAATAAAAATGATTCGTTCAGAAAAGTTTCAAAAATTATTTTTATGTTCGTATCAGGCTTTGTTGATGTCATTGTTGGAATTTGTGGCTCTGAAAAGCCATCTTACATCTGCACACATCATACGTTGCTTGGTTCAATGGAAACTCGACGACAGCAGAATGTATAATAATGTTGCTCAATAGAAATGATTCGTTCAGAAGACTTTTAAAATATAATGACAAATTTTCTACATTGCGATCCTTGAAATCTTTCAACACACTTTAAATTGGTTCTTTACTGCCGAGTACAAAATTTTTCGGATAAAAATGAAAACATGTACGTTTGGATGCATTGCCCGATGCATAGGCGGATCCTATGGGACCATGCTTTCTGCAATCAAAGCTCAAGCAATCAGTACAAGAAAGAAAGCCGGTGTACAAGGGTGATTGCAGAGGCCACTGTGTGGTCTGTAAAGGACGCCCCAAAAATTACACCTGCCTGCTTTTGAACCATCCTTACCTTTGTCCACATTTGTCATTACGCTCCATGCCCTCTTTGAAGTCCGCTGTCCATCGGAGTACTGAGGCTTCGATTGGACTATACGGATGATCTTACAGGGCTAACTGTACTATGGGATGGGTACCTTGATGATGCATCAAAAAGACTCTGATGAGATCCAGCATTGTACAGACTGTCTGAATGAAGTTCTAGCGTTTAAGACCCTCGAGACTGTTGTCGACGCGAAGGGTTGAAGGCGGTTGTCAGCGAAAGTCAGCACCTAGGGATGGAGAAATATAGTCTGTTTTTAGACGCTAGATGGCAGCTCTGGACATTCTATGACCTGAGTTTGATCTCTGGAACGGAAACCGGATGAAGCTCAGAGACGATGCAGTTAGTATGTTGAAAACACAATGACAGTACATAACAGGATGTAAGAGAGTAACGCAACTCTGTATTACTAAGCGGGCTAACTGAACATCATTTTCTATTCTATTAGAATATGGAACACAACAGTTCCGTGGGCAGCAGGCCGAGAAACAGCGTCATCGGTGCAACATGTGTTGCAAACACTTCGCAGGTCTGTGGTTAGTTTTAGCGATGTCCTACGGTTCAAAAATTTAAAGTGTAGAGTGACATCCGTACTGCATAGACCTATACATTTCAAACATATGCTAGATGTACATTTTACATGATTAGAGAAAAACAGTTGACATCTTTCAGACAAAAAAACTTTTATCAAAAATATTCAGCCCACAGCCTGAATTTTAAAGAAATCATTTAGACTCGAGCGAGTTCAGACGCAGACTGTCCTGAAATAACGACAGAGTCCCAATCTTTATTCCCACAGCTGCATTGGGCGCTATCCTGTCCTTTGTGTGCATCTGGATACCCCCTCTTCCCCTCATTGCGGAAACCCTTGGTGTAAGACCCTAAACTGAAATGGCCCATCGCTTGCAACAGTGATACGAAGGGTGGTGGGATACCTTACTGGGGCATACGTTAAATATTAGGGTAGTTTTGCATCAATGACCCCATAGTCTGTTGTGTGCGAAAGTCCTCCAACCTGGTCTCAAAGCGTCGAGCAGTGATACCTTGTTAGCATATGTCTCTGTATCTCTGTCTCTCTGTCTCTCTCTGTATCTGCATCTCTGTCTTTCTCTTTGGCTCGCTGTCTCTCTGTTTCTCTTTCTCTGTCTCTCTCGCTCTGCCTCTATATATATTATGCCTCTCTTTATAGCTCTCTGCCTCTATCTCTTTGTCTATGTTTCTCTACCTCTGCCTCTCTGTCTCTGTCGTTCTGTCTCTCTGAATCTTTCCTGCATCTGTTTTCGTATCTCTGTCTCTGCCTCTGTCTCTGTCTCTCTGTCTTTCTGTCTGTCTGTCTCTCTATCTCTCTCATCCTTCCTCATCAATTCCTCTGCTGTCTTTCTCAACGCATACCAAAATAAACATCTCGCACACGAGGGACGGTCGCAAACATTCCATAAGATCCGTCGACAGATCTCATATCGAGATTCAGCCTCGGTCATTTCATGTGTAATTCCCCTCCATTGTTTTATCACGCACCCGACATCCCTGCCTCTGAGGCCGGCCTTGCCCAGAACAAACGTGGAGGGGCGTGTCAACCTACCACCCTCTCACCCACACAAGAAACACGCACCGAAACTTCGTCCCTAAGGCTAGAATTTCTTGAATTCGAAGATCCCAGGTTAACTTTGGCGACGTAACTCTGTCGCAGATTTCGGATCTGTAGGCCTATGTATCATTTCAATTGGTTGACTTAATTGTGGTTGAATGGTTGAATTAATTGCTTCATTTAAATCACTTCTGAATTACCGCCAAATTATTTCTTCACATTTCGGAAGAAATTATTCTTACAGTACACAAAATTGCTTGTTGATTGCTGACATACTTTGAAACCCCCATAATTCTGGGTCTCACGGAATTTCCATACATATTTACCCTTCCTATAATGGGTACATTGGAATAATAATCTTTCCCATTCGATGTCTCTCCCGGGTAAGATCTCGCATTCCTATTAATAGTTCAGCGGGACAGTTGCTATCTGACTTTATCGGTCACGTGAACCAATGAGAGGACATTTGGGACATTTATTCACCCCGGGAGAGACCTCGCATCACATCTGACAAGACAAACAGTTGCTGCGTATACGAGACGTCGTTATTACCCAGGTAATTAGCGTCACCCTCTTCCTTTACCCATCCGTGGGTAATCCAAAAATATCAGACCGACCGCAGTCGTCAATTGTATCGCATACGCGTGAAGCACAGTCATCAATTAGCACTGTTTAGAAGTACACACAGTCTGAGCTAGTATTAGGCTAAGTTCATATTATCTTTGCGCGGTGTCTCAGACTCTTCACGTCGTTCGTGTGTATGGAATGCGAATATAATCTGTTTGATTCAGAATATGGAAGGCGTTTCTGAATTCATCGTTGGCACGTGTCAGTTGCATTCTAAGTCGAATATTGATGTTTATGACTCCAAACAATTTTCGTATTCGATGGTACCCGATGAGCTCAATTATGACTTCCTAAGTGGCAGCTGTGCTGAATTCTACATTGAACCTATGAATTCATGCGTCGGTGACGCAGATCGTATGATATCTAACGGAAATCAACTGGCCTTCACAGACGACATTTCGGTTTTACCAGACGATATGCGTGGCTATCTCGACACGGTGAGCTGTTACCAGATTATGCCACACCGTGATTATCCTGGGTATGTTGCGCTACGGTTTTTGGGAATTATGAGGTATAACTGGCGTTGCAAAAAGTTTAAATTTCAGCAGTCTAACAATCTAAAGTTTTTGGTGGGAAATGATATTAAGCTAAGGACCTATGGTGACGACAATAATATTGAAATCCGCGAGACTGGTCCAGCGGATAAGTACACGTCGAAAAACAACATGTGTCTTGACATAGTTCCATGCATTTGGTGTCCACAGTGGCCAAAAGAAGCCAAACACTGGCCTTTTCGACAAAGAAATTACGAATGGCCAACAAATACCAACATCCGAAATATAGTACAGAATGGTTGCCATGTTGTACATGCAAAACATCCTTTTTGTAGAAATGATATGCTCCAGTCCAGGCTGTCATTTTCCAGTGCGGATACGTGTCTAATTCAGAGTTGGACTCCAGTACAGCAAATTGTCTATCATATGCTCAGATTCTTTGCCAAAAGAGAACTAATCAGAAAAGATATCCCGAAGGAAGATGAAGTTCTCTGTATGTACCATTTTAAAACACTCATGCTGTGGTCCAGTGAGGAGATGTCACCTGAATGGTGGAATTCCACTTCTGTTATTGAAATATGTTGTAATTTATTGCGAAAGTTCTCAAAATGGCTGAAGAAAGGATATTGTCCAAACTATTTTATTCCTCAGGCAAACTTGTTTCATGAACGAAGGAATCAGAAAATAGTTGATGAGACTATAAAACGTTTGAATGAATTCTACAATTTTTACACTCTTAATGGTTGGTTTGCAGTTAACTACATAGCACCAATCGTGAAGAAGTTCTTTACTGTTGAAAAAATAATGCAGACAGGAATAGACTTTGGCCAATACGTGTTGGATATCTGCGAAATCATGGATGCTGCCAAACTCAAACAATTAAACACTCAGTTTTGGGCCGGATTCTGGTTTCATGCTTCATATATCTTTAGTGCAGTCAAGCTTAAACCTGGTTATAGATTACACGGACGCCTAAGTTCTCTTTATCCTGTGAAGGATTTATTGGAGAACAAAAAAAGAGGTGACTTTCCATCTACAGTAGAGCATGCATCAAATTTTTCACAACTGGGGAAAGTTTTGGTAATTATGCATGCCTCCATTGCGTTACGATTTAAGCAAACTACATACGACAGTGAAAGTTTTATTGGATTTATCAGAGAACTTACACTGCAACCGACTGTCGTACGGTCTAAGCACCATAATTTTCCAAAACCCAGTAAAATAAATATCGACGGAAGTGGAGTCCTGCTCCTGAGAGCTCAAGATCTTATGGAAAATTTAACTGGGTTAAATAGTCCTCAGGAATTTAAACTGGTCTCTCAGTTGTCAAAAGAGCTTCTAACAAATGTGCTGTACTTAGATGATTTGCAGTCGCGCCTTAACAAAAAGGTGGCTTCCGCGTACATGGCTGCTCTTCTTTTTTCGGACTTGAATTATGAAGCTGCTCTAGAATTCGGATCGACAGTTGTAATCAATAAAACGCCTGATTATGACGAGGAGAAGGAGGCGGAATACGTGAGGGAGAAAGAAACTTTGAACGCAGGATGTTTATTTTTCATTGATGATGTTGTTCGAATCATTGGATTTTATCTGCTTTTCAGGCGAATAAAGATAAATTCTCAGTACGACATGAAGCGGTATCTTCTTGATCTGCGTCTTACCCCAGAAGTGTTTGCTTACCTTTTAATAATTCTGTCAATTGAAAGAAGACATGAGCCTCTTAGATTTAGATGCGACTTGCAAACGCCAAGATTTGCGTTGGATATAATTTTAATGAATTTAATAAGTCGAAAATGTTCTAGAATGTCAATGAAGACAAAAAATGTCTTGCGCGTGTATCAGAGAACCGATCCAATTAATAAATCAGAAGCGCCCAATAGGAGCTCTGTTCCAATTGAAGACATCATTCAATTGCTCATAGAATATTCCTTGGAAAATGTAACATCATTTTACAATGCGATCTGCAAAGACTTTGACATTCAGTGCAATACAGCTGACTGTTACCGTGCTGCGTATCTATACAAGTGCCGTAAATATCATGAAGTTTTGCAATTGTGTGAACGAATTCTGAGTGAGCCAGATCTCCAGAGCAGTTTGAAGGGCCTTACATTTGCAAATGTAATGGTGCAGCCACCGTTTGACTCTTATTTTGATAGCGACATTCAATGTTTGCTTGGATTTCACACACTTGTTTTCTATCCATCGGATTTAAATGGAGATTTTCAGAGACTACTCGACAATCCTACATCTAAATATCAGAAATCTTCAGATTCTGTTTATCGATTTTGGGAGGCTTACAGTGAAAAATCCCATTATTTTCTTGGAAGCCATTTCCTGGCAAGATATTTGAAACTGAGATGTCTTAGGGACAGTTATCAATCAAAATCAGAAGAAATACTGGTGGCATTAAAATGCCATCTTCCATTTGAGGAAATCATAATGTGCTTTCTTCAACAAAAACTTCGGCATATTCAGCAATAGTCCTCGGAATGTAAGAGACTATGGGGACAAATGACAGAGGCGGATTTAAGCATAAGCTAGAGAAGCAACAGCTTAGGGCCTCACAATCAGCACAGGACTAAAAAAGTCAAGGAATTTTTGGAGGGGGAGATTTTATATATAATATCACGCGTTGCTCCGTTCAATAGAAATTCGACGACTGCGCTCAATGGAAGTTACTCGTTCAGAAGTTAAGAAAATAATGTTGAATTGGTATCACAATTTTTCCAAGTTGCTTTGCGTGAAATCTTTCAACACATTTTAAATGTCCTGATCGTTGTGGCTGCCGAGTACAAAATTTTCTGCTCCTAAAAATTAGAACCTGTTAGTTTGGATGCATTGCCAGAGTACGAGCATTGGCTTAGTTCCAGCAATGCAACTTGACAAGGCACCATTTATCCTCCCGCTATGACTAACTTTTTTGGAAGAGCCATCTCTTAAGCTAGCCCTGAGAGGTAGCCATGGGTTAGAAGTGTTAGCGACTTCTTTTTCTCGGCCTCGGCACATGAGGGCGGGTGGTCAGTCTTCTACCTCGCCGTCTCATCTTCCCACCGGCAATGGAAGGTCAGTGCATGTACTCATTATAGCTGAGTTGGCTCGGGTGCGCAAGTGGAGCATAAATCTCTAAACAAGTTTCTGCGTGGCGGGGATTTGATCCCCGACCTTTCTGTTGACGGTCCAGCATACTAACCACGTAGGCTTTTGTGTGGCGTTGAGAAATTTCGAAGACTTGCCAGCTACATTGCAGAACAGGGTGGCCGATTGGTTAGAGCGCTCGCCTGGTAACGCGAAGTATACGGATTCGACCTTCGTTTCAGACATTACCATGTAGAGATCCTGACGAAGTCCTTCACTTACGATTGCTCAGCGCCATCGACTGGTCATTAGATTGTGGAGCTAATTGAATACTCATGAATACACTGGTGCTTTGCGCTTAGCTTTATAGTAGCGCTTTATAAATTTAGAGCTTACGATTACCATTACGATTAATAAAGTAAAGTTTCCGTTAACATGTGAAGCGATAACATTTCATTGTATAAAGTCGTATTTTAATTTTAAGTGAATGCACCCTTAGATGAGCCACTAAACGTGTTTGCATGTGAGTCAGCTATGCTGCGTCGTTGGAATGAGAAGATGTCGTCAACTTTTATCTCTATTATCTCGAAATGACATTTAAACGGTGTTACCTTATCTTCCGTTTGGTTTATTCCAGTAAGTTCGAGGGCCGGGGTCAATAGGAGGTTGCTGGAGATGGGGAAGAGCCAAGCCAAACTGAGCTGGAATCGTCCTTTCCATTTCGCAAACTAACACGGTATCTAAACATACGTATACATGTATACATACTAGGGTGGTCCTTATTTTTGAAATGTTGAAATGTTAGGCTCCCACCCTGTAGAGTTGTTTGGTTACATGGCATGATGCTAAGGTATAAATATCTTTTAATTTGGATAATGTTTGGAGGTCGCCCAAGCATGATATATTATTGGTTTAATACCGAAATTTCAATAAATGAAACTTATTCATAAAACTAATTTGTCAATTGTCATTTTTACAGTTTGGTCATTTCAGATGTTCAGTAACTACATATCAACCAACAAGTAATTAAATATTCTTTGAAGCATTGTTTTCAAAGCAGAAATATTGAATTAATTTGAATTTTTAAGAATTTGTGAAATAAGTACTCCATCGAAATAACTGCAATCTGCAAGGTTATTGACTAGCGAGCATAAGCAATTTATGCAATGTGTTTACACCAACTTAAATGATTTTTTCTGGTGATATTTCATTTCATGAACACTAAACAGTTCAATATTTTAAAACAAAATGGCCTCTTGCACTTCAGGAGTGGTGTCCAAGAACATGTAGTTGGAATGTGCTTTGACACAGCTAGCTCAAATAGAGGCATCAAGATTGGGGCCTGTGTTGAAAATGAGCGAAAGCTTGGGAAGGATTTGGTGTACTTTGCATGCCGCCACCATGTGATAGACAGCAGGAGCCGCATTTACCGCAAGCCTTGTCCCCTCATCGGCTCCAGAGATTCTGCTGTTTAAAAATTTCAGCAAGCATGGCCCTTTATTGATCAGACAAAAGTATCAGACAGGTACAGAATTAGATGAAGTGCATGACACAGTGAAACAGGAAATACTGGAATTTGCTCAAAACCAGTTGCTTCAGGAGTCCATGCGAGATGATTACTGTGAATTCATCGAGCTGTCTATCATCTTTCTCTGAGGTTCAGCCGTACGTGGAATCAACTTCACGGCACCAGATGCGATGCACCATGCGAGGCGGATGTTGAAAGTCTGGATGTTCTGATCATAATTTAAGCTTATACCATTTGAAGAGAAAGGCCTCTGTAAGGTGTGTCTTTGCTGTCATCATTTATCTGAGAGCCTTGTTTTTAGCACCACTATAGCTGCCATTGCTCTTCAAACTGACCTTCAACTGCTTCAGGATCTCTACAGTTACAGGCAGTGCAAGAAGCTGAGCACCACTTGTGGTACCTGTCAGAATATTTAGTGGGTCTTGCTCTTTTCGATCCCAACGTGTTGTGCGAGACAAAACGAAAAATGGCGACTGCATTACAGTCCAAGCAATCTGTTCTATGTGGTTCAAAACGAATCAAATATTATTAGGAGCAAGCAAGGCTTCACAGCACAACTTGGAGGACTTTGTAACTCCAAGCACTCGCGATCTTAGCAGCCTGCACATTGGTTCCGATTTCTAATGTTTGGACCCTGAAACATGGGCGGACAGAGATGATTACAGGCAAGTTTCTTGTCACTAATGACAAGGCTGAACAAGGTGTAGCCCTTGTGCAGGAGTTGAACAAACTCATAATCCACGATGAGGACCAATTCCAATTTCTGACCCAAGTTGTGGCTGATCATCGATGTCGCTACCCGGATTATCTAAAGTCCACACTGTTGGAATAAACTGTCTGACGATTAAACGTTTTCTATAACATTACAATGTTAATTTGAACACTGAACAATTGCAAATTATTTGTCTATTTCACTGCATTGGTATTGCCTACAAGTACTCTTTGGAATAATCGGTGTTCATAATTATTTCATTTGGCACGATCAAAATACGAGTTGGGCGACCTCACAACATCGTCTGATTAAAGAAATATTTTAGGCATACTTTATTTTTGCCCAAAGGAACACTTTAAAAGGGTGGGAGCTGAACATTTCCAAAAAATATTTTGTACCATTACTCTAAGGACCACCCTAATACATACATACATACACGCATACATACATACATGAATACATGCACACATTTACAAATACATACCTACATAAATACATACATACATACATACATACATACATACATACATACATACATACATACTACATACATACATACATACATACATACATACATACATACTACATACATACATACATACATACATACATACATACATACATACATACATACATACATACATACATACATACATACATACATACATACATACTACATACATACATACATACATACATACATACATACATACATACATGGTTATCGAAATATAGTTTCAACATTAAGTCATTTGAAAGATGATGCAGGGCGCTCTGCGAGTAACATCGTTTAAGAAATATCTGGTGCACGCTGTTCCCATTACCAACCTGCAGTGCATCGCATATTAGCCTCGAGTTGGGTGAATAATTGATATCGGTCTAAAGTCCTTGAATGTCCAGACGCTGAGAGATCTTGCAGCTCCACATGAGGTTCTTTTTGTTCTAAAAAAACCCTGTTTATGTAAGAACCGAGCTTTCAATGAAACTCTTTCGGAAGGATTGGCTGAATCATTGGACACGTGTTGCATCCTAGATGTCGTCAGCCGTATCTGGGTCATTATCCGAAATGTTACAAATTTCGTCTCCGAAAAACAGAAAAAATTTTTTCCACAAAATTGGTTCCAAGTGTTTTTTTAGTCATGTACATAGTTAAATTTAACTAATTTGAAAGAAATCCACTATATTTTTAATCACAAATTAATTTTTTTTCAGAAATCATAAAGTCAAAACTCCTCTTTTTTCATTGAAATCCGCCCTTTTTGTGTAATCATATTTAATCGCGGGAACCTGAAATATTCCTCTGGTGCTTATAAAATGGCAATTTCTTAAAAGTAGATGATGCCAGCATTAAGTAGGAATACGATAGGCCTTTCCTTCATACAATATATTAGTCTGGTGTCAAGAAATTAAGACATTTTTCTAAATTATTTAAAAAAATAAATATAATTTTCAGCTGCAGAAAAAATCTGTGCAGCATTAGCTATAACTGTATGTTATATGCATTAGATATAAGTTGAACAACATTTTAAGAGTTGATAGTAAATTCTAATTACTTGCAATTTATTTTTATATCAAATAATTCACAAACAATACATGTAATTCACTCTGAGCAATGCGTCATTACCATCCGAGACAAGATGCGACTGTCATGAGAAAATAGCAAAAATCTGACGAATTCGGATGGTAATGATAAAAAACAAGCGCGAATGGTAATGACAAAATGATGACATTTAAAACAGCCGTCAAACATTTTCACGTGAATTACTCCATCAGATAAGTAATTTCAATCAGTTCAACAAAAGCGACAAATAAAACAAGTTGTCAATGTTGTAATCTACCTAAACCAGGAAATACAACACTAGATGGTAATGAAGCAGAAATTTACTTTTCTTGTAATTTGGAACACACAAACTTAAATTAAAAATAAAATATTAGGAATTTCAACACAAATCTGTGTGATTCCATTAATAGTTGACAATATCTCGTTCTTGATGCTTTTCTTTTAGTAAGTAAGCACGTTCTGTAAAAGTTATAGGCTTCCCAAAAATTGGGATGGCTATGATGATTATTTCTATGGACAAGTTTAAATAGGTCCAAAAAGAAATAAATATTATGAAAATGAGTCTAAATGTTTAATTATTGCATATGCTAGCTACCAATTAATCAAAATAATATACCTTTGTTACAGGTTGTAATGGAATAAATTTACGTAAAAGCTTAATTTAATGCATTGTACACCGTCTCCGACATTGGATGGTAATGATATTTTGTATACATTTAGTAATTTTTTCAAAATTTCCAAAATCTAGCAGCTAAAACAATGATGGGAAATGTTAATCTGCTCATTCTTTGAAGGATAGGCAAAAAAATTTGAAGAAAGAATCTAAAAAACTCAAAAAACCAGCATGGGACATCGATTCTGCACTTTTCGGATAATGACCCATCTGTCTGTTCTTCTCGATGTCCGTGTATCGTTACTATTTGGAAGTCAGTGTCTGTTAGCCTGTTGTTTTTGCTTGGTATTTGTCTGTATACGTGTATGACATTTGCGACTGAGTCTTTGCCTGTCTGCTTGTCTGTCTGCCTGTCTGTCTATCAGTTTATCTATCAATCAGTATATCAATCAATCATTCAAACCCTGTCTATGTAGCTTGCTATTCGTCAATCTATCAATATATCTCTTTGTCTCTCTGTCTGTCTATCTATCTATCTGTCTATTTATCTATCTGTCTGGCTGTTTTCTGTCTTTCTGTATGTCTATCTATCGATCAGTTTATCTGTCTATCAGTATTTCAATCAATCAGTGTCAGTGTGTCTCTTAGTCTCTATAGCTTCTCTTTCGTATTTCAATATGTTGCTGCTTCTTTTAGTTTTATTTACTTCATTCTATCTCTCACTCTCTCTGTCTTTGTCTGTCTGTCTGTCTCTTTCTGTCTCTCTTCTTTTTTTATTCTATCGTTCGATATTTATTATTATCCCTCGGGCTACCAAGGGGGGGTGGTTACCACCCCCTACGTTTTTCTGCAAAAATATTTTTTAGCACATGGAATATAATTTTGACATTTTAGGTAGCTGTAGGGGGTCCATTTGCACATATTTTGAGGTAAAAGTCGTGATGATATCCCACGCGATAAAAAAGTTATACCCGATATAGCCTAGGTACCACGTTTTGGAATCAGGAATTTCTCTCGTCAGCTGTTAGCTGTTGTCGACTATAAAGGTATTCATTATTCTTCCTGGAAGAGAAACAACTATGCCATTCTTTAGAGGGAATGTAGGGCTATATTTGCTTGCTTAGTTATTTGTCTTTTGATAACCGGAAGTCATCATAATAAATAATAATACGCTTTATCAGTGTGAAAATCACTGATGCAACATCACAACGTAAACCGATATGGTTGGGTATGGGGAAGGGCTATAAACAGTCAAAGCAGAATGCCAACAGAGTAAAGCAGTGCTGTGAAGTGTTCAAGAAGCCGGTTTGCAGGAAGCATTCGCACAAAACAATGGAAGTAACTTGCAATAACTGCAAGGACCACTGACGTATTTGACTGCTGGGAAAAATTACATAATTTCTTGTTTCATGTTGATATAGGCCTAGCTGCACGCCTTTAGGTTCTGCCTCTAACTAAAACAGACTTTGGAATAGTTTGTATTGTTGAAAATTAAGTCTAATTATATTTAGAATATTCTTGGATACATAGTTCATTTTCAAAACCCACATCATTTATATTTTTTTATCCAAATAGTACAAATTGTGTGGGATAATATCAGATATCGTTAAATGGACCGGTGCCTTTGTTAAAAGCTATATAATTTCGAGATACATTCATATATTTTACAACTAAATATACCATTCTTTTCAGAAATGAATGATGAATCAAATGATGTATTACATGATATGATATTTGAAACCAAACACGAAATTCCGGGGTGGTGGTAACCACCCCCCTTGGTAGCCGATGTCACAAAAAAACCTTGGTAGCCTGAGGGTTATTATTATTGTATTCCTACTCTGTGAACTATCTGTCTCTGTATCTTTATCTCACTGTCTCTGTCTGTTAATCTTTGTCTCTGCCTCTATGTCTCTGTCTCTGTCTGTTTTTCTGCATCTGTCTTCGCATCTCTGTCTGTCGTCTTTCCACGTCAATTCCTCTTGTGTCTTTCTTAATGCATCTCAAAATTAACATCTCGCATACGAGGGACGACCGTGAACATTCCAAAAGATTCGTCGACAGAATAGCATTTGATATCGAAGTCAAATTCAGCCTCGGACATTCCACGTGTAATTCGCCTCTATACTTTTATCACGCATCCGACATCTCTGCCCGTGTCTCCACGCCCTGGCCCAGCATAAATGGTGAGGGGCGTGTCAACCTACCACCTACACAAACACACATGAAGGAAGCACGGAAACAGCGTCCTCAAGGCTAACACTTCTCGAAGGCGAAGATGGCAGGTTAACATTGGCGATGCAACTCTGTCGCAAATTTCGAATATGACATTGTATGTATCATTCCAAGTGGTTGACTTAATTATGGTTGAATGACTGAATGAAATTGCTTCACCTAAATCACTTTAAACAACCGTTAGATTATTTCATCACATTTTTGGAAGAAATTATTCTGACAGCACATAAAATTGCTTGTTGATTGCTGACATACTTTGAAACTCCCATAATTTTGAGTTCCACCGGATTTTCATACATTTACCCTTCCTATGTCGGGTACTTTGGAATAATTCTTTCGTATTTGATGTCTCTCCCGGATAAAATCTCGCATTCCTATTAATAGTTCAGCGGGACAGTTGCTATCTGACTTCATCGGTCACGTGGACCAATGACAGCATTTTCCGGATACATCTTCATCCCGGAAGAGTCTTCGCATAACATGTGACATGACAAACAGTTTCTGCGTATACGAGACGTTGCTATTACCCAAGTAATTAGCGTCACCCTTTTCCTTTACCAATCTGTGGGTAATCTAAAAACATCAGACCGACCCCAGTCGTCAATTGTATCGCGTAAGCGTGAAGCACAGTCATCAGTTAGCACTGTTAGAAAGTAGACGCCGCCTGAGCTTGCATTTATAAGCTCGTATCATCTTTTTCGGTCGCTGGCCCCGCAACCTGGAATAGCCTTCCTGTTGCACTCCGCCTGGTCCCTATGACTCACTCTACCTTGTTTCTTACACACTTGAAAACTACTCTCTTAAACCGTGGTTGGATTAGGAGCGCTTCTGAGTAGATCACCTTGAAGGGGCGCTATATAAAAGCTCCTTAATAATAATAATAATAATAATAATAATAATAATAATAATAATAATAATAATAATAATAATAATAATAATAATAATAATAATAATAATAATAATAATAATAATAATAATAATAATAATAATGCACATCGCATAATTCCTTTGCGGTGTAGGTACTGACAACTCTCATTAAAATCCCCTTAATAAATCGAATTCATACGAGTAGTATGAAAAAACACACAGACTAACTGTATAAGACTTACTTCTTAAAAATGCATAAAAACGCACTTGTCCATCGTGGCCATAAGACTAAAGTATTGAATGTTCATCGTGACCACTGGACAATTTAGAACACAGACCAGTTATTGCGTCGATAACAAGAAGCGTCAAAGCTGGTAAAACGTTTTCAGAGGTAGATGTTAAGCAGTGGCGACGATGACAATCTCTCTGCTCTCTTGGGTTTGGGCAGATATGTCTTAAGACGCTGAATGATCTTTAAGCGCTCGCGGTAGAAACGGGTATAGGGCCTAGTCGAGAGAATTTGCAGTATTGTGTAATATTGAAATGGGTAATATTGTGTCACCCTCTTCCTTTATCCAGCCGTGGGAAAACGAAAATAACAGACCGACCGTAGTTGTCAATTGTATCGCGTATTGCAACCACATGAGTACAATCAATCAATTAGCGCGGCTAGAAAGTAGAACACCGACATAGTTTGCATTAAGCTCGTATTTTCTGCGCTCTGTGTCTCAAACTCTTCACGTCGTACAAGTATATGGATTGAGAACTTGTGTTAACCAGGAAAATTTAACCTGTTTGAATCTGAATATGGAAGACGTTTCTGAATTCATTGTAGGCACGTGTCAGTTGCATCCTAAGTCGTTTAATGATGTTTTTGATTCCAAGCAATTTCCATTTTCGACTCTATCTAATGGGTTCTTTTATGACTTTCTTAGTGGCAGCTCTGTCGAACTCTATATTGAACCTATATATTCATGCGTCGACGACGTAGATCGTATAATATCCAGCGGGAATCATCTGGCCTTCACAGACGACAATCCGGTTTTACCAGACGATATGCGTGGCTATCTCGACACGTTGGAGTGTTTCCAGATTATGCCAAACCCTGACTACCCTGGGTATGTTGTGCTACGACTTTTAGGAAACATGAGGTATAATTGGCGTTACAGGAAGTTTAAATTTCAGCACTCTAACGATCCAAAGTATTTGGTGACAAATAATGTGAGGCTTGTGAGGACCCATAGTGACGAAGATGATATAGATAGATACGTGGCGCGTCCAGCGCTTCAGTGCATCACGGAAAACAACGCGCGTTTCGACGTGGTTCCATGCATGTGGTGTCCACAGTGGCCAAAAGAAGCCAAACATTGGCCTTTTCGACGAAGAAATTACGGATAGCCAACAAGTTCCAACATCCGTAATATAGTACAGAATGGTTGTCATGTTGTATATGCAAAACATCTATTTTATAGAAATGATTTACACCAGTGTAGGCTGTCATTTTCCAATGCAGAGTTGTGCTTAATTCAGAGTTGGACTCCAGTTCAGCAAATTGTCTACCATATGCTGAGAGTCTTTGCCAAAAGAGAACTAATCAGAAAAGATTTCCCGAAGGAAGATGAAGTTCTCAGCATATACCATTTTAAAACACTGATGCTGTGGTCCTGTGAGGAGATGTCACCTGAATGGTGGAATTCCACTTCAGTCACTGAAATATGCTGTAATTTATTGCAAAAACTCTCGGAATGGCTAAAGAAGCGATATTGTTCGAACTATTTCATTCCTCAGGCAAACTTATTTCATGAGCGCATGAATCAACAAGTAGTTGATGAGACAATGAAACGTTTGAATGAATTCTACAATTTTAGCGATCTTAATGGTTGGTTTGCAATTAAGTACATTAAACCAGTCTAGAAGAAGTTGCTTACTTTGAAGAAACAACGAAGACTGCGATGGATTGTGGCCAATACATTCTGGGTAGGCCTATCTGCCAAATGATGGATGCTGTGACTCAAAGAATTTAACTCTCAGTTTTGGTCCGGATTCTGGTTGTATACGATATATGGCTTACATGCAGTCAAGATGGGTTATAGATTCCGCGGAAGTCTAAGTTACCTTTTTTCTGTGAAGAGTTCTTTATGGGGGAATGTTAACCGACGTGATTTTCTATCTACAATAGAGTTCTCCTCAAATTTCCCTCAATTTCTAAAAGTGTTGCTAATTGTGCAGGTCTCCAATGCATTAGAAATTAAGCAAACACCATGCGACAGCGAAAGTTGTACTGGATTTATCAGAGAAGTTACATTGCAACCGAAAGTCGTAAGTTCTAAGCATCATAATTTTCCAAAACCCAGTAAAACAAATCTCGACAGAAGTAGTGTCCTTCTCTTGAAAGCTCAAGATCTTATGGAAAATTTAACTGGGTTAAATAGTCCTCAGGAATTTAAACTGGTATCTAAGTTGTCAAAAAAGCTTCTTGCAAATGCGCTGAACCGCGACGATTTACAGTCACGCGCTATCCGAGAGGTGGCTTCTGTCTACATGGCTGCTTTTCTTTTCTCGGACTCGGATTATGAAGCTGCTACAGAACTCTGCTCCACAGTTGTTATCAATTAAACGCCTGCTTATGACGAGAAAGATAAGGAAAACGAAGAAGAGGTGGAAGAGGAGTGGGAGAAAGAAACTTTGAACGCAGGAAGTTTGTTTTTCATTGACGACGTCGTCAGAATCATTGGGTTTTATTTCTTTTCATCCGGATAAAAGATAATTTTAAGTACGACAGGAAGCGTTATCTTCTTGATCTGCGTCTTACCCCAGAGGTGTTTGCTCGCCTTTTAATAATTCTATGGATGCAATTTTAATGACTATAATAAATCGAAAATCTTCTGAAATACCAAGGAAGACAAAAACTGTTTTACGCGTGTATCAGAGAACCGATCCAATTAAAAGCGACTTAAGTAAAGCAATTAATTCAACCATTCAACCATAATTAAGTCAACCAATTGGAATAATACATACAGATCCGAAATCTGCGACAGAGTTACGTAGCCAAAGTTAACCTGGGATCTTCGAATTCAAGAAATTCTAGCCTTAGGGACGAAGTTTCGGTGCGTGTTTCTTGTGTGGGTGAGTGGGTGGTAGGTTGACACGCCCTCCACGTTTGTTTTGGGCACGGTCGGCCTCAGGGGCAGGATTGTCGGATGCGTGATAAAACAATGGAGGGGAATTACACATGAAATGTCCGAGGCTGAATCTCAATATGAGATCTGTCGACGGATCTTATGGAATGTTTGCGACCGTCCCTCGTGTTCGAGATGTTTATTTTGGTATGCATTGAGAAAGTCACCAGAGGAATTGATGAGGAAGGACAAGATAAAATGAGACAGACAGACAGACATACAGACAGACAAACAGACAGACAGACAGAGACAGAGATACGAAGACAGAGGCAGAAAAGAGACAGAGAGACAGAAACATAGACAAAGAGATAGAGGAAGAGAGATAGAAAGAGATGCATATAGAGGCAGAGCGAGAAAGACAGAGAAAGAGAAACACAGAGACAGCGAGCCAGAGAGAAAGACACAGATACAGATACAGAGAGACAGAGAGACAGCGATACAGAGACATATGCTAACAAGATGTCACTGCTCGACGCTTTGAGAGCAGGTTGGAGGACTATCACACACAGCATACTATGGGGTAATTGATGTTAACTTCCGTAATTTTAACGTATGCCCCAGTAAGGTATCCCACCACCCTTCGTATCATTGTTGCATGCGATGGGCCATTTCAGTTTAGGGTTGAAGCATGGGGTCTTCCACCAAGGGTTTCCGCAATGAGGGAAGAGGGAGGGGTATCCAGATGCACCCAAAGGACAGGGTACCGCCCAATACAGCTGTGGGAATAAAGATTGGGGCTCTGTCGTTATTTCAGTACAGTCTGCGTCTGAACTCGTCAAATGATCTCTTAAAAAAAATTTGCCTGAAAGATGTCAACAGATTTTCGTCGCCAATGTTAACCTGCCATTTTCGCCCTCAAGAAATTCTAGACTTAAGACGATATTTTGGTGCTTGATTCTTGTATGGGTGAGTGTTGACACGCCCTCCCCTTCGTGGTGGGCCAGGGCGGCCTCAGGGATGTCGGATGTGTGATAAAAGAATGGATGCGAATTGCGCGTGGAATGTCCGAGGGACCTTATATATTTTGAGGCGCATTTTGAAACCACCAGAGGAATTGATGTGGAAGGACGAGAGACAGAGACAGAGATACAAATACAGAGGCAGAAAAGAGAGCCAGAGAGAGACAGCGAGACAGAAAGGCACAGACAGAGAGGCTGAGGTAGAGAAACATAGACAGAGAGATAGAGGCAGTGAGATATAAAGAGATTCATCTATAGAATCAGAGCGAGTGAGAGAGAAAGAGAGTCAGAGAGACAGCGAGCCAGAGAGACAGACACCGAAACAGATACAGAGAGACAGAGATAGAGAGACAGATGCTTATAAGATATCACTGCTCGACACTTTGAGACCAGGTTGAAGGACTTTCGCAAACAATAGACTATGAACATAAACATGAACATGACATGAACATGAACAAGAATTTATTGTAAGCAACTTAAGTAAGCACAGTGCAAGTACACGCTGTAAAGTAATGTTTTGGTGACAATTGGTAACCCAGAAGGGCTAATAAACCCACTATGCAGGGTTACCCATGTAACACAAATAAATTAGTTAACATAACATAACATAACATAACAGAGGTTTACGGTGGTTCAGAAGGCTAAAGCCTGTGTGAGAACCACCACTATATACATGTCCTAATATCCTAGTTACAATGGCGAACCGCTTTCTCAGAGTACCAGTAGTTTATACAAACATTTCCCCTCTTTTCTTTGGGGTCATTGATGCAAACTACCCGCATTTTTAACGTATGCTCCAGTGAGATATCCCACCACGCCTATATCAGTGTTGCACTGATGAGCTGTTTCTCGGTTGCGTTTCATATCCCAATGAGATAGAAAATGACGTCCAGTTAGCCCGCACAGTATTAGAGAGATGCGTCACTCTTTTTGCATCATGGTTTGTAGTGTCACCGTGTCTTCTACAAACAATTAAACTGAGTCGTCTCTGCGCTTTATTTCATGTCATCCAGTTTCGGCTACAGAGGTCAAACCGACTTCATAGCATGTCCAGAGCTGCCACAAAGCGTCTAAACAGACTATATTTCTCCATCCCTAGGTGCTGACTTTCGCCGACAACCGCCTTCGCCCCTTCGTGTCGACAACAGCCTCGAGGGTCTTAAACGCTAGAACTTCATTCAGACAGTCTGTACAGTGCTGGATCTCATCAGAGTCTTTTGATGCAACAGCAGGTTACCCATGCCATAGCACTGTTAGCCCGGTAGGATCATCCGTATAGCCCATTCGAGGCCTCAGTACTCCGATGGAGAGCGGACTTCAAAGACGGTGGGAGCGACATGCCAAAGGTGGACAAAGTTAGGGATGTTTCTAAAGCACGCAGATGTAATTTTGGGAAATTTTTTTACAGACCACACAGTGGTCTCTGAAACCACCCTTGGACACCGGCTTTCTTTCTTGCACCAATTGCTTGACCTTTAAATGCGGAAGACATGGTCCCACATGATGTGTGCAAATGTAAAATGGGTTTTCAGAGCCACAAATTCCAACATTAATTCAGAGCTTGATACCAACTTCAGAATAATTGTCGAAACTTTTCTGAACGAATCACATACCACATACTTGTCCATTTATTTCATTTCAATTCATTTATTGTCTGACATTAAGAAAATGATTATATCAATATCACTTGAAGAAAGCAACTATAGTCAATGCCTAATTCAGACTTAATGAGACCCTAAGCTATATAAAGCCTAGAGGCTCCTTGTTAAAGAAATACTCCAGAAGGTCTCACAAAACCTGAAAACTTAAATATTTAATAGCAAGGCCTTATAAAGTGAAAAATTAAAATTATGTATACATTTATACTACGCAAACAAACAGAAAAGCTCCGCCCTTAAAAATCTGAAGTGTCAGGCCCCCGGAGATTGTGAGGCCCCAAGCCGTACCTTTTCTCAGCTTATGCTTAAGTCCCAAAGGTCCTTTACAATCCGAGGACTATTACTGAACATGCTGAAGTTTTTGTTGAAGAAAGCACCTGATGATGCACTCAAGTGGAAGACGTGGTTTTAGTGCCACAAATGCCAATATTACTTCTGACGGTGTATGATTGCAGTCCATAAGACATCTCAGTTTCAAATATCTCGCTAGGAAATGTTTTCCAAGAAAATGATGGTATTTTATAGTCCACCACTGCTGCAAGGTAGACCTTAGATTGTCGTCTATTTTCTGAAAAGCACCATATAAAGACGATGGATAGCAAATAAGTATGTGGAATCCAAGCAAACATTGAATGTCGCTATCGAAATAAGAGTCAAGTGGTGGCAGCACCATAATTACATTTGCAAATGTAAAGCCCACCGAGCTGCCCTGGAGATCTGGCTCACTGGGAATTCGATCGCACAATTGCAAGACTTCAGGATATTTACGACACTTGTATAGATAGGCAGCATGGTAGCAGTCAGCTGTATTGCAGTGAATGTCAAACTCTTTGCAGATCGAATTGTAAAATGATGCCATAGTTTCTAAAGAATATTCCATGATCAATTGAATGATATCTTCAGTTGGAGCAGAGCTTTTATTGGGCTCTTCTGATTTAATAATTGGATCGGTTCTCTGATACACGCGTAAAACATTTCTTGTCATCCTTGATATTTCAGAAGATTTTCGATTTATTATAGTCATTAAAATAGTATCCAACGCAAACTTTGGCGTTTGCAGGTCGCATCTAATTCTAAAAGACTTATGTATTCTTTCATGTGATAGAATAATTAAAAAGTGAGCAAACACCTCTGGGGTAAGACGCAGATCAAGAAGATACCGCTTCCCCTCGTACTTAAAATTATCTGTTATCTGGATGAAAAGAAGGTAAAATCCAATGATTCTAACAACGTCGTCAATGAAGAACAAACATCCTGCATTCAACGTTTCCTTCTTCCACACCTCTTCCCTATCTTCCTCGTCCGACATCTCCTGCTCGTTAAAATCAGCCGTTTTATTGATAACAACTGTGGAGCAAAATTCAATAACAGATTCATAATCCGATTCCGAAAAATGAAGAGCAGCCATGTAGACGGAAGCCACCTTTTTGATAATGCGTGAATGTAAATCGTCGCAGTACAACGCATTTGTAAGAAGCTCTTTTGACAACTGAGATAACAGTTTAAATTCCTGAGGACTATTCAACCCAGTTAAATTTTCCATAAGATCTTGAGCATTCAAGAGAAGGACGCCACTTCTGTCGAGATTTGTTTTACTGGGTTTTGGAAAATTATGATGCCTAGACCTTATGACTTTCGGTTGAAATGTAGCTTCTCTGATTAATCCAATTAAAGTTTCATTATCGTATGTAGTTTGGTGAAATTTTAAACTAATGGAGGCATGCACAATGAACAACACTTTTTCAATTTGTGGGAAATTTGATGAGAACTCTACTGTACATAAAAAGCCACCTGGGTTAGCTATATGCGATAAAGAACTCCTCCGAGTAGATATAGAACACATGCCTCCACGTAATTCACCAACTTGACCCAGCTCGACTGCACGATAGTCGTACATAGCAAACAGGGTAGACCCCAAAAACTGAGAGTCAAAACTTTCGAGCTTCCCAACATCCAACATTTGGCAGACACCCACTATATGCTGGCCACAATCTGTCACAGTCTCCATTGTTTCTTCAAAAGCAAACAACTTCTTCAAGATTGGCTTTATGTACTCAACTGCAAACCAATCATTCAGGTTGCTAACATTGTAGAATTCATTCAAACGTTTTATAGTCTGGTCAACTACCTTCTGATTCATGCGCTCATGAAATAAGTTTGCCTGAGGAATGAAATAGTTCGGACAATACCGTTTCTTTAGCCATTCTGAGAGTTTTCCCAATAAAAAACAGCATACTTCAATAACAGAAGTGGAATTCCACCATTCAGGTGACATCTTCTCACAAGACCACAGCATCAATGTTTTAAAATGGTACATACAGAGAACTTCATCTTCCTTCGTGGAATCTTTTCTGATCAGTTCTCTTTTGGCAAAGAATCTGAGCATATGGTAGACAATTTGCTGAATTGGAGTCCAACTCTGAATTAAGCACAACTCCGAATTGGAAAATGACAGCCTCCACTGGCGTAAATCATTTCTACATGCAGGATGTGTCGCATATACAAGAAAACAACCATTCTGTACTATATTTCGGATGTTGGCATTTGTTGGCCATCCGTAATTTCTTCGTCGAAAAGGCCAATGTTTGGCTTCTTTTGGCCACTGTGGGCACCATATGCATTGAACAGTATCATAACACGCGGATTCCGACGTCAACTTAAGCGCTGGACCAACCACGCGTCTAATTTTGTCACGGTAGGGTCTCGCAGACCTCATATCACCTGCAATCAAATCGTTTCCATTGTTAGCCTGCTGAAATGTAAATATCTTACAACGCCAGTTATACCTCATCATTCCCAAAAACCGTAGCACCACATACCCAGGGTAATCAGGGTGTGGCATAATCTTGAAACAATTCACCGTGTCGAGATAGCCACGCATATCGTCTGGTAAAACCGGAATGTCGTCTGTGAAGGCCAGAAGATTACCGACGGACGTCATAAAATCTGTGTCGTCGATGCATGAATGCATGGGTTGAATGTAGAATTCAGCAGAGCTGCCACTTAGCAAGATATAAATGTAGTGATCAGGTAGAATTGAAAATGAAAATAGCTTGTCATCAAAAACATCACTGAACGACTTAAGATGCAACGGACACGTGCCTACGATGAATTCAGAAACGCCTTCCATATTCTGAATCAGTAAAGGTTATTTTTTCCTGGTTGACACACGTTCGCATTCCATATAAGCCTACATGTATGACGTGAAGAGTCTGAGTTACAGAGCAAAGATAAAAGAAGCTTAATGCAAACTGAATCGGTGTTCTACTTTCTAATAGTCCTTATAACTGTATTTCACGGTATACGCGATGGTCCACTGTTTAGGTTTTCCCACCTTCCCCACGGCTGGATAAAGCATGAGGGTGACCCTAATTATCTTCGTCTTGACAGTGTCGTAAACAGAAACTGTTTGCGATGTCGGATGTGATGCGTAGTAATAATCCATTGATTAACGACATCTTATAATTACCAAGGCCGTCGACGTCTTTAAAGTTTATTGATATAGTTCAGTTCATTTTCATATATCTTTCATCCATAGGTTTCGTTTCCTTTTCTCCTGGTTGTTTTCGTTTCTGATAGGTTGTCGAGAAGGTGATGGTAGCAAATGGTTGATGTTGAGCTTTTGATAATATTTAGATTAATATTTAATATAATTCACATATAATTGATTTGACCACGTGGCTCTTTCATCAAATCATCATCAAATCAAATAGCTTTATTAGAATAACACATTTAATCAGTACAGATCAATCAGGTTATGCTGTTAATTAAGTTAAAACATAAATTAAGGTTTGTCACAAACAAATTTAAAGGAGATAATAATTAGTGCAATTCTAATGGGATGCCCCGAAGGGCGTTAGCCCGCTTAGCTGTGGCACCCCAGTGTCACCGGCCGAGCAGCAATATAAATGATCATGAGCTAGTGAATATGTTTCACATTGATTAGATTAATCTTAACTAACTTAACTAACTGTATAATTGATATCTGAATCAGCACATTTGGTCTTCACAATAGGTATTCGACAACTATAACAGATGTAATCAACCCGCCTGCTCCAAATAACCGCCTGACACTTACAAACCCCGAGAACGACAACACTAGAATATGAACCTTCCAAAGACCAAGTCAGTAAGACTATGCAACACCAAGTAGTTTATATACCGTAATTGGGACATTGTGGATTACTATATTTGGACGATGAGATGTGACTTGAGCACCCTTTTAAATATGTGTATTTGCGTTATTAGTTTTAGTTCCATGGGAAGGGCATTCCATAGCTTGGGTCCTATGCATTTGATTGAGAATCTCTTTGGGTTTATACGTGCGAATTGAGGTAGATAATCTTTGGCCCTACGCGTATGGTGGGATTGAATGGTGGAGCCAGCTACAAAGTAGGTTGCCATAGAGGGTGGAAGACACCCATTATGAGACTTATGCATAAATACAATACATTGGTAATGATTTACTTGTGACGGGGTTAGAATTTTATGCAGGAGAAATTTATATTTCGTACTGTCTCTCCATGGGAGTCTGAAAATTACCCGAATGGCAGATTTTTGAAGTTTGATTAGGGGGAGTAAAGTAGATCTGTAGTTGGTACCCCAGGAGATATTGCAATAAGTGATATATATGTCTCAGTATCTCTGGGTCTGTTTCTATCCCTCTGCCTCTCTGTCTCTGCCTTTCTGTGTCTCCGTCTCTCTTCTGCCTCTCTCTCCGTATCTGTCTCTTCTCTTTCCATATCATCAATTTCTCTGGTGTCTTTCTCAATGCATCTCAAAATAGACATCTCCTACACGAGGGACAACCGTTGGCATTCCATAAGATCCGTCAACTTCGGACATTCCACGAGTAATTCACCTCCATTCTTTTATCACGCATCTGACATCCCTCCCCTTGAGCTCGAACTGGCCCAGCACAAACAGTGGGCGTGTAAACTGCCAACCACTCACCCACAAAAGAATGAAGCACCGAAACTTCGTGCCTAAGGCTAGAATTTCTCGAAGGCGAAGATAGCAGGTTAACATTGGGGACGTCATTCTATCGCAGATTTCGGATCTCTATGTATCATTCCAAATGGTTGGCACAGGGCGCTTCCCTCTTTAATATCTCTGAATTTGGGTTATTAATTTTTGTATTATAAGTATGATTTTTAATATTGTTGCTTTGTTGCTGTTGTTGTTGTTATTATTTTTAATATTATTATTATAATAATAATAATAATTATTATCATCATCATCATCATCATCATCATCATCATCATCATCATCATCATCATCATCATCATCATCATCATCAACAACATCATCATCAATATGCGTTAACTAATCGCCACTGTCTAATGACCAAGCGTCAATCGATGGCGCTGCGCAATGGTGAGTGAAAGACTTTCCCAAGGTCCCTACATACTGCACAGTAGCGGTCTCAGGGAAGGAGGCTCGAATCCGTACTCACTGCGTTATAAGGCGAGCCCTCTGACTAATTGTCCAACAATGGAGGCAACGGTGCTGTATACAAAACAATACTTCACAGATTTTTGACGGGATAAAGCACAGTCCTTTCTATATGATCTCCCTTTCATAACCTTTGAATATGCCAGGCCCCTACCTCGTTCGCAAAATGTACCGACGCCCTTGAATCGTTCCATCCGGCTGTTTCAGAGTCCACAGCCGTGTATGTAGACATGTGTACGTGTGTGTTGAAGTTTGTGGATTATCTTTCAACATCTTATGCAACACAATATAGGCCTAATATGTCAGATGCCGGTTTGTCCGCTGTGTATATGACCTATGAGTGTTGTATATGCTGCGTGGCTGACTGTGTCTCACGGACGATTAACAGTGGAGCTTCTTGCGCGGTGTTTAGTCCAGAGCAGAAGAGAACTGAGTCGATAAATCATAAGCAGAAGAGAAATGAGTAGATAAGTCGGGTCAGAAACAGAGTTCGCTGGTTACCTCGATCATCTGCTTTCATTTCGAATTCTGTCACAAAGAATTAGACTTGATTAGTTCACTTCTATCCATAATTGTCTTAGACGTTTGCACAGCCGTTCAAAGTCGATCAAAGTCGAACTTTAAAAGGTTTGTTACTGTATATAACCTGTAAGAACTTAGATGGCTTAGGCGGTTTAAAGATACAGAACTTATAACGTCTTTGAAAGTTTAAAGCTGTGGAACTTGTATCGGTTTAGAAAGATTTAAGCTTATAGCAATAACACATAGCCATAGAAATTCTAACAAACTTGGACGGTTACAACATATAGAGGAAAAGATTTCGGTAGTTATGGCTGATCTAGTAGGTCTTATCTGAATCAGTATAGAAAATAAATAATCGCTCTTACGTGCAAGTTTAAGGATTATCAGAATCATAATCGTCTACAGCATTCCTAGACGAGCACTTGCAAGTTAAGTTGAGCGAAGCGCTTCATTCGGACAAAGGAATCGTTCAGGTCATACGTACTGCACAATTATCAATCGATCATTTAATCTGACACTGGTAATGCGCACTGCTAGCAATACGTTGCTCGATGCTGTCTTCAACCCGACCTAGTTTATTTGGAGGTCATTTAGTACGTTGTTACAGGGTTGGCGAACCCCTATTGCCATGCTGTCCAGCAGACGGAGTCCAGTACCTGAAAACCCTCGAGCGGGAAAAGCTTCAATCGCCACAAAAATGACTCACATTCAGAGGCTGAACAGAGGATGGAGAAGTGGAACAAACAATGCTCTCATGAAACTGCCATCGCTTGCACCAGACTCAGCAACCCGGTTCTTCCGCACCGTCAGCAGCCGTTTAGCGACCCCTTCAGACAAGCACCTGAACAGCGGCAAGAAGTCCACACCGTTCAACGTCGAAGATCAGCATTTTGCGTTGACCAGAAACTCGCAAACTGGAAGAGGTTTTCCTACCAAGGTTGACCAGACAACGTCGTCCAGTGAAACCGGAAATGGTTCGACCACCGGAAATGGCCGAACAGCTTCTTCGGGTGAAACCGAAAAGGGGTTACGCACCAGAAATGACCAAACACTTCCCTCCAGCGAAACCGGAAGAGGTTTTTCTTCGCGGTCCCTGAGCATGGCTGCGTTCTTTCGACGAGTTCATTCGAGTTATCAGATGCCAAAGGTCGAACATGCAAAGAAGGAGATACATGGAGAGGCTTTTAGAAGTACTCAAAACGTCCGATCAACTTCGGACAAAGACGAAGCCGATTTTGGAGAGAAAAGAAACTCGGTCTTTCAGCGAATCAGTTCCATTAGGGTTCGAAACCGGACCACCGTCGATTACAAATCACTTGATGACGGAAATCGACCGCAAGATGTCGACACAGGTAGTAGCAGGTTCCGGAAGAAATTAAGGTAGGTAATTGTAATTGTAATTAGTAGCTTCTGTCGAGCCGGTGTCTAAACATTAGACTCTAAAGCACAAGGTCTCAGCCGATGGCGCACCGAAATCAAGTCGTGATGCGATCAGTTTACAGAAGATCAATTAACAAGACTAAGAGGGTAAGCAATAGGTTAAACAGTACTCTCTGTATGATTTAGATGTTAGAACGCTAGACTGCCTGCTCAGAGGTTGGCAGCTCAAATCCTCGCCAGTGTAAAAAGATGTTAGGGAATTTCTGATCCACGTGTGCCCTTTAGTGAACTCAGTTATGGAATAAGTACAGTGACCGTATACTTATAGTTGGAGGATTAGCCGGTGTGGAAGAGGACTGCCCAGACTCTCTTATATGCCGATGTTAAAAAACGACGTTGCTAGCAATTCATGCACATAGCTATTAGCTGCACTCCCGGGGAAAGCAAAAGGGAGTGTTAAAATAATTATCAGAATACATTTATGGGGCCGATTCCTGAAAAGAGATAAGGGAGCAGGCTTTCTGATCATTGGCTGGTGAGATTGTGACGGGTTGACAACAAAAAGCCTTTGTAGAGGAAGAAGTAGGCCATCTAGAATAATGACATTACGATTACATTATATGACAATACAACGCCTCTGATGAGGTACTATTGAAGTGGCGCTTCATAAATGTTCAGTTACGATTACCTAGTGTTGCTCCAGGAAGTATCCACCAAATGGCACGCCTCGCCTCGCCTCACCTGTCTTACAAAAGGCGCATGATGACTCTCTTACATGTATATATGCCGATGGAGCGCCTTACCTTACCTGGGTTTACTTAGCTGACCTTAGAATGCATTACGCTGCCTAACATTACATTAAATTACGAATCGTCAGTGATGGGCACTAAACAATTTTTTAAAGTTAAACTAAGACTATTTTCCAACTAGAAAATAGTTTAACTAAAGTTGGCAACTGATTTTGGAAATTAGTTAACTAAACTAAAAAAAAGTAGTTAAACTTTTCCAACTTGTTTCCAACGTTTTACGACAAACATTTTCACAATAAATTAAGACGTTAAGTGAACTGTAATAATGCAAAGCGTCAATGACAATATTTCACCTTCAAACTATGCAATGTGTACTGTTCTATCATACAATTACATGTGTACTGTAAGTAGTGTATGACTTTGAAAACACAGGCTGTTAATGCTAAAACCATGCAGTGTTAGCATGTTTTTTTGCTGACAGTATTCAATGTTCACTGTGGATTTTTTTTGTTAAGCTTTTTAGTTAGCAACTAAAAAACTTTAGTTAAACTATGGTTTTAACTAAACTATTTTTTTAGTTACACTTCTTCCTTAACTAAAATTTTTAAGTTAAACTGAAAGTTAGCAACTTTTTAGTTAACTATTGCCCATCACTGCGAATTGTGTGTGCCTTTAAGACATTGATCATAGGGGGCTCTAAATAAATCTACTTACACATGCATAAATATTTACAATAAACCACGTTACTTTGCATAGACTAATATACAGTTTAGTTCATCCTTCGTCACCTTGTTACAGTGTTATGTTACCTTGAATACATGCATATACAGTATGGTTAATTTTTCGTTACCTTGTTACAATGTTACCGTGTTGCGTTACAGAAAAGACGTCCACAATTCTACGCTGCGAACCAAAGAATTCTACCCAGATTTGATCGTGAGACCTTCTGGAGGTCCAAGAAAGACCCGAGGAACAGTGTCCGACGGAGAAGAAGAACAAGAACAAGAAGACTCGCAGAGTTCGAAAGGTCAACGGAACCGCAGTTTCACGTTCCAGCGATCCTCAGCCATCTGGCGATCGTTTTCAGCAAAATCCAGAGCTCGTTCTAACGACGTTCTCTTGGAAACGACGGAACTGGGAGAACACGATTCGAGATGTTTGCAGAATGAAGAAATTGAACTGGAATTGAAACTCCTTAACGACTTCCAACAACATAGACACCACGTTGGTTTTCTCGGGGCACTTAATGGTTTCCAAAATCTGCTGACTCAGCAACACGCTTTTCGGAATTCGCAGCCTCAAGTCGATGCTAACACTGTCTGTCCATCCCCACCCAGTTGCACTTCCACAAAAAGGAAGGTACTTGAGAGTAACGATTGGCAAAGATATCGCCACATTCTTGACGGTCTTTACGAGTTCAACACGGCGCATGCGCACTACACGGAAGCAGGTTTTGTTCTGTGTGAGCATGCGCAGTTGTGTACTTCATCGAAGGACGGGTCTCAGGAAGAAGAAGATGATGACGAAGAGGAGTGGCGTCGAGGGGAGCAGCTCCTCTTGCGAGCCATCGAAGAGTTCGACCTTGGAAGGACGTGGGAATACGCAATAGACATCTGTGAATACCTCTCTAAGATCTACAAGGCGAAATTCATGTACGCAGAGCTGAGTTTGCTCCTACAGAAACAGGCAAACCTCTATCGCAAGATACTTCAGGAACCGCGTGTTAAGCCGTGCTATTTCATGGTTCAGTTCCTCGGAGGTGATTTCCCAGAGGTTCTCAGCAACAAGAGATTCATCTCGCGCACTGAAACGCTTCAGGACGAGTACGACCTTAGTCGAATAATCAGTTACGAGTTTGCGGGTGCTAAACGACTGCGCGATGACATGGGTCTGAATGAAACAGTGACGACGGATTTTCAGAGAGGTTACCAAGTGTTCCAGCTGAAACCGGTTCCGAGTGTGTCGATTTCCAACCCGGGTTCTAGAAAAGTACCCGACGCCGTGCAGTTTTTTCATCGATATAACAACGTCGGCTGTTTTGAAGTTGTAGGAAGCTGTGAAGGAGTGTCGAAATCGGTCGTTAGTATCGATTCGAGTTTGCCCGCAATATCGAGATGGGCCCAAGTGAAGAGCTAGACCTTAGACGCAATGAATATTCATGAGCATATTAGTATTCATATCGAGCACGGATTTAGCAGACATAATGAATGTCAAAATTCGTTTCTAGTCTATATTCACATTATCAATTACTGTGATCATTACTTTGAGTAGGCCTATACGTCATGATTATTGATAAAGATTCCTGTGAATTTGTGATTTCATATGATGTTTGTGACAAATAATATGAATGTTAATAAAAACGCTAAACCATGTCTGCGAGTCTGAAACAACTGCTGGGCTGATCATTAATTACCTGATAAGGTAAATAATAGGTTTTTCAAATCGCGTGTGGAATTCTTTATTCAGTTTTTCTATGGTATTGTCATATTGCAATAATTCAAGAAAAAACTCAACAGTGTCGCTTCTGACCTGAACCAGTGAAATTAATGTCGAATAGTAGACTTCAGTATAATTATAGTCCCTGATAGGCATAGGCCTAAGCTTACTCCTTCGCAACATTTAGTCAATCGATCCAATCGATTCTTCCCAATCACAGCATTTCCGTCTTAGATTGCGCTAACTCCAAAGACCTTACAGTGGCCTAAAGATATGACGCTCAATACATCATAATTTTCAAGACTTTACCTTATAAAAAACGATCGCTTCAATCAACGGAGTTGTGATATTTCGTTATATATAAAGGAGCACAATGAACGTGGCTGTATCTTCTGAATCGGACGTGTTTCGCACCTTTATAACATACGAACGTCTTGCTTCCATTGTCAGAAGTGTTTTGCAAGGTACACAGAACAAAAGAAGTTTTAGAAAAATGGTTTATAGTTCAGTCAATCAGTTACGCTCTCTGGCGAATTAAGAAGGTTTGAGAAGACTCTGAAGACTAATGTGCATGTATGTATGTGTGTATGACATGTATGTATGTAAGTATTACATATGTATGTATGTATGTATGTATGTATGTATGTATGTATGTATGTATGTATGTATGTATGTATGTATGTATGTAATGTATGTATGTATGTATGTATGTATGTATGTATGTATGTATGTATGTATGTATGTATGTATGTATGTATGTATGTATGTATGTATGTATGTATGTATGTATGTATGTATGTATGCATGTGTGTATTTGTTTGTGTAAATGCCCTGGTAAAAAAAGCCTTTGCTCTGGTAGTTGCCCTCCCAGAATTTTTGCCCTGTAGAACAGTGTATGTGTGTGTATGCATGTAATGAAAGTATGTATGTATGTATGTATGTACGTATGATAGTAAGTACTTAGCATATACCATTGCATGTGTATTTGTTTGTGCATATACATGTATGTGTGTAGTACTAACGCCAGAACGAAGAAACGATTCAGTCAGTCAGTCCTTCAATCAATCATTCAATCAAAGTCAATCAATCATTCGTTCATTCATTCATATCGCATCCTGCTTGATTAACCGATGCACATAAAAATGTATATGTATATAAATGGTAGTTTTCTGTAAAGAATATATTGCATACTCCACAACGCTGTGAATTTAGTGACCTACCTCTTGCAAAGGCACATTGCAACTGAAAGCATGGTTCATTAGCCTGAGGCACACAGTTCGACAATTTCCGCAATAGTATTGATCTCTGTTGACCACTCGCGATCCTAAGTGCTTTACTCCTATTGATCAGCTGATCTCCAATGCTTTCTGCAGCATCTCTCCTACAATAATTGAATGAAATAATCTTCTGTCGACAACCCGTTTGTCGCAGGAGAGTCTTCTGGCAATCATAAGATTTCGATCAAACACCATTTGCTCTTCACTCAAGAGATCGAACAAGCAAGATCAAGCGAAGGTCATTAATTGATCGGTATGATCTTCGCCCACTGATCCTTGATGATCAATTTATCTGCGATGATCAAAGATTTATTAAACGACCAATCAAGATCCTCCTTCTTGGTCATGGCTTCGATGGTTGGCTCTGCTCCATCATACATAAGAGTGCCGGTTTAAGCTCAGTCAGGTTCCGGTCACTCCGTTCACCGTCCGCGGAGATCTTCTGGTCCCTCGCTGCCGTACATCAACACGAGCGCGCCATACACTCTAGTACATTAATCCATCCATTTGGAGCAACCTTCCCGTTGCCATTCCAGCTGTCCCTTTGTTCAAATTACTTGTCTAGCTGTATAATTAAGACACACCTGTTCAATACTCTTAGACGGCCATGTTCATAACGCTTTCGAGGTTTCAGAAAATGCGCTTGGTAAAATTCCAGATGCACACGAGTGGATTTCGTCTACCAATTATCAAAGCGTTCTTTCCGCGGTGTTTGTCCACTGGGCTTTAAAACAAACCCTGCTCTGTTTAAGCCGCTTGAATCCTGCGTCAAACACAGGTACGGTATTTCGCGTACCGTAACGAGAAGGCGTTCCGGATCTCTGCGTATTTCGAAACTCGTGCAATTCTCAGCGGCTGCGTTGAGCAGTTTATCACTGACGAGAGTCCACTCGTTTTCCCCCTCCCTCTGTTCTTGCTCTAAACCCCCAGTTCCAGTTGGTGCCAGGTGTCTGTAGGAGATAACGTTCGATTGAGGAGCGCGCCTACATCTCGTGGGCAGTGCAGGTGGATATGTGATCGAGTACGGCTTGCTTTGAGTATGGAGGATGTTGGCAGACCAGACGGAGGTAACGATGGAGTGGGCGAGAGAACCAGTCGAAGACGGCCTCGGATGCCTCCTGTTCGCTCGCGTACTTCTCAGGCTTACCTATGAAACAGTATAAAAGTAACGGTAAGTTAAGGCAAGAAAGGTAATGTAAATGTGCACGTTTTGCGATAGCGACCGTATGGCCTTGACCCTGTTCGTTTTTCATTGAATTGATAATAATAATAATAATAATCTTCTTTATTAACTCAAATTGACAAGTACGCAATAAGATTACATTGAAACATGATAATAAAATTGGGGGGTTTGTAATTGATTTGTGATGCTTTTAGTATTTAAACATTGTATGTAAATATGATAAAGACGGTTCAATGTTAAATTAGTCAGATTAGAAGCTCAAAATAATTGTAAATAACTTTTTTAATTTTAAAAGACCCTCAAGGCCACCAAAATATGAATAATAAACCTTTGAGGCTACAAAATCAATACTCGAAAAGACAACAACAGAACCTTTTATGGCCACCAGAAGAACCTTATGATCAACAGTAGAGCCTTTGTACCAAAGACAAAGAGGATAAGAGCCACATGAACACGTCAGTTATATGTGAATTATATTAAATATTAATCTAAATATTATCAAAAGCTCAACATCAACCATTTGCTAACATCACCTTCTCGACAACCTGTCAGACAAGAAAACAACCAGGAAAAAAGCAAACGAAACTGTTGGATGAAAGATACTGTATCTGAAAATGACCTCAACTATATCAGTGACCTTTTTACAGACGTCAACGGCCTTAAGTTTGTAGCTATAAAATGTCGTTAGACAATGGATCACTCCTACGCTTCACATCTGACATGACAAACACTTTCAGTTTACGACACGCTGTCATTACGGAGCTAATTAGCGTCGCCCTCTTCCTTAATACAGCCGTGAGAAAACGAAAATAACGGACCATAACCGAATTAGTCAACATTATTATCATAACTAGTGTATCGCGTATCACGTGAAGCAGTCGCGTGTCAGAAAGTGGAATACCGACTCTCTTTGCATTAGGCTCGTATTGTTTTTGCGCTGTGGCTCAGACTCTTCACGTCGTACATGTATATGGAATGCAAACTTCTGTCAATGAGGCAATTAATAACCTATTTCATTCAGAATATGGAAGGCGTTTCTGAATTCGTTGTAGGTACGTGTCAGTTGCATCCTAAGTCGTTCAGTGATGTTTTTGATTCCAAGCAATTTCCATATTCAACTCTACCCGATGAGCTTCGTCATGACTTTCTAACTGGTAGCTCTGTTGAATTCTACATTGAACCTATGCATTCATGCATCGACGACGTAGACGTTATGATATCCAAAGGTAATCATCTGGCCTTCAAAGACGACATTCCGGTTTTACCAGACGACATGCGTGGCTATCTCGACACGGTTAAGTGTTTCCAGATTATGCCAAACCCTGACTACCCCGGATATGTTAAGCTACGGTTTCTGGGGATGATGAGGTATAACTGGCGTTGCAAAAAGTCTACATTTCAGCACTATAACAATCCAAAGTACTTGGTGGCAACTAATATGAAGCTTGAGACCTATCGTGACGAAAATAATATAGAAACACGCGCGTCTGGTCCAGCGCTTAAGTGCACTTCAGAAATCAACGTGTGTTTTGACGTAGTTCCATGCGTATGGTGCCCACAGTGGCCCAAAGAAGCCAAACATTGGCCTTTTCGACGAAGAAATCACGGATGGCCAACGAATGCCAAAAATATAATAGAGAATGGTTGTCATGTTGTACACGCAAAACATCCTGCTTGCAGAAATGAAGAACTCCAGTGGAGACTGTCGTTTTCCAGTGCGGAGCTGTGCTTAATTCAGAGTTGGACTCCAGTTCAGCAGATTGTCTACCATATGCTTAGGTTCTTTGCAAAAAGAGAACTAATCAGAAAAGATATCCCGAAGGAAGACGAAGTTCTCTCTAAATACCATTTTAAAACACTGATGCTGTGGTCTTGTGAGGAGATGTCACCCGAATGGTGGAATTCTACTTCTGTAATTGAAATATGCTGTTATTTATTGCGAAAGATCTTAGATTGGCTAAAGAAACGATATTGTCCAAACTATTTTATTCCTCAGGCAAACTTGTTTCATGAACGCATGAATCAGAAGGTAGTTGATGAGACAACAAAACGTTTGACTGAAATCTACAATTTTAACAATCTTAATGGTTGGTTTGCAGTTAAGTACATAGAGCCAATCTTGAAGAAGTTGTTTATTTTTGAAGAAACAATGGAGACTGTGATAGATTGTGGTCAGTACATGCTGGGTATCTGCCAGATCATGGATGCTGAAAAACTCAAAGAATTTAACACTCAGTTTTGGTCCAGATTCTGGATTTATGCAATATATGTTCTTCGTGCAGTCAAGGTGGCAACAGGTTATAGATTTAGCGGATGCATAAGTTCTCTTTATCCTAGAAAGATTTCTTCATGTAAGAAAGTTAACCCAGATGCTTTTATATCGACAATAACGTTCCCATCAAATTTTCGACAATTTGTAAAAGTGTTATTCGTTGCGCATGCCTCCATTGCATTAGGATATAAGCAGGCTACATGCGACAGCGAAAGTTTTATTCTATTTATCAAAGAAGTTACATATCAACCGAAAGTGGTAAGGTCTAAGCATCATAATTTTCCAAAACCCAGTGAAGCAAATCTCGACAGAAGTGGCGTCCTTCTCTTGAAAGCTCAAGATCTTATGGAAAATTTAACTGGGTTAAATAGTCCTCAGGAATTTAAACTGATTTCTCAGTTGTCAAAACAGCTTCTTAGAAATGCGCTGTACTACGACGATTCACAATCATGCGTTATCCGAGAGGTGGCTTCCGTCTACATGGCTGCTCTTCTTTTCTCGGACTCGGATTATGGAGCTGCTATAGAATTCTGCTCGACAGTTGTTATCAATAAAACGGCTGATTATGACGAGGAAGAGAAGGAAGAGGTGTGGGAGAAAGAAACGTTGAATGCAGGCTGCTTGTTTTTCATTGACGACGTTGCTAGAATCATTGGATTTTACCTTCTTTTCATCCAGGTAAAAGATGATTTTAAGTACGACAGGAAGCGGTATCTTCTTGATCTGCGTCTTACCCCAGAGGTTTTCGCTCATCTTTTGATAATTCTATCAAACGAAAGAATACATAGGCCTTTTAGAGTTAGATGCGACTTGCAAACGCCAATGTTTGCGTTGGATGTAATTTTAATGAGTATAATAAAAATAAAATCTTCTAGAATATCAAGGGAGACAAAAAATATCTTACGCTTGTATCAGAGAAACGACGCAATTAATAAATCAGAAGCTCCCATTAAAAAGTCTGTTCCAATTGAAGACATCATTCAATTACTCGTAGAATATTCTTTAGAAAATATGACATCATTTTACAGTTCGATCTGCAAAGAGTTTGACGTGCACTGCAATACAGTTGACTGTTACCGTGCTGCGTATCTATACAAGTGCCGTAAATATCCTGAAGTCTTGCAATTGTGTGAACCAATTCTCAGTGAGCCAGATCTCCCGAGCAGCTTGAAGGGCCTTACATTTGCAAATGTAATGGTGCTGCCACCGTTTGACTCTTATTTCGATAGCGACATTCAATGTTTGCTTGGATTCTACACACTTGTTTGCTATCCATCGTCTTTAAATGGAGATTTTCAGAAAATGGACGACAATCCTACGTCTACGTGCAAGCATTTTTTTTTCCGGAATAATTACTCTGAGAAATGCTGTGTGCTTTATTTTTGGAAGGCTTACACTAGAAAATCCCATTATTTTCTTGGAAGGCATTTCCTGGCAAGATATTTGAAACTGAGATGTCTTATGGACTGTGATCATTCGAGCTCAGAATTAATGCTGGCATTTGAGGCACTGAACTGCCACCTTCCATTTGAGCATATCATAATTTGTTTTCTTCAACAAAAACTTCGGCATATTCAGTCATTGTCCTCGGATTGTAAAAGACTTTAGGGACTACAGACAGCGCCGGATTCCGCAGGTTCAGAATTTTTTGGGTGGTTCTTTTAAAAATTTATGTATAGTGTACTGTATATATTTATATATTTATATTATGTGGAACCTTTTAAACGGCTAATGTTGCAAATTCGATCTCGTCTGAGTAAATGCATTAACCCTCTCACCCCGATAGCCCTACAGCAAGCGGAACGCCCACCCGACGGCCCTGAGCCTTACTATAATAACCCACTATAATAACCCACTATAATATATAATAATAATATATAATATAATATATAATATAATATATAATATATAATATATAATATATAATATATAATATATATATATATAATATATAATATATAATATATAATATATAATATAATATATAATATATAATATATATAATATATAATATATAATATATAATATATAATATATAATATATAATATATAATATATAATATATATAATATATATAATATATATAATATATATAATATATATAATATATATATATATATATATAATATATATATATATAATATATAATATAATATATAATATATAATAATATATATAATATATATATATATATAATATATATAATATATATAATATATAATATATAATATATAATATAATATAATATAATATAATAATATATAATAGCCTTACGGGGATACGGTTTATATGTTGAAAACTCTATAGCGCCCTTACGGGTATTTGTCAAAGACCACCAAGCCGCTATAGCGCCCATACGGGGCAAGAGGGTTAAGTTTAAAATAGTTTGTATTTTTCACTTCAAATGCCTTGCTGTTAAATTATTAAATGGCATGTATGTTTTCAAGCTTGGTGAGACCTTCTGGTGTAATTTTGTAACAAGAAGCCCTCAACTTTATATGGCTTAAGGCCTTATCAGCAAGTCTAAATCCGGCACTGAGTACAGAAGTGATATTTGATATTTAGTAGAACAACTAATATCTAGGATGAAGCGTATGGGGTTTTATTAGCCTAGACTCGCCGACTGCTGCAGAGCTGGCTGACGGTCGAACGACCATTTGCTGCAATAAAAAGAAATTAAATGCATGTCCTTAATAGACTATTCCCCTCCCCACGCCGCCCCCATTCCCAGTATGAACTAAGACCTAGACCGCATGGTTTCCTCCTCCCCATTAAAGATGTTCCTTTTTTCTGTCTCGTGTAGGCCTATTATTAAAACATCTACTGAACAATGTACCTACATGTATAATTCCTATTCTATCCCTGCCTCAAATTGGGGATAGAGTAATGGTTACACTCATGGCCAGGAGAGTAGCAGGAGAGCAGCAGTACGCGGTTCGATTCCCACAACCCCTCGGGCGAGCACCTTTCATGGCTGCCATAACGTGTGTTTAGTTAAGATATTGGCAATTGTACTGCCATGTCTCAATGTAATTTTACTGCTTTGTCGGTTTGAATTAATAAAGAAAAAGATGATTATTATTATTATTATTATTATTATTATTATTATTATTATTATTATTATTATTATTATTATTATTATTATTATTATTATATTTATTGCCCGCAGTCAAAATTTGCTAACTGCTTATGTGCTATTACTTATGATAATTAGTTGTGGTCTGTTACAAAGTGCGATTTTGTCAAAATGATTTCGAGAACAAACGAAATTGATTGATTGATTGATTGATTGATTGATTGATTGATTGATTGATTTGTTACTGTCAGACACTAGAAGTGGCTAGTTCAGAAAAGCTTAGAAAATTAGTTTTAAGTTGGTATGAAGCTCTGAACTAATGTGGTAATTTGTGGCCATGAAAAGCCATCTTCCATTTGAAGGCATCATAAGTTGCTTTGTTCACATAAAATCGTCGACTGCAGAATGGCAATAATGGTGCACAATACATTCATTCATTCACTAGGACATTTATATAGCGCCTCTTCCAGAGGGCTGCTCAATAGAAGTGACTCGTTCACAAGTATCAAAAATAATGTTAAGTTGGTATCGCAATTTTTCGAAATTGCGGTGCTTGAAATTTTTCGACACAATTTAAATGGCCTGATGGTTCTGTGCTGCCGAGTTTAAAATTTTTCTTCTTCTAAAGAGGAGAACCTGCAAGTTTGGATGCATTGACCGAAGCTAGCCCCATTGGAAGGGAGTGAGGAAATTGGAATCATGGACGGATCCAGTGAGACCATGCCTCGGGCATTCAAAGCTTAAACAATCAGTGCAGGAAAGAAAGCCGGTGTGCAAGGATGCGCTTAGAGGCCGCTTTGTGATCTCTAAAGGGCCTCCCAAAATTACATCTACCTGCTTTTGAACCATCCCTACCTTTGTCCACATGTGGCATAACGCTCCTCACTCCCTCTACGGTCCGCTCTCCACCCGAGTAATTACGCCTAGATTGGGCTATATTTGTGATCTTACAGGACTAACAGTACTTTGGGATGGGCACCTTGATACTGTAGCAAAAATGACTCTGATAAAATCCAGCATTGTAAAAACTGTCTTGTCTGACTGAAGTTCTAGTGTTTAGGACGCAGACTCTACTGCAATAACTAGAGTGTCGCAATCTTTATTCCGACAACTGTTTTGGACGCTACCCTTCCCTTGCGGGTTCCGGTCCGTTATTCCGGGGGTCAGCTATTCCGGGGATCGGCCGGAATTTACATACATACAACATACATACATACAGATATACATGCATACATACACACGTACGAACATACATACATACACATACATATATACATGCATACATACATACACACGTACATACGTACACACGTACATACATACATGTACATGCATATATACCTACATACACACGTACGTACATACATACATACATAGATACATGTATGTACATACATATATGTACGTATATACATACATACATAGACACATACATACGAACATACATACATACATACATGTACATGCATAGATACATGCATACTTACACACGTACATACATACACACGTACATACATACATACCTACAAACATTTATACCTACATACATGTATGCACATACATTCATACATGCATACATACATACACACTTAAATCAATCAATCAATCAATCAATATCTTTTATTGGCACCAACGACAGTATTTCAACAAGTTGTTTAACATAAGATTTCGATAGTATTATGTCGAGTTGCATTATAAAGTAAGGAATTAAATTTTAAATAAAATCGTTTAATAATAAACATTTGGAATTCGCCATTAATACTTCAGTATAATGAAAACTTTATTGTACGTGGTCAATTAAACGTAGCACTGTCATTGACAGCAAATGGCATCCCCTAAGGGATATGGGTCCCACTAATGCAGGGATGCCACTATGACAATGTACATTAATCAAAATGATGTAGTAGGACTGTGGTGCCATTGTCGTTTCATACTAGATATTAAGGTGAGATAACGCACACAAAAAGTGGATCTTAGCTAGCTTAACTATCCTTAACTACTGTATTCATCTCCAGTGTGACGCCCGGATTACAAGGACACGCATAATAGTTAATTATATAGTATGTATGTATATACGTTTATGCATATAATTATATATTATAAATACATGTATACATGTACATACGTACACATATGCATATATACACAGGTACATACATACATAAATACATAGACACGTACATACATACTTAAATACATACACACGTACATACATACATACATAGACACGTACATACATACACACGTACATACATACAAACATTCATACACACATACATGCACACATACATACATACATACGTACATGCATACATACACACATACATACATACATACAAACATACATACATACATACACACGCATTTACTTATATACATACATATATACAAACGTACATACAAACATTCATACATGCATACATGTATGTGTGTATGAATGTATGCATATATGTACGTTTGTATGTATGTGTATTTATGTATGTTGTACATACATGTATGTATATGGATGCATGTATGTATGTATATACGTTTATGCATGTATGTACGCATATGTATATATGTTTTATGTATGTGTGTATGTATGTATATATGTATGTATGTACATGTGTGTTTCTAAATGCTTGTATATATGTGCAGACATGTATGTATATTCGTGTGTTTATGTATGTATGTATGCATGTTTGTATTTATGTACATAATAATATGTATCTATATCACCTTGTCACCTTGTGCTGTCAACTCCTGGAGCTCTAGCGATCGCCATGACACACATTCTCCATTGCTTCCTATTCGAAGTCAGGTCTCATGACGATTTTCTTGGCATGTTAACAGGGGTGGTTTGCCATTGCCTTCCCCTGGTTTTGCCTGCCGTGCCCGTTCGTTCCCCTTATCATGGAAGGGTATTAACGGTCCGCACCACGTGAAGGTGGGCACGGACGACTTTAGTTCATCAGCCCAGGCCGGATCCGAGTCTACGCTCTTAAGAGACGTCGGTCAGGTCGCCTCCCTGCTTCACTCTGAACCAGATTGACTAATGAACCTTTGCGGACCCTATCTATATATGTATGTATATATATCTATATGTAGGTGTGTACGTATGCATGTTTGTACATAGATGTGTGTTGGTATGTTTGTATGTATGTATGTATTTACATATATGTATATATGTACTTATATATGTATGTGTGTTTGTATGTATGTATGTACGTGTTTATGTATGTTAGCATGTATGTATGTACATACGTGCATGTACTATGTATGTACTTATGTATGTGTGTATGTATGTATGTATGTATGTACATGTATGTATGTATGTATGTATGTATGTATGTATGTATGTATGTACTTGTTAATGTATGTATGGATGTCTGTATGTATGCATTTACGTACGATATGTATGTATGTACATACATACATGTATCTATGTATGTATGTAGCCTAGGTACGTGGGTATGTATGCATGCATGTATGTACATACATGTATGCATGTACAAACATGTATGCATATACGTATTTATATATGTATGTACAATTGTACATACATGTATGTATGTATGTATGTATGTATTCTTGTATGTTTGTATGTATGTCTGAACGTACGTGCATGTATGCATGTATGTTTGTATGTATGTACGTGTGTTTGCATGTATGTATGTATGTATGTTGTAGGTATATATATTCCATCATTTCCCGGGATTAGCGGACCCCCGGAATAGCGGACCCCCGGAATAGTGGGCCCCGGAATAGCGGACCCCCGGAATAGCGGGCCGGTACCCCCTTGCGACTATCTGGATGACCCCTTCTTCATGCCCTCTTTGCGGACACCCTTTATGGGAGATCCCCATGCCCAAAATGGCCTCTGGTTTGTAACAGTGATTCGAAGGGTGGGATATCTTACTGGGGTACTCCAAAAATGATGATAGTTTTACATCAATGAGCCTATAGGCTGTTGTGTGCCAAAGTCTTCCAATCCAGTCTCAGTGTCGTGCAGTGATGTCTTGTTTGCATAAAACTAAATAGATTTCTAAATGTTATATCAAAAGCCGTGTTGCTTAATTAAAACCGTTGTTAGCGCAAGATGCTAGTTGTCTGTATCCTACATAATAATTTCCTAGATCTGTGTGTTGGCAAACGCACTGACTCATGCTTAGGAATGTGGCCGCCGACCAATGAGGAACTAGGCCACAACCACCTATAGAACTAAGTCAAAGGCTGACCAGTGGGCTAGATCATGAAAGTACGTAAAAGGCCGACCAATGAGGAACTAGGTCACTTAGTTCAATGGTACTAAGTCTAGAATACCTGTGTCAACTCGACCCTCTCGTTGTCCGTCGTCTGTTTTCGCCCGTCTTATATTGGCCTACAGTATTTGCACGGCACTAGACAGATAGACTACAGCCAGACTGATGCGGGTGTAGGTACGAACGGCCGGCGGCCCTAGGCCGACCTCCCTCACTAGGAAGATAGACTACAGCCAGACCACACTGATGCTGCATGTACGAACTGCCGTCGGGAAACCGTACCTGACAGCGAGGTCTGGAGGCAGTGACAGAGGGAGAGGGATGGAGGGAAGGAGTATGAGGGAGGGGTTGGTCACTACTACAATCCCTCACTGCCTTCATCTCTCCCTGCTTCCAGTCATATATGACGGGCCAATACTCTAGCTGAAAGTATAAATCGTTTGCATCAAATGAACAATCTATTCAGCTGTTCAGCTTGGTTGTGAGAATGTTAAGTAACACCGGATCTAGTTTTAACTGCCAGTTAGTTACTAACCATGCAATACCGTCACCTCTGCCAACTCAGTCCGTTCGGGTTAGTGTACAGTGGAAAGTCAAGGAGTCGCCCAAAAAGGATGTCTGTAAACTTTTACCTGCTTTGCACCCCTTCGACCCTTGTCTGCATTTGAAATTACACTTATATGTTCCTCTAGTATCTACATTAAGCCATCCTGTAAATTTTTAAGAGCTCACCATGCTACAGTGTGGGGTACTGGGATCCTACCCAGTACAGAGTGTCCTCTGTCTGATCGCATTTGGTCTGTAATGCACAGGCTATATATAGAAATGGGTGTGTGTACCAATTTTAGATGCAAATATCCACATTGGATGTTAGTCTTTAAACGCCTTTCAAGAAAGTCATAAGAAGCATAAATGTGCAGGTAGCAGCGTTGCTTATGCATTTAAGGAAACTCATTTGCCTATGTTCCTCTGAAGGAACTCCTCAGAAACAAGTCCTGAGGTCACGAGTAAGGATCATTATGCCGAGGCTCAAACAAAGAGCCCAGTAATGCAACTCGACAGGAGACCTTTTATCCTCCCACGTAGACTAACTGCCACTAGCAGAAGAGCAGTCCCATAAGCTAGTCCTTATTCGGCTAAGGGTATGAAGCGTTTGCAACTTAATTTTTCTTAGCCTCGGCATATGAGGGCGGGTGTCCAGTCCTGTCACTCGCCGTCCAGTGTTTAATCTAGTCCCCCTGTTCGGGGGGGGGAAACAAGGTTTCTCGGGGGAATTTCCCCCCAAAAAGGTCTCTACCTTACAATATTGCTGAGCTCTGGGGGGAGACTTCAATCCTGGGGGGAAATTCCCCTCCCCTAAAAGACGTCTAGATTAAACACTGCTAGTGGATGGTCAGTGTACTCATCATAGCCGAGTAAGCTAGGGTGCGCTAGTGGAACACAAATCTCAAAACAAATTTCTGAATCCCCGACGTATATGTTGAGTCGAGCACGCTAACCACTTCACTATCGAGCATGATAATTATGTGGTAGATAGTTACACAATACATTCGTTGATTGTAATTACTGGCGGATGTTGATTAATTCGGTCGACAAACAGGAAGGTGACGTAATATTACTTCACAAAATAACTAATAAGTGAATTTATAAATGAATTATATTTTTATGACCACGAACGTTTTGCTTCCATTGTCAGAAGCGGTTTGCAAGGTTCACAGGTCAAAAAAGTTTAGAAAAATGGTTTATACTTCAATCAATCAGCTGCGCTCTCTGGCGAATTTAGAAGATTTAAGAAGACTTAGGTGCATGTATGCATGTATGCAGGCCTATGTATGTATATATGTATGTATGCATCAATCAATCAATCAAACCATTTTATTGCATCTCCTTAGACGTAATGACAACAAAAATTTCAAAAACAATAAAAACAAGAATAATTCGCAGGTGACGCCTGTTGAGGCAAAAGGTAGCCCCAAAGGGAAGAATTCCCTCTGGGCAGGGACACCTACTGGATTAAGTAGCACGGTCAGTATGGCTGTCTTGAAAGAAACCAAGGAGGAGAAAGAAAGTAAGTCAAATCAAAACTGCTTTACTAATCTTAACTATCTTACTAAGCTTAACTAACTAACTAAAGCGATGAAGAAAAGTAGAAAGGAATAAGAATCACTGGCGAGTGAAAAAAAATGGGAGTAGAAATGGAAGTGGCCCACGTGCGCACACGTGAACCCCACAGCGCATGCATGTATGTATGTATAACACCTAATTAATGTATAATAATTCTCCCCCCAATGTGATATGATAAGGCCTTAGTTGACTGAAGAGACATCTCCAATTGCTGGACGGGTATTTGCACCGGGGCCCGGCCGTTGAGCCATTTAGTTAAGAACACAGTTAAGATAGTCTGAACATATTTAAGAAAAACCAGCCATAGACTTAGAAATTGTAATATGATGTAGGGGTGACCCCGCTCAGCGGGATCACATCCCTTTGGGGCCACCCTTTGCAACCTGTAACCAGTATTAGCATGCTGTATTTATAATCGAGATGTATTTTTTCATATGGCTTTTGTGTGCTAAATTGGAAACTTTGCTCCTTTTATGGTTTTTCTGGTTGCAGTAAAGACTTTTTGATTTTGATTTGACTTTGATTTGATTTAGTGTATGCAAGTATGTATGTATGGATGTATGGAAGTATGTATGTATGTATGTAATGTATGTATATACTATATAGGCTTTGTATGTATGTGTGTATGCATGTATATATGGAAGTATGTATGTAAGTAATGTATATAATTATGTAATTATGAATGTATGTATGTATGTATGTGTGTATACATGCATGCATGTATGTGTGTATGTATGTATGTATTATGCAACCATGTATGCATGTACATATGTTTGTATTTATGTATGTATGTGAATTTGTTTATTTGCATACAGTGGGGCGTGGTGGCTCAGTGGTAAGTTTGGCGCCTTGTGACTGGAGGGTTGCAGGTTCGAATCCCACTCTAGCCGCTGCGTACGTACCTTGGGCAAGTCCTTCAATCGCAATTGCTCGTGGCGCTTCGGCGTGAAAACTCCGACACAGTATCAAATGCTATAGTCGGGAGCGCCTCTGAGTAGTAGTTGACTTCGAGAGGCGCTATAGAAATATCCGGAATAAAATAAAATGAAAAGTATGTGTGTTTGCATATGTGTGCTAGTATTTGTGCAGCAATACACGAACAAAAAACCAGGCAGTCAGTCAGTCAGTCAAGAAATCAATCAATCAATCCAAGTCAATCAATCCACCTCAATCAATCAATAATTCTTTCATTCATTCATATCGGATCTTGCTTGGTTATCTGATGCATATAAAATTGTGTATTTGTATACATGGATATTTGAGTTGCTGTACATGGTAATGTTTCAGCACCTTTGTGAGGTTCTTAAAACGCACTGTATAAGTGTTCACATACATACATACATGGAGAAGCCTAGACTGTGCCAGCTTGGAATCAGTGTTGCATATTTTGAACAATATACAAGAGACATTGTGTTGAATCCTACTCGAGAGAGTGACATACACGGTGACTCCCACATAACAGGACTCGATAAAGAGTCAACTCGGCCCTAGAATAGGCCTACAGCAGGAGCGTTTCAGCTCCCGTGTTAACCTGTATTAATATTGATTCACTATAGTCTAATGGTTAGCGTGCTGTACTGTGAAGCGAAAGGTCGGGGGTTCAAATCCTTGACTCAATATGTTTCGAGATTTCTGCACCCGCTAGCTGAGCTACAATGAGTACACTGACTGGCGAACCTTCCTCGTATGCTGAGGCTAAGAAAATGAAGTCGGTAACATCTCGTACCAATCTTATGATTGCCAGAAGACTCTCTTGAGACAAACGGATCAACAACAATGGTTCCTCTAAGGGACTGCTCTTCTAATTTAAAAATGTCATCAGGTTAAAAGATTTGGTTTTTAGACCTTAGCTTTAAAATTGTTTTACTACTGGGGAGGGGTATAGTGTAATGGTTACACTCATGGCATATGAGGGCGGGTGGCCAGTCCTCTCCCTCGCCATCTCATCTTCAAACCGACAGTGCATGGTCAGTGTACTTATTATAGCGGAGTTGGCTAGGGGATGCAGACGGAACAGGAATCTCGAACCAAATTTCTGCCATGGTGGGAATTTGAACCCCCAATCTCTCGATTGACAGTCCAGCACACTAACCACCTCACTCTCAAGCACCCCAAGCACCTAATAGAACTTAATGAAGTTCAATGTCTAATCATAAGATTATATTTTGCGGCCATATGGACATCATTACACTCAGTCTGATGTTCTGATGTATATATATATATATATATATATATATATATATATATATATATATATCTTCTTCACGATCCATGGGCTGATAGCCCGTAGGTGTCCACTGCGCATTTGATTACTCTCTTCAAGGACTCCCTTTCTTGTGCCCGGTGTGTCAGTTCCTGTATATTCATCCCACATCATTCGGATGATAATCCTACTTTTGAGCAGCTATGTCTCAGAGCTGACTCTTCCCTCTTCTCAGCAATCTTGGTGGATGAGTGTCGCAATCGAAGGTCGCCCTGTCGTGTGTTTGCCGTGTGTTGATGTCGACCCTCGATTGCTTGTTCTTTTACTTGCACTTTTATTTAACGTGCCTAACTTTTCTATAGAAGATTCACGACGAACTTTGTTTAATTAATAAATGAATTTATTTAAAGAAACAAACATATATATACTAACTCTACGGGAACTTCCACGTAGTATTAAAGCGTTTAGATATTAAATCGGACTATCTCAAATGTTGCTTCGTACAGCCTAACTACAGATCGTTCTTTCGCGTCAGTCTCTGAATCTGACGGACTAATACTCTGCCGCCGCCGCTGGTCGCTCCTCTCGATGTTCTTCGCTCGACCGATGTTCACGCGTCGCCCTCGTCAGTAGTACAAGTCCCGTGTTCTCCTTTTCCTTCCGTTAAGTAGGAACTTCAGCGTGCACCGGTCAGCCCCCTCCCCACGTCAAGCTATCGTCAATTAGTGTCAGATTGCTCCTCGAGACGCGGGTCGTCGTTCGCCTGCAGCGCGGGCGGTGTCTGGTTACATCATAGCCGCGAGGTGTCCTATTACACCTTGGCTGTGTGGTGTCCGATTACACCTCGGCCTCGCTGCCTTCATTGTTGACCCAGTGGAGACTGGCTTTCGTCCGTCATCTTCCTATCTCGACCGGCAACGACGCTTACATCATAATGATGATGCCATCTCGTCGTTGTCGTCGATCTCCTCACGCGACACCTCCCTTCCCGGGGGAGGACAAAGCCAGTCATTGGTTCGCCTCCCGGCTGAGAATGATGTCGTTCCCTCCATCGATTTCCTCCAGACCATGTTCTCGTCGTTCCCATGAAAATACAAAATATCCGCACAGTTAGAAATATATTTACAGTTGTCGCGGTGCCTTACATGGTAGTCCGCCTTCTTCCTCAATCATAGTCTGGACAAAAGATCAGCGGGAATATTCAGCGCCCCAGGACGATATTTAAAAGCGATATCAAAGTCCTGGAGTGCCAGAGCCCACCTCGCAAGTTTAGCACTTGTGGGCGTAGAAGCAGTTAGGAAAGTCAAGGGATTGTGATCAGAATAGAGGGTGGTCCTTGACATAAAAATCCAATTCCTAAACTTCTTCAACGCAAAGATTACAGCATACGCTTCGCGTTCCACAGTGGACCAACGCGCTTGCGTAGCATCTAATTTAGAACTGGCGAAACATATTGGCCGTTCTGTTCCATCGTCTTGAATTTGGAATAAGCAGCAACCGACTGCTTTGTCTGAAGCGTCAGTCGATAAACCAAACTCTCTGCCGTAGTCAATTGTCTGCAAACATACAGCGTTATTCAAATCGTGCGTAAGTTTATCTAGCGCATTTTGATGTTCAATTCGCCAGGGTATCTTAGCAGGCACCGATTTCTGGGTCAAGTCAGTGAGAATTCTGGCTGTCTCAGCCAGGTTAGGGATGAAGTTCCTAAAATAACTGAAGAAGCCAATTAATCTCCGTATGTCCTTTTTGGACTCGGGTTGAGGGATTTTCCCTAGCCCTGCGATTTTCATAGGATCCGGTTCAATGCTCCCTGATCCGATCAGGTGACCTACAAACGTTGTTTGTCGCCTAGCAAACGAACTCTTCTTAATGTTAAGGGTCAGACCCGACTGTTGAATAGTCATTAAGTATTTCTCTAGGTGTTTCATGTGATCCGGCCACGTCATCGAGTGTACTGCCATGTCATCCACAAACGTCTCAGTGAAGTCGCGAATGGGATGAAGGACCTTTGACATGCATCGGATAAAAGAATTTGAGGCTGACTTTAAACCAAAGGGCAGTCGTACGAACTCAAATAGGCCAGCGTCACATACGAAGGCTGATAACCAACGAGAGTCCTTGTGGAGTCCAATCTGGTAGTATCCTTGACGTGCGTCAAAGCAGGATATGAAGTTTGCACTTCCTACCTTCTGTAACACTTCCTGGATGTCGGGGGTGGGATATGCGTCACCCGCCGAGAACTTGTTTACATATCGGTAGTCAATGGCCAGTCTTAAACCGCCTTGACCTCCCTTTTTCACAACGCACACAACGGGACTAGCCATTTCACTATGTGAGGGAGTGATGATACCTAGGGCCAAAAGTTCGCGGATCTGCTTCTCCATCTCCGGTTTGAGCAGTTCCGGCACCTTATAGGCTCGCAAACTCTTCGGCCTGAACTCCGCGCTAACAGTGATTGTGTGTTCTAGGACGGGATAGAAACCTGGTTTGTCCGAGAACACATCTGGAAATCTGTCTAACAGACTAAACAGCTGTTTCCGCTCGGGTACCGTTAAGTGTGCAACGGCAATAGGGTCTACTTGTTCACTGGGCCGTGTCTGACTCGTGACGACGCTACCCACCGCTTCCACGTGACCGAAGTCTTCGTCCTTCTCGAACAGAATGGAGCAATTGTTAATCAATGCTTGCTGTATTCTTTCGTTATATTTGCGAATACGATTTGCATGTAATAAGCGGCTTTTGCCCCCTATTTCCACGATGTATGTGTAGGGCGATTTCACCTGAGCGATGATGGCCGGGCCTTGCCATTGGCCCTCCTTCTTTGCTCCTCGCGCTTCCGGTGATTGGATGATGACTTTATCCCCTACTTCGTACGCCTGTCCATGCTTCTTAAATTGTAATGAGTAGCATAGCGCTGTTGTTCAATGTCTGAATAATATTCGGCATATAATTTAGACATTTCAAGGTTATCCCTTAATTGGTCCAAGTAAGCTGCGGCGCCTGTGCCCAGACTTAATGGAGAATCCCGCTCTCCCGCCCATTCCTCAGAAAGGACAGATAGAGGTCCTTTAGGCAGGGTACCATACACCAGGGTGTAGGGACTCACGTGGGTGGTTGCCGAGGGGCGTTCCCTTAAGCTCCAAAGCACGTAAGGTAACAGTCTGTGCCATCCCCTCGGGTTTTCTTCTGCCAATTTATGAATCATGGTCTTCAGTGTGGCATTGCAGCGTTCCACTAGACCTTGTGACTCGGGATGTGCGACTGGCCCAAAGCGTGGTGAGCACCCCATACGATGCAGAAACTCTTGGGTTAATTTGCTGTTGAAATTCGACCCGTTATCGGACCTAATCGTTTTTGGAAAACCGAAGGTCGTGAAGATTTGCATGTATGCATCACATGTCGCTTTTGCCGTTAATGATTTCAGAGGATAGGCCATCGGCCATCTTGAAAATTGGTCAACTACCACTAAGGCGTATTTGTACTCGGGTTTTGGGCTTGTGGGATCTACGTTGGTAACTATAGGCCCTATACAATCTGCCACTAGACAACCGAATCTGGTCTCGTCGTTGCGAGGGATGGGAGTTATGGGGGCTCGCTGCGCCACTCGCAGCGGCGCATGCCTTTGGCAAATGTCGCAAGATGCACAATATTCCTTCACTATATCCTCCACGTTGGGAAACCAGAAATTCAGTTTGATTCGGTCCTTAGTCGTTTTCAACGCCATATGACCTGCGAACGCAGCGTCATGTGCTAAGTTTAAGACCTTGTCTATTCTTTCTTTAGGTAAACACAGTTGTTTTACAGAATGCCCAGCTATTTTGTCTTTATGAAAGAGCAAATCGTCTTCAATGAAGAAGTTCTTCGCCCCAATTTTCCCGTGGGCCAAGAATGGTGCTAGTGTCGAACATTGTGCTTGTTCGGCCGCCATCTTGCTTCTGCCTACTATTGTGTCTTCCTTGGGTGGGGGTGGTATCTCAGGATTGAAGAATAGCTCTTCATTATCCGTTTCTTCGGGGCTGATTTCTCCTGCACTCCCACGGTCTGCTTGAGCGACCGTGAAGTAATCCTCGCCTATCAGCGTCCTAAGTCCCTCTACCTCCTCCCCTCTCTCCTCTTCCTCACTCGTCTCAGTCCTTGCGACCGCCTGCGCTTCTGAAATTTGATCTATTTCAGGAGCGCTGGCCGCGTGACACGAGTACAACGCTGTCTCGCGCAGCAAGTCGGCTGTAGTGGGCGTGATAATTAACGGTTCATTAAGGTCTTTAATGAGTGCCGCCCATATCCGAACATCAGGGGCGTAATTTACCTCCCCCTCCCTGTCCTCGCCGGCCTGAGACCCCTTTAGCCTCAGCCGCACCACGTCCACAGTCATTGATTGACCGTTCAGCCCCTTTACCTCTATCTGCTTGACCACAGGTAGGTTGAGCGGCCTGATTAGTTCTGCTCGCGCACAATTGTATTCGGCCCCGCTATCTATTAGAGACGATGTCACAGGGAGCCCTGTAATATACACTTTCATGTACTCTCTTACATAAGTCTCCTCCCCGTCAATGCAATCCGGGTTTGTCGGCAATGCATGCTGTTCTATCTCTTGTATCAATGGCGGCCCGTCTTGTCGCGTCTCGCTTTGTCTGTCTGCCTGTCTGCCTTGAGCTCTGGTCACGGTTGGCTGGACCGCACACGCGCTCACCTGTTTGCTTTTAGTTTGTTTGTTCTTCGAACACAGTTTAGCTCTGTGGTCTGGAGAAAAGCATAGGAAACAAAGGCCACGCTTTCTAATCTCGTCGGGGGTTGGACGTCCGTCTGTCATGTTACTTGTCTGTGTCCCTCCCGGTCGGTCAGTCCACGTGTCCGTCTGTTTAGCTGTCGTCTGAGGAGGTGCTGGCGCTTTCGCGTAGCGTGCCTCCGTCTTACCCGTGCCTAGACTATGCTTCGTATAGTCATTTTCCCAAGGGTGTGTGGCGGCATAAGTGTCAGCCGCTGCAGCTAACTCTTTGTGCCCTAACCAATTCTGTTGCTCTTGACTGAGGATGAAATTCAAACATCCTCTGGGCAACATTTCTTTCATTTTGTCTGCAATCAAGAGGCTTGTAACCTCATCAAACGTCATTGCCTTGCGATCTTGCAGATAGTAAGAAAGTAAGTTATGCAGTCTCGAAGCTAATGTTGTGTATGATTCATCTACCGCCTTTTTTGCGTTCATGAATCGCTCTCGTAAAGAGACTGCGCTCACTTTGAACTCTTTCAACAAGAAGGTTTTTAGCTTCCCGTAATTATCAAGCTCCTCTTGTGTGAGTCTGGCCGTCAGTGCTCTGGCCTGATTATCTAGACAGGTCAAGAGTAATCTGCTTCGAAGGTCGTCCGGGACAGCGCAAGAGTCGAATAACCTTTCGCAATGCACAAAGAAACCAGGGATTTGCGCATGGTCGCTGGGGAATCTCGGTAAGAGTCCTCGCAAGCTTTCACTATACGTTTTCATTCGTCCTACGACCGAATGCCTCAAGTTATAGTCCCTTTCGTCTCTGAGTCTCCTCTCTGCGTCCCTTTCCTCTCGGACCTCCTTCTCTCTCTTCTCTGCCTCCTCCTTTTCTTCTCTCCTCCGCTTCTCCTCCTGAAGCCTGAGCTTCTCAGCTCCCTCTCTCTCTTCCCTTCTCTGCTTCTCCTCACGAAGCCTTACTCCTTCTGCTTCCTCTCTTGCTTCTCTTCTCAGCCTCTCGGCTTCCTCTCTCTCTTCCCTTCTCTCCTTCTCCTCCTGAAGCCTGAGCTTCTCAGCTCCCTCTCTCTCTTCCCTTCTCTGCTTCTCCTCACGAAGCCTTACTCCTTCTGCTTCCTCTCTTGCTTCTCTTCTCAGCCTCTCGGCTTCCTCTCTCTCTTCCCTTCTCTCCTTCTCCTCCTGAAGCCTGAGCTTCTCAGCTCCCTCTCTCTCTTCCCTTCTCTGCTTCTCCTCACGAAGCCTTACTCCTTCTGCTTCCTCTCTTGCTTCTCTTCTCAGCCTCTCGGCTTCCTCTCTCTCTTCCCTTCTCTGCTTCTCAGCTTCCTCCTTTTGTTCTTTCCTCAGTCTTTCCTCCTTCTCTTCTTTTCTCCTCTCTTTCTCTTCCTCTCTTCTCTCCCTTCTCTCCACTTCCTCTCTCGCTTCTCTTCTTAGCCTCTCGGCTTCCTCTCTCTCGTATTTTAAGCGTTTTAATTCGTATAACTGCGTTTGCGCTGCCGAATCGATACTGCTTTCTATGCTACCCGTGCTTACTTCCTCACTTACTTCTGGCGGGGTTTCCCGTCCAGACACAATTATTTCAGCACTCGCCTCTTGGAGTTGGCCCGTACTCATGGAACCCAATTCCTCCTCTCCTAGTCCCATCTTTATCAGATATGCGACTAGTCTGTGACGGGGCATGTTCTGCACCCTCACTCTTTTCCCTACCGACAACTTATCCATCTTCCAACAGTCCGCTCACTAATAGAAAAAGATAAGTAAGTTAGAGGAGAGTCACCGCTGGTCAGAAATCAAAGAAAACAACGTCCTAAAATTCTACCACAAATACAACAAGAACAGAACTGAGCAAAAGGAGCTACGCAAAAGCCTCGGCTATTCGCACACCAATCCTCATCCAGACCTCAACCGCAACCTCACAGATTACCACGACTACCAGTAAGGACTTACCCTCTGAATACGTCGAGCGTGCTCCGTCTTTTGGTATCTTGGCTGATCCGCTGTCCTCCGTTGCCACTCCCGTCCGTCGTTGCTAGCGATGGTCGGTCGTCCGTCGGCGCTCTTGTTCCTCGTCCTTGCCTGTTGCTGTCGGTTCCTTCGAGTCCTTCGTCTCCGGAGTCCGGCACTCGATTTCTCCAGTTGCGAAGGGTTGTATTCGCCGCTGGTCCCGATCTGTTGAGATTCCTCTTTTCCGTTTCCGGTTCCGCTCTTCGTCGTGACGTCTTCAGTTGAAAAATCCTGTCGACTGCGCCAATGTCGCAATCGAAGGTCGCCCTGTCGTGTGTTTGCCGTGTGTTGATGTCGACCCTCGATTGCTTGTTCTTTTACTTGCACTTTTATTTAACGTGCCTAACTTTTCTATAGAAGATTCACGACGAACTTTGTTTAATTAATAAATGAATTTATTTAAAGAAACAAACATATATATACTAACTCTACGGGAACTTCCACGTAGTATTAAAGCGTTTAGATATTAAATCGGACTATCTCAAATGTTGCTTCGTACAGCCTAACTACAGATCGTTCTTTCGCGTCAGTCTCTGAATCTGACGGACTAATACTCTGCCGCCGCCGCTGGTCGCTCCTCTCGATGTTCTTCGCTCGACCGATGTTCACGCGTCGCCCTCGTCAGTAGTACAAGTCCCGTGTTCTCCTTTTCCTTCCGTTAAGTAGGAACTTCAGCGTGCACCGGTCAGCCCCCTCCCCACGTCAAGCTATCGTCAATTAGTGTCAGATTGCTCCTCGAGACGCGGGTCGTCGTTCGCCTGCAGCGCGGGCGGTGTCTGGTTACATCATAGCCGCGAGGTGTCCTATTACACCTTGGCTGTGTGGTGTCCGATTACACCTCGGCCTCGCTGCCTTCATTGTTGACCCAGTGGAGACTGGCTTTCGTCCGTCATCTTCCTATCTCGACCGGCAACGACGCTTACATCATAATGATGATGCCATCTCGTCGTTGTCGTCGATCTCCTCACGCGACAATGAGGGGCACACTTTGTATGACCTGCTCCCGCCGAATAAGCCCTGCGTTTACCATATGAGAACGAGGGCCCACGATCGCGTTATCTCACCTGCCGATAACTTGATGAGGAAAACTTATATTATTAGAATGTTATACGGGAACATATATAGGCCCTAATGCATATATGTCTGTCTGTGTTTATATAAATATATGTTGGTAACAGAAAAATGTATACGATTAGCGGTTGTACACCAAAATGCGGGTAGCAATTGGTTTAATAAAGAATATTCTTTTCTTATCTATGTCCTGCAGCCATTCCCTTCATGGTCTTCCCTTTCTCCCCGATCCCTCCATTATTCCTGTCATTATACTCTTTATCTTTCTGTCATCGCCCATTCCACATATATGTCCGAATAGTTTCAGTTTCTTTTTCATTATAGTTTCTACCATATCTGATCTGCTGTTAAGTATTCTTCGCACTTCTACATTAGTTATTTTCTGTATCCATTTTATTTGTAATATTCTTCTGTAACAGTACATTTCGAACGCTATTATCCTGTGTTTGTCTTCCTTTTTCAGCGTCCAGGTTTCGCATGCATACAACGCTGTGCTGAATACGCATGTTTCCAATATTCTTTTCTTTGATGTATGCGGCATTGTTTTGCTCTTCCATAAGTTGTTGAATCCTGCCATTATCCCTTTTGCTTTATTAATTCTTCTGATCTCCCTTGTGCAGTTGTTATTTGAGGTTAGCAGGCTCCCTAAGTAAACAAATTCTTTGACATTTTCGATGGTTTCTTCTCCAACTTTGATGTTACTTTCTACTTATTCATTCCCAAATGCCATTGCTATTGTTTTATCGATGTTTATTTTCAAGTTTGCCTTCTTGCCTGCTCTGTTCAGTAGTTCCACATTCTGTTGGAGTGCTTCAAAATTCTCTTCTAAGAGATCTATGTCATCAACAAATCTTAGATTGTTAATTGTTTCGCCTTGCACAGATATTCCCGTCGCGTTGTCTTTTATATCGTCTATTACTCTTTCCAGGTATCCTATGAATTCTATCGGTGAGACTGGGTCTCTCTGTTTAGTGCCTATACTGATTTTAAACCATTCGCCTAGTTCCCTATCTATCCTTACTGCTACTTGTGACTGTCCGCCAGCATTTTGCAGAATTTGCACCAATTGTTTTCCAACTCCATACGATCGAAGTGTTGTCCATATGACACTCTGTTTGACCGAGTCAAATGCTTTTTGAAAATCTATGAAGCAGTTGTATACTAATTCTGTTGTTTCTTTTTGCTTTTTCTGCTATTAGTCTTAGTACCAGTATTTGCTGTATTGTACTTCGATTTCTTCTAAATCCTGCTTGTTCGTCTGCAATATGATCTTCCAATTGATCCCTAAATCTGCATGTTAGTACCTTCATCATCACTGTTCCCACATGGCTCATTAGTGCAATTGTTCTGTAATTTTTGCATTCCATCAAGTCTCCTTTTTTGGTATTACTGTCAAGATAGATTTGGTCCATGCCTCCGGGATCTTGCCTTCCTTCCATATTTGGTTGCATAATTTATGTATTTCTTTATATAGATCTGCTCCTCCATCCGCTATCATTTCTCCCGTTATCCCATCTTCTACAGGACTTTTCCTTTTCTTTAGGTTTTTGATTGCGTTTTGTACTTCCTCATATAGTATATCATCTTTTGTATCATCTACTAACGGTGGACTAATCATTTCTAACTCCTGTTGCGTTTTGTTATCTCCTCACTGGTCTTATGTATATATATATATATATATATATATATATATATATATATATATATATATATATATATATAGCTTACATGATCCACGCGGAGACCCCGCAGCTAATCGCTACAAACTCGGCCGGTGGACCGCTTATCGCTTAATTAGGCAGGCGAAATAATGCTGGCCCTGCAGCTTGGGGGAGCGCTCAGTTGTGCCCGCATCAGGCCATAAACGTCGATCGGCAAAGTACAGACGAGCGTTGCCTAGGCCGGCTGGATGCGGGCGGCTGCTACTGGTGCGCTGCGGGAATTCGATATCGGCTCAGTGAGCGGACCCATGGGACGTGGCTGTCTCGGAAATCTTCACTGTTCATGTGAGCTTCAAGGTATTTCTTAGTTTTGAAATTGATTTACATCATTTTAGGCCTATTTTAAAAAATAATGATTGCGCTTGATTATATTTATAACAAAGTTCAAATTAGTAGTAATATTATAGATAATTACGTTAGTGTTAGTTTTTTGTGATATGTCAATTATCACACTGCAATCGTATCTATGGGAAATGGAGCATTGCCATTTCACAAGCATTGTGGCAACGCCATGAGCTATAATATGGATGGCGTTTGCTTTGCTTTTCTGTTAGCAGTACTCTCTTGAGAACTATATATGGGGCCCTACTCTACTTCCTGTCTTCGCGCTGGTTTTAATGAATGATGACTAAACTGACTTAAGCTAAGTCACTTAACTGGTGCAAGTTTCACGCACTCCACTTAAAAATAATAAAACATATTAATGATTTAAATTTATTTCAACTTAAAAGTTTCAAGAAAAATACGTAAATTGCTAATGCCAGAAGTACTTTAAGTACACAGTACACAGTGACACTATCTATCTATCTATCTATTTAAAAGATTATATAGCGCCCTTGAAGGGATCTACTCAGAGGCGCTCCCGACCCAGGCCCGATCAAAAAGAAATGTAGTAGTGGATCTGCATCATCTGCTACTGTGCTCCACGCTAAGCTACTAATGGTTAAGGCTACTACTAACAACTATCATGCACAAGACAGACAAAATTTCACTAGACTGACAGGCCTGGCGCCTTACGGGTGGGGGCAGCACACTGCTGCTTCGCACCACCTTTGAAAAATTCACGCGCCGCCACTGCATGTATCTAAAGAAACTCAGTTGTTTATTTGCCTCTGAAAAATCTCCTCAGAAACGAGTACTGGGGTCGTAAGGAACATTCTTTCGAGGATCAAAGACCCAGCATTGCAACTCTACAGAACACCTTCCATCCTCACCACATAAACTAACTGCCACTGAAGGAAGAGCTGTTCCTTAAGCTACCCTGAGAGGCAGCCATGGGTATGAAAATTAGCGACTTCATTTCTTAGCATCTGCACGTGAGGGCTGGTGGCCAGTCTTCTCCGTTGCCGTCTCATCTTCCTACTGACATTGGATGGTCGGCGTAGGCTACTCATCATGGCCGTGTTGGCTAGGGTGCGCAAGTTGAGCACAAGTGTCAAAATAAATTCCTGCCCTGGCGGGGATTTGAATCCCCGACCTTTCTGTTGACAGTCCAGCATGCTAACCACTAGGCTATCAGGCAACCCACTTAATTGTCTATCGGATCACGGACACCAGCCCTCGCGTGCCGATGCTAAGAGAATTCACGACCTATCCTGAGTCCGTTATCTTGTACCATTACATGACCACCATCATCATCAGATTCCTACCGGAGCACCATGTTTTGCAATCGGACTCGTTGCTTCTGTTTTCTGACCCTACAACCTGGCTATTGCTGACTTGATTCGATTCATCGCCTGTGTATTAGCCGGTCTCCCTGGTAAGCTTTTGTATGGCGCAGATAAATTTCGAAGACTTATATATACACTGCGATTGGCTTGAACGCTCGCTTTGCAACGCGTAGAGTTCGGATTCGAACCTCACCTCAGACATTACCAGGGATGTCATTTGAAAGGAAAGGGGGACATTTGCCCCCTTGATTTTTGAAAAAAGGAAAAGGATGGAACATGAAACGGAGGAAGAAGTTTTGCGCATGACTAGACTTAAAACAAAACTTTTCAAGCTGGCCAAGTTCCCCCGGGAAAATACTCAAATGACGTTCCTGCCACCACTGAAAAAAAGCTGAAATTACGTCCCTGGACATTACTATATAGAGACCCTGACCAAGTCCTTCGCTTACGAATGCTCAGCTCCATCGATTGATTCCTGATCATTAGATAGTGGCGCTTAATGAATGCTCGCGATTGAGTTGGTTCTTCGCGCTTAGCTTAAGAGCAGCGCTTTACAAATTTGGAGTCTACGATTACGATTACGATTAATAAGGTAATGTTTCCGTTAACATTTGGAACGACAACATTTCATTGTATAAAGTAATAATTGAATTTTCAGTGAATGCATCCAGTTGAGCCGATAAACGTGTTTCCCTGTGAGTCACCTATGCCGTGTCGTTGGAATGTTTGTATGCATGACGGCTTGACCTCTCACGACTCTGTCCTGGCACCAAAACGGATAAGGCAGCGGCTATTTCAGACTTGATTTGATATACGGTAGCGCCGGAGTTTAAGATGGTCTCCCTGCGGTGACTTTTGCGTGCCACTGAGAAATTTCGGAGATTTACATTTACATTACATTACAATGAGACGATGTCGTCAACTTTTATCTCTGTTATCTTAAAATGACATTTAAACTGTGTTGCTTTATCTTCCGTTTGGTTCATTCGAATTAGTTCGAGGGATGGGGTCGATAGGATTTCGTTGGCGATGCGGAAGAGATCCAAGCCAAACCAAGATGCCACGACAAAACTGAACTGTGTATTCTGTGGTACACATTTCCATTTCGCAAAATAGCACGGAGTCTAAACATACATGCATACAAACCCACTTACACACACACATACATAGGCCTACATACATACCTTCATACATGTATACATACATACATACATACCTTCATACATACATACATACATACATACATACATACATTCATACATACATGCATACATACAAACGTACATACATACATTCATACCTTCATGCACATATACATTACTTCACATATGCATACATACATTCATGCATACATACATACATACATACATTCATGCATGCATACATACATTCATAAATACATTCATACCTTCATACATACATACCTTCATACTAGCATACATACGTAGGCTACATTAGGGTGGAGTGAAAATGGCAAAAAAAAATTTTTTTTAAGCAAACGTTTTCTAATAGCGATAGAAAGTTGCCAGCATGTGAGTGTAAATAGTGCTCAAAATATTGTTGATTTTGCTTTGCGTCTTCTGTCCTCTACCGGCGGTAAAATAGTTACCGTATAAAATTCTTTGAATAACGTCAATGTGGTGCATTATTTTCTTTTTCTTCAACTGACTGTCTTCGAACGGTTACACTTCATGAAATACATGTTCAAATCAGTTGCGGAAATCGCCTCTGGTTACGGGATTATATAATTGTAACCAGGGGCGTAACTTTGGTCTAAAAAGTGGGGGGTACCAATTTCTTACATACAGGAAGCAAGGCGTTGACTGTGATCTCTGGGAAGGCAAAATGATAAAATATTGATTGGCATTGTTCATAAAGTGGGGGGTACGGTACCCCAGCCCAAAGAGTAGGGTGGGGTACGGTTACCCCTCGTTCCCCAGACAAATTACACCTATGATTGTAACGCCTAATGAATGCCGCGACATTACTGAAAGGAAGAAAATTAGGAGAGAACGAAAGAAGTACCAAAGCTCTGTTCGAGCAGGATGCGCCAGCATACGACTGTGAGTGTTGAGGAAGTTTTCAAGAGAGTAATCCAAAAGAGGTCCGAGTCTGTTTTTTTTTGGGGGGGGGGCAGATCAAGAGAGGAGGCAGAGCAGCTGTGAAGGCAGATTTTATTTAGGGCAAGGATAATTGGAAGGCAGAGGATCAAATGAGTCGGGGTAGGAGTAGGCCCTACTTGAAAAGGTGAGACTTCAGTTTGGAGTGGAAAGCCCGGAGATTAATAGAGGAACATGGGGAGAAGGATGGAGGATGGGTTGGAATGATGATGGAGGAACCAAGAATCTGCGGAATTCAAGGGGGAGATCGTTCCAGAGGCGTGGTGCTCTGTTGGATATGGATGGGTTGGAGAACTTGAGATGAGTAGTGACCGGAGATCAAGAAAGACAGAAATAGGAGGATCGGGTGGAGCGGGTTGCCTGGATGGTGAAGAGACCACGGAGGTACTTGGGCTGGATATATTGTAGGGAGTAATAGGTTAGTGATAGAACTTTGAAGTGGATTCACTCTGAGATTTTTAGCCAATGTAGTGATTTGAGGATGAGAGTGATATGATGATGTTTGGGCATTCTCATGACAGCCCTGGGAGTGAATTTGGATAAGTTGCAGACGCTTGATTTGGGTGGATTCAAAGTTGAGGAAGAGGGAATTGCTGTAATCAATGAACAATAGAGGTAACAATGATAGAGGCAGTTTTAAGGTCGATCTTGGGCCGGATGCGACGAAGGTCACAAATGTGCCTGAAGCAGGAGCGCGAGAGGTTGGAGTTGTGGTTAGAGAAGGCGAGGTGTGGATCAAAAGTAATGGACGGGGGGTCCGATGTGAAAGTTAGGAAGCGATGAGTTTGTCGATGGGTGTATGGAAGGTTTGGGCTTTTCTTGAGATGATCAATTGATTAGGAAGGCCTAGGATTATGAATTCTGTGTTGGAAAGGTTAAGGAAGAGGAGATCGGATGACATCCATTGTGATATTAGGTTAATCACGTTGAAATATTGCATCGACGGTAGAGGGCAGAAGAAGTCATTTGAAATTTAAAATATTTGGTGTGTTTCTTACTCTACCTAACTTGCATCTTTTGCCCACTATTAGAATTCATTTATTTAAAAATCATTTTTTCACTCCACCCTAACGTACATACATAGTACATAGTTTTACATACATACATTCATACATACGTTTATACACACAAACATACATACCTTCATACATACGAACATACATGCATACAATATATTCATACATACGTACAGGCATACACAAATACATACATACATACATACATGCATACATACATACATTCATACACACATACGTACATACATGCATGTATGCAGAAATATATGCAATTATGCATGCAAACATACGTACATGCATACATAGTAATTTACATACATCCATTCATACCTTCATACATACATACATACATACATACATACATACATACATACATACATACATACATACATACATACATACATACATACATACATACATACATACATACATACATACATACATACATACATACATACATACATACTAGGGTGTGTCTATAATTTGAAGTTTCAAAATTAATATCGGCCAGGTTGTTTTTGTGTTCCACCTTGAGAAACATTAACATTTGCCAAATTAGATGAAAATCAAAAGAGATTTAGAACTGGCACAAAGCCCGGGAAAAATTACCACTTAGAAAACAATGTCATACATTGTAATTCTCGAAGATCCAAACAATTTCAACACTTAAACATAAAAAATAAGGCAAAAGCAAACCAAGAACCTTCAGTTATTTGTCATTACTTAGACCCTTTAGTGCTTTTGGGAATCTATTTCGATGGTATTCAACCATTTGAAGAACAAATGTGACGCCAGAGGTCAAAACCCGTCACATGTCGGTTTCTGACCTTTTTATTTAGTCATATTCTACAATTAATGTGCTTCAGAATACTTTTTACAGAATGAAAATATCTTTTTGCTAACTGAAGTTATGCTCATTTGATTCTTTCATTAATATATAGTGAGAAAATCGAAAACAAAATTCGGAATATTCATGTAATCAAAGTCCTCAGCAACCATTACTTGATTGTACTACAATTTTGCTGGGCAATAAAGGGCTATATCCTGCATCGAATAAAACAAACGGCATTAAAATCGGATTACTACATTGCAAATTATGGCAAATTCATAGGCAACAGGTGAATTGAAGAATGTTCAATATTTTGGACCCCTCTCGCCTATTTCGGCTTCTAGCTCAATATCTAGGAAGCGACAAGTGACGGGTTTTGAGCCCTGGCGTCACAAATTGTTTCTCTTCCTCATTTCGAACCAGGGCTTCATTGAAGGACTGCATTAGAGCCACTCCTCTCTCCGCTAAATCGTTCGTCACTCTTAGGGCGGATATGATGTCTTTCGCCTCATTGAACGAATGCTCTGACTCCCATTGTTGTGGATCTCGATCAAGAAAAGCGTAATCGAATTTGAGGAGCTGGAAAAGTTTGATGGTAGAAGTGGTAAAAAAATCGGATAGCGCTTTTGTAGATGGATCATGTATGAGAGGAAGCCTCTTTGGAGGTTCGTCGGATCCCTGATTGTTGCGCATGTTATAGACCATGCGCTGTTTTTCGTCGAAGGTGACTGAATCGTCAAAAAGGCTGAGGCCAACCAAGGTCTCCGACAAATACCAAAGGTGTCGGGAAAATGCTGTTAGGGCGACCTGTGAAACTTCCTTGTCTGGGTAAGTATGGATTGACTTCAAGAATTGAAGATCGTTCCTTGGGGCTTCATTGGGTGATGTACAGGTGAACCAGTACTCCACGTAGGTTGTGGTCACAAAAAGTGAAACTCGAAGTAGATGATTCCACATCTTTTGAGAGTAAGATTGTCGAGATGCCCTCTGGTGTTTTTGAATGGGAAACTGCTCTCTGAAAAGCCACATCTTGATTGCATAAACCGCACGTGCCATCCAACGCGCGCGGTGAAATGCCCCTGGGTACCTGAACTTTATTCCTTTCGGTGGAATTCCTCCTAGGACAATGACTGTTAGTTCTAGTAGCTCTTCGTAGTCGTCTCTGTGGTATTCAGCATTCAGTTGCTGCAGTGCGAAGGTGATGACATTCTCTTGAATTTCTTTGACTCTTTGTGCTGCGTCTTTATCCTCCATTCCTCCATTGCTGTGCGATACTTGGTCTGATCGATTTGCGGCCAGAAGTCACGGAAATGACTGAAGAGTTCCAATTTTGGAGACCTTACAGAATCATGCAGTGAAAATACCTTTTCCAGAACAATTTCAGAAACATGATGTCGACAGGCAAGGTTCAAGAGGTCTTTTCCTAATTCCCTTTTCCAGCTTGATGCATACGCCGCCCTTGCAACGCGTGTTACTCGCCGTTGTGTCGAAACACATGGCCACGATTCTGTCTTCCAATCCCCAACTTCTGATCTCGGCCAAACACGCATTTGCCATGAAGGCAGCAGTCCCGGATTGGAGTTGGGGATGGCCAATAGTTTGGTCACATCCTTACCAGATACCATTATTGGAAGACGATCAACGCACACTCGTCCAGTTTCTGTAATTTCTGGCATGATCTTGCCGTCCCAGTGGATAGTAAGGGGAACCTTCGAATCGAAAGATTCACGAATCTCAGCTGCTAGGGCTGCACGGTTATTCTTCCTTGCTCGATGGATAGCAGAAGGACTGATGATCAGCTCACCAGCTGGTGCTGCATATAGATTGGATGCAGCGACGGCAGAGAAAATGTGACAGGCATTCCTGCTGCTGGTTTTGGTACGATCTAGAGCTGCTGCAACATCACGGGTAACTACAGAGATTGTTCCCTTTCGCCGCTTTGGTGGTCCAGCTGACGTTGAAGGTTCTGGTTCTCTTTCTGAGCTATTTGATGACGCCTCTTCTTCAGATGATGTTGCCAACAGAGAAACCTCCGTCGCTACCGCCATGCTTGCACGATATCGTCATGGGCGAGGGAATTATTGTTGTAGGCAGATTGCTCCGATCGGAAACCACGACATTATCTGATTGGCACAAACTCATTCGGGGATCAAACACATACTCTTACCAAGGGAGACAGCCACTCGCGTTAAATACCATGCTTTTGATGTAGCGCCAGGTGTCTCCTCTAGAAAACCACAATAGCTTAATTAATTACTATAATTATGTTGAAGATCGAAAACACGAAGAACATACATCGTAACGTCTAAAATTTTGGCCAAACCGAGACAGGTCACCGGGTTCCTAATTTCGGTCGCCTGGCGCCAGTCCTAAATGTTCAGCTATCGCGATATAATTTCGGATATGGCGTTTATACGCTAATTAGCATGATAATTCGACCTGGCCGTTAAAAGATCTTTGAGTTAAAAAAATCATGTGCATCATAAAAACACCATAATACATACATACACACATACATACATACAATACATACATACTTTTATACATACATGCATATATGCATACATGCCTTCATACATACATACATACATACATACATACATACATGCATACATACATACATCCATGCATACATAAATGCATGCATACATACATCTACAGATAGCACCGAGAGCATGACAACCCTGAATAAACAGAACGAATGCGAACGCTTTACTCTTTTGGCAACTATTCCCTATCGTTTTATCTGTTTGTGTCGACATACAGTTCAATTCACTTTGTTTCGAAAAAGATTTTGTATTTAGTTTCTAGCGATAAGATAATTAGAATCCAAAATAATAGAAAACGTAGTTTCAGCCAGATAAATTTACCCATGGACCCCAACGGGGGCCTGGAACCAGAATCCTAAAAAAGGCTCAAGCTTCCTATATCGTTGGGCGACGTGCTCATTTTTAGGCCTCAGCCACTAAAGCTTTGACGTCGGGAAAACACCACTGGTCATTTTTATAGAGGCCTGCAAACCAGTGCTTCACCTTGCCTGCAGTACTCCCCAAGAAGTTGATTCAAGGATTCTGATTTGGAATAGTGCACGATTGTCACCGTAGCCTACAGTGAACTTGAACTCGGACTGCTATTGCATGTACTACAGAGATTATCTGTCTGAATTGCATAATTAGGCCTACTCATCTTCTAACTTCACTTTAATCACTTTTAAACAACCACTAAATTATTTCTTCACTGTCATCTTCGGAAGAAATAGTTCCTACAGCACGCAAAATTGCTTGCTGAGTGCTGACATACTTTAAAGCCCTCACAATTTACTGCGCCTCCGGATTTCCATACATACTTAGGCCTAGACTTCGTAGGCCTATATGGAGTGTGTGAACAATTGAAGGGCTTAGTTCATTAACCAGATATGTCGACCTATCTGTTCGTTGACATACCTTACCATACAATATTCTAATAGCACGGACTCAGCCCAATTTTCGACTAATTAAGTGACAATATCCGGCTATGTCAAATAACCTGATTGTTGCACCGGTTTCAATACTAAGATTACAAGAAAAACACCACAATGCTCGTTGTCAAGTATGTCGACATACCTAGTTATTGAACTTAGCCCCTCAGTTAATAGAGATCAATTTGCACAATGACGTAACGACCTCACTTACATATAACATATTAGGTTATCCGCCATATTAGATGTCCTGAAATATGTCTGTTGACGTTGGATAGGCCTACGTAAGTGAATGGTCCTTATTGGCTTTCTGTGTACAGTGTAATAGTTGACTGCAGCAACCGTATCATTGAGAGGGTTTAAGGCTCATTTGGTAGAATTCCAAAAAGCCCCACAAGAACGTGCCCGGACCGAAGAATGCCGGGGACTTTGGCTCATTTAGCTATATAGCCAGAGGTGATCTATCGGAAGCGATAGTGAAAGCTGAACGGATCCGTCAGAAACATGTCGTGATTTGTACATAATCACAATGTACTAATGGCTTAACTGATGTTTTGTCAGTATGCTCTGCTGTTGGCCCCTCAGTCTTTAATAGCCTTCCTCTGGCGCTGTGCCTGCTCCGCATGATCTATTCTGACACGTTCTATTCTCGTCTTAGGACTACTCTGTTCAGCCGCGCTAGGTCGGCCAGATCGGGGGCATTTCTGAGTATAGTTGCATTAAAGGGGTGCTATTTAAATCTCCGTAATGAATGAACGTGGGTAGCGTCCGGGCGGGCGAACGCCACATAATTAGGGTGGAAAGTAAGAGAAGGTGAGAACAATTAATAAAACGAGAATCGCGAACTGCCATCCTATGGTTTTTGAAAAGGCACTGCTGTCCAGTGACTGCTGTCCTTGTTCCAGCGACACATCGTTATCCATACGACTATCCTTCCTTATTATATTCCATAATAAATAATTATTGTAAACGTGTAATTGCTAACCCTCATAACAACAAAACTGCAACAGATATTAAATGAATTTTTTGAGTAAATATTGAAGAAGATATTTTACACTTCCTTGAACCATTCAAAATGTTTAAAGGCAGAGGACTCTGTAATTGCCAGTGATTAAAGTGACATGGGACGGATGCAAGCCTGTCCTAAAGGCTCAGGCAAAACACGTGTGCAGAAAAATTGTGGAGTGTGTTGCCTATGTGCATCCCAGAACTGACTATGAGGGTTCACTCTGGTTACAAAAATACAATGGACTGCAGACAGGAAAGTGCAAACAACAAAGTCGCTTAATTCAACTTCACAATGTGCATATGTGCCTACACCTGATAATAGTACCTATGTTCTTTGTGAAGTTGAATCTCATGACCGTCAGCGAAACAGCTGTCGCCGCAGAATACATTTCCATTACATGTTTAGACCACAAACTATATGGACATTTAATTACCACCACACCTTTACCGCAGCACTGACATAAAACCAGATACACAGATATTGACATGAAACCAAAGCATTGGGTGAAGCGCCCATAAATAGGTAATCGGAATTAATAATTAACACTCACTGTTATACAGAAACGTCATTGTTATGTGGCCATATGACTGTTTTATACTTGGTCAAGGCTGCGTGCTGATGAGCAACAACCCACTCTGCTGCAGCCAATCAAACAGGAGATTCAATTAGATTACAAAATAGCTTTAAGCAAAAAAGTGAAGGTTTCGATACATCTGCGCAACAGACATCTTTCAGCTCAGAGACTCTTATCCTGCCTGTTCGAAAAAGAAACCAGTGTATATTTCTGTTCTGAACACATGTCTGCATTTCAATCAATGTAATTTTTTGAATATATTTACATCCATGATTTCAACACAGTAAAATTTCAACTTAGCTAAGACTCAGCAAATGGACGCCTAGCACAGGCAAGCATGCACATTTTACACACACAGGTCTAACATAAAAATAACTATTTTAACATACATGGGGGGGGGTTCCGTAGAGTAATGGATAACACACTGGCGTGAAGAGCTGAAGGTACCAAGATTGAAGCCCGTAGACCTCCTTAAGGGTTTTCAGTCTTCCACTCGCTAGATAGTGGTGGTTAAATGAATAGTAGACCATGATGGCGCCGCGTGGCTGCCGCTTAAATACAGTTATATTCGACTCCTGTAAAACTGTTTTCATGTGCTTCTACTTACATGTATGTAGGGCGCCCTGCGTGGCTATGTGTATGTTTACTATACAGCACAGTGCGTTTGCAGGCGCTTAATTAAAGAATAGATTATCATTATTATTATTACTATTATTATTATTATGTATGGACCTAAGTTCTAGTGTATTACAGTACCGCGCTTGGCCTAAGTCAAAAACATGAAGTTTAAACAAGGATAAAACAACTATATAAAAAGAATAACATAACTTGACTACTATATGTACGGGGACATATCACCAATCCACAGTAATATGAGTGCCTCTTGCAGAAAGATGGCAGTTATAGATATAACGTAAAGAGGTACCGCTATGAATAATATCATCATGTGTCATGATCATGCATCTGCTTTATGTTACAGGTCGAATATGCTCTGTTGCTCAGACTTTTCAAGTTATATATAAAATAAGACCTTGTGTCAACTATGAGTCTGGAAGACGTTTCTGAAATCATCGTAGGAACGTGCCAGTTGCATCATAAGTCGTTTAATAATGTTTTTGATACCTTGCCATTTCGAGATACGATTCTACGCGATAAGATTGATAATTACTTTCTAAGTGGCAGCTCTGTTGAATTCTACATTGAACCTATGAATTCATGCATCGACGACGTAGACATTATGATATTAAGCGGAAAAAATATGGCCTTCACAGACGACATTCCAGTTTTACCAGACGATATGCGTGGCTATATTGACACGGTGTGCTGTCACCAGATTATGTCAAACCCTGACTATCCAGGGTTTGTTGTGCTACGAATTTTGGGAAGGATGAGGTATAACTGGAGTTGCAAAGAGTTTAAATTTCAGCAGTTTAACGATCTACAGTATTTGAATACAACAAAAATGAGGCCTCCAAGAACCTTTTGTGACGAACATAATTTAGATAAGAGCGAGGTTGGTCCAGCGTTTAACCCTCTGAAGTACCCCTGGGGGTATTTTTGACCCCCACATATATTTCTTATTATATATTTCCTCAACTATGCAATGCATGCGTATTAACTTCTAAGACATTGATTCTATGTTTCTGCTCAACAGATTCATTCAATTTAGTACGTCATTCTTGAAGCAGAGAACCAGTGTTGGTGTTTGACAGAGAAAGTAAACAAATAGTAGTGCAAACATGGCGACCTATTCGCATAGCGCGGTGATGAAACATATTAATGAGTGGTTAGACAATGAAAACGACGTATCTGACTTGAGTGATGGTTCAGATCCATCAAGTGATGAAGAAGATCAGTTGGAAGTACAAAATGTACAGCCGTCAGATGAAGATATAGACATAGCCGGAGATACTCATGACGATGATGACACGGACCTTTAGCCTACAGCGTTGATGAACACGAACCCGTGGACACTGTGTTGGATGTTATCAATTCTGTGGCCAGTGGTAGTGGCTTCATTGAAGAAAATACTTATAGATGCAGTAAGTGTCAGCAGTTCGTTTGCGGAAATCATGCAGCGAAATCATTCGTGTGCGATACATGCAAGGACGAGTAATTGAATATTTTCGAACACGCTTCCTTGTCAAGAAGATCGATACGAACCACAGACCTATATCTTCTTATGATATATTATAATTTGGATGCTATGACTTCAGATATTATATCTACTATGTTGATATTGTGCATTAGTTGTTTCATTGGAAATATTACACTCAAAACATGCTTAAAATAGTGGGGGTCCTTTTGACCCCCAGGGATACTGAAACGTGTTTTTCAAAAAGGGGTGCCACCGAGGGTTAAGAAGACGTTGGCAGTCAACAAGCCTCTTGACTCAGTTCCATGCATATGTTGCCCACAGTGGCCAAAAGAAGCAAAACATTGGCCTTTTCGACGAAGAAATTACGGATGGCCCACAAACACCAAAATCCGAAATATAGTACAGAATGGTTGTCATGTTGTCTATGCAAAACATCCTTCTTGTAGAAATGATTTACACCAGTGCAGGCTGTCATTTTCCAATGCGGAATTGAGCTTAATTCAGAGTTGGACTCCAGTTCAGCAAATTGTCTACCACATGCTCAGATTCTTTGCAAAAAGAGAACTAATCAGAAAAGATTTCCCGAAGGAAGATGAAGTTCTCTGTACATACCATTTTAAAACACTGATGCTGTGGTCTTGTGAGGAGATCTCGCCTGAATGGTGGAATTCCACTTCTGTTCTTGAAATATGCTGTAATTTATTGCGAAAGCTCTCAAACTGGCTAAAGAAAAGATATTGCCCCAACTACTTTATACCTCAGGCAAACTTGTTTCATGAACGCACGAAACAGGAAGTAGTTGATGAGACTATAAAACGTTTGAGTGCATCCTACAATTTTAGTAATCTTAATGGTTGGTTTATAGTTAAGTACATACAGCCAATCCTGAAGAGGATCTTTAGTTTTGAGGAGTTGCCTGTGATATATTGTAGAGAATTCAAGCTGATGATCTGTCAAATCATAGATGCTAGGAAACTCAAAGACTTTGACTCTCAGTTTTGGTCCAGATTCTGGTGTTATGCTGCAAATTTCTTTCTTCAAGTCAAGATGCAAGAAGGTTATATATTCCGCGGATTATCTCTTATTCCTATGGAGTGTACTCTAATGGCGAAAGTTAAACGATATAGTTTTCTATCTACCGTGGAGTTCTCATCAAATTTCCCACAATTTGGAAAAGTGTTGTTAATTTTGTATGCATCCAATGCATTAGGATTTAAGCGAACTACATACGACAACGAAAGTTTTGCCGAATTTGTCAGGGAAACTACATTGCAACCGAAAGTCGTTAGGTCTAAGCATCATAATTTTCCGAAACCCAGTAAAACAAATATCGACGGCAGTGGAGTCCTTTTCTTGAAAGCTCAAGATCTTATGGAAAATTTAACTGGATTAAATAGTCCTCAGGAATTTAAACTGCTATCTCAGTTGTCAAAAGAGCTTCTTACATATGCGCTGAACTGCGACGATTTACAGTCACGCGTTATCCAACAGGTGGCTTCCGTCTACATGGCTGCGCTTCATTTTTCGGACTCGGATTACGAAGCTGCTATAGAATTCTGCACGACAGTTCTCATCAATAGAACGCCTGATTATGACGAGGACGAGAAGGAAGAGGTGTGGGAGAAAGAAACTTTGAACGCAGGCTGTTTTTCATTGATGACGTTGTTAGAATCGTAGGATTTTCCCTTCTCTTCATAGAGTTAAAAGATAATTTTAAGTACAACAGGAAGCGGTATCTTCTTGATCTGCGTCTTACCCCAGAGGTATTTGCTCGCCTTTTAATAATTCTATCAATTGAAAGAATACATCGGCCTTTTATACTTAGATTCGACTTGCAAACGCCAACGTTTGCGTTGGATGCTATTTTAATGACTGTAATAAGTCGGAAATCTTCTGGAATATCAGGGAAGACAAAAAATGTTTTACGCGTGTATCAGAGAACCGATCCAATTAATAAATCAGAAGATCCTAATAAAGGCTCTATTTCAATTGAAGACATCATTCAATTGCTCATGGAATATTTCTTAGAAAGTATGAAATCATTTTACAATGCGATCTGCAAAGACTTTGATATTCACTGCAATACAGTTGACTGTTACCGTGCAGCATATCTGTACAAGTGCTGTAAATATCATGAAGTCCTGCAATTGTGCGAACGAATTCTCAGCGAGCCAGATGTCCAGAGCAGCTTGAAGGCCCTTGCATGTGTAAATGTAGCGGTGCTGCCACTGTTTGACTCTTATTTTGACAGCGATATTCAATGTTTGCTTGGATTCCACACATTTGTTTATTATCCATCGCCTTTAAATGGAAATTTTCAGAGAATAGACGGCAATCCTACGTCTTCTTTCCAGGAGTTTTCTTCCAAGAGGAATTACCGTGAGAAGTCTTTAATCTCTGTGCTTAATTTTTGGAAGGATTACACTATAAAACACCATTATTTTCTTGGAAGACATTTCCTGGCAAGATATTTGAAACTGAAATGTCTAATGGACTGTAATCATTCAAGCTCAGAAGTGATACTGGCATTTGTGGCAATGAAACCACATCTTCCATTCGAGTACATCATCAGTTGCTTTCTTCAGCAAAAACTTCAGCGTGTTTAGTAATAGTGCTCGAAATGTAAAAGTCTTCAGGGACTACAGACATTTCTGGATATAGGCATAAGCTTAAAAAGCCACAGCTTAGGGCCTCACAATCAGCAGGTGCTCACAACAATTATGTATTTTTTGGCAGGGCTTTTTAAAATTTTGTGCATTGTATAATTATACATATGCATATAGTATATATATTATGTAGAATCTTTTCTAAACTTTTGTGTGGAAAATTCCACCTCGCCTGGGTTACTGCATTCATTTGAAAAGAATTTTTCAGTTTAAATGCTTTGCTATTAAATAATTCAGTTTTCAAGTTTTGTGAGACCTTCTGGTGTAATTCTTTAACAAGGAGCCTCTAAGCTTTGCATAAAAGTCTAAATTTGGTACTGACAACAGAAATAATACTTGTTTATGTCAGACAATAGATGTGATTCGTTCAGAAAAGATTAGAAAATTAATAAGTAAGTAAGTAAGTACGTAAGTATGTCCTTTATTAGATCACCTGCAAACACACTGTGGCTTACAAACAGGTTATGCAAAGAGGTGGAAGAAACTAAATCATAACATTAGGTGAGCAAGACTATTGGAAACTGTCAAAACTGTCATAACTGTCAAGCTGATCTTAGAGAAATATAATTAAGTATTCATACGCATTTAAGGTATCTTGGCTCTAGCGGTATAACATTCTGGTGATAAAACTCCTTCGGGTGAACGCATCCGCTCTGGGAATCTCCCGATTATGCGAGCGACACCGCACCTATGTGTGACATGTGAGTTTGATGAAAAATTGCTTGCCAAGTAGCCTAGCTAGCTGGGTATGGAAGGTGTAGGCCTATATGTTAGAATCTGGTGCAACTGAAACGTCAGGTGGGTTTTCATGCTGTGCAGTCAACTCGGCGCTGAGCCTACGTAAGGTACAGTCTGAAAACCTCATCATCTATCCTTGGTAAATGTAATATCCTTTCTGGTATTGCTTTTGCCAGTTCCATTGGTTATCACAGCTGCTTTTCTTTGGTTCAGTGATGTTCTGCTGAGATGATCATCTAGAGTTCTAGACGTTGACCTTGAACATGACTTGGACGGCGAATAATTCCACCATACTTCGACAAGTATGAATCTTCAGCACACGCAGAATTTGCTCTCCATCAAGCACATGGCATATTCCATACACTGTGTTCACCGCCGACCTCAAATAGGTCAATAATTTCCCCAATAGAAGACGAAAACTAATCGTTTGTGTTGTCAAAAACGAGCCTCCAAACCGCCGATATCTATATTTATTTTTCCATCACATTAAAGTCTTCTTCCCTCGCAAGAAACATCAAATCCAACAACAAAATTAGCGCCAAAATGTAAACAAATCTTCCGTAGACATCTCTGGTGCTATTTTTAGGTATGATTTCATTGTGCTATAATTAATTTGCAGTCTAATTCAATGCCTCCCATATCGGGTCGCTAGATTGGGCGGGAATGAGTTAAGTAAATGAGTTAAGTAAACGAATCTAGTTAGTAAATCATGCAGTACCAGACCACCTGTGCCAACTCAGCCCTTTATCCTAACGGGTTGGTATTACGCAAGATATAAAGTTTTAAAGACTTATAGGGGTCTTCCATATAGGATTTCTGCAAAATTTTACCTACTTTGCACCCCTTCCACCATTGTCTCCATTTGGCATTACACTTCTCTGTTCTCCTATTACCTACATTAAGCCATCCTGCTATTTCTTCAGAGCTAACTGTGGTACAAGGGAGTGGGGGGGGACTAAGATCCTATGCAGTACAGACTGTCGTCTGCCTGATCGCATATGGTCTCTGATGTACAGGCTATATAGAAATAGTTGAGCCATATTTCCGTGTGAGTCAGCTCTGCTCTATTGTTGGAACAAGAAGATGTCGTCAACCTTTATCTCACTTATCTTAAAATTACATTTAAACTGTATTGCCTTATCTTCCGGTTGGTTTGTTCCAATTAGCTCGAGGGATGGGGTCAATAGGAGGTCGCTGGAGATGCGGAAGAGCCAAGCCAGAACTGAGCTGACATCTTCATTAATTTATTTATTTCGGATATTTCTATAGCGCCTCCTCAAGTCTACTACTACTCAGAGGCGCTCCCGACTACAGCAATTGCTACTGTGTCGGAGTTTTCACGCCGAAGCGCCACGAGCAATCGCGAGTGAAGGACTTGCTCAAGGTCCGTACGCAGCGGCTAGAGTGGGATTCGAACCTGCAACCCTCCGGTCACAAGGCGTCGAACTTACCACTGAGCCACCACGCCCCAAAATACTTCCACTTCGTAAAATAGCACGGAATCTAAACATACATACATACATACATACACACATACATACATACATACACACATACATACATACATGCATACATACATACATACATACATACATACATACATACATACATACATGCATACATACATGAATACATGAACACATACACATATACATACATATATAGACAAATACACAGTGCTTTTTTTCTAGGAAAAAAGGTTCCGGAACGGAATAAAAGGTTCCAGAACTGAACAATTATGGAAGGACTAATATCCCGAGAAAAGCGAGATTGGGAGTTGGGAGGGGTTTCAAATTTCAATAAACACAGAAAACAGTTCACAACACTGAAATTAAATTAAAATAATTAAATCATTGTTTTTATTATTAAAATAAATAAATTATTGCTAAGTAGCCGATAAAAGGTGACGGTGTCCCGAGATATTCTATCCCCCCTAAAGCGTATCCCCCGGATGGAATAAACCGGTTTAGAGTATCCGGTGGGATGAACCATTCTATCCCCCTCGTCATACGCATCACGATAGCCTCGACGAAATTCCAGTCAAAATCACCAAAAACAAAGTAAATTGATTTCAGGTCGACGTACAAACTAAAGATACGCAATTCCAAAATTTTATGTGTGCTATAAATCCAAACAGTACGACTGAATACACTTAGAAACCGCCAAAAATGCAAACTAAACCGAATACTTCATTTCGCTAGGGGGAATACGCATGTATGGGGGATACTCTATTTCGTGACACCGGAACGCCGGCTGAAAAGAAGCACTGCCAATACATAATACATATATGCATGCATGCATGCATACATACCTACATACATACATACATGCATACATACATACATACATACCTTTATGGTTATCTAAATATAGTTTCAAGATTAAGACATTTGAAAGATGTTGCAAGGCGCTCTGCAAGTAACGTCGTTTCAGAAGTATCTTGTGCACGCTGTTCCCACTGCCAAGTTCCAGTGCATCGCATATTAGCCTCGACATGGGTGAATAATTGATATCAGTCTAAAGTCCTTAAATGTCCAGACGCTGAGATCTTCTCTCTCTGTCTCTCTCTGTCTCTCTTTCTCTCTCTGTCTCTCTCTGTGTCTCTGTGTGTGTGTGTGTGTGTGTGTGTCTCTCTCTCTCTCTCTCTCTCTCTCTCTCTCTCTCTCTCTCTCTCTCTCTCTCTCTCTCTCTCTCTCTCTCTCTCTCTCTCTCTCTCTCTCTCTCTCTATATATATATATATATATATATATATATATATATATATATATATATATATATATATATATATATATATATATATATATATATATATAGAGAGAGAGAGAGAGAGAGAGAGAGAGAGAGAGACACACACACAATGATATATTATAATAATAACATTCTTTAGAACTAACAGAACCTTATATATATATATATATATATATATATATATATATATATATATAAGGTTCTGTTAGTTATATATATATATATATATATATATATATATATATATATATATATATATATATATATATATATATATATATATATAAGGTTCTGTTAGTTCTAAAGAACTTTCAATGTTCGAAAGAGCGTTGTTTAATGTTTATGCAAGAACCGAGCTTTCAATGAAACTCGATCGGAAGGATTGGTTGAATCATTGGACACGTGCTGCCCCCTATCTGTCGTCAACCGCATCTGTCTGTTCTTCCCGATATCCGTGTGTGACTATTCGAATGTCGGTGACTATAATTATGCCTGTTGTTTTTGCTTGGTATTATTTTGTCTGTCTACTTATATGCCATTTGCGATCGAATCTCTGTCTGTCTTTCTATCTATCAGTTTACCTATCAGTATATCAATCAATAATCATTCAATCAACCAGTCAGCCAGTGCATCTGTCTGTTAGTTTGTCTGACTGTCTGTCTGTCTATTCTACCACCCACTCTGCCTAACTGACTGTCTGTTAGACTCTGTAGCTCCACCCGACCTCTTTCATCTGCTGTTGCCTGTTTTATTTTTCTTCATTCTCTCTCTCTCTTTCTCTACCCCTGTCTCTGCTTGCCTGTCTGTCTCTGTCTCTGTCTCTGTCTCTGTCTCTGTCTCTGTCTCTGTCTCTGTCTCTGTCTCCTTTCCTTTTTTCGTTCTATCGTTCTATATTCTGATATTGTATTCGTACTCTGTAAACAATCTGTTTCTCTATCTCTGTCTCTCTGTCTCTGCTTCTTTTTGTGTCTCTCTGGCTCCGTGTCTCTGTCTCTCCCTGTCTTGCTCTGCCTCTATCTCCACCTGTCTTTCTATGTCTTTGCCTCTCTGCCTCTGTTTCTCTACCTCTGTCTCGCTGTGTCTCTTTTCTGTCTGTGGCTCTTACCTCTGTCTCGCGTCTTTCCACACCAATTCCTCTGGTGTCTTTCTAAGTGTATCTCGAAATAAACATCTCCCACACACGACGGACAGCAGCGAACATTCCATAAGATAAAAATGACATTCGATATCATATTCAGATTCAGCCTCGGACATTCCACGTGTAATTCACCTTCATTCTTTTATCACGCATTCGACATCCCTGCCCCAGAGGCCGCCCTCGCCCGGTACAAACGGGGAAGGGAGTGTCAACCTACCACCCACTCACCCACACAAGAATCAAGCACCGAAACATCGTCGCTTAGGCGAAGATAGCAGGTTAACACTGGCGACGTCACTCTGTCGCAGATTTCAGATCTCTGTGTATCATTCCAATTGGTTGGCACAAGGGGCAAGGGATATGCAACCCCTTGAAAATGTCTGAAATTGGATTATTAGTTGTGCTAAAATAATCATAATTATTGTAGTTGTAGTTGTTGTTGCTGTTGTTTTTGTGATTATCATTATAATTATTATTATTATCATTATTTTTATTATTATTATTATTATTATTATTATTATTATTATTGTTATTATTATTATTATCATTATTTATCTCGATTTTGCAACGTTGTCTTCAAGGTTGTATAGTTAGGTCCAGCTTTGATGGGCCCGCCGGTCCTCGATTCCGCGTAGTCCTGACATTGTGCCCTGGAATGCAACGGCATTGAATCTTTGAATTGTTATTGATATGTTCTGGAAAAGAAAGGCTGTCTCGCGAGCCTCGCCAGTGATTGCCGTCAATCGGCGGCCGATTTCGGAAACGAAGGCGAGACCTTCTTCGTTGGTAGGGCCCAATGTTTCCACGGCGATCGGCACGAAGGTGTATCTCGCTTCCAGTTCTAAATATTTGGCGTGCTTCCTTGTGGCCGCCCTTTCTGCTGCTCCTCCGGCCATAATATATTATTATTACTATTATTACTATTATTATTATTATTATTTGTTCCCAAAGGATGAAATCCAGAGATATGGAAAACTACTATTAACAAGGGAGAATGCAATAATAATAATAATAATAATAATAGTAATAATAATGATAATAATAATAATAATAATAATAATAATAATAATAATAATAATAATAATAATAATAATAATAATGGGGCATAATAGTAGTAGTAGTAGACTAGTAGTAGTAGTAAGCTTAGTAGTAGTAGTTGTAGTAGTAGTAGTAGTAGTAGTAGTAGTAGTAGTAGTAGTAGTAGTAGTAGTAGTAGTAGTAGTAGTAGTAGTAGTAGTAGTAGTAGTAGTAGTAGTAGTAGTAATGTTATTATTATAATATATCATTATAATTATATTATTATTATAATCGTTGTCGTCATCATACGCATCATCATCATAATCAGTAAGAACTGATTAAGCGCCACTAGTATCTAATAACCAAGCATCAATCAATGGCGCGGCGCATCTGTGAGAGAAAGATGCTTGCCCAATGACGGTCTCAGGGAAGGAGGTTCGAATCCTTACTCACCGCGTTACAAGGCGCGTGCTCTAACTAATCGTCCAACACAGGAGGCAACGGTCCAGTATACAAAACAATACTCAACATACATTTTGACGGGATAAAGCACAGTCCTCTCCCTTTCAAAACCATGCCCCTTCCCCCTTCTCAAAATGTACCGACGCCCTTGAGTCGTTCTATCCGGCTGTTTCAGAGTCCGCAGCCGTGTATGTAGACATGTGTACGTGTGTGTTGAAGTTTGTGGGTTATCTTTCAACATCTTATGTAATACAATATCATAGTACGTCAGACGCCGATTTGTCCGCTGTGCGCATGAACTATGAGTGTTGTATATGGTGGCTGTGTCTCAATGCAGCTTCTTGCGCGGTGTTAAGTCCAGGGCAGAAGAGAACTGAGTCCATAACTGGGGCAGAAACAGAGTCCGCTGCTTACCTCGACCATCTGCTTTCATTTCGAATTCTGTCACAAAGAATTAGACTCGATTAGTTCGCTTGTATACGTAATTGACGTTTGCAGAGCAGTTTAAAGTTTTAGAAGGGTTGAAACTGTATAAAACCTTTGAGAATTTTGATGGATTAGGTGGTTTAAAGGTACAGAACTTATAACGGCTTGGAAAGCTTAAAGTTGTGGCACTTGCATCGATTTGGAAGGACTAAAGCTTACAACAGCAACACAACATGTTAGAATATTTAGAAAGCTTAAAGCTGTGGAATTTCTATCGACATTTGAAGTCTTATAGCTATTAAAATCCTAACAACTTGGAAAGCTTAAGGCTGTGGAATTTCTTTCTATCGACTTTAGAGTCTTATAGCAATAGAAATCCTAACAATCTTGGACGGTCAAAACACACAGAGGAATAAATTTTCGTTCGTTATGGCTGATCTCGGTCTTATCTGTATCGGTGTAGAAAATAAATTATCGCTCGTATACGTGCAAGCTTAAGGATTATCAGAATCATAATTGTATACAACATTCCGAGTCGTGCACTTGCAGGCTACGTTAGGCGAAGCGCGTCATTCGGACAAAGGAATCTTTCAGGTCATACGTACTGCACAATTATCAATCGATCAACTAACCAGGCACTTGGTAACTACGTCCTGATAGCAATACGTAGCTCGATTGAGGAGATGCTGTCTCCGACTCGATCTAGCTTATTTCGAGGTCATTAAGTACGTTGTTACAGGGTTGGCGAACCTTTGTTGCCATGTTGTCCAGCAGGCAGAGTCCAGTTCCTGAAAATCGTCTAGCAGGAAACGCATCTATCGTCACAAATAAGACTCAGATTCAGAGGATGAGCAGAGGATGGAGATTCGGAACAAGCGATGCTCTCATGAAGCTGCCGTCGCTTGCACCAGACTCAGCAACCCGGTTCTTCCGCACCGTCAGCAGCCGTTTAACGACCCCTTCAGTCAAATCGCACCTGAACAGCGGCAAGAAGTCCACGCCGTTCAACGCCGACGATCAGCGTTTTGCGTTGACCGGAAATTCGCAAACTGGAGGAGGTTTTCCCGCCAAGGTTGATCAGACAACGTCATCCAGTGAAACCGGAAATGGTTCGACCACCGGAAATGGCCGAACAGCTTCTTCGGCTGAAACCGAAAAGGGGTTACGCACCAGAAATGACCAAACACTTCCGTCTAGCGAAACCGGAAGAGGTTTTTCATCGCGGTCCCTGAGCGTGGCGGCGTTCTTTAGAAGAGTTCATTCGAGTCATCGGATGTCAAAGGTCGAACATACAAAGAAGGAGAAAGATGGTGGTGTCTTTAGAAGTATTCACAACGTCCGATTAGCTTCTGACAAAGATGAGACCGACTCTGGCGCGAAAAGAAGCTCGGTATTTCAACGAATCAGTTCCGTTAGGATTCGAAAGCGGACCCCTGTCGAATACAAATCACTTGATGATGGAAATCGACCGGTAGATGTCGATACAGGTCGCAGCAGCTTCCGGAAGAAATTAAGGTAGGTAATTGCAATTGTAATTAGTAGCTTCTATTGCGCCGGTGTCTAATGCACCAGGCCTCAACCGATGGCTCACCAAAACCAAACCATCATGCGATCACTTTATAGAACAGAGTTTTTCAAACTGTGGTCCGCGGACCCCTGGGGTCCGCGAAGGATTTGGCGGGGGTCCGCGAGAGCGTTCTGAAAATAATGTGATGTTAACACTGTATGGTTTTATCATTAACAGCCTGTGTTTTCAAATTCATACGCTACTTATAGTGTGCCTGTAACTGTATGATCCACAAGGATCCAATTGGGTATTCGATCACACCAGTTTTGTGATGCTGCTGATAGTTATTCTTTGCGTACTAGGGCCTACAGTGACGTAAATAAGATGTAGGATTATGGTCACGTTACATTTCTAGCCTAATAACACGTGTGTTTTTTATAAAATTTAATATAGGGCCTATAATTTCTGCTAATCGACTGCCAATCATTTCTGCACCCAATGTAAGCGCGATGTATTTGAAGCCTTCATCAGAAGTAGGCCTACAAATAAATTCCATTTTAAAAAGTTTAAGATATTCACAAAACAAACTTTGAAAGTCTACAAGTGTTTCATTTAGAAAATCAACACTGAATATGAGCCTAATTTTTTTTCAATGGAAGAAACACCGAAGCTCAAGCTGGGACTCTAGGCTAGTTGTTTTTACATAAACGCTGTATTTTCTTCTAATTCTAACTCTGGACTGACTTGGGTTTTCTGAAAAAACACACTTGCTCTATAGTCTATAGCATTAAGTATTACAGGACATAGTTAGCTTTAAAAAAAATGTCAAAAATGGACTCTGGTGGTTCCTCCAGTGAAGGCTGCATTTGCAATATGCTGGTCTATTTCGGGATTGTGTACTCTGGACTTCTAGAATTAGAAATTTGTGGAATTCGCCTGGTTTTAGCCTTTAGATGAACGATAATACAGAGATTTGCAAAGCATATCCCTATTTCGTTCACGTTCGCTGTTATATGCTAACTATATAATTTTGCTGTTTGTATTATGGATAACTTTCTGAAACGTAAGAAAACAGTGCTTAGGCCTATCCAAACTAGCACCAATTACGGACAGTTTTTGCAAAGCAAAGCAAGCACATCCCTCTCGCTGACATTACTGGCTTTTGGCGAAACCGATGTTATTCATTTCTTTTAAAAGTGACTGTGTTCCATAGTTATTGCAGGGAGTTAATAACAATTTATTTAGTGTTACTTTTTATATTATAATAGTCCTCAGCGTCATAAATAAGCAAGCGTGTATTGTGGAAATAGTCTATCTGCCTGTTATTTTTATTAAATTTTAAGAATAGGGGCCTAAATTTTGCTTTGTAAATACTGGGGGTCCACGAGCTATGCCTAGAAGAAATAAGGGTCCCTGGTCCAAAAAGTTTGAAAACCTCTGCTATAGAAGATCAGTTCATAAGACAGAGAGACAGCTTATGGAAGATATGCAGTAGGTAAAACAGTGAGCCATGCATGATTTAGAAATTTTAGAGGCGAGAACGCTAGAATACCTACTAAGAGGTTGGCAATTCAAATCCTCGCCAGTGTAGAAAAATGTCTGGAAATTATTGCTCCACATGCCCCCTGTAGTGAACTCGACCATGAAATGAGTACAGTGACCGTGTACTTTCAGTTGGAGGACCAGCCGGTGAGGGAGAAGACTGCCCAAACTCTCTTATATGCCAAGGCTAAAAACGACATTGTTAACAGTTCATGCACATAGCTGCCTTTCGCTCTCAGGGCATATGTATTTACATTACGCCACGTTACCTTGCATTGACCAATATGCTGTGCGGTTCATCTTTCGTTACCTTGTTACTGTGTTACGTTAACCCTCGTAGTATGTCGCTAAGTTAGTCACACTTAGGGTGTTGGGGTCCATATGGACCCCAATGTTAAAACCAACGGATTATTGGTAGAACGTCATGTAGTAGCAATAGGATATGTGGTCATATCATAGGTGTAATTTGTGGTGGGTACGAGGGGTACCTGTACCCCCTACTTTTTGGACTGGGGATACCGTACCCCCACTTTTGAACAATGCCAATCAATATTCCATTATTGTGCTATCCTAGAGATCGCAATCTCCGCCTTGCTTCGTGTATGTAAGAAATTGGTACCCCCGCTCTTTAGACCAAAGTGAAGCCGAGGGGGTACCTGTGCCCCCTACTTTTTGGACTGGGGCTACCGTACCCCCACTTTTGAACAATGCCAATCAATATTTTATTATTGTGCTATCCTAGAGATCGCAATTCTCCGCCTTGCTTCGTGTATGTAAGAAATTGGTACCCCCGCTCTTTAGACCAAAGTGAAGCCGAGGGGGTACCTGTGCCCCCTACTTTTTGGACTGGGGCTACCGTACCCCCACTTTTGAACAATGCCAATCAATATTTTATTATTGTGCTATCCGAGAGATCGCAATCTCCGCCTTGCTTCGTGTATGTAAGAAATTGGTACCCCCGCTCTTTAGATCAAAGTTAAGCCCTCGGTCATATACTGTTTGCTTTCTAATAAAAATGTGGCAGTTGTTATGACTTTTTATTGTGATGAAAGGAGCTGAACAAGAAAAAGCAAGAAGGCAGGGAATTGACTAAATTTAAAACTTGTCATTGTATCTTAGTAATTTTTTCTGCTGGTGTCATTGTATCTTAGTAATATTTAGAATATCTGCTGAAGGTGGGAGTCGAGTTTACTACCCATGACCACTTATGTTCCTGAGCATACAACTACAACAGGCACATAAAGATTTATACTGTTTTTTATGATTGGCCAAAAAATATTAAGCTCTAGTACAAACTCATCTGACACGTTGTTCACATTGTTTTTCATCCATCACTTACAAAGGATCTATATTTTCCACAAACTGTCCGTAGTTTTTGCCTTCTTCACGTGCATAATTTGCACCTTCCACGTTTTCTTTGAGGTCTGCTATCAATATTATCATGCATTTGTCATGAACTCATGTGATCACACAAACACAGGAGCAAAATTGTGTTGAAAACCGACCAATACATACAAAAATATCAATATAGTTTACAATAGTACAAATTGCTACAAACAGTCCATATCACACGCCTCTTTTTCATTTGCTTCTCTCTGTGTCATGTGATAGATGAGCTCTAACTAGTTGAGTAGCTACGGGTTCTACGCTCAACTGCTCGACTCGTCGGGCGTAACTCCAAGTATGCTTTTGTCTCAGCCTATATGCGCGATGTGTTGCGTTGGCACCCTAGTGCCAAGCGTATCTTCTGTCGGGTCGCTGCTTTACTCTTTCGCTGTCTTCTTGACTGCGCCCCATCTTACCTACGCGACCTTTGCCGTCCGGTCGGGCACTTCGCTCCTCGACCAGGGGGTAGCTCTTGGTCCCATGTTCTCGTTCTTCTACTAGGCAGCGCCGGGATGTCTCAGTTGTTGGTCCCTCTACTTGGAGTAGTTTCCGCTGGAACTGCGCATACTACCTCTGAACAATTTGCCTGCGTTACATAAATCATTCCAAGTCTTTCTTTTTAGCCGTTGTTTGACTGCTGGGAGTGCTCCTGAGTAGGTAACTTGAAGGGGCACCATATATATTCTCAGAATGAATGAATGAATGAATGAATGAATGAATGAACAAATATATTGTTACATAAAGTAAACCAATGACACTGCAATGTAAAATCTTCAAATTAAATTGCAAAAATAAATGTTTGTGTTGTCTCCAAATGCATTATTACCATTGGGGTCCATTTGGACCCCAACACCTCAAGTGTATAATCGTCTCATACCAGGCCCCACAAGTGGTGTGGAATATTTATTTTAACAGGAATTATTCCTTGCCATAAATGATGAAAAGTCATAAAATTTCAGCTTCTTGAGTGCACGGTATCCCTGCATTTTATTTGAATGAAAAGGCGCTTGGGGTCCATATGGACCCCAACATACTACGAGGGTTAACTCGAATACATTTTTATGTTATATGAACAAATTTTGTCGTTACCTTGGTACCTTACCTCGTCATATTTTTATCGTATTATGTTATCTTGCAAACGCATATATGTAACAAGGTTAATTTTTCGTTACCTAGTTACATGCCTTGAATACACCTTTATAAAATATGGTTCATTATTCGTTACCTTGTTACAATGTTACCGTGTTACGTTACAGAAAAGACATCCATTATACTACGCTGCGGACCAAAGAATTCTACCCAGATGAGACCGCGAGACCTTCTAGAGGTCCAAGAGAAACACGAGGAACAGTGTCCGACGGAGAAGAAGAACAAGAACAAGAAGACTCACAGAGTTCGAAAGGTCAGCGGAACCGCAGTTTCACGTTCCAGCGATCCTCGGCCATCTGGCGATCGTTTTCAGCAAAATCGAGAACACGTTCTAACGACGTTCTCTTGGAAACGACGGAACTGGTAGAACATGATTCGGGATGTTTGCAGAATGAAGAAATTGACCTGGAATTGAAACTCCTCATCGACTTCCAACAACATCGACTCCACGTTGGTTTTCTCGGAGCACCAAATGGTTTCCAAAATCTGCTGACTCAGCAACACGCTTTTCGGAATTCGCGGTCTCGCGTCGATGCTAACAGTTTATGTCCATCCCCACCCAGTAGGACTCCCACCAAAAGGAAGGTACGGTACTTGGAAGCAACGATTGGCAAAGATATCGCCACATTCTTGACTGCCTTTACGAGTTCAACACAGCGCATGCGCACTACACGGAAGCGGGTTTTGTTCTGTGCGAGCATGCGCAGTTGTGTACTTCATCGAAGGACGGGTCTCAGGAAGAAGAAGAAGACGACGAAGAGGAGTGGCGTCGAGGGGAGCAGCTCCTCTTGCGAGCCATCGAAGAGTTCGACCTCGGAAGGACGTGGGAATACGCGATAGACATCTGCGAATACCTCTCTAAGATCTACAAGGCGAATTTCATGTACGCAGCGCTGTGTTTGCTCTTACAGAAACAGGCGAACCTCTACCGTAAGATACTTCAGGAACCGCGTGTTAAACCATGCTATTTCATGGTTCATTTCCTCGGAGCTGATTTCCCAGAGGTTTTCAGCAACAAGAGATTCGTCTTACGCACTGAAACGCTTCAAGATGACTACGACCTTAGTCGAATAATCAGTTACGAGTTTGCGGGTGCTAAACGACTGAGCGATGACATGGACCCGAATGAAACAGTGACGACCGATTTTCAGAGATCTTACAAATTGTTCGAGCTGAAACCGGTTACGAGTGTGTCGATTTCAAACCCGGGTTCTAGGAAAGTACCCGACGCCGTGCAGTTTTTTCATCGATATAACAACGTCGGCTGTTTCGAAGTTGTAGGAAGCTGTGAAGGAGAGTCGAAATCGGTCGTCAGTATCGATTCGACTTTGCCCGCAATATCGAGATGGGCTCAAGTGAAGAGCTAGACGGTAGACGTATTGAATATTCATGAGGATATTAATATTCATACCGGGCACGGATTTAGCAGACAATAAATGTCAATATTCGTTTCTAGTCTATATTCACATTATCAATTTTTTTTGATCATTAATTATTTGAGTAGGCCTATACGTCATGATTATTAATATTAAAGATTCCTGTGAATTTGTGAATTCACATGTTGTCTGTGACAACTAACGTGAATGTTAACATAAACGCTAAACCATGTCTACGAGTGTGACACAGCTTTTGAGCCAATCATTAATTAATTATCTAATAGGGTTATTAATAGTTTTAAAGCGAATTTTTCTTTGCCTCGGCATATGAGGGCGGGTGGCCAGTCCCATCCCTCGCCGTCTCATCTTCCACCCACAGTTTACGGTCAGTGTACTCATTATAGCCGAGTTGCCTAGACCATAGGGGTTGCAGGTGGAGCAGAAATCTCAAAGCAAATTTCTGCCCTGGTGGGGATTTGAAACCCAAACCCCTCTGCTGACAGTCCAGCACACTAACCACTGCTCTCAAACATAATATGGGTCTATTGTAGGTAAGTGCAAAATCCATTCTTTGATTGTTATTAGTAACTAATTAGTAATTATTAACTCGGTAGACAAACAGGAAGGTGACGTAAAAGCACTACAGAAATTAATTTAAGTAATTAAATTGATAACTAAGTAAATTAAATGCATTATTACTTAAGAGTGTCTTGCTTCCATTTTCAAAAGCGTTTCGCGAAGGTACACAGATCAAAAGAAGTTTTAGCAAAGTGGCTTATGCTTCAGCCAATCGGTTGCGCTGTCTGGCGAATAAATAAGGTTTCAGAAGACTTATGTGTAACTGTGTATGTACGTATACAAATGCATGTATGTATGTATGCATGTATGTATGTATGTATGTATGTATGTATATATGTATGTATGAAGGGGCGGATCCAGGGGGCCAATCCGGCCATGGCCCCCATTTGAAATTTAAATTTCAGGCGTTTTATGGGCGTTTTATGATGTTTACACACGCGTGTTTACCCCCCGTTGGCGTGGAAGGTGGGTGAGTTAGATGTACACAGGACGTGGGTCCCGTAGATGATGTAGACTGAAGACATATAAGACATAAAAAAGGTTAATAACTAAAAAAAGTCATCAACTTTTTGTATGTATGTATATATGTATGTATGTATGTATGTATGTATGTATGTATGTATGTATGTATGTATGTATGTATATATGTATGTATGTATGTATGTATGTATGTATGTATGTATGTATGTATGTATGTATGCATGTATGTATGTATGTAATGTGTGTAATGTATGTATGCATGTATGTATGTATGTTTGCATGTATGTATGTATGTTTGCATGTATGTACGTATGTATGTACACGTATGCATGTAAGCATGTGTGTATTTGTTCGTGATGATGATATTCGTTTTATTCATTCACCAGATGAAAATGCGCACCGTGGCTTACAGAAACATGAATCAATAAGATAAGATTAGAAAGAGATTTATCTAAAGTGTTTAGAATGTTAAGTTTTACTTTTGTTGTTGGCTTAGATGGTTTAAATGCTTATATAAAGCCCTTGGTATAAAGTTTTTATCGTCCTTACAGGGCAGTTCAAAACGTGTGTATGTATGTGTGTATATATCTGTGCATGTATGTATGCACTAACGCATGCACGAAGAAATGAATCAGTCAGCCAATCGTGCTTGATAAGCTGATGCATGTAGAAGTGCACATTTATTTAAATGGATATTTAACTTCAGCAGAGAATATGTTGCATGCTCCACAGCGCTGTGAGTTTAGGGGGCCTACCTCGTACAAAGGCACATTGCAACTGAGAGCATGGTTCATTAGCCTGAGGCAAACAGTTCGATAATATCGACAATAGTTTTGATCTCTATCGACCACCGACGGTCCTAAGTGATTTACCCCTTTTGATCAATTGATCTCCAATGCATTCTTCAGTATCTCTTCTACGCTGATTCGATTGAATAATCCTCAGTCGTCAATCCATTTGTCTGTATAGATCCAGAATAGGGAGTCTGCTGGCAATCATAAGATATCAATCAACCGTCCTTCGCTCGTGATGCAAGAGATCGAACAAGCAAGATCAAGCGACGATCATTAATTGATCAGTATCATCTCCGTCCATTGATACTTGAAGATCAATTGATCCGTGATGATCAAAGATTTATTAAACGACCAATCAAGATCATCCTTCTTGGCCATGGCTTCCTTGGTTGGCTCTGCTCCATCATACATACAAGAGCTGTTTGTGCATGTTTCAGCTCAGTCAGGTCGCCGGTCGCTTCTTCCACCGTCCGTGGAGATCTTCTGGTCCCTCGCTGCCATATACATCAACATGAGTGCACCGTACACTCTCGTACGTTGATCCATCCCTTTGGAACAACCTTCCCGTTGCCATTCCAGCTGTTTCTCTGTTCAAATTACTTGTCTAGCTGTATTAAGACACACCTGTTCATTTATCTTAGACAGCCATTTTTATAGCGCTTTCGAGGGGTTCAGAAAATGCGCTTCATAAAGTCCAGATACACACATGTAATTTTCGCCTAGTGATGATCACAGCTCCTTTCTCGCGTTGTTTGTCCACTGGGCTTTAAAACAAACCCTGCTCTGTTTAAGCCGCTTGAATCCTGCGTCAAACACATACTGGCTACGGGCCTGGCGCCGACATCTCGTGGGCAATGCAGGTGGATATGTCATCGAGACAGCTTGCTTTGAGTATGGAGGATGTTGGCGGACCAGGCGGAGGTAGCGATGGAGCGGGTATACAGCCAGCCGATAACGGCCTCGGAGGCCTCCTGTACGTTCGCGTACTTCACTGAATTACCTATGAAACAGTCTAAAAGCAACGGTAATTCAAGGCAAGAAAAATAAATGCAAATGTACACGTTTTGCTACAGCGACCGTGTGGCCTTGACCCTGCTCGTCTTCAGTGAATTGATAATAATAAAAATAATAATAAAATAATAATAATAATAATAATAATAATAATAATAATAATAATAATAATAATAATAATAATAATAATAATAATAATAATAATAATAATAGTCCACGCAACGCGCCGTTTTCTGTCGGCCCTTGAGCCCGACGCTATCATCGTAAAGCTGGACATTTCAAACGCCTTCAACAGCCTCTACCGAGACCGCATGCTAACCTCCATCAACGACTTATTGCCTGAGCTCGCACCATACTGCCATCTAGCTTACGCGGAGACGTCTCAGCTCAAATTCGGCAACTACATCATCCAATCCAGAGTCGGTCCACAACAAGGTGATCCTTTAGGTCCTCTTCTTTTTTGCCTCCCGCTACAACCAGCCTTGCTTAAACTAACCTCACCTCTAGCCTTTGGCTATCTCGACGACATCTCCCTGGGAGGGCCGGCGGATACGGTGGCGACGGACATTTCACTTCTGGAGACCGAATGTGCAGACCTGGGCCTAAGCTTCAACAGAGCAAAATGCGAATTGATAGCAGGTGACCACGAACAGTTCCAACAAGACGCTTTCAGCCAATTTACGCGTACGGCACCGGAATCGGCAATGCTCTTAGGAGCACCGATTTCCACAGAACTTGCCCTTCAGACCGCCCTTGAAACCCGGGTGAAGGAACTGGACAGGGCTTTAAACAGACTATGTTTAATAACGCGGCAAGACGCTCTGCTAATTCTAAGAAGCTCTCTAGGCACTCCTAAACTACTATACACACTCCGCTGCACGCCATGTACGAATGACCCCCGCTTGATAGACTACGACCGTATCCTGCGGAAAGGTCTGGAAGACATTCTGAACATCACCTTCACCGAACCTCAATGGCTGCAGACCACTCTACCCATTGACCTGGGAGGTCTGGGCATACGAAGGGTGTCGTCGCTGGCACTACCCGCCTTTTTGGCATCAGCCGCGGGCACCCTCGCTCTCCAGTCCAACGTCCTAGGTGGAACCGCTCTCCAGCCCGACTTGCACTTCGCGACGTCATCTTTGCTGTGGCAAGCGGAAACAGGCATTACAATAGCTGACGACTTCCCAATACATATTCAATCCAAATGGGACAGACCGCTCCTTCAACAGTTGCTCCAGGAGCTAAATAGTGCACTAACGGAGTCGGAAGCACAGGCCCGACTGAGAGCCGTTTCCGCCCAACACGCCAGCGACTGGCTTCACTGCTTGCCGATTACATCTTGCGGTCTAAGGATGAGCGACGAAGCGATCAGAGTGGCGGTTGGCCTACGTTTGGGAGCCAACATCTGCGAACCCCACACATGCGCCTGCGGTGCATTGGTCACTGCTAGAGGCACACACGGCCTGTCATGTTCTCTTGGCTTCGGTCGATTGGCCCGCCATGCCGCCCTCAACGACCTGGTCTGCCGCAACCTAACAAAAGCCGGTTTTTCGGCAGTCAAAGAACCACAAGGCCTTTTCCGCACGGATGGCAAGAAACCGGACGGCATCACCCTCGTCCCATGGAGGGCGGGTCGGAGTCTGGTGTGGGACGCCACGGTTGTGGACACGCTCGCGACATCTTACTTACCCACTACAGCCATTCAAGCCGGAGGGGCTGCCGAGCTTGCTGACAGCAGAAAGAACGCAAAATACAACGCGCTCCTTCACACTCATTTCTTCGTCCCGCTGGCCATGGAAACGCTTGGCCCCATCAACAACAGAGGCCTTGCTCTCATTGCAGACATCGGCCGCCACCTCACTCAGATCACAGGCGAAGCCCGAGAGACCAGCTTCCTGTTTCAACAACTGTCGGTGACTGTCCAGAGGTTCAATGCTGTGGCTTTCAGCGGTTCTTTCACCAAATCGCTTCCCGCGATCAAAGAAATATAACATTTTCAGATCAATTATAATAACAATAATAATAATAATGATAATAATAATAATAATAATAATAATAATAATAATAATAATAATAATAATCTTCTTTATTTATTCTGACAAGCACGCAGTAAGATTACATTGAAACATGACAGTACTCTCGAGATCTTAATTAAACACACGTTTTGGCAGCAATGTAAGGCCCCCGCTTTAGAGAGGGTGGAGGGGGTTGCGGGTATCGTACCATGTTCTAATGTTCTCCTGGCCATGAGTGTTACCATTACTCTATTCCCCCTCCTTTCGGAGGATAAGGTCCTTAACCACCGCTGCCCGGTTGAATTGGGGTCACGCCATTTAAGGCTCCCGTGTAAGGACCGTGCTATAGCGACCGTATGACCTCGAACCTGATCATTCTTCAATGAATCGATCAGGTGAGATCCTTCACCACCGCTGCAGCCCGTTTGAATGGGCGCCACGCCAGTAAGGTCCCCGGATACGGGTCGTGGTAGCCTAGCCCGAGATTTTAATCTCTGAAACAAGCCACCCACCATCAGTAAACAATCTGCATCCTCACGCACGAATTGGCAAGGGACGTGCGCTCTAACCAATGTAGCTATCCGGGCCAGTAGATATGGCATGAGATGAGGTATACAGTAAGGTAAGATAAGGTTAGTTTGGTTGAGGTAAGGTAAGATAGAGTGAGGTTCAAGTGCAAGTAAGGTACAGTCAGGTTAAGTCACTTTAAGGTAAGATAGGTATGAGATAAAGGAAGGTATGTCATGGTGAGAGTGGGTAAGGTATGGTAAGGTAAGGTAATACTACAATGCAATGTTGCTGAATTTTTTTATATTTTAAACTAATGCTAATAAATTACAAAATAGCAAAATTATAATAGCTTCCGTTCCTAGCTGTATTGATTGGACTGACAAGAAATGACATGGGAGACTCTTTGGCAAAGCAGTCTAGAATTATCAGAGATTAACTCTACAAACTATTTAGAATGAAATATATTCTTTAATTAAGGATTAATATTTAACAAATTGCAGTAAGAATATGTGTAATGGAAAATTTCATAAATCAATTGAACCTCTTGTTTCCACGTACATTAAATCTATTGACACACCAAGGAAAAAAGAAGTTCAAATTACTAGATCCAGGATGGGACGGGTTCTTAGTATTGCATGGCTGAATATTATAGGCAAAGATGAAACAGATCTCTGTACAGAATGCCAAGTGTTGGAGACTATAGATCATATCTTAACCCATTGTAAAAAATGCCACATTTGAAGAATCTTACATGAAAAATGCTTAAAGAAAGAATTGACTTTACCACCAAGAATATCTCATCTGCCAGATGCTTGTATCTCGAAGCATACAATTTAATTATGAAAATCAGCGATGGGATAATTTAATAAACACTGTATAAAATATAAACATTCCAAATATGTGATGTAAATAATACCTGTATATACATATCTCTTTCATTGACCCCCAAAGAGCACTATATAAATGCGTTTTATCAAATTTGAATTTATATATTAATTGAGTTTCTCAGTAGGGTATATACAGTTAGGCCTATTAGTTGGAAAACTATGTTGCAGCATCATTGTATAAGCTTACTTTTAACATATTAATAAAAATCTTTGTATTATATAACAATTATTGTAACTTGTTAATATTTAACATTGTGTAAATATTAAACTGGATTAAATATAAATAAATATGCTTAATAAATACCTTGCATATAATTGTGTGCTGTGAAAACCTGTTTCTTCTTTTTGGGGTTTGTAATTGATTTGTGATGCTTTAAGTATTTGAACATTGTATGTAAATATGATATAGAAGTTTTGATGTTAAATTAGTCAGATTAGAAGCTCAAAACATTTGTAAATAATTTTTTTAATTTTAAAAAGACCCTTAGTTCCACCAAAATATGAATAATAAGCCTTTGAGGCTACAAAATCAATACTCGAAGAGACAACAACAGAACCTTTAATGGCCACCAAAAGAACCTTATGGTCAACAAAGGAGCCTTTGGGCCAAAGAGAAAGAGGAAAAGAGCCACATGGTCACATCAATTATATGTGACTGATATTAAATATTAATCAAAATATCATCAAAGCTCAACCATTTGCTAACATCACCTTCTCAGAAACGAAAACAACCAGGAGAAGAGGAAACGAAACCTATGGACGAAAGATAATTATATGAAAATGAACTGAACTATATCAACTAACTCTAAAGACGTCGACGGCCTTGGTAATTATAAGATGTCGTTAATCAACGGATTATTACTACACATCACATCCGACATGACAGGCAGTTTCTGTTTACGACACTGTCACTACGAAGATAATTAGCGTCACCCTCTTCCTTTATCCAGCCGTGGGGACGGTGGGAAAACCCAAAAAGTGTACCAACTGCATTTGTCAATTGTATCGCGCATCGCGTATCCCGTGAAGAACAGTTATTAGAAAGTAGAACACCGATTCAGTTTGCATTAAATTCGTATAAATTATCTTTCCTCTGTGACTCAGACTCTTAACGTTATATATGTATTTTTTCAACAAGGTAAAAATAACCTTTACTGATTCAGAATATGGAAGGCGTTTCTGAATTCATCGTAGGCATGTGTCAGTTGCGTCCTAAGTCGTTCAGTGATGTTTTTGATTCCAAGCAATTTTCAAATCCGACTCCATCCGATGTCCTCCATTATGACTTTATAAGTGGCAGCTCTGTTGAATTCTACATTGAACCTATGAAATCATGCATCGACGACGTAGACATTATGACATCCAGCGGTAATGATCTGGCCTTCACAGACGAAAATCCGGTTTTACCAGACGATATGCGTGGCTATCTCGACACGGTGAACTGTTTACAGATTATACCAAACCCTGACTTCCCTGGCTTTGTTGAGTTACGAATTGTGGGAACCTTGAGTTACAACTGGCGTTGCAAAAATTTTAAATTTCAGAAGTCTAATGATCCAAAGTATTTGATGGCCAATAGCATCAGGGTTGAGGAGACCTATCGTGACGAAAATAATATGGAAGTACGCGTGGCTGGTCCAGCCATTAAGTACACCCCGGAACTCAAGATGTGTTTTGACCTAGTTCAATGCATATGGTACCCACAGTGGCCAAAAGAAGCCAAACAGTGGCCTTTCCGAAGAAGAAATTACGGATGGCCAACAAATGCCAACATCCGAAATATAGTACAGAATGGTTGTCATCTTGTACTTGCAAAACATCCTGCTTGGAGAAATGATTTACACCAGTGGAGGCTGTCATTTTCCAATGCGGAGTTGTGCTTAATTCAGAGTTGGACTCCAGTTCAGCAGATTGTCTACCATATGCTCAGATTCTTTGCCAAAAGAGAACTAATCAGAAAAGATTTCCCGAAGGAAGATGAAGTTCTCTGTACATACCATTTTAAAACACTGATGCTGTGGGCTTGTGAGGAGATGTCACCTGAATGGTGGAATTCCACTTCTGTTATTGAAATATGCTGTAATTTATTGCGAAAGATCTTAGAATGGCTAAAGAAAAGATATTGTCCGAACTATTTTATTCCTCAGGCAAACTTGTTTCATGAACGCATGAATCAGAAAATAGTTGATGAGACTTTAAAATGTTTGGACGAATTCTACAATTTTAACAATCTTAATGATTGGTTTACAGTTAAGTACATAAAGCCAATCTTGAAGAGGCTTTTTGCTTTTGAAGGAACAATGGAGAATGTGATAGATTGTGGCCAATACATGCTGGATATCTGCCAAATTATGGATGCTGAGAAACTCAAAGGATTCGACTCTCACTTTACGGCCGCATTCTTAGTGCACGCTGTGGGTATCGCTCGTTCAGTCAAGATGGAAGCAGGTTATCGATTCCGCGAATACCTAAGTTCTTTTCTTCCTAGAAATAACGTTAAGCGAGGTTATTCACCATCGATCGCAGAGTTCTCATCAAATTTCCCAAAATTTGCAAAAGTGTTCTTCATTTTGCATGCCTCCGTTGCATTAGGATTTAAGCAAACTACACACGATAGCGAAAGTTTAATTAGATTTATCAGAGAACAAACTTTGCAACCGACGGTTGTAAGGTCTAAGCATCATAATTTTCCAAAACCCAGTAAAACAAATCTTGACAGAAGTGGCGTCCTTCTCTTGCAAGCTCAGGATCTTATGGAAAATTTAACTGGGTTAAATAGTCCTCAGGATTTTAAACTGGTATCTCAGTTGTCAAAAGAGCTTCTAACAAATGCGCTGCACTGCGACGATTTACATTCATGCATTATCAAAAAGGTGGCTTCCGTCTACATGGCTGCTCTTCTTTTTTCGGACTCGGATTATGAAGCTGCTTTTCAATTCTGTTCGACAGTTGTTATCAATAAAACGCCTAACGAGGAGGAGAAGGAAGAGACGTGGAAGAAAGAAACTTTGAACGCAGGCTGTTTGTTTTTCATTGACGACGTTGTTAGAATCATTGGATTTTACCTTCTTTTCGCACAGATAAAAGAGGATTTCAAGTACGACAGGAAGCGGTATCTTCTTGATCTGCGTCTTACCCCAGAGGTGTTTGCTCACCTTTTAATTATTCTATCAAATGAAAGAATATCTAGGCATTTCAGACTTAGATGCGACCTGCAAACGCCAACGTTTACGTTGGATATAATTTTAATGAATTTAATAAATCGAAAATCTTCTGGAATATCAATGAAGACAAGAAATGTTTCACGCGTGTATTTGAGAGAGGATCCATTTTATAACTCAGAAGCGCCCAAAAGGAGCTCTGTTCCCATTGAAGATTTCATTCAACTGCTCATGGAATATTCCTTAGAAAGCATGAAATTATTTTACAATTCGATCTGCAAAGACCTTAGCATTCATTGCAATACAGCTGACTGTTACCGTGCAGCGTATCTATACAAGTGCCGTAGATATCCTGAAGTCTTGCAATTGTGTGAACGAATTCTCAGTGAGCCAGATCTCGAAAGCATCTTGAAAGGCCTTACATTTGTAAATGTAATGGTGCTGCCACCTCTCGACTCTTATTTCGATAACGACATTCAATGTTTGCTTGGATTCCACACACTTGTTTGCTATCCATCGTCTTTAAATGGAGATTTTAAGAAAATAGACGATAATCCTACGTCTACCTTTCAGAATTATTCAGATTCTGCAGGTCCTTTTTGGAAGGCTTGCATTAGAAAATCTCAATATTTCCTTAGTGGACATTTCGTGGCAAGATATTTAAAACTGAGACGTCTTATGGACTGTAATCATTCGAGCTCAGAAGTAATGCTGGAATTTGTGGCACTGAAATGCCATCTTCCATTTGAGCATATCATATGTTCCGTTCTTCAGCAAAGACTTCGGCATAATATTCAGTAATGGTCGTCGTATATATATTATTATATAAATCCTGAGCAGCTTGGAGCCTTCAAGCAGTATATCTATGTATATATATGTATATCTGTATATATATATATATATAACCTGTTCAAAAGGCTTGTGTAGCAAATTTCATCTCGCCTTAGTTAATGAATTCCTTTGAAAATTATTTGAATTTTTCACTTTAAATATCTTCAATTAAATAATTAAGTATCTAGGTTTAGAGAGAGTGTCTGGAGTAACTGTTTAGCAAGGATCCTCTAGGCTTTATACAGCTTAGGGTCTCACCAAGTCTAAATCCCGCACTGACTACAGAAGTGATATTTGCTAATGTCAGACAATAGAAATGATTCGTTCAGAAAAGTTTAGAAAATTAATGTTAAATTGGTAGCAAGCTCTGAATTAATACTAGAATTTTTAGTTCTGAAAAGCCATCTTACATTTGAAAACATCATTCGTTGCTTCGTTGAATGAAAATTCGACGACTGCCGAATAGTAGGGCCTTGTTATGGCGCACAGTAGAAATGATTCGAGCATAAAAGTTTCAAAAATTGATCAAAATTTTTCGAAATTGCGGTGATTCATATCTTTCAAACACGTTAGATGGTTCTGTGCTACCGAGTGCACAATTTGTCTGCTGAAAATGAGAACATGTAAATTTTTATGCGTTGCACCAAGCTAACCCGACGGGAAAGGACGTGGTGAGAAAATTTCAATCATGGGCGGATCCAGTGGTACCATTCCTTCTGCATTCAAAGTTTCAACATTCAGTGCAAGAATGAAAGCTGGAGTGCAAGAATGGTTTCAGAGGCCACTGTGTGGTCTCTAAAGGACGTCCCAAAAATGACATCTACCTGTTTTCGAAACATCCCTACCTTTGTCCATATTTGGCGTAGCGCTCCTCGCCGTCTTTGAGGTCCGCTCTCCATCGGAGTAATGAGGACTCGATTGGAGTATACGGATTATCCTACACGACTAATAGTGATCTTTCGGGCAAAACGACTTTTACCAAAAATATTCAGCCCACAGCCTTTATTTTACAGAAATTATTTAGACTCGAAAGAGTTAAGACGCAGACTGCACTAAAATAACTGTTGTGCCCCAATCTTTATTCCAACCCTGTGTTAGGCGCTAACCACTCACACAGATGCCCCCTTCTTTTCTCCCTCATTGCGGACACCCTTGGTGGAAGACCCATGCCCTCACCCTAAACTGAAATGGCCTCTGGCTTGCAACAATGATATGAAGGGTGGTGGGATATCTTACTGTTTGCGCGATATGCTTTTGTTTGTATTGAATGTATTAAGCGTTTGCATTAAATGAACAATATATTCAGCTGTTCAGCTTGGTAGTGAGGATGTTAAGCACCAATCTAGTTGGCATCTGCCAGTTAATTACTAACCATGCGACACCAGACCACCTGCGCCAACTCAGTCCTTCATCCTTTCGGGTTGGTATAGTTACTAACGCAAGGCAGAAGTTTGAAAAGGCTTAAAGGTCGTCTTAAAAGGACGTTTGTAAAATTTGACCAACTATACGCACTTTTGCGACCCTTGTATGCATTTGGGTTTGCACTTCTCTGTGTACCTCTAGTCTAGGGCCTACATTAAGCCATAATGTTAATTTTTCAGAGCTAGGCATGCTATAGGGTGGGGTACTGGGATCCAATGCAGTACAAATTGCCATATCTAGAATCGCATTTAGTCTGTAATGCACAGGCCATGTTGAAATAGTTGAGCCACTAAATGTGTTTCCGTGTACAATAAAATATTCGTTTATCCAACATACAATGTTGTCATAGACGCATCATGTGACAAATGATGAGAGAAATAAGTATAATCATCGTCTAAGCTGTTCGAGGGAGAATGCATTTTGACAAAACGTGAGCGAGCAGAGGTCCAAGTACATATTGAACTTGAATTGTGAGTCAGTTGTGCCGTGTCGTTGGAATGAGAAGATGTCGTCAACCTTTATCTCTCTTATCTTAAAATGACATGTAAACTGTGTTGTCTTATCGTCCGTTTGGTTTGTTCCAATTATCTCGAGGGACGGAGTAAATAGGAGATCATTGGTGACGTGGAAGAGCCAAGCTAAAACTGTGTTGGCATATTCTGTGCACTGCATGGTTCATTACCACTTCGAAAAATAGCACGGAGACTAAACATGCATACATACCTACAATCATAGATACATACATACACACATAAATACATACATGCATACATACATATATGCATGCATAGATGCATTCATTCATATATACATACACACAAACACGTATGTACATACATACATGCACACATGCACACGCACACATACGCACATATATACATACATACATACATACATACATACATACATATATGCACGCACGCATGCACATGCACATGCATGCACAATGCACATATGCACATGTCTCTGTCTCACTTTTTCTATCTCTGTCTTTGTCATGCTCTGCCTCTATCTCCACCTCTCTTTCTATGTCTCTGCCTCTCTTTCTCTGCCTCTGTCTTCGCATCTCTGGCCCTCGTCTTTCCACATAAATTCATCTGTTGTCCTTCTCAATGCACAAACATGCACGCATGTACATGTACACATACACACATTGTATACATACATACATGCACGCACATTCATGCTTACGCACATACACATATATTGCATACACACATAAATTCATGGATATCTAGTAGAGTTTACAGACTTAGCAATAGCCCCAGAAGAAGTCGTTTGAAAGAAGTTGCAGGGCGCTCTGCGAGTAACGTCGTTTCGGAAATATCTGGTGCACGATGTCCCCACTGCCAAGCTCCAGTCCATAGCATATTATCATCGAGTTGGTGAATAATTTATATCCGTCTAAAGTCCTAAATGTCCAGACGCTGAGATCTTGTAGCTCTATGATATAATAAGGTTCTGTTAGTTCTACAGGGCGTTGTTTGTGCAGGCATCGAACTTTCAATGAAACTCTATCAGAAGGAATTTTGCTGAATCATTGTTCACGTGCTGCCACCTAGCTGTCGTTAGCCGTATCTGTCTCTTCTTCTCGATGTTAGTGTGTGACTGCTCGGATGTCGCTTTCTGTATGCCTGTTGTTTTTGCTTGGTATTTGTCTGTCTCCATGTATGCCATTTGCGATCGAGTCAATGTCTGTCTTTCTATCTATCAGTTTACCTATCAGGATATGAATCAATCATTGAAACAATCAACCAGTCAGGCAGTCTGTCTGTCTGTCTGTTAGTTTGTCTCTCTGTCTGTCTGTTAGCCTGTCTGTTAGTCTCCGTACCTTAACTCGACCTGTTTCATATTTCATCTGCTGTTGCTTCTCTTATTTTTCTTCATTATCTCTCTTTCTCTGCCTCCGTCTTTGTCTGTCTGTCTGTCTCTATACCTGTCTCTGTCTCCTTCCTTTTTTCATTCTATCGTTCTATACTTTGTTATTGTACTCCTACTCTGTAAACTATCTGTCTTTCTATCCGTGTCTCTCTGTTTCTCTCTGTCTGTCTCTCTTTTTTCTCTCTGGCTCTGTGTCTCTGTCTCTCTTCATCTGCCTCTCTGCCTCTGTCTCTCTTTCTCTGCCTCTATCTCCGAATCTCTGTCACTCCTATTTCCACATCAATTCCTCTGCTCTCTTTCTCAATGCATCTCAAAATAAACATCTCCCACACGACGGACGGCCGCGAACATTCCGTAACAACCGTCGACAGAATGTCATTTGATATCATATTGAGATTAAGCCTCAGACATTCCACGTGTAATTCACCTTCATTCTTTTAGAACGCATCCGACATCCCTGCCCTTGAGGCAGACCTGGCTCGGCACAAACGGGGGGGGGGCGTGTCAAGCTAACACCCACTCACCCACACAAGAATCAAGCACCGAAGCGTCGACCCTAAGGCTAGAATTTCTCGAAGGCGAAGATAACATTGGCGACTTCTCTCTGTCGCAGATTTCGGATCTTTGTGTATCATTCGAATTGGTTGGTACAGGGGCAAAGGGTTTGCATCCCCCTTGAAAATCACTGAATTTTGTTGTTTATGCTGTAGTAGTAGGAGTTGTTGTTGTTGTTATCATTATTATTAAAATCGTTATAATTACTAACATTTATTATTATTAGTACCCTAAGGATGAAATCGCTGATCTGAGTGGCGCTATATAAGTTTTCGGTTACAATTACCAATCCAGAGGGTGTGGAAAACTACTATAAACGAGGGAGAATGCAATATAAATAATAATAATAATAATAATAATAATAATAATAATAATAATAATAATAATAATAATAATAATATTAATAATAATAATAATAATAATAATAATAATAATAATAATAATAATAATAATAATAATAATAATAATAATAATAATAATAATAATAACAATAATAATAATAATGATAATAATAATAATGTTATTTTTATAAAATTATTATAATAATAATATTATTATTATAATCATCTTCATCATCGTCATCAGCATCAGCACCATCATCATAATCACTATGCGCTGATTAAGCGCCACTATCTAATGACCAAGAATCAATCTATTGCGCTGCGCAGCTGTCAATGAAAGACTTACCCAAGGTCCATATAGGCCTACACTACACAGTAACTGTCTCAGGGAAGGAGAATCGAATCCTTACTCACCGCCTTACAAGGCGTGAGCTCTAACTAATCGTCCAACACTGAAGGCAACGGTCCTGTATACAAAACAATAATGCACAGTCCTAACGTGGTCTCCCTTTCAAAACCTCTGAATATACCATGCCCCTTCCCCGTTCTAAAAAATGTACCGACGCCCTTGAATCGTTCTATCCGGCTGTTTCAGAGTCCGCAGCCGTGTATGTAGATATGTGTACGTGTGTGTTGAAGTTTGTGGGTTATCTTTCAACATCTTATGTAATACAATATTATAGTACGTCAGATGCCGATTTGTCCGCTATGCGTATAAACTATGAGTGTTGTATATGGTGGCTGTGTCTCACGGACGATTAGCAATGCAGCTTCTTGCGCGGTGTTTAGTCCAGGGCAGAAGAGAACTGAGTCGATAAGTGGGGCAGAAACAGAGTCCGCTGGTTACCTCGATCATCTGCTTTCATTTCGAATTCTGTCACAAAGAATTAGACTTGATTAGTTTGCTTCTATCCATAATTGTCTTAGACGTTTGCACAGCCGTTCAAAGTCGACCAAAGTCGAACTTTAAAAGGTTTGTAACTGTACAGAACTTGTAAGAACTTAGATGGCTTGTTGCCTTAAACCTACATAACTTATGACGTCTTTGAAAGCTCAAAGCTGTGGAACTTGTATCGGTTTAGAAGGATTCAAGCGTATAGCAGTAAAATACAGCCTTAGACATCCTAACAAACTTGGACGGTTACAACATACAGAGGAAAGTTTTCGTTCGCTATGGCAGGTCTCGGTCTTATCTGTATCAGAATAGAAAATAAATAATCGCTCTTACGTGCAAGCTTAAGGATTATCAGAATCAGAATCGTCTACAGCATTCCTAGGCGAGCACTTGCAACATAAGTTGAGCGAAGCGCTTCATTCGAACAAAGGAATCTTTCAGGTCATACGTACTGCACAATAATCAATCGATCAACTAACCAGGCACTTGGTAACCACGTCCTGATAGCAATACGTAGCTCGATTGAGGAGACCTAGTTCATTTCGAGGTCATTGAGTACGTTGTTACAGGGTTGGCGAACCCTTATTGCCACGATGTTCAGCAGGCGGAGTCCAGCACCTGAAAATCATCGAGCGGGAAATGCATCTATCGTCACAAAAAAGACTCAGATTCAGCGGTTGAACAGAGGATGGAGATGCGGAACAAACGATGCTCTCATGAAACTGCCGTCGCTTGCACCAGACTCAGCAACCCGGTTCTTCCGCACCGTCAGCAGCCGTTTAACGACCCCTTCAGTCAAATCGCACCTGAACAGCGGCAGGAAGTCCACACCGTTCAACGCCGAAGATCGGAGTTTTGCTTTGACCGGAAATTCGCAAATTGGAGGAGGATTTCCCGCCAAAACTGACCAGACAACGTCGTCCAGTGAAACCGGAAATGGTTCGCCCACCGGAAATATCCGAACAGCTTCTTCCGGTGAAGCCGAAAAGGGGCTACACACCAGAAATGACCAAACACTTCCGTCCAGCGAAACCGGAAGAGGTTTTCCTTCGCGGTCCCTGAGCATGGCTGCGTTCTTTCGACGAGTTCATTCGGGTCATCAGATGTCAAAGGTCGAACATACAAAGAAGGAGAAATACGGAGATGCCTTTAGAAGTACTCAAAGCGTCCCATCAACTTCGGACAAAGACGAAACCGATTCTGGTGCGAAAGGAAACTCGGTCTTTCAGCGAATCAATTCTATTAGGGTTCGAAACCGGACATCTGTCCAATACAAATCACTTGATGACGGAAGTCGAACGCTAGATGTCGACACAGGTCGTAGCAGCTTCCGGAAGAAATTAAGGCAGGTAATTGCAATTGTAATTACTATCTTATATTGCGCCGGTTTCTGATGTGAGGCGATCGGTTTACAGATGATCAATTCATAAGACTACCTACTCAGAGGTTGGCAGTTCAAATCCTCGCCAGTGTAGAAAGATGTTAAAGATGTTAGGAAATTTCTGCTCCACATGCGACCCCTATTGAACTCAGCCATGGGTTGAGTACAGTGACCGTATATTTTCAGTTGGAGGATCAGCCGGTGACGAAGAGAACTGCCCAAATTCTCTCATATGCCGAGGTTAAGAAACAACGTTGTTAACAGTTCATCCACGTAGCAGCCTCTCAGGGCATATGTATTTACATTACGCCACGTTACCTTGCATAGACCAATACGCAGTGCGGTTCATCTTTCTTTACCCTGTTACTGTGTTACGTTACCTCGAATACATTTATATGTAATATGAACAAATTTTTTCGTTACCTTGGTACCTTATCTCGTCATCTTGTTATCGCATTATGTTATCTTGCAAACGCATATATGCAACACGGTTAATTTTTCGTTACCTTGCTACGCAACTTGAATACTCGTATATGTAGTATGGTTCATTTTTCGTTACCTTGTTACAATGTTACCGTGTTACTTTACAGAAAAGACGTCGATCATACTGCGCTGCGGAACAAAGAATTCTTCCCAGATGAGATCGCGAGACCTTCTGGAGGTCCCAGAGACACCAGAGGAACAGTGTCCGACGGAGAAGAAGAACATGAACAAGAAGACTTACAAAGTTCTAAAGATCAACGGAACCGCACTTTCACGTTCCATCGATCGTCGGCCATCTGGCGATCGTTCTCAGCAAAATCCAGAGCTCGTTCTAACGACGTTCTCTTGGAAACGACGGAACTGGTAGAACGTGATTCGGGATGTTTGCAGAGGGAAGAAATTGAACTGGAATTGAAACTCCTCAACGACTTCCAACAACATCGACACCACGTTGGTTTTCTCGGAGCACCTAATGGTTTCCAAAATCTTCTGACTCAGCAACACGCTTTTCGGAATTCGCGGTCTCGCGTCGATGCTAACAGTGTCTGTCCAGTTCCACCCAGTAGCACTCCCACAAAAAGGAAGGTACTTGGGAGCAGCGATTGGAAAAGTTATCGCCACATTCTTGACGGTCTTTACGAGTTCAACACGGCGCATGCGCACTACACGGAAGCGGGTTTTGTTCTGTGTGAGCATGCGCAGTTGTGTACTTCATCCAAGGACGGGTCTCAGGAAGATGAAGAAGACGACGAAGAGGAGTGGCGACGTAGGGAGCAGCTCCTCTTGCGAGCCATCGAAGAGTTCGACCTTGGAAGGACGTGGGAATACGCGATAGACATCTGCGAATACCTCTCTAAGATCTACAAAGCGAAATTCATGTACGCAGAGCTGAGCTTCCTCTTACAGAAACAGGCGAACCTCTACCGCAACATACTTCAGGAGCCGCGAGCTAAACCGTGCTATTTCATGGTTCATTTCCTCGGAACTGATTTCCCGGAGGTTTTCAGCAACAAGAGATTCGTCTTACGCACTGAAACGCTTCAGGACGAGTACGACCTTAGTCGAATAATCAGTTACGAGTTTGCGGGTGCTAAACGACTGAGCGATGACATGGATCCGAATGAAACAGTGACGACGGATTTTCAGAGAGGTTACAAATTGTTCGAGCTGAAACCGGTTCCGAGAGTTTCGGTTTCAAACCCGGGTTCTCGGAAAGTACCCGACGCCGTGCAGTTTTTTCATCGATATAACAACGTCGGCTGTTTCGAAGTTGTAGGAAGCTGCGAAGAAGAGTCGAAATCGGTCGTCAGTATCGATTCTCGTTTGCCTACAATATCGAGATGGGCTCAAGTGAAGAGCTAGACGGTAGACGTATTGAATATTCATGAGGATATTAATATTCATACGGGGCACCGATTTAGCAGACAATGAATGTCAAAATTCGTTTCTAGTCTATATTCACATTATCAATTTTTTTGTGATCATTAATTTGAGTAGGCCTATACGTCATGATTATTAATATTAAAGATTCCTGTGAATTTGTGAATTCACATGTTGTCTGTGACAACTAACATGAATGTTAACATAAACGCTAAACCATGTCTACGAGTGTGACACAGCTTTTGAGCCAATCATTAATTAATTATCTAATAGGGTTATTAATAGTTTTAAAGGAAATTTTTCTTTACCTCTGCATATGAGGGCGGGTGGCCAGTCCTCTCCCTCGCCGTCTCATTTCCACCCACAGTTTACGGTCAGTGTACTCATTATAGCCGAGTGGCCTAGACCATAGGGGTTGCAGGTGGAGCAGAAATCTCAAAGCAAATTTCTGCCCTGGTGGGGATTTGAAACCCATACCCCTCTGCTGACAGTCCAGCACACTAACCACTACTCTCAAACATAATATGGGTCTATTGTAGGTAAGTGCACAATCCATTCTTTGATTGTTAATAGTAACGGATGTTTATTAACTTGGTAGAAAAACAGGAAGGTGACGTAAAAGCACTACAGAAATTAATTTAAGTAATTAAATTGATAAGTAAGTAAATTAAATATATTATTACTTAAGAGTGTCTTGCTTCCGTTTTCAAAAGCGTTTCGCGAAGGTACACAGGTCAAAAGAAGTTTTAGAAAAATGGTTTATACTTCAGCCAATCGGTTGCGCTGTCTGGCGAATAAATAAGGTTTCACAAGACTTATGTGTAACTGTGTATGTACGTATACAAATGCATGTATGTATGCATGTATGTATGTATGTATGTATGCAGGGGCGGATCCAGGGGGCCAATCCGGCCATGGCCCCCCATTTGAAATTTAAATTTCAGGCGTTTTATGATGTTTACACACGCGTGGCCCCCCGTTGGCGTGGAAGGTGAGTGAGTTAGATGTACACAGGACGTGGGTCCCGTAGATGATGTAGACTGAAGACATAAAAGACATAAAAAGGTTAATGACTAATAAAAATTCATCAACTTTTTTTATGTATGTAGGCCCCTATGTATGTATGTATGTATGTATGTATGTATGTATGTATGTATGTATGTATGTATGTATGTATGTATGTATGTATGTATGTATGCATGCGCTTATGTATGTAATGTGTGTAATGTATGTATGCATGTATGTATGTATGTTTGCATGTATGTATGTATGTATGTACAATGTATGCATGTAAGCATGTGTGTATTTGTTCGTGATGATAATGATATTCGTTTTATTGATTCACCAGGTCGACAAACCGCACCGTGGCTTACGGAAAAATGAGTCAATAAGATAAGATTAGAAAGAGATTTATCTAAAGTGTTTAGAATGTTAAGTTTTACTTTTGTTGTTGGCTTAGATGGTTTAAATGCTTACATAAAGACCTTGGTATAAAGTTTTTTTTATCGACCTTACAGGGCAGTTCAAACGTGTGTATATATGCGTGTAATGTATATATCTGTGCATGCATGCACTAACGCACGAACGAAGAAATGAATCAATCAATTATTCGTTCCCTCATACATATCGCATCGTGCTTGATTAGCTGATGCATATAAAAGTGCACATTTATTTAAATGGATATTTAACTTCAGCAGAGAATATATTGCATGCTCCACAGCGCTGTGAGTTTAGGGGCCTACCTCGTACAAAGGCACATTGCAACTGAGAGCATGGTTCATTATCCTGAGGCAAACAGTTCAATAATACCGACAAAAGTATTGATCTCTATCGACCACTGACGGTCCTAAGTGATTTACCCCTATTGAGCAATTGATCTCCAGTGCATTCTTCAGTATCCCTTCCACGCTAATTCGATTAAATAATCGTCAGTCGTCAGTCAATCCGTTTGTCTCAAGATAGAGAGTCTGCTGGCAATCATAAGATATCGATCAACCGTCCTTCGCTCTTGATGCAAGAGATCGAACAAGCACTCGCCTCGTCTTGCCTCATACTGGCTACGGGCCTGGCGCCGACATCTCGTGGGCAATGCAGGTGGATATGTCATCGAGACAGCTTGCTTTGAGTATGGAGGATGTTGGCGGACCAGGCGGAGGTAGCGATGGAGCGGGCAAGACAACCAGCCGAAAACGGCCTCGGAGGCCTCCTGTACGTTCGCGTACTTCACTGACTTACCTATGAAACAGTCAAAAAGCAACGGTGACTCAAGGCAAGAAAGGTAAATGCAATTTACACGTTTTGCTACAGCGACCGTATGGCCATGACCCTGCTCGTTTTTCCGTGAATTGATAATAATAAAATAATAATAGTAATAATGATACTAATCTTCTTTATTGATTGAGTCTGACAAGCACGCAGTAAGATTACATTGAAACATGACAGTACAATCAAGATCTTAATTAAACACAGGTTTTGGCAGCAATGTAAGGCCCCCGCTCTAGAGGGGGTTGAGGGGGTTGCGGGTATCGAACCATGTTCTAATGTTCTCCTGGTCATAAGTGTTACCATTACTCTATTCCCCCTCCTTTCGGAGGATAAGGTCCTTAACCACTGCTGCCTGGTTGAATTGGCGTCACGCCATTTAAGGCTGCCGTGTAAGGACCGTGCTATAGCGACCGTATGACCTCAACCCTGATCATTTTTCAGTGAATTGATCGGGTGAGATCCTTCACCACCGCTGCAGCCCGTTTCAACGGGCGCCACGCCAGTAAGGTCCCTGGATACGGGTCGTGCTAGCCCGAGATTTAAATCTCTGAAACAAGCCACGCACCATCAGTAAACAACCTGCATCCTCACGCACGAATGTGCAAGGGAAGTGCGCTCTAACCAATATAGCAATCCGGGCCAGTAGATACGGTATGAGATAAGGTATACACAGGGTCCGATTTGCCAGGGGGGTCGGGGGGGTTGGACCCCCCTGCTTCTTTTTTTGACCCCCCTGCTTCAAGCCTTTGGCCGACCCCCGAGGGGGTCGGCTTGACCCCCTCAAATTCATTACCCTGAGTCCTACACCAAACGACTCCATTATGACCAATCGCATGCAATACTGCCTTGTAACCTTTGGGTAATTATTTATTATCCAGTCGGTACCCTAATTTTGAAATATCGCGTTAATATTGTTCACGAGTAGCGCTTTAAGCTTGGCATCTTCAGCTGTTTACGGATTAAGTTACTTTTAACTTAAGCTCAGGTCGTCTACTGTGTAGGCAGAGGCAGTGTCAGAGATATTTCGCAGGGCCTGACCAAACATACAGCCGACAACAAACGGACCGCAGTTCCTGCACAAGCCAGCCCCTCAGGCCCCTTCATGCCCGGGGTCCTCGCCTTGGGCACATCGGCTCCAACGCCACGAGCATCCAGTTGCGGGGACTAGGTCAAGCAGACAGTGGCATTCTGTCCAGCGTTCGCTGCCGCTTTTGACCTCGATTGACCTAGACTAGAGTGCACATCTATAGCAGAGCACAGCTATATGCTGTCATTTTTGTGACATGAACCGAATTGGAGATCGGCATAAGGGCCACTAATCGGCCTAGTGGCTCTCAAAAACGCGTTAAGTAAATAAAAAACATCTCAAAATCAGAAAGTACTTGCAAAGTAGTTTTCCTGTTTTCCTTCAAGCAAAAGCTATTAGTACATCTGCTGTCACCGTGATGGTCAAAATGCAGGCTCATCTGTGCCTATATAAAGTCACTGGTGATGCTGCAGTTGTTGTCGAGCAACCGCCAGTTTAACAACTTTCCCGCTCTGCCGAGTCTGACTCTGTTGTGGAACGGCAGAATATGTTCAAACAAGAACACGTCATCAAAACGTACGTCTTCTACCACTGGATTATGGTGGAACCCCAGAAGCTGTGCACTCTGCTTCAGAGAAGTTTCGGATTGACAATTTTCTGCCCATCGTTGATCAATTCACAACCGAGTTGACAAGAAGGCTTGCATCATAAGAACTACTCTGCTCAAGGTTTGGTTTTCTATCTAGGCTTGAATCTTGTAGTGATGAAGAAATACACAACTTAGAGAAAAAACCTTGTAGCAATATACGGCGATGACCTCGATGAAAGCCTTGGCAATGAGCTCATAATATGCAGTGTTCTTATTTTGTCAAAATGTTTAAACACGAGACAGGTAGGGCAGGCCTCAACATAAGTCAGGAGCAGTTCATGTACGAATAGGCCTACATGGCAAAGGTGTTGAAAGTTCATTTCCAAATGTGGAAATTATGTTAAGAATGTACTTGGTTCTCGTGGTCACAAACTGTAGTGCTGAATGCTCATTTTCTAAGATGAAGACAATTAAGAACACGCTTCGCGCATGTATGACACATGACAGACCTAGCCACCCTGCAGCGTTGAGCATAGAGAGTGATATACTACGTCAACTAAATTTTAATCAGTTTATTGATGACTTTGCCAATGGAAAAGTGTGCAAAGTCCTATTGGGCCTATTCAAATTTAGATCCAACTGTAGGCTTAGCTGAGCTAATTAACTGACTCAATCTGTTTTTAGTTTTAAGGTCCCGCCTATCACTATTTTTAATGTCTTTCTTTGTCTGTATCAACAATTTCTATTAAAAACTGGATAAGAATCTTAAAGGTTATCCTTTTGTTTTGTACTTGAGCCTCTTAATATAATACAAGACACTTTATTTATAAGTAAAATGATCTTCCCAATTTATTTTCATATAAAAAATAACTAACAATAAGTCACAATTCCCAGGTTGTGAACGAGTACTCTATACATACAAACAAGGCCAACATATGGGGTCTCATCTCACAACACTTGAGCAGACTTTGAAGATTCTGCTCGTTTCGTCTGCAGCTTGCGAGCGTGGCTTTAGCCAGATGAACTTGCAACATAGGCCTACAGTGCGCAACCTGCTGCAGGCTGTTGGCCCCATCAGCTACCTGCTGATGATCAGCATTAACGGGTCATCTCTAACATCTTGGAATGCCAGGATATACGTTATTTCCTGGCTGAAATCTGGGCGCCATGATGCCTTAGATAAGCCAATTGGCAAGCCGACTATTGTGCACAAACAGAAGAAATATGCACAGCTTTTTTATAGTGGCTGTACTAGTGTACTTCGTGCACTGGTTCATTGGGTTTGCTAGTATTTCCAATGACAGTACTTGGTGCAATGGTTTGATAGCTTTGGTTGTGTACTTGTATTTCATCTTTCAGTGCAATTTAGTCACGTCTAACGCTTCTGTGTAGGCCTACAATTTGTTGTTCCTATTAGTATATTTCAGCTAAAACTGTGACTGAAAACTCCTTTTAATATTGAATATAAAATTTTTTCGATGTCATGTTTGCATCGTAGTTGACTTGGTCATTGCAGAATCTTGACATATTATGGAAGTTCATTAACCTCATTTACAAAATAACGAGTAAAAAAATTAATTATGGCTTAATAAATTTTTATTATTTGTATAGATTTCCGACCCCCCTGCTTCTATTTTGACAAATCGGACCCTGGGTATACAGTAAGGTAAGATAAGGTAAGTTTGGTTGAGGTAAGGTCAGAGCCGTTTTAAGGAGTTTGGGGGCCCTAGGCACAACCCGCACAAACCCGAAATAACCTTAAACGTAATCTGATTTCCGTCTCAATATCTCAGTCTCAGATACAGAGTATTGCATTAGTGCATTGTACGTGCATATGTGTCATTTTGTTAAATTTATTAATATAGTATACTGTTACTAAACTCATAATAACACAGCTAACACATCAATCTTTGTACTACAAGTGTAAAATAAAAGTTTAGTTTACTGTTTAACATACTTTACAGTTTCCATTGTTTATTTGTTATACAAACTGAAAGTGTGATTATAATGAGTACATGTTTGCTATACATGGATTGTGACTTTGTAGCGACACACTGTTAGAAAATTCCCGTAGTGGGGCAGCCTGGTGCAACATATGAAAGAATTGCTCCCTTCATGACAGAATTGTGAAATTTTGTACATAGTATGAACATGTCCTAAGGAAAATTTTAGCTATAGGGCCATCGCAGATTTGCCTCCTGGCCTGAATGGCAGCCATTTTCCAAAATGGCCGACCGAAAATAGAGATTTTTCAATATCTCAGCTACTAGTTCACTTAGAATCGTGATCTTGGTGTCTAAACATACATATTTAGGGGTAAGGATTCTAATAAAACTAATTGCAATTACTTACCTACAACAGAAAAGCTAATTTTGGTAGCCATCTTGAAGTTAAGGTGACCGGAAAGGGGCAGTCCAGAGCAAAATATAAACCAATTGCTCATTAACTGATAGAAGCATGAAATTTGGTGCATAGTATGAACATGTCCTAAGGGAAATTTTTGGATATAGGGCCATCACAGATTTGCCCTTTGGTCTCAATGGCAGCCATTTTCCAAAATGGCCGACCGAAAATAGAGATTTTTCAATATCTCAGCTACCAGTTCACTTAGAATCGTGATCTTGGTGTCGAAATATACATATTTAGGGGCAAAGATTCCAACAGAACTACTTGCAATTACTTATCTAGAAGATAAAAGTTTATTGTGGTAGCCATCTTGAAGTTAAGGTGACCTTAAAATTAAATGTTCCCGTTTCGGATTACTTCCTCGTCATGTTAACATAAAATTATGATTATAATTTTGGTGTCACGCGTACAGTATTTTGGGCAAAGGCTGCAAGGGAATTAACCAGTTCTGAAACTTGTTTTTGTGTTCAGGTTTATGTGGAAATAAAGCAAATTATGGTATATCAGCAATTCAGCAGCTTACTAAAGTTCTTGTAAATGTACATTACACAATATTACAGCTAGTCCACATTTCGGAACCAGTGTCCACACAAAGTACTGCCCACAGAGTTATATAACATCATCCACGTCATTCACGGTTGCATAGGACTCTAGGTAGACAGAGACCAGTACACTGTCGAGCAGCTTTAGCACATTTGCACTGTCCCCTACAACCCTTCTCGCAGCCACATTAGAGCAGTTCACAACAGCCACGAGAAGCTTCTGCAAATGTTCCAACTTCACTTCCCAGCCTCCTTCGATCGTTTGCCGCCACCCCCAATCACTAGGACATGGTAGCCTAGGAACAGCTATGAACATCTGTGCCCAGACATGACCTGCCTAGTAGGCAGCTCTCTTGGCATGTTCCAAAAGCGCAGCTTGAGTTGGTGGAAGGCCATCCATCCTTTGGTCTGCCTTTCTGTGGGAACAGCTGTTTCCGTGCATGACTCATTCACCTTTTCTTCACTGCTCGCACGGTGATACAGAAGAGCTACTAAGCGCTCCAGTACATCGAGTTGATCGACAGAGCTGGGAGTTGAAGTTAATGTGGAGACGGCTGGGGTGACGTCGATGAATGTCTTCCAAATGTACCACACAGTCCTTTTCTACGGCCAGCAAAGGATGATTCTGTGTCACATCCGCTAAATGTGTGTAGGAATGGCAAGGCTACGCACTTCTCTGGGCCAAGGGCACATGCCATCTCATGGGTTGATAGGTACCTGAAGCTTTTGCCTGAGGAAAAGCCAACCCACAGTTCGTCAATGCTGAGCTGCTGAACTGCTGCTATGGCTAACACCAACACATCATAGTCAACTGTACGGATCATCACTTTACGATAGCAATGCTTGGCAGCATCTGAGACATGCTGCACAACCCTTATATCAGCTTCCTCCTGAGTAAAAGGAGCAAGTCAAGTGGTGTCCCTTGGCTGAGTACAGAGCACGTCTTTGTGGAGTGTGACGATGTCCTGTCTTTCTGTTTCTGTTTCAGGTTTTGCTATTTGCAGGCTCTAAAAAGAAAACAATTCTGACTTGTTTTCATCATTCCTCAGAAATCCCTGCTAATATCCAGGTAGTGCATTAGAAGATTTCGCCCGCCTGTGGTTACCTTACCCCTCACACTGCGTTGTGTGTGTCTTCAAGCTGCCATGCACAATGTGTATATATTCATCCCATACCACATCTACCCAATGCACATGTTCCAGCTGTCTTGTGATGTAGGGCAAGAAAGTATGGGAGGCATTATCAAAGAAGGTGCATGCAGCGCCAGGTTTCAGCATGTTGACTATGACTGCTTCATCCAGGATAATAGCATTAACAGGTGGTACACCCAGCGAAAGGCCTGGCTGAATATCTGGGATGGCGTCATCTGTTGAAATTGGAACCACCACTTCTAGGCAGCTGGCAAAGTATGACTTGGTTCCTAGCAGCAATTTGCCAATATTCGAGAATGATGGTGGGTGTTAGCTGTGCGCAGTGCATATTTTAAGAAATTTACACTACTGGGACAAAGTCGGGCGTCTGGTCGATGAGTGTTTAACCTCTTATGGAACAAGGGCGACCTTTTGGGAAATTTCTTCCACGTTCGAAAAGCAAACGACTTTTTCGGGAATTTGTACACGAAAAGTAGAGATTTCATCTGTAAGAAAAGTTGATGACCTTTTTTTTAGTCGTCACTCCCAAAAACGTTCAACTTTACTTACTTTCTTTCGCAAATCGTTCCAAAAAACTTGATGACCTTTTTTTAGGAATTCATCTTGCAACCGACAATGCATTTTACTAATTTTCAGTTTACTACTGGGGCAAATCTTAAAACTCCTGCAACATTTGTCCCACTAGTTATAGTTTAAACATACATTGCCTGGGACAAATCAGCCTCACTACTCGGACAAATCCTAAGACTACTGGGACATTTGTCCCACTAGTTATACAGTTAAAATATGCCATGGCTGTGCGAGCGAGAAGGTGAATGAGGCACGGAAACAGCTGTTCTCACAGAAAGGCAGACCAAAGGATGGATGGCCTTCCACCAACTCAAGCTGCGCTTTTGGAACATGCCAAGAAAGCTGCCTACTAGGCAGGTCATGTCTGGGCACAGATGTTCATAGCTGTTCCTAGGCTACCATGTCCTAGTGATTGGGGGTGGCGGCAAACGATCGAAGGAGGCTGGGAAGTGAAGTTGGAACATTTGCAGAAGCTTCTCGTGGCTGTTGTGAACTGCTCTAATGTGGCTGCGAGAAGAGTTGTAGGGGACAGTGCAAATGTGCTAAAGCTGCTCGACAGTGTACTGGTCTCTGTCTACCTAGAGTCCTATGCAACCGTGAATGACGTGGATGATGTTATATAACTCTGTGGGCAGTAGGCCTACTTTGTGTGGGCACTGGTTCCGAAATGTGGACTAGCTGTAATATTGTGTAATGTACATTTACAAGAACTTTAGTAAGCTGCTGAATTGCTGATATACCATAATTTGCTTTATTTCCACATAAACCTGAACACAAAAACAAGTTTCAGAACTGGTTAATTCCCTTGCAGCCTTTGCCCAAAATACTGTACGCGTGACACCAAAATTATAATCATAATTTTATGTTAACATAACGAGGAAGTAATCCGAAACGGGAACATTTAATTTTAAGGTCACCTTAACTTCAAGATGGCTACCACAATAAACTTTTATCTTCTAGATAAGTAATTGCAAGTAGTTCTGTTGGAATCTTTGCCCCTAAATATGTATATTTCGACACCAAGATCACGATTCTAAGTGAACTGGTAGCTGAGATATTGAAAAATCTCTATTTTCGGTCGGCCATTTTGGAAAATGGCTGCCATTGAGACCAAAGGGCAAATCTGTGATGGCCCTATATCCAAAAATTTCCCTTAGGACATGTTCATACTATGCACCAAATTTCATGCTTCTATCAGTTAATGAGCAATTGGTTTATATTTTGCTCTGGACTGCCCCTTTCCGGTCACCTTAACTTCAAGATGGCTACCAAAATTAGCTTTTCTGTTGTAGGTAAGTAATTGCAATTAGTTTTATTAGAATCCTTACCCCTAAATATGTATGTTTAGACACCAAGATCACGATTCTAAGTGAACTAGTAGCAGAGATATTGAAAAATCTCTATTTTCGGTCGGCCATTTTGGAAAATGGCTGCCATTCAGGCCAGGAGGCAAATCTGCGATGGCCCTATAGCTAAAAATTTTCCTTAGGACATGTTCATACTATGTACAAAATTTCACAATTCTGTCATGAAGGGAGCAATTTTTACACCAACCTGCCTCACTACCGTAAAATAACGGTGAAAGGCATGGCAACCCAGCTGCCATGCCTTTCACCGTTATTTTACGGGGTCCCGTTATCTCATTTACGGCCGACCCGTGAATTTACGGCCAATCCCAGTTTTATTTTACGGGGACTTCCCGTTATTTCTTACGGCGACTCTACATATTTTACGGAGATTCCCGGTATTTTATACGGCAATTCAGCGTATTTTAACGATGAATATCTGTTTTTAATGGAGATTTTCACGGCGATTTACCGTTATCTTACGGTAAATGACCTTTTATTAAAGGTTAATTGCCGGTGTCACGAAATAGAGTATCCCCCATACATGCGTATCCCCCTTAGCGAAATGGAGTATTCGGTTTAGTTTGCATTTTTGGCGGTTTCTAAGTGTATTCAGTCGTACTGTTTGGATTTATTGCACACATAAAATTTTTGAATTGCGTATCTTTAGTTTGTACGTCGACCTGAAATCAATTTACTTTGTTTTTGGTGATTTTGACTGGAATTTCGTCGAGGCTATCGTGATGCGTATGACGAGGGGGGATAAAATGGTTCATCCCACCGGATACTCTAAACCGGTTTATTCCATCCGGGGGGATATGCTTTAGGGGGGATAGAATATCTCGGGACACCGGCTTTTAACGGGGAATCGCCTTCTATTTACGGTTCATATACCTTAATTTCACGCCGTTTTTTAACGGCTAATTTGCCTTATTTTTAATTACCTTTTCAACATATTATTGCTTTTATTTTACAGTAAGTTACCTTTTATTAAAGGTTATTTCCCTCAGAGCAAAACACGAAAGCGATGTTTGTAAGAAACTGCAGTTTCTTACAAACATCGCTTTCGTGTTTTGCTCTGAGCAAAGTCTTTTATAATATCATCGAAATTCAAAGACTCCAACACATCTGATTCTATGCTCATGACATCACACGGCTGCGAAGCTCGTTCTTGATTAATTTAAGTTTTGAGAAAGAACGTTCACCCGTACAGTTTATCACCATCACTGACAGAAAGATTGATGACCCATCGTTGTTGTTGAAAACAAGCGACAGACAAAGCAATACACAGACTTCTGCGATGGAGATAAGAGCAGCCACTCGCGACAAACTGATTCGGGAATCAGTTAACCAACGTCTATGCAACTTATCTCCCGTTCGATACACGCGTTGAGTCGTACTAAAGTCAGACTCTTTATGCTGGCAACTAGCAGGACCTTTACGAATCCAATAAGATCGAAATTCCTCCGTGATTGGACTCCATAAGGCTGCATCAGTTGGATAGTCCGCTGACTCCGTAGGGCTTACATCTTGCGAAATAGGCTTCGAATTTTGGTGTTGTGACAACATCTGTACTTTCGACTGGTAGACCATCATCTTGCAGCGACACTAACTGTTCATCTTTATCGCAAACAATGACATCAGTAGACGAGTAAGACAACGTAAGAGTATCTTACGTCTCAACAATGTCGGACTGCGATGATGATTGTGTTTTCTGACTTTGAAAAAAAGAAGATACTTTTGGATGTTTGTTCGACATTTCAATTTCAGTTGCTTCCTTTTTTCTCTTCGCGGCACCACTCATATAATTTCTACGCATTTTTGATGGGTTGTCTGATATTTCGTTTTATTGATCGTAGGCCTAGTGATAATTGGCAAAAAGTTGCAAAAATTCAGACCGCAGACATTTGTTTTTAAAAGATAATAAAAATGTGTTATTGTTCTTACTTTACTTTGCAGAATTGTTACTTGTTTGAACAGAACTTATAATATTGTTATTTTGTTTCTGGGCCGCCGCGGGGCCCCCCCCCCCGCTGCGCGGGGCCCTAGGCCCGGGCCTCGCGTGCCTATGCCTTAAAACGGCACTGGGTAAGGTAAGATACAGTGATGTTCAAGTGCAAGTAAGGTACAGTCAGGTTAAGTCACTTTAAGGTAAGATAGGTATGAGATAAAGCAAGGTAAGTCATGGTGAGACTGGGTAAGGTGTGGTAAGATAAGGTAAGGTTACAATGCAATCTTGCTGAATTTTTTTATATTTTAAAACTAATGCTAATAAATTACAAAATAGTAAAATTAAAAGAGCTTGCTTTCCTAGCTGTATTGGACTGACAAGAAATGACATGGGAGACTCTTTGGCAAAGCAGTCTATAATTATCAGATATTAACTCTACAAACTATAGGGTGACTCGATAGGTCGAGAACGATTTTGAATGCAGACAAATATATGTTATACACAATATAATATGGAAAGTTGTATACTGGAGGATAGGTTGTTCAAATGAGAATGTTACGCAAAAAAATTAGATCACTAGCTCACTTATTAAAAGTTTAGCGCCAATATCCGTGACGTCATCAAATTCGTGCCAAGCAAACGTCCAGTTAGGCCGAAAACAATATTGTACGACCATCATTGTTAATCCACACATAATTAATTAATTACTACAAATTATCATTTAGTATTTAATAATGTTTCCTTTACTCTTTATTACAGCCTCAAGTCGATTAGGCATCGAGCCGATTAGATTTTTCAGAGTTGTCAGAGGTATCGATGTCCATGCCTTACGAAGCCGACGTTTTAAGGTGTTCAATGTCTGGGGTTCGGGATCGGCATAAACAGTTGCCGCCATAATACTCCAAACATTTTCTATTGGTGACAAATCCGGCGAATTAGGCGGCGAGTCCCCCGGTGAGATGTATCCATTGATATTTTTGTTCAACCATTCGACTGAAGCTTTTGATGTGTGTGCACGTGCACCGTCTTGTTGAAATAATCCTTCGCCATTATTATGAAACATTTTTGTGGCTGTTAACTGAGCGCAGACTGCAGTTCGCTGGAATGCGGGTTTGACTTCTTTCTCCAGTATCTCATTAATGTAATAACTCGAAGTGACTGAAGTTTTATTTGGAATGATATGAAGTTTTGTTAATCCAAGAGATGTCATGCCTCCCCACACCATAACTGAGGGACTGAACTTCACCTGTGGAGCGCACGGAACAGAACTTTCTTGTGATCCCCACACGACGTCGTTCTTACTGTTAGGTACGTGGTAGAGTTTGAAGGGCGATTCATCACTGAACATAACACGCGACCAATCAATATCCTTAAACTTCTTCGCGAAGTTTACTCGGCGAACTTTGTAAGCATCAGTTAACTTTGGGACTTTTTTCTCTTGAAACTCTTCCATTTCAGCGTCGTCCGCATAAAACGCCTTATTGTCTCTTTGCTTACAGCAAGGCGTTTGTGTTTTAACCGACGTTCTAATTTTCGCAAACTCTGTCCTCGCCGATATTTAGACTGTTTGATAAGTTTTTGAGCGGCAGCAGTCAGCACGGACTTACGACCACCGTGATATCGATTCCGCAGCGTCTCGTTTGGACTCTGCTTGTAGCGTTTGGCCCACTTGCTAATCCACGATTTAGAACGACCCAATTTCTTTCCTATAACACTGTAACTGTACTTTTCTTCCAATAATGTAATAGCTTGAGCCCTAATTTGCGATTCATTTAAGGCCGCCATTGCCTAATCGGCGTATTCACTAGTCAATGATAACGCTGCTTGTTTACGTTTGCTTGGCACGAATTTGATGACGTCACGGATATTGGCGCTAAACTTTTAATAAGTGAGCTAGTAGTCTAATTTTTTTGCGTAACATTCTCATTTGAACAACCTATCCTCCAGTATACAACTTTCCATATTATATTGTGTATAACATATATTTGTCTGCATTCAAAATCGTTCTCGACCTATCGAGTCACCCTATATTTAGAATGAAATATATATTCTTTAATTAAGGATTGTATATTTAACAAATTGCAGTAAGAATATGTGTAATGGAAAATTTCATAAATCAATTGAACCTCTTGTTTCCACGTAGGCCTACATTAAATCTATTGACACACCAAGGAATAAGAAGTTCAAGTAACTAGACCCAGGATGGGACGTGTTCTTAGTATTGCATGGCTGAATATTATAGGCAAAGATGAAACAGATCTCTGTACAGAATGCCAAGTGTTGGAGACTATAGATCATATTCTAACCCATTGTAAAAAAAATGTCACATTTGAAGAATCTTACATGAAAAATGTTTACACCTAAAGAGCACTATATAAATGCGTTTTTATCAAATTTGCGTTTATATATAAATTGAGTTTCTCAGTAGAGTATATTGATACTATGTTCAGTTGTTAGTTGGAAAATTATGTTTCAGCATCATTATAGCCTATAAGCTTAATTGTAACATATTAATACAAATCCTGTATTATATAACAATTATTGCCACACGTTTGCCCGTACTGCTATCATGCAGACCCGCGCCTTCTCGGTGGTTGGCCCGACCATGTGGAATGGCCTTCCTCCTGAGCTGCGCCTACATCCTAGGTCTTCCTCTTGTACCTTCTATGACCACCTGAAAACTGCTCTTTTTCGCCGTGCTGGAGTCGGGAGCGCCTCTGAGTAGTTCCCTTGAAGTGGCGCTATATAAATTTACGAATGAATGAATAATATTTAACATGTGTAAATATCAAACTGGATTAAATATGAATAAATATGCTTAATAAATTGCGTGCATATAATTGTGTGCTGTGATAACTTGTTTCTTCTTTTTGGGGGTTTGTAATTGATTTGTTATGCTTTAAGTATTTGAACATTGTGTGTAAATATGATATAGAAGTTTTGATGTTACATTAGTCAGATTAGAAGCTCAAAATATTTGTAAATAATTTTTTTAATTTTAAAAAGACCCTTAAGGCCACCAAAATATGAATAATAAGCATTTGAGGCTACAAAATCAATACTCGAAAACACAACCACAGAACCTTTAATGGCCACCAAAAAACCTTATGGTCAGCAAACGAGCCTTTGGGCCAAAGAGAGAGAGGAAAAGAGCCACAAGGTCAAATCAATAATATTATATATTATTATATTTAGGCCTAATATTAATCTAAATATTTTCAAAAGCTCAACATCAACCATTTGCTAACATCACCTTCTCGACAACATGTCAGAAACGAAAACAACCAGGAGAAAAGGAAACGAAACCTATAGATGAAAGATATATGAAAATGAACTGTATCAATTAACTTTAAAGACGTCGACGGCCTTGGTAAGTATAAGATGTCGTTAAACAATGGATTATTACTACGCATCACATCTGACATGACAAACAGTTTCTGTTTACGACGCACTGTCACTACGAAGATAATTAGCGTCACCCTCTTCCTTTATACAGCCGCAGGGACGGTGGGAAACCCAAAACAGTGGACCAACCGCATTTGTCAATTGTATCGCGTATCCCGTTAAACACAGTTATTAGGACTGTTAGACAGTAGAACACCGATTCAGTTTGCATTAAGCTGGTATTATCTTTGCTCTGTGACTGAGACTCTTCGCGTCATACATGTAGGCCTATATGGAATGCGAACGTGTGTCAACCAGGAAAAAATAACCTTTACTGATTAAGAATATGGAAGGCGTTTCTGAATTCATCGTAGGCACATGTCAGTTGCATTCTAAGTCGTTTAATGATGTTTTTGATAACAAGCAATTTTCATATTCAGTTCGACCTGATAGCTACACTTATAACTTGCTAAGTGGCAGTTCTGTTGAATTCTACATTCAACCCATGCATTCATGCATCGAAGACGCAGATCTTATGATGTCCAGCGGTAAATATCTGGCCTTCACAGATGACATTCCGGTTTTACCAGACGATATGCGTGGCTATCTCGACACGGTGGAATGTTCCCAGATGATGCCAAACCCTGATTACCCTGGGTTTGTTGAGCTACGTTGTAGGGGAAAGTTGAGGTATAACTGGCGTTGCAAGAAGTTTGCATTTCAGCAGGCTAACAATAGAAACGATTTTTGGATGGCAGGTCAAATGAGGCTTCAGAACAACTATATGGAGAAACGCGTGGTTGGTCCAGCGCTTAAGTGCACGTCGAAATCCACGTGTTATGATATTGTTCAATGCATATGGTGCCCACAGTGGCCAAAAGAAGCCAAACATTGGCCTTTTCGACGAAGAAATTACGGATGGCCAACATTAGCCAACATCCGAAATATAGTACAGAATGGTTGTTTTCTTGTATATGCAAAACATCCCTTTTGTAGAAATGATATACACCAGTGGAGGTTGTCGTTTTCCAATGCGGAGTTGTGCCTAATTCAGAGTTGGACTCCAATTCAGCAAATTGTCTACCATATGCTCAGATTCTTTGCCAAAAGAGAACTGATCATAGAAGATTCCCCGAAGGAAGATGAAGTTCTCTGTATTATACCATTTTAAAACACTGATGCTGTGGTCTTGCGAGGAGATGTCACCTGAATGGTGGAATTCCACTTCTGTTATTAAAATATGTTGCTATTTATTGCGAAAGCTCTCAGAATGGCTAAAGAAACGATATTGTCCGAATTATTTCATTCCTGAGGCAAACTTATTTCATGAGCGCATGAACCAGAAGGTAGTTGATGCGACTATAAAACGTTCGAATGAATTCTACAATGTTAGCAACCTGAATGACTGGCTTGCAGTTAAGTATATAAAGCCTATCTTGAAGAAGTTGTTTACTTTTGAAGAAACAATGGAGACTGTGATAGATTGTGGCCAGTATATAGTGGGTGCCTGCCAAATGTTGGATGCTGGGAAGCTCAAAGGTTTTGACTCTCAGTTTATGGCCGGATTTTCCCTGTATGCTACGTCTGTTTTTCAGGAAGTCGAACTGGGAGCACGTTTTCGATTACCTGGAGGCCTGTGTTCTATTACTCCTCGGAAGAGTTCTTTATCGCAGATCGCTAACCGTGGTGAGCTCTCATCAAATTTCCCACAACTTGAAAAAGTGTTCTTCATGGCTCATGCCTCCATTGGATTAGGATTTAACCAAACTGCATACGATAATGAAAATTTTGTTGAATTAATCAGAGAAGTTACATTGCAACCGAAAGTTGTAAGGTCTAGGCATCATAATTTTCCAAAACCCAGTAAAACAAATCTCGACAGAAGTGGCGTCCTAGTCTTGAAAGCTCAAGATCTTATGGAAAATTTAACTGGCTTAAATGGTCCTCTTGAATTTAAACTGATATCTCAGTTGTTAAAAGAGCTTCTTATAAATGCGCTTAACTGCGACGATTTACATTCACGCGTTATCCGAGAGGTGGCTTCCGTCTACGTGGCTGCTCTTCATTTTTCGGAATCGAATTATGAAGCTGCTATAGAATTCTGCTCCACAGTTGTAATCAATAAAACGCCTGATCATGGTGAGGAAAAGAAGGAAGAGGTGTGGGAGAAAGAAACTTTGAACGCAGGCTGTTTGTTTTTCATTGACGACGTTGTTAGAATCATTGGATTTTACCTTCTTTTCATCCAGATAAAAGATAATTTTAAGTACGAGGGGAGGCGGTATCTTCTTGATCTGCGTCTTACCCCAGAGGTGTTTGCTCACCTTTTAATAATTCTATCAAATGAAAGAAGACCTAGACCTTTTAGACATAGATGCGACTTGCAAACACCAAAGTTTACGTTGGATGCTATTTTAATGACTATAATATATCGAAAATCTTCTGAAATATCAAGGAAGACAAAAAATGTTTTAAGCCTGTGTCAGAGAAAAGACGCAATTAGTAAATCAGAAGAGCCCAATAATAGCTCTGTTCCAAATGAAGACATCATTCGAATGCTCATGGAATATTCCTTAGAAAATATGGCATCATTTTTCAATTCGATCGGCAAAGAGTTTGACGTCCACTGCAATACAGCTGACTGCTACCGTGCTGCGTATCTATACAAGTGCCGTAAATATCCTGATGTCTTGCAATTGTGCGATCGAATTCTGAGTGAGCCAGATCTCCAGGGTAGCTTGAAGGGCTTTACATTTGCAAATTTAATAATGGTGCTGCCACCACTTGACTCTTATTTCGATAGCGACATTCAATGTTTGCTTGGATTCCACATACTTTTTTGCTATCCATCGTCTTTAAATGAAGATTTTCAGAAAATAGACGACTACAGTGCGTGGCGGACTTTAAAAAGCCATCATTGGCTTGGAAAACATTTCCTAGCAAGATATTTGAAACTGAGCTGTCTTATGGACTGTAACAGTTATCATTCGATCTCAGAATTAAAACGGGCATTTTTGGCACTGAAACCAAGTCTTCTACTTGAGAACCTCATGAGCTGCTTTCTGCTTTCTTCAACAATACTTCGAAATGTTCAGTAATAGTCCTCAGATTGTAAAAGACCTTTGGGGCTTAAGCATAAGCTGAAAAGAGCTACAGCTTAGGGCCTCACAATCTCCAGGGGCCTAAAACTTCAGACTTTTGGGGGCTTTCTGATTGTTTGCGTACTATGTACGTACACATAATTTTAATTTTTCACTTCAAATGCCTTGCTACTAAATATTTAAGTTTTCAGGTTTTCAGGTTTTGTGAGACCTTCTGGTGTATTTCTTTAACAAGGGGCCTCTAAGCTGTATGTAGCTTAGGGTGTCACTAAGACTGATTCAGACATAGACTACAGCTGCTTTCTTCAAGTTATATTAATAATTATTTTCCTAATGTCAGACAATAAAAATGAATCGTTCAGAAAAGTTCCGAAAATTATTGTTATGTTCGTATCAAGCTCTGTTGATGTCAATGTTGGAATTTGTGGCTCTGAAAAGCCATCTTACATTTGCACACATCATACGTTGCTTCGTTTAAAGGAAATTCGACGACTACAGAATGGATAATAATGGTGCTCAATTGAAATGATTCGTTCAGAAAACTTTAAAAAAATAATGACAAATTTTCTACATGCGATGCTTGAAATCTTTCAACACACTTTTAATTGGTTCTGTACTGCCGAGTACAAAATCTTTCGGATAAAAATGAAAACATGTACGTTTGGATGCATTGCCCTATGGAAAGGAGGGAGGAAATTGGTATCATGGGCGGATCCTATGGGACCATGCCTTCTGCAATCAAAGCTTAAGCAATCAGTACAAGAAAGAAAGCCGGTGTCCAAGGATGGTTGCAGAGGCCACTGTGTGGTCGGTAAAGGACGTCCCAAAAATTGCATCTGCCTGTTTTTGAACCATCCTTACCTCTGTCCACATTTGGCATAACGCTCCACACTCCCTTTGAAGTCCACTGTCCATCGGAATACTGAGGTTTCGATTGGACTATACGGATGATCTTACAGGGCTTACAGTACTATGGGATGGGTACCTTGATGATGCATCAAAAAGACTCTGATGAGATCCAGCATTATACAGACTATCTGAATGATATTCTAGTGTTTAAGAACCTCGAGACTGTTGTCGACGCGAAGGGGTGAAGGCGGATGTCTGTGAAAGTCAACATCTAGGGATGGAGAAATATAGTCTGTTTTCAGACACCAGATGGCAGCTCTGGACATTCTATGACCTGAGTTTGATCTCTGCAACGGAAACCAGATGCCCTGAACTGAAGCGCAGAGACGACGCAGCTAGTATGTTGAAAAAACAATGACGCTACATAACAGGATGTAAGTATGTAACGCAACACTCTATTACTAAGCGGGCTAACTGAACATCATTTTCTATCTTATTAGAATATGGAACACAACAGTTCCGTGGACAGCAGGCCGAGAAGCATCGTCAGCAGTGCAACATGTGTTGCAAACACTTCAAACGTCTGCGGTTGGTTTTAACGATGTCCTACGGTTCAAAATTATCGAGTCTAGAGTGACATCCGTAATGCATAGGCCTATACATTTCAAACATGTGCTAGATTTGCATTTTACATGATTAGAGAAAAACAGTTGACATCTTTCAGGCAAAAAACTTTTATCAAAAATATTCAGCCCACAGCCTGAATTTGAAAGAAATCATTTAGACTCGAACGAGTTCAGATGCAGACTGTACTGAAATAACTCCAGTGCCCTAATCTTTATTCCCACAGCTGTATTGGGCGGTACCCTGTCCTTGGTGTGCATCTGGATACCCCTCCCGCTTCCCCTCATTGCGGAAACCCTTGGTGGAAGACCCCATGCTTCAACCCTAAACTGAAATGGCCCATCGCTTACAACAGTGATACGAAGGGTGGCGGGATAACTTACTGGGGCATAGGTTAAAAATTACGGTAGTTTGCATAATGACCCCATAGTCTGTGTGTGCGAAAGTCCTCCAACCTGGTCTCAACGCGTCGAGCAGTGATACCTTATTAGCATATGTCTCCGTATCTCTGTTTCTCTGTCTCTCTGTATCTGTATCCGTGTCTTTCTCTCTGGCTCGCTGTCTCATTGTTACTCTGTCTCTCTCTCTGTCTCTCTCGCTATGCCTCTATAATTATGCTTGTCTTTCTATCTCTCTGCCTCTATCTCTTTGTCTGTGTTTCTCTACCTCTGCCTCTCTGCCTCTGTTTTTTTGTGTCTCTGTCTCTTTTCTGCCTCTGCCTTCGTATCTCTGTCTCTGTCTCTGTCTCTGTCTGTCTGTCTGCCTGTCTGTCTGTCTGTCTCTCTCTCTCTCTCTTGTCCTTACTCACCAATTCCTCTTGTGTCTTTCTCAATGCATACCAAAATAAACATCTCGCACACGAGGGACGGTTGCAAACATTCCATAACATTCGTCAACAGATATCATATTGAAATTCAGACTCGGACATTTCATGTGTAATTCCCCTCCATTGTTTTATCACGCATCCGACATCCCTGTCCCTAAGGCCGGCCTTGCCCAGAACAAACGTGGAGGAGCGTGTCAACCTACCATCCACTCACCCACACAAGAATCACGCACCGAAACTTCTTCCCTAAGGCTAGAATTTCTTGAATTCGAAGATCCCAGGTTAACTTTGGCGACGTAACTCTGTCGCAGATTTCGGATCTGTATGTATCATTCCAATTGGTTGACTTAATTGTGGTTGAATGGTTGAATTAATTGCTTCACTTAAATCACTTTTAAAACCCGTTTAAATTATTTCTTCACATTTCGGAAGAAATTATTCTTACAGGACCAAAATTGCTTGCTGATTGCTGACATACTTTGAAAGCCCCATAGTTTTGGGTCTCACGGAATTTCCATACATATTTACCCTTCCTATGTTGGGTACATTGGAATAATTATCTTTCCTATTCGATGTCTCTCACGGATAGGATCTCGCATTCCTATTAATAGTTCAGCGGGACAGTTGCTATCTGACTTTATGGGTCACGTGAACCAATGATAGCATATTTGGGACACATCTTCACCCCGGAAGAGACCTCGCATCACATCTGACAAGACAAACAGTTGCTGCGTATACGAGACGTCGTTATTAATTACCAATTAGCGTCACCCTCTTCCTTTATCCAGTCGTGGAAAATCCAAAAATATCGGACCGACCACAGTCACCAAATGTATCGCCTTTGTCGTGAAGCTCTGCCTCTCTCTTTATGCCTCTCTTTCTCTATCTCTCACTATGCCTCTCTTTCTGAGTCTCTGCCTCTGTCTCTCTGTCTGTGTTTCTCTACCTCTGCCTCTCTGTCTCTGCCTTTCTGTCTCTCTGTCGCTGTCCCCTTTTTTTCTGGCTCTGTCTTCTTATCTCTGTCTCTGACTCTGTCTCTGTCTCTCGTCCTTCCACATCAATTCTTCTTGTGTCTCTCTCAGTGAATCTCAAAATAAACATCTCGCGCACACAAGAATCAAGCACCGAAGCGTCGTGATTAAGGCTAGAATTTCTTGAAGCGAAGATAACTTTGGCGACTTCTCTCAGATTTCGGATCTGTATGTATCATTCCAATTCGTTGACTTAAATATGGTTGAATGGTTGCAAAAATTGCTTCACTTAAATCACTTTTAAACAACCGTTAAATTATTTCTTCAAATTTTTTGAAGAAATTATTCTTACAGCACGTAAACTTGCATGTTGATTGCTGACATACTACATACTTTGAAACTCCCATAATCTTGGGTTCCAGCGGATTAACATGCATATTTACCCTTCCTATATACTGGGTACATTGGAATAATTATCTTTCGTATTTGATGTCTCCCCCGGACAAGATCTCGCTTTCCTATTAATAGTTCAGCGTGACAGTTGCCATCTGACTTCATCGGTCACGTGGACCAATGAATGCATTTTTCGGACACATCTTCACCACGGAACAGACTTCGCATAACATGTGACATGACAACAGTTTCTGCGTATACGAGACGTTGCTATTACCCAAGCAATTAACGTCAACCTCTTCCTTTACCCATCCGTGGGAAATCCAAAAATGTCAGCCCGACCGCAGTCGTCAATTGTATCGCGTACGACTTGAACCACAGTCATCAATTAGCACCTTTAGGAAGTAGACAAAGTCTGAGCTTGTATTAAGTTCATATTATCTTTGCGCTGTGTCTGAGACTCTTCGCGTCGTTCGTGTGTATGGAATGGGAATATAATCTGTTTGATTCAGAATATGGAAGGCGTTTCTGAATTCATCGTAGGCACGTGTCAGTTGCATCCAAAGTCCATTGTTGATGTTTTTGACTCCAAGCAATTTTCATATTCGATGGAACCCGATGAGCTCATTTATGACTTTCTAAGTGGCAGCTCTGTTGAATTCTACATTGAACCTATGAATTCATGCGTCGACGACGTAGATCGTATGACATGCAGTGGTAATCAACTGGCCTTCACAGACGACATTCCGGTTTTACCAGACGATATGCGTGGCTATCTTGACATGGTGAACTGTTACCAGATTATGCCACACCTTGATTATCCTGGGTATGTTACGCTACGGTTTTGGGAATGATGAGGTAAAACTGGCGTTGCAAAAAGTTCAAATTTCAGCAGTCTAACGATCCAAAGTGTTTGATCAGAAATGCGAAGACGTATGGTGAGGAAAATAATATCGAAAACCGAGTCGCTGGTCCAGCGCATAAGTACACGTCGGAAAACAACGTGTGTCTTGACCTAGTTCATTGTATATGGTGCCCACAGTGGCCAAAAGAAGCCAAACATTGGCCTTTTCGACAAAGAAATCACGAATGGCCAACAAATACCAACATCCGAAATGTAGGACAGAATGGTTGCCATGTTGTCTATGCAAAACATCCTTCTTGTAGAAATGATTTACACCAGTGGAGGCTGTCATTTTCCAGTGCGGAGTTGTGTCTAATTCAGAGTTGGACTCCAGTTCAGCAAATTGTCTACCATATGCTCAGATTCTTTGCCAAAAGAGAACTAATCAGAAAAGATTTGCCGAAGGAAGATGAAGTTCTCTCTATGTACCATTTCAAAACACTGATGCTGTGGGCTTGTGAGGAAATGTCACATGAATGGTGGAATTCCACTTCAGTTATTGAAATATGTTGCAATTTATTGCGAAAGCTCTTAGAATGGCTAAAGAAAAGATATTGTCCAAACTATTTTATTCCTCAGGCAAACTTGCTTCATGAACGCATGAATCAGAAAGTAGTTAATGAGACTATAAAAAGTTTGGATGAATTTTCCATCTTTTACAATCACCCCTTCCCTGGGGATGCCGTATATATACGTCCAAAAATAAGCTTAAAACATAGAAATTCCCCAGTTAATGGATGGTTTGCAGTTAAGTACATAAAGTGTGTGTGTTCGACCGCTCAGTTCAGGGGTCAAGCTGTTCCATGGACTCTTGTTCAGCAGTGCTGAACTTAGTTAAGTGTCATTTCTGTTTGAAACATGTAACCAGTGCGCATAGGGCAGTATTCTGTACACTCTGCGGGAGGGGATTCCACTCGGGCTGCCACGAAATTGCCCTACCAAACCAAATTGATCCATCCTCCTGGTATTGCACTAACTGTTTAACGACTCTGTTCCCTTTTAACCATATTGTCTGTGACGATGAATTTGCCCAGAGCATAACTGACGCCCCTGACGGACTCCCGTCTATTGATTCATTGAGGGAGGGACCTAGGCTTGAGATATACACAGAAGTGCAAGAGAATCGACCGTTAACTCACAACTACGACTTGGACCCAGACGACAACTATTATATAACGCGCCCTCTAGTCTCTAAATATAGTACTTCTCTAGACTTGGAACCTGTTCTCTCTGCAGGGAGACACTTGATATCGCTTATGCATTTCAACTGTCGAAGCATCGCTTCAAAGGTTTCATCAATTGCTCAACTCACGCACCAGTTGTCGGTTGATATTCTTGCGCTCACCGAAACCTGGCTTGATGAATCCACAACTGACTTAATCCAAATTGCAGGATATAAATTCATCCATGACCCAAGAAGCTCTGGCCGAGGAGGGGGCGTAGGGTTTGCCATAAAAGACCACCTCGGATTCTGCAAAATGGAAATACCCTCAAATTGTCGCTCGCATCGCACCTATGAGGCTCTATTAATTAAATTCCCTTTACCACACGGTTCTTATTTTGTTGTTGGCACAGTTTATAGACCTCCGGGTCACAACATGGTTGCTTTTAATGAAGAAATTGGGCAGCTATTAGCCACCTTAACACTAAAAGTTAAAGATATATATCTTATGGGAGATTTTAATATAGATTTATTAAAAGCTCAAAATCATGCCCCAACTGCAAATTTTTTAGATATTATGTCTGCTTACCATTTTATACCCTCCATTACACAACCAACAAGAATTACCCCAACTTCCTCGACCTTAATCGATAATGTTTTCTCTAATACAACCTCAAAAATTATTGACTCGTATATCCTTGCATCGGACATATCCGACCATCTTCCAATTTTGGTGAGAATCAGTCAAATTCCTATACAGGGAGAGAATACTTCGAATTCGAAAACCCGAAACTTTAATGCAACCAACTGTGAACATTTTAAAAATTTATTATCCAAAACTGATTGGTCCATTGTATTAGAATCCTGCACCAAAAATGACCCTGACGCATCTTATGACCTCTTCCTTTCATTATTCCAGGAAGCTTATGATACTGCTTTTCCCCTAAAACATAAGCAAACAAAAGCACATAATAAGATTAAAAACCCTTGGATGACACTCGGCTTGCTCAAATCGTGTAAACAAAAATCAAAATTGTATATGAAATATATCAAAAATCCAACTCTTGAAAATAAATCTAAATTCACTACTTATCGAAACAAATTTAAAACGGTCTGCACCAAAGCTGAAAGAAATTATTATGAATCAGAATTTCTTGAATACAGTCACGACCTTAAAAAAACGTGGCAGACCATAAGAACTTTAGTTAACTCTAAGGATAAGAAAAAAATTATCAGCCACTTATGCTTAAATGGTAATGACATAACAAAATGCTGATGTTATATCTGAGAAATTTAACAACTATTTTACCAGTATTGCTCAGGATCTCATTGGGAAAATACCTGCGTCCAATAACACCATCTATACTTATCTTAGTCCACAATTACCAACCTCTTTTGCTATTTACCCCACCTCCCCGGATGAACTAATCTCACTTAGTCATACTATAAAAATCTCTCACAGCGCAGGCTTCGATGAGATCGACCCATCTGTTGTTTTTCCTGTATTCGAACACATTGCCGCTCCCTTATCAGCCATCATTAACTGCTCTCTGTCCACAGGAATAGTTCCCTCAAGCCTGAAAATAGCTAAAGTCACACCAATCCATAAACAAGGCCCAGAAGAGGAACTGACCAACTATAGACCAATCTCTATTCTACCATTTTTTTCCAAATTCCTTGAAAAAGTCATGTTTATTCGTCTATTTGACTATGTTAATAAAAAAAACATCTTACATATATCTCAACATGGTTTTCAGCCCGGTCATTCAACTGCTATGTCACTTTTGAGTATCCAGGATAACATCTCATCTGTTATTGACCGTGGCGAATATGCACTGGGTATTTTCATCGATATTGCAAAAGCATTTGACACTGTTAATCATGAAATACTCCTTAATAAACTTCAAAATATTGGAATACGTGGTATCGCACAGGATTGGTTCAAAAGCTACCTCGAAGATAGGAAACAACAGGTTCTATGCAATGGCTCCCTATCAAAATTAAAATTAAATAAATTTGGTGTACCACAAGGATCAATTCTTGGACCCCTCCTTTTCTTAATTTTTATTAATGACCTCCCAAACGCTTCACCAATCCTGCGCTTTGTGCTTTTCGCCGATGATACGAACATTTTTGCTTCTCACAAATCATACCAAACACTCTTTCAATTAATGAACGATGAACTAACAAAAGTCATTGACTGGTTCAGAGTCAACAAATTATCATTGAATCTAAAAAAGACAAACTACATTTTATTTTGCTCGCATCGTAAACATATCCCAGAAACAAGGGAAGCACTCATTATGGACAACAACCCTATACCACAAGCAACCTCTGTCAAATTTCTGGGAGTATTTGTGGACCAATTCCTTACATGGAAAGTACATATTGAGAATATCTCTAAAAGAATTGCGAAAAGTGTGGGTGTATTAGCCCGTATTGCCTACTTATTACCAACCCATATTAAACTGAACCTATATTATACTTTAATTCACCCTTATCTCTCATATTGCAACATAGTCTGGGCCTCAAATTACTCAACTTGCTTGCTTAGATTAACTTCATTGCAAAAGAGGGCTGCTAGAATTATAACAAGAAAATCAGGTCCCATCTCCCCCCTTGCTCCAATACAAAGTCTAAAAATTTTATCAATTGAACAGATTAGAATCCAACAGACCTCTGAACTCATGTTTAAGTATATGCACAATCTTCTTCCTGCAGCATTCAATGACTTCTTCAGCTTGACATCCAAAATAAACCCCTACTATGTCAGGACATCTGCCAATTATAGAGCAGCATTTGCTAGAACAAACACCCGATGGTTCTCAATAAAAAATGCTGGCCCGAGGACTTGGAATAATATTCCTGTTGCCATAAGAAATCTACCTAATATTTTAATTTTTAAGAGAAAGCTCCGTGAGTACCTAGTAGCAACAGTTTCCCAACATTCCCCATCCACATTTTACTAGCAAATTACTGCCTTAAATGCGCACTAGGTTTTGATGCTGACATCTTATCTGATATTACTTCGATGTTTAGTTAACTAGTTAAGTCCAAAATGTCTAGTATTACAATGTTATGCCAATTGCCGTTATTTTTTATGTACAAGGGTAACCCTGATAGCGGGGCCCAGGTCCCTTATGGGTTTCTCTCCCTTTACTTCCATTGGAAACTAATTAATTTATCTGTTTTCTGTTAAAAATTTTATACTGTATTTCTGTTACTGCATATTATGATACTATGCGAAGTAATAAAACTTATGGTTATGGTTATGGTTATGGTTAAGCCAATCTTGAAGAAGTTGTTTGTTTTTGAAGAAACAATGGAGACTGAGATAGATTTTGGCCAATACATGCTAGGTGTCTGTGAATTCATGGATGCCGAGATGCTCAAAGGATTTGACTCGCGGTTTTGGTCCGGATTCTGGTTCTATTATTTATATATGCTTCATAGAGTCAAGATGGAAACAGGTTATAAATGCCGCGGACGCCTTAGTTCCATTTGTCCTATACGGGACAAAGCTAACCGAGGTGATTTTCTATCTACAGTAGAGTTCTCATCAAATTTCCCACAATTTGGAAAAGTGTTGTTAATTATTTTTGCCTCCACCGAATTAGGATTTAAGCAAACTACATACGATAGCGAAAGTTTCATTGAAGTCATCAGAGAAGCTACATTGCAGCCGAAAGTCGTAAGGTCTAAGCATCATAATTTTCCAAAAACCAGTAAAACAAATCTCGACAGAAGTGGTGTCCTTCTCTTGAAAGCTCAAGATCTTATGGAAAATTTAACTGGGTTAAATAGTCCTCATGAATTTAAACTGGTATCTCAGTTGTCAAAAGAACTTCTTACAAATGCGCTGAACTGCGACGATTTACAGTCACACGTTATCCGAGATGTGGCTTCCGTCTACTTGGCTGCTCTTCGTTTTTCGGACTCGGATTATGGAGCTGCTATAGAAATCTGCTCGACAGTTGATATCAGTAAAGCGCCTGATTGTGACCAGAAGAAGACGGACGAGGAAGAGAAGGAAGAGGTGTGGGAGAAAGAAACGTTGAATGCAGGATGTTTGTTCTTCATTGACTTCGTTGTTAGAATCATTGGATTTTACCTTCTTTTCATCCAGATAAAAGATAATTTTAAGTACGACAGGAAGCGGTATCTTCTTGATCTGCGTCTTACCCCAGAAGTGTTTGCTCACCTTTTAATAATTCTATCAAATGAAAGATTGCATATGCCTTTTAGACATAGATGCGACTTGCAAACGCCAAAGTTTGCGTTGGATGCTATTTTAATGACTATAATAAATCGGAAATCTTCAGAAATATCAAGGAAGACAAAAACTGTTTTACGCGTGTATCAGAGAAACGACGCAATTAGTAAATCAGAAGCGTTCAGTAAAAGCTCTGTTCCAATTGAAGGCATCATTCAGTTGCTTATGGAATATTCCTTAGAAAATATGGCATCATTTTACAATTCGATCTGCAAAGAGTTTGACATTCACTGCAATACAGCTGACTGCTACCATGCTGCCTATCTACACAAGTGTCGTAAATATCCTGAAGTCTTGCAATTGTGCGATCGAATTCTCAGTGAGCCATATCTCCAGGGCAGCTCGGTGGGCTTTACATTTGCAAATGTAATAATGGTGCTGCCACCATTTGACTCTTATTTCGATAGCGACATTCAATGTTTGCTTGGATTCCACATTCTTGTTTGCTATCCATCGTCTTTAAATGGAGATTTTCAGAAAATAGACGACAATCCTACGTCTACCCCGCGGCAGTGGTGGACTATAAAATTCCATCATTTGATTGGAAAACATTTCCTAGCAAGATATTTGAAACTGAGATGTCTTATGGACTGTAGTCATTCGAGCTCAGAAGTAATGCTGGCATTTGTGGCACTGAAACCACGTGTTCCACTTGAGTACATCATCAGGTGCTTTCTTCAACAAAAACTTCAGCGTGTTCAGTAAAAGTCCTCGGATTGTAAGCGACCTTTGGGACTTAAGCATAAGCTTAAAAAGCTACAGCTTAGGGCCTCACAATCTCCAGGGGCCTAAAACTTCAGACTTTTATTGGCGGGGCCTTTCTGATTGTTTGCGTATTATATATGTTTACATAATTTTAATTTTGCACTTCAAACTTGCTACTAAATATTTAAGTTTTCAGGTTTCGTGAGACCTTCTGGAGTATTTCTTTAACAAGGAGCCTCTAAGCTTTATATTCCTTAGAGTCTCACTAAGTCTGACTTAGGAATCGACTACAGTTGCTTTCTTCAAGTGATATTAATAATAATTTTCTTAATGTCAGACAATAAATGAATTGAAATGAAATAAATGTACAAATATGTGGTATGTGATTCGTTCAGAAAAGTATCGAAAATTATTTTAAAGTTGGTATCAAGCTCTGAATTCATGTATTAATTTGTGGCTCTGAAAAGCCACCTTACATTTACACACATTATGTGGAACCATGCCTTCCGCATTTAAAGCTTAAGCAATTAGTGCAAGAAAGAAAGCCGGTGTCCAAGGGTGGTTTCATACTGGGTCATACGGTAGTTTGTATCAATGACCCCTTAGTCTGTTGTGTGCCAAAGTCCTCCAACCTGGTCTCAAACTCCCTCTTAGTGATGTCTTGTTAGCACAGAATTAAATAGATTTCTAAGCATTGTATCAAAAACCGTGTTGATGAATTAAAACTGTTGTTTACGCGAGATGTTGTTTGTCCGTATTGAATGTATCAAGCGTTGCATTAAATGGACAATCTATTCATCAGTTTCTTACCAAGGTCGTTGAGTAGGCCTACTGAATCTAGTTGGCATCTGACGTTAGTTACTAACCATGCAATACGAGACCACCTGTGCCAACTCAGTCCTTCATCCTTTCGGGTTGGTAAAGTTACAAAAGCAAGGTGGAAGGTTAAAACGGCTTTAGCGGTCATCGATGACGGTTGTTTTTGAAATGTGGCCCACTTTATACCCCTCCTACCCTTGTCTGCATTTGGCATTGCACTTCTATGTACTTCTAAGGCATACACTATGCCATCCTGTTAATTTTTCAGAGCTAACCTTGCTACAAGGTGAGGTACTAGGATCCTATGCAGTACAGAATGTCCTCTGTCGGATCGCATTTGATCTGTAATGCACAGTTAATAATATAGAAATAGGTGTATGTAAGAATTTTATATGCAAATATCCACATTGGATGTTACTCTTTAGGTGCCTTTGAAGAAAGTCATGAGATGCCTAAAAGCATCTAACGTAACTCAATTGTTTATGTGCCTTTGAAGAAATGCGTCAGAAACAAGTCCTGACGTCATAAGGATCATTCTGCGAGGATCAATCAAAAACCCAGCAGCGCAACTCGACAGGACACCTTCCATCCTCCCACTTAGACTAACTGCCACTAGAAGAACAGCAGTCCATTAAGGCTTAAGCTACTCTTAGGCAGCCACGGGTATGAAGCGTTAGCGAATTCATATTTCTTTGCTTCGGCACGTGAGGGCGGGTGTCCAGTCTTCCTCCTCGCCGTCTCATCTTTCCACTGACAGTGTACGGTCGCGTACTCATTATAGCTGAGTTGGCTAGGGAGCGCAAGTGCTGCACAGATCTCGAAACAAAACTTCTGCCCTGGCGGGAATTTGAATCCCCCAACTTTCCTGCTTACAGTCCAACATGGTCACCACTAGGTTTTTATCCAAACCACTTAATTGTCTACCAATTAATTTTTAACGAAACCACTTAGACTGGATAAAGGATTCAGGATTGGTCAAAATGTTTCGTTTTCCTGTACCATTACATGACCACCCCGCCATCAGTTTCCTACCGTAGCATGATGTTGTGCAATTAGACTCGTGGTGCCGTTTTCATACCGAAGAACCTCTGGCCATTGCTGGCTCAATTTGATAGCACCTGTGTATAAGCCGGTCCCCAGACGGGTATACGGCGCTGACAAATTTCGAAGACTGACCATCTACATTGCGGAACTCGGTGGCTGATTGGTTAGAGCGCTCGCCTTGTAACGCGGAGAGTACGGGTTCGACCTTCGCCTCAGACATTACTGTGTAGAGACCCTGACAAAGTCCTTCACTACGATTGCTCAGCGCCATTGATTGGTGTCTGTCATTAGATAATGCTCGTGAATAGGCTGGTTCTTTGAGTAGCGCTTTGCAAAGTTAGAGTTTACGATTACGATAAATGCACGTTTGTGTTAACATGTGGATGAACAACATTTCTTTGTATAAAGAAATTTGATCTTCAGTGAATGCCCCCTAATTGAGCCATTAAACGTGTTTCAGGAGTCACCTATGCCATGTCGTTGGAATGAGAAGATGTCGTCAACTTTATCTCTCTTATCTTAAAATTACATTTTTCAAACTGTGTTGCCTTATCTTCCGTCTGGTATGTCCCAATTAGCTCTGGCAACGGGGTCAATAGGAGGTCGTAGAAGATGCGGAAGATCCAAGCCAAAACTGAGCTGGCACATTCTGTGGTATACATTTCCACTTCACAAATTAGCCCGGAATCTAAACATACATACATGCATACATACATATACACACATGCATACATACATTCATTCAAACATACACATACAAATAGTACATACATACATACATACATAGAGATATGTCACAAACACACACATGCATACACATATGTATACATACATACATACATGCATACATACATACATGCATACATACATACATACATACATACATACATACATACATACATACATACATACATACATACATACATACATACATACATACATACATACATACATACATAAATACATACATACATACATACATAAATACATACATGCATACGTACATACATACATACATACATACATAAATGCATACTAAATGCATACATAAACGCATACATAAATGCATACATAAATACATACATGCATACATGCGTGCATACATACATACATGCATAAATACACACATACATAAATGCTTCGAAACATGCATATGTACATACATACGTACATACATACACACGAATACATGGTTATCTAAACATAGTTTCAAGACTTAGCGATACCCTGTCGTTTCAGAAATATCTGGTGCACGCTGTCCCCGCTGCCAAGTTGCAGTGCATTGCATAGTAGACTCGAGTTTTGTTAATAATTATTGATATCGGTCTAAAGTCCTTATAGTCCAGACGCTGAGATCTTTTAGCTCTATATAAGGTTCTATTGGTTCGAAAGAACGTTGTTTATGTAAGCACAGAGATTTCAATGAAACTCGATCGGAAGGATTGCTGAATCATTGGACACTTGCTGCCTCCTGTCTGTCGTCAGCCGTATCTGTCTCTTCTTCTCGCTGTCCGTGTCTAAGTATGTGTGTTACAATTTGGATTTCGGTTTCCGTATGCCAGGCCTGCTGTTTTTGCTTGGTATTTGTTTGTCTACATTATGCCATTTGCTATTGGGTCTCAGTCTGTCTGTCTATCTGTCAGTTTATGTATCGATCAATCACTGAATTGTTCAACCAGTCTGTCTGTCTGTCTGTCTATCTCTCTAACTTTACTCGACCTGCTTTGCATTTCTTTCTGTTGCTTCTTCTTCTATGTTCTCTTCATACTGTCTCTCTCTGTCTTTGTCTGTCTGTCTGTCCCTATCTCTGTCTCTTTCTTTTCTCTCTCTGTCTGTCTGTCTCTCTCCCTCTCTTTTCCTTTTTTCATTCTATCGTTCTATATTTATTAGTGTAAACTGTCTCTCTCTGTCTTTCTTTGTCTCTGTCTCTCTATGTGTCTCTCTGGCCCTCTGTCTCTGTCTCTTTCTCTGTCTCTCTTGTCCTGCCTCGATCTCTGCCTCTCTTTTTATATCTCTGCCTCTGTCTCTCGCTGCCTTTCTCTCTCTCTCTCTCTCTCTCTCTCTCTCTCTCTCTCTCTCTCTCTCTCTCTCTCTCTCTCTCTCTCTCTCTCTCTCTCTCTCTCTCTCTCTCTCTCTCTCTCTCTGTCCCTCTTGTTCTGCCTCAATCTCTGCCTCTCTTTTTCTGCTTCTGTCTCCGTATCTCTGTTTCTCATCTTTCCACACCAATTCCTCTGGTGTCTTTCTCAGTGCACCTCAAAAATAAACGTCTCGAAAACGAGGGACGGCCGCGAACATTCCGTAAGATCCGTAGACAGAATGACATTTGATATCATACTCAGTTTCAGCCTCGGACATTCCACGTGTAATTCGCCCCCATTCTTTTATCACGCATCCGACATCCCTTCCCCTAAGGCCGCCCTGGCCCGGCACAAAAGGAGGGGCGTGTCAAGCTACCACCCACTCACCCACACAAGAATCTAGCACTGAAACACCGTCCCTACGGCTAGAATTTCTTGAAGGCGAAGATAGCAGGTTAACATTGGCGACGTCACTCTGTCGCAGATTTCAGATCTGTATGTATCATTCCAATTGGTTGGCACAGGGGGCAAATGGTATGCATCCCCCTAGAATATTTCGGAATTTGAATTATTAGTTGTATTATAATAATCATTATTATTGTTGTTGTTTCGGCTGTTGTTGTGGTTCTTGTTGTTGTAGTTGTTGTTGTTGTTGTAGTTGTCTCTGTTGTTGTTGTTATTATTATTATTATTATTTTTTTTTTGCCCCGGGGTATCAAGGATCCCCCAGGTAGATAAAAAAATTGTCCGAAGACAAATAATAAAATAAAAAATTATTCCTGGAACGGCCGAGCGAGTTTTTGCTGCGATATTGTTAAGGAACCTAGGTGAGCGACTGCATTAAAGCGTTGTATAGCGATTTATTATTATTATTATTATTATTATTATTATTATTATTATTATTATTATTGTTATTATTGTTATTATTATTGATATTATTATTATTATTATTATTATTATTATTATTATTATTATTATTATTATTATTATTATTATTATTATTATTATTATTATTATTATTATTATTATTATTTGAAAGGATGAAATCCAGAGGGTGTGAAAATGATTTATTATTGATTATTGAATGATTATTATAATACACCTAATAATTCAAATAACAAAAGGATGAAATCCAGAGGGTGTGAAAACGACTATAAGCAAGGGAGAATGCAATAATATTAATAACGTCCTTATTATTATAATATACTATATCTGTAAAAATAATATTATTATAATCGTTATCATCACCATCGTCATCATCATCATCAGCATCATCATCATAATCGCTATGCACTGATTAAGGGCCACTATCTAATGACCAAGCATCAATCGATGGCGCTGCGCAACTGTCAGTGAAAGACTTTCCCAAGGTGACAAGGTCCCTACACACTACACAGTAACCACAGTCCTCCTTGCATAGTCTCCCATTCACACCTTTGAATATACAATGACCCTCCCCCGTTCTCAAAATGTACCGACGCCCTTGAGCCGTTCTATCCGGCTGTTTCAGAGTCCTCAGCCGTGTATGTAGATATGTGTATGTTGATGTTTGTGTGTTATCTTTCAACATCTTATATAATACAATATGTCAGATGCCGGTTTGTCCTCTGTGTATATGACCTACGAGTGTTGCGTATGGTGCGTGGCTGACTGTGTCTCACGGACGGTGTTTAGTCCAGAGCAGAAGAGAACCGAGTCGATAAGTGGGTCAGAAACAGAGTCCGATGGTTACTTCGATCATCTGCTTTCATTTCGAATTCTGTTCGCTTGTATTCATAATTGTCTCAGACGCTTGCACAGCCGTTCAAAGTCGACCTTCCCGACTTTAGAAGGCTTTACACTGCATAGAACTTGTAAGAACTTTGATGGATTAGGTGGATTAGAGCTACAGAACTTATAACGTCTTCGAAAGCTTAAAGCTGTGGAACTTGTGTCGGTTTAGAAGGATTAAAGCTTATAGCAGGAACACAAAGCCATAGAAATCCTAAACAAACTTGGACGGTTTCAACATACAGAGGAAAATTTCTCGTTCGTTATGGCTTATCTCGGTCTTATCTCTATCAGTATAGAAAATAAATAATCGCTTTTACGTGCAGGCTTAAGGATTATCAGAATCATAATCGTTTACAGCATTCCTAGGTGTGCACTGGCAAGCTAAGTTGTGCAAAGCGCTTCACTCGGACAAAGGAATCTTTCATATCATACGTACTGCACAATTATCAATCGACCAAGTAACCAGGCACCTATAGTAACCGCGTAATTACCACGTAGTTCGATTGCGGAGATGCTGTCTTCAACACGACCTAGCTTATTTCGAGGTCACTAAGCACATTGTAGCAGGGTTGGCGAACCCTTATTGCCATGCTGTCCAGCAGGCGGAGTCCAGTTCCTGAAAACCATCGAGCCGGAAATGCATCCATCGTCGCAAAAAAGACTCAGATTCAGCGGATGAACAGAGGATGGAGATGCGGAACAAACGATACTCTCATGAAGCTGCCATCGCTTGCACCAGACTCAGCAACCCGGTTCTTCCGCACCGTCACCAGCCGTTTAACGAAACAGTCAGTCAAATCGCAGCTGAACAGCGGCAAGAAGTCCACGCCGTTCAACGCCGAAGATCAGAGTTTTGCGCTGACAGGAAATTCGAAAACTGGAGGAGGATTTCCCGCCAAAACTGACAAAAGAACGTCGTCCAGTGAAACCGGAATTGGTTCGCCCACCGGAAATGACCGAACAGCTTCCTCCGGTGAAACCGAAAAGGAGTTACACACCAGAAATATTCAAACACTTCCGTCCAGCGAAACCGGAAGAGGTTTTCCTTCGCGGACACTGGGCGTGGCGGCGTTCTTTCGACGAGCTCATTCGGGTCATCAGATGTCAAAGGTCGAACATACCCAGAAGGAGAAAGATGATGGTGTCTTTAGAAGTACTCACAACGTCCGATCAACTTCGGACAAAGACGAAACCGATTGTGGGGGGAAAAGAAACTCGATCTTTCAGCGAATCAGTTCCGTTAGGATTCGAAAGCGGAGCCCTGTCGATTACAAATCACTTGATGACGGAAATCGACCGCTTGATGTGGACACAGGTCGTAGCAGCTTCCGGAAGAAATTAAGGTAGGTAATTGCAATTGTAATTAGTAACTTCTATTGCGCCGGTGTCTAATGCACCAGGCCTCAACCGATGGCGCACCAAAACCAAGTCGTGATGCGATCAGTTTACAGAAGATGAACACACATAGGACAAGATAGGCAGCTAATGGAGGATAAGCAATATGCAAAACAGTCCGCTATGTATGGCCTATAGGTTAGAACTCTAGACTGCCTACTCAGAGGTTGGCTGTTCAAATCCTCGCCAGTGTGGAAAGATCACAGATGCTTGGAATTTCTCCTCCAGTTTATGCGCCCCCTAGTGAACTCAGTCATGGAATGAGTACAGTGACCGTACACGTTTAGTTGGAGGATCAACCGGTGAGGGAGAGGACAACCCAAACTATCTTATATGCCGACTTTTCCGAGGCTAAAAACGACGTTGTTAACAATTCATGGATATAGCAGCCTCTGTGGGGGGGGGGGCAGCAAAAGGGACTGATGATATAACAAGAATATAATTATTTACAGGACTGAGTCCTGTAAAGGGGAGAAAGGGAGCATGGCTTTCTGATCATTATGTTGGTGGCGATATTGTTAAGGGTTCGAGAACGGGGAAGTGGAAGAAACACGCCACTGAGAATAAACGATATTTCGATTACATAATATGAAATTGCTGGGCCTCTGACGAGGTTCTCTTGAAGCGGTGCTATATAAATTTTCAATTCATATATTACATCTTGTTCCAGGAAATAACCTCCAGTGACAGCGTCCCGCCTGACTTCTGTTACAAAAGTGGCAAAATTAATGAATAATTGCTTTGCTTTACTTTGGTTTACGTCGTTTTCTGACAATACAAAGCATTACGTTGCCTTACATTACATCTTATTACAATTTGTGTGCCTTTGAGAATATCTCGAAAGGCGCTAAATAAATCTGCTTACACATGCGTATTGCATACATATTTACATTATGCCACGTTACCTTTCATAGACTAGTATGCAGTGTGGTTCATCTTTCGTTATCCTGGTACCGTGTTACGTTACATGGAATACATTTATGTGTAATATGGCTAATTTTTTCGTTTCCTTGTTTTCTTACCTTGTTACCGTGTTACCTTTCCTTACGCGTATTATGCGACACGGTTCATTTTTGTTACCTTGTTACAATGTTACCGTGCTACGTTACAGAAAGGATGTCCATCGTCCTACGCTGCACACAAGAAAATTGTACTCAAATGAGATCGCGAAACCTTCTGGAGGTCCCAAAGACACCAGAGGAACAGTGTCCGACGGAGAAGAAGAAGAAGAACAAGAAGACTCACAAAGTTCGAAAGGTCAACGGAACCGCAGTTTCACGTTCCAGCGATCCTCGGCCATCTGGCGATCGTTCTCAGCAAAATCCAGAGCTCGTTCTAACGACGTTCTCTTGGAAACGACGGAACTGGTAGAACACGATTCGGGATGTTTGCAGAATGAAGAAATTGAACTGGAATTGAAACTCCTTAACGACTTCCAACAACATCGACATCACGTTGGTTTTCTCGGTGCACCTGATGGTTTCCAAAATCTGCTGACTCAGCAACACGCTTTTCGGAATTCGCGGTCTCGAGTCGATGCTAACAGTGTCTATCCGTCCTCACCCAGTAGCACTCCCACAAAAAGGAAGGTACTTACGAGCAACGATTGGCAAAGATATCGCCACATTCTTGACGGTCTTTACGAGTTCAACACGGCGCATGCGCACTACACGGAAGCGGGTTTTGTTCTGTGTGAGCATGCGCAGTTGTGTACTTCATCCAAGGACGGGTGTAAGGAAGAAGAAGCCGACGACGAGGAGTAGTGGCGACGTGGGGAGCAGCTCCTCTTGCGAGCCATCGAAGAGTTCGACCTCGGAAGGACGTGGGAATACGCGATAGACATCTGCGAATACCTCTCTAAGATCTACAAGGCGAAATTCATGTACGCAGAACTGAGCTTCCTCTTACAGAAACAGGCGAACCTCTACCGCAAGATACTTCAGGAGCCGCGAGCTAAACCGTGCTATTTCATGGTTTATTTCCTCGGAGCTGATTTCCCAGAGGTTTTCCGCAACAAGAGATTCGTCTTACGCACTGAAACGCTTCAGGACGAGTATGACCTTAGTCGAGTAATCAGTTACGAGTTTGCGGGTGCTAAACGATTGTGCGATGACATGAACCCGAATGAAACAGTGACGACGGATTTTCAGAGAGGTTACAAATTGTTCAAGCTGAAACCGGTTCCGAGTGTGTCGATTTCCAACCCGGGTTCTAGGAAAGTACCCGACGCCGTGCAGTTTTTTCATCGATATAACAACGTCGGCTGTTTCGAAGTTGTAGGAAGCTGTGAAGGAGAGTCGAAATCGGTCGTCAGTATCGATTCGAGTTTGCCTGCAATATCGAGATGGGCTCAAGTGAAGAGCTAGACAGTAGACGCAATGAATATTCATGAGCATTATTAGTATTCATACGGTGCACGGATTTAGCAGACATAATGAATGTCAATATTCGTTTCTGGTCAATATTCACATTATCAATTACTGTGATCATTCATCTGAGTATACGTCATGATTATTAATATTAGGCCTAAAGATTCCTGAGAATTTTTTAATTCAAATGTTGTCTGTGACAACTAATACGAATCAACTTACATAATAACCGTTGTACGTCTGTCCCGTAAACAAACACTATTGTGACGTCACTATACTGCCGCCTTGGCGACGGTTGTCTTGACGGTTGTCTTGACGACGGCTATAGGCCTATAATATGACGTTATTGTTATCACTGCAATAATAATTGTTTTTTATATATACCGTGATTTTTCACGGGTTTACAGCTAGTGTTAATATAAACGCTAAACCATGTCTACGAGTCTGAAACAACTGATGTGCTGATCATTAATTATCTGATAAGGTAATTAATAGGTTATTCAAATCGCGTGGGGAATTCTTTATTCAGTTTTTCGATGGTATTGTAATTGTAAATGTAATCTGACTTCAAGAAAAAAAAGGTCCACAGAAGAAATGGCGAATTTCAGAAGACTTGTGTGTCAATCAATCAATCAATATTCGTTTAATGCAAAAATTCCTGTCGACAGAAACGCGACAGGATTGAAGTGTATGTGTGTATGTGTATGTATGTATGTAATGTATGTATGTATTTATGCATGTGTGTATGTATGTATGTAGGTATGTATGTATGTATGTACATATGTATGTATGTGTGTATGTATGTATGTATGTACATATGTATGTATGTATGCGTGTATTTGATTGTGTATATAAATTTGTGTGTGCTTGAACATGTATGTGTGCAGTCTATCAATCATTCATTCAATCAAAGTCAAAGTCAAAGTCAATCAATCATTCGTTCATTCATTCATATCGCATCCTGCTTGATTAACCAATGCATATAAAAGTGTATATTTATATAAATGGACATTTAAGTTCGGTAGTTTTCTGTAAAGAATATATTGCATACTCCACAGCGCTGTGAGTTTAGGGGCCTACCTTGTACAAAGGCACATTGCAACGGAAAGCATGGTTCATTAGCCTGAGGCAGACAGTTCGATAATGTCGATAATAGTATTGATCTATATCGATTACTGACGATCCTATAGTGATTAATCCCTATTGATCAATGGATCTCCACTGCTTTCTGCATCTCTTCTACGCTAATTCAATTAAATAATCTTCGGTCGGCGATCCGTTTGTCTCTCCCTCCCTCCTTCCCTCCTTCTTTTACCTCCCCCCTCGGCCCCCCTCTGTCGTCTTCTGGCAATCATAAGATTTCGATCAGCCACCCTGCCCTCTTCTTTCAAAAGATTAAACAAACAAGAACAAACGAAGATCATTAATTAATCGGTGTGATCTCCGCCCACTGATACTTGATCAATTTATCAGCGACGATCAAAGATTCATTAAACGATCAATCAAGATCCTCCTCCTTGGCCATGGCTTCGATGGTTGGTTCTGCTCCATCATACCTACAAGAGCTGCTTGTGCCTGTTTCAGCTCAGTCAAGTCGCCGGTCGTTTCTTCCACCGTCCGTGGAGATCTTCTGGTCCCTCGCTGCCTTACATCAACATGAGTGCACCGTGCACTCTCGTACATTGGTCCATCCCTTTGGAACAATCTTTCCGTTGCCATTCCAGCTGTTCCCCTGTTCAAATTACTTTTCTAGCTGTATCAAGACGCATCTGTTCATAGCTCTTAGACAGCCATGTTCATTACGCTTTCGAGGGGTTCAGAAAATGCGCTGGAAATCATAAGATATCGATCAACCGTCCTTCGCTCTTGATGCAAGAGATCGAACAAGCACTCGACTCGTCTTGCCTCATACTGGCTACGGGCCTGGCGCCGACATCTCGTGGGCAATGCAGGTGGATATGTCATCGTGATCGAGTACAGTTTGCTTTGAGTATGGAGGATGTTGGCGGACCAGGCGGAGGTAGCGATGGAGCGGGCGATACAGCCAGCCGATAACGGCTTCGGAGGCCTCCAGTACGTTCGCGTACTTCGTTGGCTTACCTATGAAACATGTATAAAGCAACGGTAATTCAAGGCAAGAAAGGTAAATGCAAATGTACACGTTTTGCTACATTAGCCGTATGGCCTTGACTCTGCTCCTTTTTCCGTGAATTGATAATAATAAAAATAATAATAAAATAATAATAATAAAAATAATAAAAATAATAATAATAATAATAATAAAAATAATAATAATAATTATTATTATTATTAAGTCAAGGAGCCGTCCGGCCTATCCAGGTCGGATGGTAAGAGACCGGATGGCCAGACCCTAATACCGTGGAGCGGTGGGCTGTCCTTATTGTGGGACGCGACGGTAGTGGACATGGTGGCCGCCTCTTACATCACAGAAACGGCGGCCGCGGCAGGAGGGGCAGCGGAGGTGGCTGCTGCGAGAAAACATATCAAATACTCTGAACTACAGAAGAGATACATCTTCATACCTGTAGCTGTGGAAACTTTCGGTCCCCTTAACAGAGAGGGCCTCGCCTTTCTATCGGAAATTGGTCGCCGGCTGTCGAAAACCACCGATGACTCCCGCGAAACAAACTTCCTATTCAAGAGCCTATCGGTGATGGTGCAGCGGTTCAACGCAGTGGCTTTCCAAGGCGCCATGTCAAAGCTGCCCGGAGCCAAAGAACAAACCCGTCGATTCCTATCGTCTTCTTAACGGAGGCAGCGGCGTGGAACTCGATTTTCTGAATGTGGAGATGTCAGCAAGACCATAAAAATAATAATAATGATAATAATAATAATAATAATAATGATAGTAATAATAATAATAATAATAATAATAATAATAATAATAATAATAATAATAATAATAATAATAATAATAATAATAATAATCTTGATTGATTCAGTCTGACAAGCACGCAGTAAGATTACATTTTGGAGGATAAGGTCCTTAACCACCGCTCCCCATTTGAATTGGGGTCACGCCATTTAAGGCTCCCGTGTAAGGACCGTGCTATAGCGACCGTATGACCTCGACCCTGATCATTTTTCAGTGAATTGATCAGGTGAGATCCTTCACCACCGCTGCAGCCCGTTTGAATGGGCGCCACGCCCGTAAGGTCCCTGGATACGGGTCGTGGTCGCCTAGCCCGAGATTTTAATCTCTGAAACAAGCCACGCACCATCAGTAAACAATCTGCATCCTCACGCACGAATGTGCAAGGGACGTGCGCTCTAACCAATGTAGCTATCCGGGCCAGTAGATATGGTATGAGATAAGATATGCAGTAAGGTAAGATCAGGTAAGTTTGGTTGAGGTAAGGTAAGATACAGTGATGTTCAAGTGCAAGTAAGGTATTATCAGGTTAAGTCACTTTAAGGCATACAGATAGGTATGATATAAAGTAAGGTATGTCATGGTGACACTGGGTAAGGTGTGGTAAGATAAGGTCAGGTTACAATGCAATCTTGCTGATTTTTTTATATTTTAAAACTAATACTAATAAATTACAAAATAGCGAAATTATAATAGCTTGCGTTCCTAGCTGTATTGGATTGACAAGAAATGAGATGGGAATAACCAGAGATTAACTCTACAAACTATTGAGAATTAAATATAATATATTCTTTAATTAAAGATTACATAATTAACAAATGGTAGTATGAATATTTCAAAGAGTCTTATGGAAAATTTCATAAATCAATTCGAGCCCTTGTTTCCACGGACATTAAATAAATAGAAAAATCAAGGAAACAATTGGTTCAAATTACTAGACTCAGGATGGGACGTGTTCTTAGTATTGCATGGCTGAATATTATAGGCAAAGATGAAACAGATCACTGTACAGAATGCTAATTGTTAACACTATAGATCATATCTTAACCCAGTGTAAAAATGCCACATTTGAAAAATCTTACTTGAAAAATGCTTAGAGAAAAATTGACTTTACCACCAAGAATATTCAATTCCATTCAATTCAATTCAACTTTATTGATCCGAATTCAATACAAAAGAACAGTAGGCACCAATCGGAATGTAAAAAACATTCGGGATACAATAGGGAAAGCCCAAAAGGGACATAGGTCCCGCTTAATTAGGGCTGCCTATTTGTTACATAATAAGATGTCACCAAAAAAGAAAAAGAAAATGATGGGGACAAAACCAGGCCCTGAAAATAATGTCCTTGAGGTATAATATGAATGAAAAGTAAAGGACAAGTTGAAAATACAAGAAAATACAAACAAACAAAACAAAAACAAACAAACAAAACCGAACAGAAAATGCATCGGATGATCAGCATGGCTCAGCCGAGCACCTATTACTGTAAACAGGATTACAGAAAAGAACTTGGTAAAATAAACACACACAAAATAAGCACATCCCAATTAAGAGAATTAAATGTATGCTTACTTAACTAGTCAAGTCCATGTCAATAAACATGAGCTTAAAAAAATTAGTTATATCGATGTGCGCACAATTAATTGCCAACTGTGCCAAGTGCAATCATTTTAAACATAGAACCTGTCGTAGCGTTTTTTTAAATAGTGATAAGCATTGTATATTATCTGCCAGATGCTTGTAATTCGAAGCATACGATTAACTATGAAAATTAGGGATGGGAAAAATTAATAAACACTGCATAAAATATAAACATTCCAAATATGTCATGTAAATAATACCTATATATATGTTACCTATATATATTTTACAAAATCCCTGGTTTTACGAATTGCCTGCAACATATATATACATATCTCTTTCTTTGATCCCTAAAGAGCACTATATACATACGTTTTATCAAATTTGAATTTATCAATAAATTTAGTTTCTCAGTAGAGTATATCCAGTTATTAGTTGAAAACTATGTTTCAGCATCATTGTATAAGCTTAATTTTAACATATTAATTAGGGACCTGCGAATCATAAATTTTCAGTCGAATCGAATCTCGAATCGAATCGGGGGTAAAGATTCGAATTCGAATCGAATCTCGAATCGAAACAGCGGGTACCAGTTTGATATTCATGAAGCTTGATTGCACAGGCGTACCACAGTATCAATATATCAAAAACTTTTCTGCAGTTTAAATCAATTAAACTAAAATTAAGCTAATTAACAGAATTAAAAATTTGAGTCCTTGGTCGCTCGTCTAGCAAAGAGGTATGGGCGAGCGGTTAATCGCTCGCCTAGCCGATGGCGTCGCACCGTCGGTCGTCGCTCGATGAGTTTGAGTTAGACTTCAAAACGATAGACGAACCTGGAGCCAGACCATTATTTTATTTACTTAATTTACATTACTTAGGTGGTTGCGTGCCGTGACCTAATGACTGCTGAGTGATCACTCTAATTTCGTACAATAATATTATTGGCCATGAGAAAACGTCTCGTAACATCATTCGTACAATCACTAATTATATGCAGCTATACAAACACGATACACAAAATACGCTCTACACAAAAGCTCTAGAGGTCGATCCAAGACATCTTTGGGTTGACCGCGCATCGCTTGCGTACTCAATCCAGCGTGATCGATTTTCAAAACGCCTACTATTTTCAAATGAGAAGCTCTGAGTATAATATTCTAATTATAACCTTTTTCTTGCCAGAGGGTTTGCTGTCGTCGCGTGCCGCGTTGCACGCAGAAATTCAACAACCAATCCACTCGCAGTAAGCAATTAAAACATTTAGTTTACAAACAAAATGCGTCAAGGGCTAATCATTTTTCTGAAAAGATTCGAAATTTTTCGAATCTTGACATCATTTTCGAATCGAATATCGAAGCTTCGCAGGTCCCTAATATTAATATAAATCTTTGTATAATATAACAATAATTGTCACATAATAATATTTAACATGTGTAAATATTAAACTGGATTAAATATGAATAAATATGCTTAATAAATTGCTTGCAGATAATTGTGTAATGTGAAAAATTGTTTCTTCTTTTTGGGGGTTTGTAATTGATTTGTGATGCTTTAAGTATGTATGTAAATATGACATAGACGGCTTGATGTTAAATTAGTTAGGTTAGAAGCTCAAAATATTTGTAAATACTTTTATTTTTATTTTGAAACGACCCTTAAGGCCACCAAAATGTGAATAATAAGCCTTTGAGGCTACAAAATCAATACTAGAAAACAGGCCCACCGAGAGTGGGGCAGGGGGGGCAAATGCCCAGGGGCCCAGCACTTTTTAGGGGCCCGAGCCTGGCCCGCAATCAACTTATGAAAAATATTATAATCAGTTATACAAAGTTTATGATTTATGCCTTTAAAATGTATTATCTGACGCTAACTGTATACAATCAGCTTAAACTTCAAGCAGCTGAATAAAATCATAGTTGTATATATATATATATATATATATGTATATACGACCGTACGATATTATATACATGTATATATATATATGTATATATATATATTATATATATACATAATATTACATATAAGGCTCTTAGAAAAACACAAATTGAAATAATAAAAGTGCGTGTACGACCGTACGATATTATATACACGTATATATATATATATATATATATATATATATATATATATATATACGTGTATATAATATCGTACGGTCGTAAATTTTTCGAATCTTGACATCATCTTGACATATATATATATATATATATATATATATATATATATATATATATATATATATATATATATATATATATATATATATATACGTGTATATAATATCGTACGGTCGTACACGCACTTTTATTATTTCAATTTGTGTTTTTATTTTATTTTATATTTTCATAAAGCCTAAAGATTTAGGGGCCCGTAGAGGTTTAGAGGCCCGTAACTGCTCTGCCTAGGGGCCCGTAACTATTCTGCCTAGGAGCACGCGACTGCTCTGCCCAGGGGCCCGTGACTGCTCTGCCTAGGGGCCCGGAATTTCTGTCGGCGGCCCTGCTCGAAAAGACAGCAAGAGAACCTTTTATGGCCACCAAAAGAACCTTATGGTCAACAAAAGATCCTTTGGGCCAAACAGAAAGAGTAAAAGCGCTACATGGTCAAATCAATTATATGTGAATTATAATAAATATTAATCAAAATATTATTAAAAGCTCAACCATTTGCTACCATCACCTTTTCGACAACCTGTCAGACACGAAAACAACCAGGAGAAAAGGAAACGAAACCTATGGATGAAAGATATATGAACTGAACTATATCAATTAACTTTAAAGACGTCGACGGCCTTGGTAATTATAAGATGTCGTTAATCAATGGATTATTACTACGCATCACATCCGACATGTCAAACAGTTTCTGTTTACGACGCACTGTCACTACGAAGATAATTAGCGTCACCCTCTTCCTTTATCCAGCCGTGGGGACGGTGGGAAAACCAAAACAGTGGACGAACTGCATTTGGCAAATGTATCGCGCATCGCGTATCCCGTGAAGCACAGTTATTAGAAAGTAGAATACCGATTCAGTTTGCATTAAATTCGTATTAACTCTCTTTCCTCTGTGACTCAGACTCTTCACGTTATACATGAATTTCTTCAACAAGGTAAAAATACTTTAATGATTCAGAATATGGAAGGCGTTTCTGAATTCATCGTAGGCACGTGTCACTTGCATCCTAAGTCCTTCAGTGATGTTTTTGACTCGAAGCAATTTTCATATTCGAATGTACCCGATGAGCTCAGGTATGACCTTCTAAGTGGCAGCTCTGTTGAATTCTACATTGAACCTATGAATTCATGCATCGACGACGTAGACGTTATGACTTGCAGCGGTAATGATCTGGCCTTCACAGACGAAAATCCGGTTTTACCAGACGATATGCGTGGCTATCTCGACACGGTGAACTGTTTACAGATTATACCAAACCCTGACTTCCCTGGCTTTGTTGAGTTACGAATTGTGGGAACCATGATTTACAACTGGCGTTGCAAAAATTTTAAATTTGAGAAGTCTAATGATCCAAAGTATTTGATGGCAAATAGCATCATTGTTGAGGAGACCTATAGTGAAGAAAATAATATTATGGAAAGACGCGTGGCTGGTCCAGCCATTAAGCACATGTCGGAACTCCAAGCGTTTCTTGACGTAGTACAATGTAAATGGTGCCCACAGTGGCCAAAAGAAGCCAAACAGTGGCCTTTTCGACGAAGAAATTACGGATGGCCAACAAAAGCCAACATCCGAAATATAGTACAGAATGGTTGTCATGTTGTACAGGCAAAACATCCTGCTTGCAGAAATGATCTACACCAGTGGAGGCTGTCATTTTCCAATGCGGAGTTCTGCTTAGTTCAGAGTTGGACTCTAGTTCAGCAGATTGTCTACCATATGCTCAGATTCTTTGCCAAAAAAGAATTAATCAGAAAAGATTTCCCGAAGGAAGATGAAGTTCTCTGTACATACCATTTTAAAACACTGATGCTGTGGTCTTGTGAGGAGATGTCACCTGAATGGTGGAATTCCACTTCTGTTATTGAAATATGCTGTCATTTATTGCGAAAGATCTTAGAATGGCTAAAGACAGGATATTGTCCGAATTATTTTATTCCTCAGGCAAACTTGTTTCATGAACGCATGAATCAGAAAGTAGTTGATGAGACTTTAAAATGTTTGGATGAATTCTACAATTGTAATAATGTTAATGGTTGGTTTGCAGTTAAGTACATAAAACCAATCTTGAAGAAGCTGTTTACTTTTGAGGGAACAATGGAGAATGTGATAGATTGTGGCCAATACATGCTGGGTATCTGCCAAATTATGGATGCTTTGAAACTCAAAGGATTTGACTATCAGTTTACGGAAGTATTCTTACTGCATGCTGTGGATATCGCTTGTTCAGTCAAGAGGGAAGCAGGTAATGAATGCTTCGGATACGTAAGTTCTTATGTTTTTAGAAATAACGTTAATCCAGGTTATTCTCTATCTATCGTAGACTTCTCATCAAATTTCCCACAATTTGAAATAGTGTTGTATATTTTGCGTGCCTCCATTGCATTAGGATTTAAGAAAACTACATACGATAGCGAAAGTTTAATTGGATATATCAGAGAACAAACTTTTCAACCGACAGGTGTAAGGTCTAAGCATCATAATTATCCAATACCCAGTAAAACAAATCTTGACAGAAGTGGCGTCCTTCTCTTGCAAGCTCAAGATCTTATGGGAAATTTAACTGGGTTGAATAGTCCTCAAGAATTTAAACTGGTATCTCAGTTGTCAAAAGAACTTCTTACAAATGCGCTGAACTGCGACGATTTACATTCACGCATTATCAAAAAGGTGGCTTCCGTCTACATGGCTGCTCTTCTTTTTTCGGACTCGGATTATGAAGCTGCTATAGAATTCTGCTCGACAGTTGTTATCAATAAAACGCCTGATTATAACGAGGAGGAGAAGGAAGAGACGTGGAAGAAAGAAACTTTGAACGCAGGCTGTTTGTATTTCATTGACGACGTTGTTAGAATCATTGGATTTTACCTTCTTTCCGCACAGATAAAAGACGATTTTAAGCACGACAGGAAGCGGTATCTTCTTGATCTGCGTCTTACCCCAGAGGTTTTTGCTCACCTTTTAATAATTCTATCAAATGAAAGAAGACCTAGGCCTGTTAGACATAGATGCGACTTGCAAACGCCGAAGTTTGCGTTGGATGCAATTTTAATGACTATAATAAATCGAAAAACTTCTGGAATATCACTGAAGACAAGAAATGTTTCACGCGTATATCAGAGAGCGGATCCAATTAATTACAATGAAGCGCCCAATAGGAGCTCTGTTCCAATTGAAGATATCATTCAATTGCTCATGGAATATTCCTTAGAAAGGATGAAATTATTTTACAATTCGATCTGCAAAGATTTTGACATTCACTGCAATACAGTTGACTGTTACCGTGCAGCGTATCTATACAAGTGCCGTAAATATCCTGAAGTCTTGCAATTGTGTGAACGAATTCTCAGTGAGCCAGATCTCGAAAGCACCTTGAAAGGCCTTACATTTGTAAATGTTATGGTACTGCCACCTCTCGACTCTTATTTCGATAGCGACATTCAATGTTTGTTTGGATTCCACACACTTGTTTGCTATCCATCGTCTTTAAATGGAGATTTTAAGAAAATAGACGATAATCCTACGTCTCCCTTCCGGAAGTATTCAGATTCAACAGTTTCTTTTTGGAGGGCTTGCATTAGAAAATCTCACCATTTCCTTAGTGGACATTTCCTGGCAAGATATTTGAAACTGAGATGTCTTATGGACTGTAATCATTCGAGCTCAGAAGTAATGTTGGCATTTGTGGCACTGAAATGCCATCTTCCATTTGAGCATATCGTGTGTTCCTTTCTTCAACAAAGACTTCGGCACATTATTCAGTAATAGTCGTGGTATATATATTATTATATAAATCCTGAGCAGCTTGGAGCCTTCAAGCAATATATATATGTATATATATATATATATATATATATATATATATATATATATATATATATATATATATATATATATATATATATATATATATTAGGGTGGTTCTGACTTTCATGGAAAAAAATAAAAAAAATTTTTCTTGACTTTCCGCTTTTGGTTGTGTTCCAATTAACATAAAAGAAATTTGTGCCAAGTTATAGAACATTATCTTGTCATTTAGGGGTAGCTCAATAACATTTTAATTTGATATAAAGGTATTTTAAAAGAAATTTTTCCATTATCCATCATTTTTAATATTTTCTTTACCTAATGAAACAACAATGTTTAATTGTTGCTATTATTAAGTGAACAAACTGTTAAAGTAGTAGTTCTAAGTAATTTCAATTAATTAGTATGACTTTATGTTATTATGTAATAATAATATATGGCTCACAAATCATTTGCTGAAGCCTATTTTGACTTAAGCATTTCTTTCTTGCATTCTGGAAAGTTGCGCCTATGATCATGTACTACTTGAAACAGATATTGTTTCTGGTTTTCTTTGTAATTATGGAATTGTACTCTTCAATCAAAGCAACTCCTCTTTCAGCATTGTTATTTACAACTTGTAGATGATGAATAATTTCTGAGGCAACTTTATAATCATCTTGAAGTTCCCATGTTTCAGGATCGCTTTCAGGGAATCACTAGAGATTCTTAGCCAGTCAAAAAATAGCACGGAGTTCATTGTATGTTCATGACCACAGATTTCTGAACATTTACCTACATTCTCTTACGAGGATCATCTTGGCCTGGTTTGCTCGTTTGGACTTGGCTGTCAATATCAAATCAAAAAATGCCAAAGCCACGAGCTCCTTACTTAGGTACCACAGATGACCTGCAAATTTATTGCAAACTAGGCCTACTTTGGAGAGAGCAGGATTTTCTTGTTGATAGCTAACCAGAGTTTTCAGTAAGCATAAATCATTCCAGCAGCAATTTAGCAACAGCGGCTGCCTGTGCTTCTCCTGTGCCAGAATGTAGCTTGGTAACTTCAAGAAGTTGGCTTTCCCCAACATCAGATAAAATGACAGGTAGACGGTCAACCAAATGTTTGCCTGTCAGAACCGGAAGGAATTATCATCCAAGTGCACAACCAGTGTAGATGATGTAGTGGTTTAAATATATCTTTTAATTTCTTAGCAGTTTCTTCTCGATATTTTTTCTCGTTCTCTATGTATTGAAGAATGGCTGATTTTCAACTCGTCTACATTGTGGCCTAGACTCTGAGCTGCAGCTGTAACACATATGTTGCCTTCCTGTCACTTAACTTTGTCCTGTCCAAAGCTGCTGCCAGTCTTGGTGTCACAATATTTGTTGTTAGTGGCTTTTTTAAAGGAGTTTTCCTTTTTACTAAATTTACATTTTGACTGCCACCATCTTTGCATTCTTCAGTTGAACCATCACTACTAGAGGTTTCAAGAATAATTTTCTCATTCATGGCTTCCAAATATTGATCTTCTTTCTGTTTTCTCTCCATACTTGATCTTTGCCTTTTAGTTGCCCTCATTTCTTTTGAAGTAAGTACCATATCAACTGGTCCCATACAACAAGGGCGACCTCTTTCTCTTTGGGCAAGCAGACACTCTTTATCTTCTTAGATTCCGATTAATATGTTTAAGGCATCCAAGTGAGCAATGTCAAATAAATTATCTAAGGCATCGATAAATTCTGTTTATTTTTTTTATGAGGCTCAGTTTTCCTGTTAACATTTTTCTTTAATTTTATCCAATAATAATTACTAATCGTAACTGTAATCGTAAAACTGAAACTCTATCTTTGGATGCACAGTAATTAGGCTATGTTAGACAAGCTCTGACAACTTCAACCTCATTGAGCTACCTCTAAATATTGCTCAAATCAGCTCATATTTGACCAGATTTATTTTTTTATGTACTAGAACAAGATAATAAGCGGAAATAATCACATTTCAAAATTTCAGATTTCAGAACCACCCTAATATATATATATAACATAACATAACATAACATAACATCTGTCTTTATTGCATCCAATGACAACATTTGACAATCATTTACAACAACCAAATTTTTTATATAATTAGTACAGAATCTGTAAACTCAGTAACTATGAATTACAAGGTAAGAAGAATTAATACTTATGCAACTTCCCATTTCTTCATATCCACTTCTAACAGGTGAGTTTATGGAGTTGATTGAATTCTTGTAGTCTTGTAATACGTATTATAATGGCTTAGCTGAGTTTATGCAGTTGATTGAGTTCTTGTAGTCACAAGAGGCAATGGGCGCCCCTAAGGGACCTAGATCCCGCTGAACGGGGATGCCCTGCTAACAACTAATTGCAATTTCAAAGGATGGCACAGCATGGTTGCTCCCCTCACGGTAGCACAATCCAGTACCTAGCTCAATCGTCTTACTTCCTCCCTGCTTGGAGGGGCTTAACACTTATGGCTTAACTAATCTTAACTAAACTTAACTAACAGACCTTAAGTAACAACACTCACGAGCCGGGCCCCGTCTCCACCAATCCACTAAAGTAAAAATCACATCGTGCTTTTTCGTTATTTATCCAGTATCGTTACATGCGACAGAAGAAAGCTTTTTATTTGCTTCTTAAACAAATGCCTGTTCTGTAACGAACGAATTTCGACTGGGATCTGGTTCCAGATTAACGGACCAGCTGATCTGATACTAAACCGTCTCACATTCGTACGACTATTAATTGGACGGTATAGTGAGGCTCCCCGCGTATCATGTTTGTGCACCTCCGAGGCCTTCGCAAAATAATTTATATATATATATATATATATAACCTGTTCAAATGGCTTGTGTAGCAAATTTCATCTCGCCTTAGTTAATGAATTCCTTTGAAAATAATTTGAATTTTTCACTTTAAATATCTTCAATTAGATAATTAAGTATTTAGGTTAAGAGAGAGCTTCTGGTGTTATTGTTTAACAAGGATCCTCTAGGCTTTATATAGCTCAGGGGCTCACCAAGTCTAAATCCCGCACTGACTACAAAAGTGATATTTGCTAATGTCAGACAATAGAAATGATTCTTTCAGAAAAGTTTAGCAAACTAATGTTAAATTGGTATGAATTGGTATGTTAAATTGGTATGAAGCTCTGAATTAATACTAGAATTTTTAGTTCTGAAAAGCCATCTTACATTTGAAAACATCATTCGTTGCTTCGTTGACTGCCTTGTTATGGCGCACAGTAGAAATGATTCGTTCATAAATGTTTCAAAACTTGATCACAATTTTTCAAAATTGCGGTGATTCATATCTTTCGAACACGTTAGATGGTTCTGTGCTCCCGAGTGCAAAATTTGTGCTAAAAATGAGATCATGTAAATTTTAGATGCATTGCTCCAAGCTAACTCCTTGGGAAAGGATGGAGTGAGAAAATCTGAGTCGTGGGCGGATCCAGTGGTACCATTTTTCTGCATTCAAAGTTTAAACATTCAGTACAAGAAAGAAAGCTGGTGTGCAAGAGTAGTTTCAGAGGCCACTGTGTGGTCTCTAAGGACGTCCCAAAAATCACATCTGCCTGCTTTCGAATCATCCCTACTTTTGTCCACATTTCGCATAACGCTTCTCACCGTCTTTGAGGTCCGCTCTTCATCGGAGTAATGGGGCCTCGATTGGGCTATATGGATGATCTTACAGGGCTAACAGTGCTATAGAATGGGCACTTTGATACTGCAGCAAAAGGACTCTGACAAATTCCAACACTGTATAGCCTAGATTGTCTGACTTAAGTTCTAGTGTAAAACGCAGATTGTACTGAAATAAATGTTGTTCCCCAATCTTTATTCCCACAACTGTATTGGGCGCTATCCCTTCCCTTGTGTGCATCTGGATGACCCTCCTTCTTCCTCCTAATTGCGGACACCCTTGACGGAAGACCCCCATGTACTTCACCTATTTACTGAAATGGCCCCTAGCTTACAACAGTGATACGAAGGGTGGGATATCTCACTGGGGTGCGCCAAAAAGTTGGGTAGTTATGCATCAATGACTCCCAGAGTCTGTTGTGTGCCAAAATCCTCCAACCCGGTTTCAAAGTGTCATGCAGTGATGTCTTGTTGCTTAATTAAAACTTTTCTTTACTCGAGGTGCTGTTTGTCCAGATTCAATCAATCAATCAATCAATCCGTTTATTATAACACAACTTGCAAGATATAGTTTACAGGCAGGTATTTTTAACAGGTAGTGTCATAAATGGAGACCCCAAAGGGACAAGTCCCGCTAACAGGGGCACCCAGGAAATGATCACTAGCATGACGGACGATTAACATTCAAAGTGTTCGATTTATTTATTCTTAACTAACGCCTAAACCAAATTCAATAACAGCAAAGTAAATGCATAACTCAAGTTATAGTTAAGCACATATTCAAGTAGCACATTTTTATGACCTTTGATTTATGATATAAGACCTTAACAATTTTTTAAAACGACCAATAGGCTGTACCGAAGTAATCACCACAGGTAAAACATTCCATAGCATAGGGCCATGACATTTAATGGAAAACCTCTTAGCATTGATCCGTGCAAATTCAGGACGATACATATTAGCATTACGTGTCTGATGAGAATGAATGGAAGCTCCCATCTTAAAGTAGCAGTTAAAGGACAGGGGCAACATGTTATACTGATACCTATACATAAACAGGCAAGTTTGAAACATATTTATTTGGCTTACTGTTAAGATTTGATAATCCTTAAATGTTTGTTTGGAGCTAACACTCCAACGGATGTGAAACACGGTACGTATGGCAGTTTTTTTGTAGTGTGATTAGCGGGTGTAGGACAGTTGCATAATTTGCCCCCCAGTTAATGTTGCAGTATGAAATATAAGGAAAGATAAGTGTGTAGTACAAACTTAATAGATAGTTCGAGGGCAGACAATGTCTAATTCGTTTTAGAATTCCTATATTTCTTGCCATTTTCTTTGCTATTTGTAAAATATGTTGTTTCCAGCTTAGGCAGGAATCAATAGTTGTACCTAAAAACCTAGTTGATGTTACCTGGTCAATAGGAGAGTCATCAATAAGAATAGATAAGTTAGTGGGAGGCAGGGGTTTACGTTTAGAATGGAATATAATAAAATTTGTCTTCTTAAGGTTTAGAGAGAGCTTATTTGCTTTAAACCAGTTTGCTATTAATACCAATTCACAATTTGCTCTGGAGAATAAGTTAGTAATGGATTTGTCGTTAAGGAATACATTGGTGTCATCTGCAAAAAGTACAAATCTGAAAACAGCAGAGGAAAAGGACAGATCATTAACATAGATTAGAAAGAGTAGAGGACCCAGTATGGAACCCTGAGGCACTCCACATGTAATAGTATTCGAGGAAGAAAGCATGTCCTTAAAGGTAACAAATTGAGATCTATCAGTTAAATAGTCGAGTAACCACCTGGCACCCACTCCCCTTATCCCATAGCTCTGAAGTTTTGCGGTTAAAATAGAATGGTTCACCGTATCAAAAGCCTTTGCTAGATCGAAAAATATTCCAATGGAGTAGTTATTGCTATTCATGGCCTCAGTTATATTATTTTGAATGTCCATTAATGCCATAAAAGTAGAGTGGTTCGATTTAAATCCATATTGATTGTTTGTAAGTAAATTGAATTTTTCCAAAAAATCAGTAAGTCTAATTTGCATTAATTTTTCGATAATTTTAGAGAAATAGGGGAGTATGGAGATGGGACGGTAATTAGTAATAATATTCTTTTCACCAGCTTTATAAACAGGTACAATTTTAGCAATTTTTAACTCAGTCGGTACTGTTCCACAGAGAAAGGAGGAATTAAATATAGCTGACAGGACATTTGCTATTGGTCCTATAGTTTGTTTAGCGATAGAGGGATTAATGTCGTCTGGGCCTGCGGAATCCGAGTCCCTCAAGTTATGCGCTACCAGTTTTATTTCTTCGGGACTTACAGGAAGGATTCCAAAAGAACATGGAGGTGGGATAGGCATAAAGTGTTTAAAGTCCTGGGTACTGTTTGGTATGTTTGAGGCCAAGTTGGGACCAATGTTAGAAAAGTAACTATTAAAAGCATCAGCAATTTGCCGACAGTTCTTAATTTCAGTACCCTCAACCAGAAATGAATCAGGCTCTGCCGATTTACAATTTGTATTTAGAATATGTTTAATGACTTTCCAGGTTTTCTTAAGATTATTATTACATTGTAGAAGGCGGTCAGCGTAATATTGCTTTTCACACTCTAGTCTTAATTTTTTGAATATATTACGATATGAATTGAATCTTAGTTTGCTTGCAGGGGTGGGGTTTCTTATATATTTTTTATACAATAAAGATTTTTTCTTACACGATTTTAAAAGTGCTTTTGTCATCCAAGGCTGTTTTATCCTTGCATAGCGGTTGACTGATGGTCTCGTTTTAGGAAATGCAATATCATATATGCTTTTATAGGTATCAATAAATGTCGTATATGCTGCATTTGGGTTGCCACTAGAACATAAGTTATCAACGGGAGTCCAGTCAACATCATTTAGTAAGGAAACAAAAGCAACCTTAGATTCAGGATCGAAGGTTCTTTTTAAGCTGGTAGAGTTGGCTTTGACGTAGAGGGGTCGGAGGTCAAGGTACAGGATGACTGGGAAATGATCTGAAATATCAGATATACAAATGCAGGAATCCTGCTGATTCATGAGCGAGTTCGTATAAATATTATCTATTAAAGTTGCGGAATTTTCGGTTACCCTTGTTGGTCTTAGAATGGTAGGAAGCATTTTATGGGAGGTCATAAGGTCATAGAAGTCGCCTGTCTGTTGGTGATCCCCACTACGCAGAAGATTTATATTAAAATCCTCTGTTAGATAGGGTTACCATATTTCCGCAGAGGAAAAAGAGGACAAAAAATCAAAATCGTATCGGCGTATACGGTATACGCTACCTGGCGGTTACGCCGCTATGATTTATTTTATAGGCCTATATACTGTCGAAATTTGAACTGCAGAAAGTAATGTAAATGGCTTAAGACTTTTAGGCAATGAGCACGCACACAAAACAAAACAGACACAGTAGGTGGCTTTTCTTTAGACAAGAAGAAAGATTTCAAGGCTGGAGACATCTGCAGCAATACCAGGAAATAGAGACAGCCATCGATTTTTGCTGTGATAAATTAGCTTACGATACTCAACTGCAACAAATTCGCAGTAGGGTCTATTCCTTCAGGTGTTAGTTCTAACCGTGTAAATTGAGAAATAGTTGTAAATTTTCAATGTAATCGACTCAATGTCAAGATCAAGTGTGTCAACGCCATGGTGCAGGGCGTTATTCAAAACATGAGCTGGGCAACCAATACCCAACAAAGCTCCACTGTTTTGCCTTTTCGTCTTCTTTAAATTAGCAAACACATTATTGCCATCAGCTCTACGTTGAACACCTCCGAAAATTAGTATTGCAATTGTCTCTGGCAAAGGCTATAGGCCTACACTTCTGAAATAAGTGATGCCTGTCCAAGCTGTCCTTCATGCATCCCGAAATGGTGTCTGCAGTTTCATCTGGAGTGCTGTGCACGTCAATGAGTTTCGACTGTAAACCACCATTCTTCAAATCAAAGTATTGAATTAAAATAGGAAATAACTTCACAGACCTACGATTGCTACCGTCTGTAGCAACACCACAGTAACGCACAAGACTTATTGCTTCTACAACCATCTGAACGGAATGCGGTGCTGGACTGAAAGGCATACAGCTACCAAATACAAGTTGGCGCGTTTCTGGTCATGTCGCTGTTCTAGGCTGCAAGTAAGTCAGTAACAAAGTATGGGTTTACCGTCCAGGGTGCAACGTAAGAAATTGTAGAGTGGAAAACCCGGACAAACGCCCAACTTCTGGAAACCGCCCGGACGCCCGGACAGAGGCCTAAAAAGAGGACATGTCCGGGGAAACCCGGACGTATGGTAACCCTACTGTTAGATACAGTCTATTATTTGAGGAAGCCAGTTTTCTGAGGGTATGGTTAAAGTCTGTGTTAAAGTCAGCAATTGAAGATCCAGGTGGCCTATAGATAGACCCTATGGTAATATCCTTATCTTTATCTTGCCGAATTTTAATATAGATTGATTCAAATGTACCGTGCCGAGATCCAAGTCCTCCACCCTCCAAAATTTCAAATATACACTCAGATTTTATAAAAAAACCGACTCCACCTCCTCCCCCACTATCCCTGGATTTATGAACAAAAGTATAACCCGGGATACGTATCAGGTCCTCCTGGTCCTGATCCAACCATGTTTCAGTGACAGCCAAGATGTCAATTTTTGCTTGTAACAAAAGTAAGTGAATATCAGTTAACTTGTTAATCATACTACGGCAATTTAGATGGGCAATTCCAAATGGGTATCTATAATTTAGGCTTTGTCGAAAAGGTTTTAACTGTATCAGGTCTTTATACTGAGATGCATAGTTATAAAACTCATTATGGATGTTCAGGTCAGGGTCCACATTTCCATCCATGAGGAGGGGATTATCATTTTCTTCATCAGACTCAAATGGATTAAATATCATATCAGATGTCCTTAGTGCAAGAGACGGGATTGGGGATCCAGTGGAGGGTTGGTGTTTTGGAGAATCTAGGTCATTTGGAGTATCAAGGTCAGTGTAGTCGTACAAGGCAAACGGAAGGTTAACCAATAAGCAAAGATTACAAGACCAAGTGATGTCTTCACATGTGGTCAAACAAGATCGATGGAACCAATTAGTACAGTCTACACAATAAGTACTAGTAAAATTATTAATAAGGTGCTGCTCACATATAAAACACAGTGACATAATCAGGAATAGGCTTAACTAGTTAACTACTAAACAAAAATAAAACAGAGAAAACACAGAGCACAACCAAAAAAGAAGGGAGAGTAAGAATAAGGCGATAAGGAAACTAGATGAGCGACAATCAACGCCAGGCAGTATATAAGGCGTTTCTCGGTAAGTGAACCATAGTTGAGTAGAAGCAGAGTATTCTCATAACAGATCAACTACTAAATTTAGAACTGTGCAATGGAGCCACGACAGGATCCGACCATATGTATCATTAAACAATGTCATAACAGAAGATCAAATTTACTATCAGTGCCAGGTAAGCTAGAGAATGACTGTTCCGAGGCAAGGAATAAGCCATTGTAACAGAAAAATTCAAACAATAATAAATCGTTGAGATCAGTCCAGGAACATTCCTCAGAAAAAAGAAAAGAAAAATAACGCCTATACAAGGCAACAATTAAATACATAGCAATGTACGGTGTAAAGTGTTTGCATCAAATAGACAATCTATTCACATGTTCCGCTTCGTCGTGAGGATGTTCAGTAACAGCTTAGTTGGTACCTGCTAGTTAGTCACTAGTATTCATGCAATACCAGACCATCTACGCCAACTCAGTCCTTCGTCCTTTCTGGTTGGTATAGTTACTAACGCAAGGCGGAAGGTTGAAAAGGTTTTAGGGGTCGTCCAAAAAGGCTGTCTGTGAAATTTGACCAACTACGCACCCCTTTGGCCCTTGTCTGCATTTGGGTTTGCACTTCTCTGTTCCTCGTGGGACTACAGATACGGTAACAATCTAGCCACATTAAGCCATCCTGTTAATTTTTCAGATCTAACCATGCTACAAGGTTGGGCACTAGGATCCTATGCAGTATAAACTGCCCTCTGTCGGATTGCATTTAGTCTGTAATACACAGGCCACTTACAAATAGTTGAGCCATTAAACGTGTTTCCGTATGAGTCAGTTGTGCCTTGTTGTTGAAATGAGATGTCAACCTTTATCTTTCTTATCTTAAAATGACATTTAAACTGTGTTGCCTTATCGTCCGTTTGGTTTATTCCCATTATCTTGAGGAACGGGATCAATAGGAGTTCGTTGGAGATGTGGAAGAGCCAAGCCAAACTGTGTTGGCACATACTGTTGTATACATTTCCACTTCGCAGAATAGCACGGAATCTAAGCATACATACATACGTACTTGCATGCATACAAGCACACATGCAGACATATATTCATACACGCATGCATACACACATACTTACATAGATGCATACAGTATATTACATACACACATGAAAGCATGGTTTTCTAAATATAGTTTTAAGACTAAGCGAAAGCCAAAGTCTCTTGAAAGATGTTACAGGTCGCCCTGCGAGTACCGTCGTTTCAGAAATATCTGGTGTACGCTGCCCCACTGCCAAGTTCCAGTGCATTAGATACTACATACTAGCCTCGAGTTGGAAGAATAATTGATATCGGTTTAAAGTCCTTAAATGTCCAAAAGCTTAGATCTTCTGGGTATATATACCCGAACCTCGGCTCTCTCTGCGGTTCTGTTAGTTTGAAAGAACGTTGTTTATGTAAGAACCGAGCTTTTAATGAAACTCGATCGGAAGGATTGGCTGAATCATTGGACACGTGTTGCATCCTAGATGTCGTCAGCCGTATCTGTCTGTTCTTCTCGATGTCCGTGTGTTACTTATTATTTGGATGTCAGTGTCTGTAAGCCTGTTGTTTTTGCTTGGTATTTGTCTGTATACGTGTATGCCATTTGCGATTGAGTCTTTGCCTGTCTGCTTGTCTGTCTGCCTGTCTGTCTATCAGTTTATCTATCAATCAGTATATCAATCAATCAATCATTCAAGCTCTGTCTATCTAGCTAGCTATTCGTCAATCTATCAATCTATCTGTCTGTCTGTCTGTCTGTCTGTCTGTCTGTCTGTCTGTCTATCTATCTGTCTATTTATCCATGTGTCTGCCTGTCTTCTGTCTTTGTGTATGTCTATCTATCCATCAGTTTATCTATCTATCAGTATATCAAGCAATCAATCATTCAATCAATCAAACAGTGTGTCTGTTAGTCTCTGTAGCTTCACTCGACTTCCTTCGTATTGTTGTTGCTTCTTTTATTTTTTCTTCATTCTCTCTCTCACTCTGTCTGTCTCTGTCTCTCTTCTTTTTTCATTCTATCGTTCCGTATATTATTGTATTCTTAATCTGTAAACTCTCTGTCTCTGTATCTCTATCTCTCTGTCTCTGTCTGTTCATCTCTGCCTCTGTCTCTCTGTCTATGTATCTGCCTCTCTGTCTCAGCCTCTCTCTCTCTGTCTCTCTATCTGTCTCTCTCTCTGTGCTCTCTGTCTCTATCTCTCTTTCTGTGCCTCTTTCTCCGAATCTCTGTCTCTTGTCTTTCCACATCAATTCCTCTGGTGTCTTTCTCAATGCATCTCAAAATAAACATCTCGCACACGAGGGACAACCGCGGACATTCCATAAGATCCGTCGACAGAATGACATTTGATATCACGTTCAGATTCAGCCTCAGACATTCCATGTGTAATTCGCCTCCATTCTTTTACCACGCATCCGACAGCACTGCCTCTGAAACCGCCCTGGACCGGCACAAACAGGGGGCGTGTCAACCCACCACCCACTCACTCACACAAGAATCAGGCACCGAAACATCGTCGCTAAGGCTAGAATTTCTCCAAGGCGAAGAAAGCAGGTTAACATTGGCGACATCACTCTGTCGCACACCTTGGATCTGTACGTATCATTCCAATTGGTTGGCACAGAGGGCAAATGGTATGCATGCCCCGAGAATATTTCGGAATCATAAAAATCATTATTATTGCTGCTATTTTTGCTGTTGTTGTAATTGTTGTTGTTATTACTACAATTATTAATATTGTTATTATAATTATTGTTATAATTATTAACATTATTATTATTATTATCATTATTACTATTATTATTATTATTATTATTATTATTATTATTATTATTATTATTATTATTATTATTATTATAATTATTATTATTATTATTATATTTATTATTATTATTATTATTATTATCATTATCATTATCATTATCATTATTATTATTATTATTATTATTATTATTATTATTATTATTATTATTATTATTATTATTATTATTATTGTTATTATTATAATTACTATTATATGTATCCGAAGGATGAAATCCAAAGGGCGTGAAAAACTATTATAAACAAAGAAGAATGCAATAATAATATTAAAAATAATGTTATTATTATCATACATTATAATAATATTAGTATTATAATCGTCATCGTCATCATCAGCATCATCATCGTAATCACCATGCTCTGAATAAGCGCCACTATCTAATGACCAAGCATCAATCGATGGCGCTGCTCAGTTGTGATTGAAAGTCTTCCCCAAGGTCCATACACACTACACAGTAACCGTCTCATGGATGGAGGCTCCGATCCGTACTCATCGCATTACAAGGCGTGCGCTCTAACTAACGGTCCTGTATACAAACAATACTCCACAAATTCTTCTGACAGGATAAAGCACAATCTTCCTTACATGGTCTCCCTTTCATAACCTTTGAATATACCATGCCCTCCCCCCGTTCAAAAAAATGTACCGACGCCCTTGAATCGTTCTATCCGGCTGTTTCAGAGTCCGCTGCCGTGTATGTAGATATGTGTACGTGTGTGTTGAAGTTTGTGGGTTATCTTTCAACATCTTATAATACAATATTATAGTGCGTCAGATGCTGGTTTGTCCGCTGTGTATGTGACCTATGAGTGTTGTATATGCTGCGTAGCTGACTGTGTCTCACGGACGATCAGCAGTGCAGCTTCTTGCGCGGTGTTTATTTCTCAGCCGAAGAGAACTGAGTTCATCATAAGTGGGTCATAAACAGAGTCCGCTAGTTACCTCGATCATCTGCTTTTATTTCGAATTCTGTCATAAAGAATTTGACTTGACTAGTTCGCTTGTATACGTAATTGTCTTAGACGTTTGCACGGCCGTTCGAAGTCGACCCACCCACAGGTTCTAACAGCGACTTTAGGAGCTTTGAAGCTATATAGAACTTATAAGAACTTAGCTTGCTTATGTGGCTTAAGGGTACTCAACTTATAACGTCTTTGAAAACTTAAAACTGTGGATCTTGCATCGATTTAGAAGGATTAAAGCTTACAACAGGAGCACAAATTATAACAACTTAGAAAGCCTAAAGCTGTGGAATTTCATTCTGTCGACTTTAGAAAAGTCTTATAGCTATAGAAATATTCAACTTTCAGAGGAATAAATTTTCGTTCGTGGTGACAGACCTCGGTCTCATCTTTATGAGCATTGAAAATAAATCATCGCTCTTACGTGCAAGTTTAAGGATTATCAGAATCGCAATCGTATTTAGCATTCTTAGGCGTCCACTTAAGTTGAGCGAGGCGCTTCATTCGGACAAAAGAATCTTTCAGGTCATACGTACTCTACAATTATCAATCGATCAATTAACCAGGCACTTGGTAACTACGTGCTGAGAGCAATACGTAGTTCGACTGAGGAGATGCTGTCTTCAACCCGACCTAGCTTATTTCGAAGTCATTAAGTACATTGTAACCTTTGTTGCAATGTTGTCCAGCAGGCAGAGTCCAGTACCTGAAAATCGTCTAGCAGGAAACGCATCTTTCATCACAACAAAGACTCAGATTCAGCGGATGCGCAGAGGATGGAGATGCGGAACAAACGATGCTCTCATGAAACTGCCATCGCTTGCACCAGACTCAGCAACCCGGTTCTTCCGCACCGTCAGCAGCCGTTTAACGACCCCTTCAGTCAAATCGCACCTGAACATCGGCAAGAAGTACACGCCCTTCAAAGCCGAAGATCAGCATTTTGCGTTGACCGGAAACTCGCAAACTGGAGGAGGTTTTCCCGCCAAAACAGACCAGACAACGTCATCCCGTGAAACCAGAAATGGTTCGACTACCGGAAATGGCCGAACAGCTTCTTCCGGTGAAACTGAAAAGGGGCTACACACAAGAAATGACCAAACACTTCCGTGCATCGAAACCGGAAGAGGTTTTTCATCGCGGTCCATGAGCATGGCTGCGTTCTTTCGACGAGCTCATTCGGGTCATCAGATGTCAAAGGTCGAACATACAAAGAAGGAGAAACATGGAGACACCTTTAGAAGTACTCAAAGCGTCCGATCAACTTCGGACAAAGACGAAGACGATTCCAGCGGGAAAAGAAACTCGGTCTTTCAGCGAATCAGTTCCGTTAGGATTCGAAACCGGACATCTGCCGATTACAAGTCACTTGATGACGGAAATCGACCGTTAGATGTCGACACAAGTCGTAGCAGCTTCCGGAAGAAATTAAGGTAGGTAATTGTAATTGTAATTACTAACTTATATTGCGCCGGTGTCTTATGCACCAGGCCTCAACGGATGGCGTACCAAAACCAAGCCATCATGCGATCAGTTTATAGAAGATCAGTTCATAAGACAGAGAGGCAGCTTAAGGAGGATGAGCAATAGGTAAAACAGTGAGCCAAAAATGATTTAGAAATTTTAGAGGCAAGAACGCTAGAATACCTACTAAGAGGTTGGCAGTTCAAATCCTCGCCAGTGTAGAAAAATGTCTGGAAATTATTGCTCCACATGCCCCTGTAGTGAACTCGACCATGGAATGAGTACAGTTACCGTGTACTTTCAGTTTCAGGATCAGCCGGTGAAAGAGAATACTGTCCAAAATGTCTTATATGCCGAGGCTAAAAAACGACGTTGTTAACAGTTCATCCACGTAGGGCATATGTAATTACATTACGCCACCTTACCTTGCATAGACCAATATGCTGTGCGGTTCATCTTTCGTTGTTACTGTGTTACGTTAACTCGAATACATTTATATGTTATATGAACAAATTTTTTCGTTACCTTGGTACCTTACCTCTAGGGCATAGCCGGGTACTGACCCGGATACCCGGAAATTCCGGGTGTTGAACACCCGGAAGACACCCGGACCCGGAGCTTAAAGGTCGTCCGGGTCCGGGTGGGTAATTTTTTTTATCAAAACAAATTTATGAACGACGAAATCACAAAACACTGAAACCACTTTTTTTAGTAAGCCCAAGTCACCCGGCCCGTTCCAGAGGTGTAGAATTGCGACAGTTTAGGTGCACTCACTAAAGCAGACAACCGTGGGAAACCAGCGGTCTTGCTGTGTAAATAAGAGCACCGTTAATTAGAGCAATAAATGGGCTGCAAATTCTCATGGTCAGTTTTTACAAACGTCGTATGGTTGGGGAGGTAATAGACCCGGTCGACGGTCGAGCGAGAGTCGTTAGCCTTTGAAGTCCTTGGGCCTGTAGCCGGCGTGTCATTGAAACAAGGCAACTTTTAAAGTAGGGACCTGCGAATCGGAAATTTTCAGTCGAATCGAATCTCGAATCGAATCGGGGTAATGATTCGAATTCGAATCGAATCTCGAATCGAATCAGCGGGTATAAGTTTGATATTCATGAAGCTTGATTGCATGGGCGTACCACAGTATCAATAGGCCTATATCAACAACTTGTCTGCAGTTTAAAATCAATTAAACTAAACATTAAGCTAATTAACAGAATTAAAAATAACACAAATAATTTATGAGTTAAGTAAGTAAGTAATTCTTTATTGTACTAATTGCTTAACCGCACTTTGGTGTACATACATGATACATCTTAGCGAAGTACAACCAGAGCTTCTCATTTGAGGCGTGCGATCGCTTGTTCGCTTGTCTTGCAAGGGTACGGGCGAGCGGTTAATCGCTCGCCTAGCCGATGGCGTCGCACCGTCGGTCGTCGCTCGATGACTTTAAGCTAGACTCGAAGACGATAGACGGAACTGGAGCCAGACCATTATTTTATTTACCTAAATTATATTACTTAAATTTACTTAGGGCCTACTTGCGGCAGCGGAGAATGCGTTCCGTCACCTAATGACTGCTGAGTGATCACTCTAATTTCGTGCAATAGCCTATGATTGGCAACTTGCGCCGCGTGACATCATTTGCAAAGTCACTAATTATGCCTATATGCAGCTAGATACGAATGCGATACACAAAATACGCTTTACATAAAGCCTCTATAGAGGTCGACCGTGCAATAAACCCTTTTCTTGCCAGAGGGTTTGATGTCGCGTGCCTTCGTTGCACGCAGAAAGTCAACAACCAATCCACGGGCAGTAAACAAAAGAATTAGTTTACAACAAAGTGCGTCAAGGGCTAATCATTTTTCCGAAAAACGAATCGAAATTTTTCGAATCATGACATCATTTTCGAATCGAATCGAATACCGCCGTCCGATTCGTTTTCGAATCGAATATCGAAGCTTCGCAGGTCCCTATTTTAAAGTCCCCCTTTATTTTTCCCCTTCCCTCCTCCTTCGGCCGGTAGGCGGCGTGTCCTTAAAGCCGTGAAAGACAGTTTCTCAGCTCTCTTTCATGACTATAGTTCCCTTCTCCCATGCCATGCTCTGTATAGTTCCGGAAACGACATAAATATTGGTTTTGGTAGGTCAACACTCAACAGACGTCATTATAATAGTAGACGATAGCATACACTTTGGTGCATATATCTGAATGTGCACTTTTAGTTTTAATACCCGGACCCGGTACCCGGACCCGGCAGATTTTATTCAAACTACCCGGACCCGGTACCCGGTTGAAAAACGGCACCCGGCTATGCCCTACTTACCTCGTCATATTTTTTTATCGTATTATGTTATCTTGCAAACGCATTATATGTAACAAGGTTAATTTTTCGTTACCTAGTTACATGCCTTGAATACACGTTTATAACATATGGTTCAATTTTCGTTACCTTGTTACAATGTTACCGTGTTACGTTACAGAAAAGACATCCATTATACTACGCTGCGGACCAAAGAATTCTACCCAGATGAGACCGTAAGACCTTCTGGAGGTCCAAGAAAAAACCGAGGAACAATGTCCGACGGAGAAGAAGAACAAGAACAAGAAGACCCACAAAGTTCGAAAGGTAAGCGGAACCGCAGTTTCACGTTCCGGCGATCCTCGGCCATCTGGCGATCGTTTTCAGCAAAAGCCAGAGCTCGTTCTAACGACGTTCTCTTGGAAACGACGGAACTAGGAGAACATGATTCGGAATGTTTGCAGAATGAAGAAATTGAACTCGAATTGAAACTCCTCAACGACTTCCAACAACATCGACACCACGTTGGTTTTCTCGGAGCACCTAATGGTTTCCAAAATCTGCTGACTCAGCAACACGCTTTTCGGAATTCGCCATCTCGCTTCGATGCCAACAGCGTCTGTCCATCCCCACGCAATAGCACTCCCACAAAAAGGAAGGTACTTGGGAGCAACGATTGGCAAAGATATCGCCAAAATCTTGACGGTCTTTATGAGTTCAACGTGGCAAATGCGCACTACACGGAAGCGGGTTTTGTTCTGTGTGAGCATGCGCAGTTGTGTACTTCATCCAAGTACGGGTCTCAGGAAGTAGAAGAAGACGAAGAGGATTGGCGTCGAGTGGAGCAGCTCCTCTTGCGAGCCATCGAAGAGTTCGACCTAGGAAGGACGTGGGAATACGCGATAGACATCTGCGAATACCTCTCTAAGATCTACAAGCGAAATTCATGTACGCAGAGCTGAGTTTGCTCTTACAGAAACAGGCGAACCTCTATCGCAAGATACTTCAGGAACCGCGTGTTAAGCCGTGCTATTTCATGGTTCAGTTCCTCGGAACTGATTTCCCAGAGGTTTTCAGCAACAAGAGATTCGTCTTACGCACTGAAACGCTTCAAGACGAGTACGACCTTAGTCGTATAATCAGTTACGAGTTTTCGGGTGCTAAACGATTGCGCGATGACATGGACCCGAATGAAATAGTGACGATGGATTTTCAGAGAGGTTACAAACTGTTCGAGCTGAAACCGGTTCCTAGTGTGTCGATTTCCAACCCGGGTTCTCGGAAAGTACCCGACGCCGTGCAGTTTTTTCATCGATATAACAACGTCGGCTGTTTCGAAGTTGTAGGAAGCTGTGAAGGAGAGTCGAAATCAGTCGTCAGTATCGATTCGAGTTTGCCTGCAATATCGAGATGGGCTGAAGTGAAGAGCTAGACGGTAGACGCAATGAATATTCATGAGGATATTAGTATTCATACGGTGCACGGATTTAACAGACATAATGAATGTCGATATTCGTTTATAGTCTATATTCACACTATCGCTTATTGTGATATGTAATTTATAAATGAACAAAAGAATGAATGAATGAATACTCGATCATTGAACATCAAAGCAGACATAACAGTGGACATACATAATACACTAGAAAGGGCAGCCACGCAGGGCGCCTTTCATACATGTATGCAGCAGAAGCACATGAAAACAGTTTGACAGGAGTCGAATATAACTGTTTATACAGCAGCCACCAGGGCGCCATTCACGGCCTACTATTCATTTAACCACCACCGCCACCTAGCGACTGGAAGGTTGAATAAACCTTACGGGTCTACGGGGTTTGATCTTGGTACCTACTGCTCTTCGCGCGAGTATGTCATCCATTACTCTACGGAATATTGCACGCAATATTGCTTGTAGAGTGCTGACGTACTTTAAAGTCCCCTACAATTTACGAAGCCACCGGCTTTCCATACAAACTTCGGCCTAGACTTGTATATGGAGCGTTTTGCCCAATTGAAGGGCTTAGTTCATTAACCAGATATGCCGACCTATCTGTTCATCGACATGCCTTACAATACAATATTCTTGATAGCACGTACGTAGCCCAATTTTCAAGTAAGTGGCAAAAACCGGGTATGCCAAAAAACCTGATTGTTTCAGCGGTTTTAATACAAAGATTACAAGAGAAACACGTCAATGTTTGTTGTCAGGTATGTCGACATAATTGCTTATTGAACTAAGCCCTTCAATTAATAGAGATCACGATTCACAAATGACTTAACGATCCAATGTTGACTTGATAATAAAAACAGAAAATAGCCTACGCTGTGGCGGCTGTGTACAAACGCTCCCAAGGTCGACCGCACATCGCTCGGCTACTCGATCCAGCGGGATCGATTTTCAACCTTCATACTGTTTTCAAATGCCAGTAAACCTTTGACGTCGAGAACACGCTACCGGACATTTTTATTGAGGCATGCAAACGAGTGCTTCCTCTCAATAAGTACTATTAAGTAGGCTATATTAAGTGTTTGCACAGTAATATTAATAGAGATCAATGTGCACAATGACGTAGCGACCTCATTTGCATATGCCATATTAGGTAATCCGCCATATTGGAGGTCCTATTGCCCGTTGACGTTGCATACGTACACGTAAGTGAATGGGGCTTTTGGGTTTTCTGTGTAATAGTTGTCCGTATTGAGAGGGATTATAAGGCTCATTTGGTAGAATTCCAAAAAAACGCGATTTGAAGGGCCAGAAGAAGGCGCCCGGAGCGACGAATGCCCGCGACTTTGGCTAATTCTAGCTATAGCCACAGGTGATCTCTCGGAAGCGATAGTGAAAACTGAGCGGATCCGTTAGAAACATGTCGTAATTTGTACATAATGACAATGTACTAATGGTTTAACTGCTGTTTAGTCATTGTTCTCTGTTGTTGGCCCCTCAGTCTGGAATGGCCTTCCTCTGGCGCTCTGCCTGCTCCCCAGGGTCCATTCTGACACGTTCTATGCTCGTCTTAGGACTGCTCTCTTCAGCCGCGCTAGATCAGGTCGGGGGCACTTCTGACTAGTGTCTTAAAGGGGTGCTATTTAGATCTCCGTAATGAATGAATGAATTTTGGGAAACTAGATTCTATGTATCAACAGTATTCTATGAATCAAGATAAGGTTTGCTGTAATAATTTATTGTAAGGTACTAGGTAAAGTACATGGTGAGGATATTAGGAAATGGATTATGGGAATTTGGGAGAAGCCGGCTAACCCTGGTTTACGTGTATGATGGCAGTAATAACGACACCGGTGCGTGTAAACTATGAACTAGACACTATGAGAAAATTATATCTGAAAATGGGAATAAGGGTAGGTGAGGAAAATGGAATTCAATGACAGCTTAGAGGAAATAAAGGAACAACAGAGATGGATATGATCATATGGGTGAAAAGTGAGAGAAGGTGAGAGCAATGTATAAAACGAGGACCATGAACTGCCATCCTGTGGTTTTGGAGAAGGCAAAGTGAAGAATAACCTTGTTCCAGTGACACATGACTATCCACATGACTATCCTTCCTTTAGATATTGCATAATAAATAATTCTTGTAAACTTGTACTTGCTAAACCTCATAACAACAAGACTGCAACAGATCATGCATGAATTTTTTCAGTAAATATTGATGAAGATATTTTTACACTTCCTTGAACCACTCTAAATGTTCAAAGGCAATGGACCCTTTGTAATTTCCAATGTTTAAAGTGATATGGGACGGGTGTAAGTCTTTCCTTAAAGCTCATGCAAAATACACCTGCAGACAAATTGTGGAGTGTTTTGCTTATGTGCATCCCAGAACTGACTGTCATGGTTCACTCTTGTTACAAAAATACGAGGAACTGCAGAATGGAAAGTGTAAGCTTAAACAACAAAGTTGCAACATTCAACTTCACAAATGCCTAAACCTGATTTAAGTGCCTATGTTCCTTGTGAAGTTGAATCTCAGTTAAACAGCTGTCACCGCTGAATACATTTCCAGTAATTCATTAGACCTGAAGCTATATGTGACCATATCTGGGATAAGGGACCTAAAGTGGAGTTCTAGTTTCGGAGTTACAGCCTGTTTTAGATAGGCAGTTCTTTGTTGTCGAATTTTTATTGAGAAACTTCAGAATTGATGTATGTGTTAATAAGACTTATGATTTTTGACAATAAATTGCAATGTATTTTTGTGCTTTATGTGTCATTTTATAGAGTACATAAAGAACAATGATTCTGGCATGGTGAAAAACTAAACATCTGCTGTCTGTGTTTGGCTTTTCTGAGTGCCATCTTGCTAAATTTTTAAACTTGATATTCTCGAAATAATGGTTTTATATATTACGTTGCTAAATTTGTAATAACTTTGTCATTTATGGACCAAACTTAGTGCAGTTTCTTTTCTTTGAAAGCTTGTTTCCAACTGCATTTGAGGATACCAATAACTCCATATCCCACATAAGGTCCTTTTTCCCAGATATGGTCACATATGGATATTTAATTTCAACCACACCTTTACGGCAGCACTAACATGAAACCAGATACATAGATACTGACATGAAATCAAAGCATTGGGCGAAGCGCCCATAAATAGGTAGTCGGAGTTAACAGCTAACACACACCGTTCCACAGAAACGTCGTTGTGGACAGATGACTGTTTTATATTTGGTCAAGGCTGTGTGCTCATGAGCAGCAGCCAACTCGCTTGCAGCCAATTCAAAAGAAGATTCAATTGGATAACAAATAGCTTTGGCAAAAGCAGTGAAAGTTTTGATAAATCTGTGCAACCGATATCTTTCAATTCAGAGGCTGTTATCCTGCCTGCTCTAAACAGAAACAAATGTTTAATTCTGCTCTGACACATGTCTGCATTTCAATCAATTTCATTTTTTGAACATCAACTGATTTCAATACAATAAAATTCTACTTAGCTAAGACACGGCGAATGGACGCCTAGGATATGCAAGGTCTTACATACAGTTATACACATAGGTCCCGTATACAAAATAACTTCTAACATGTATTTGTCCTAAGTTGTAGTGTATATGCATTCAATATAACATGAAGTGTAAACAAGGATAAAACAACAATCTAATAAGAATAACAAGGTGACTCTATGTATACTAGTCCACAATAATATGAGTTCCTCTTGCAGGGAGATTGTATTGTATCTAGAAATTTATAAAGCGCCTCTCGCAGAATAACCATTCAGAAACGCTCTAAGCACAGAAGTCCCGGAAAAACAGAAATGCCTTTAGGGAACACGAGACCGATGGGGAAAAGCCAGTCATTAGTTTGGCCCTGAGCAGAGGGAGAAGGTCATTCCAGATCGTGGGACCCACGATAGCGCTTGTATAGCGAGGAGATGTACTGCTATAAAAAATTATATAATGTGGCATGAGAGTTACTGCTATGAATAATTATATCATGTGTCATAAGCGGTATGTTATAAATTATTATATCATGTGCCATGATCATATGTATCTATCGTTATGTTTCAGGTCGAATATGCTCTGTGGCTCATACTAATGAAAATGAACTGAACTATATCAATTAACTTTAAAGACGTCGACGGCCTTGGTAATTATAAGATGTCGTTAATCAAAGGATTATTACTACGCATCATATCTGACATGTCAAACAGTTTCTGTTTACGACGCACTGCCACTACGAAGATAATTAGCGTAACCCTCTTCCTTTATCCAGCCGTGGGGACGGTGGGAAAACCAAAACAGTGGACCATCGCGTATCCCGTGAAACACAGTTATAAGGACTGTTAGAAAGTAGAACACCGATACAGTTTGCATTAAGCTCGTATTATTTTTGCTCTGTGACTCAGACTTTTCACCTCATACATGTATGCCTATATGGAATGCGAACGTGTGTCAACCAGGAAAAAATAACCTTTACTGATTCAGAATATGGAAGGCGTTTCTGAATTCATCGTAGGCACGTGTCACTTGCATCCTAAGTCCTTCAGTGATGTTTATGATTCCAAGCAATTTCCATATTTGACTCTAGACAATGAGCTCCGTTATGACTTTCTAAGTGGCAGCTCTGTTGAATTCTACATTGAACCTATGAATTCATGCATCGACGACCTAGACGTTATGATTTGCAGCGGTAATGAACTGGCCTTCACAGGGAAAGAGAAGAAGGAGTTAATCAACGGATAATTACTACGCATCCCATCCGACATGATAAACAGTTTCTGTTTACGACGCACTGTCACTGCGAAGACAATTAGCGTCACCCTCTTCCTTTATCCAGCCGTGGGGACGGTGGGTAAAACCAAAACAGTTGACCAACTGCAATTGTCAATTGTATCGCGTATCCCGTTATTAGGACTGTTAGAAAGTAGAACACCGATTCAGTTTGCATTAAGGTCGCATTATCTTTGCTCTGTGACTCAGACTCTTCACGTCATACATGTAGGCCTATATGGAATGCTAACGTGTGTCAACCAGGAAAAAATAACCTTTACTGATTCAAACTATGGAAGGCGTTTCTGAATTCATCGTAGGCACGTGTCAGTTGCATCCTAAGTCGTTTAATGATGTTTTTGATTACAAGCAATTTTCATATTCACTTCTACCTGATGAGTACAATTATAACGTGCAAAGTGGCAGTTCTGCTGAATTCTACATTGAACCCATGCATTCATGCATCGACGACTCAGATTTTATGATGTCTAGCGGTAATCATCTGGCCTTCACAGACGACATTCCGGTTTTACCAGACGATATACGTGGCTATCTCGACACGGTGAGATGTTACCAGATTATGCCACACCCTGATTACCCTGGGTTTGTTGCGCTACGTTATAGGGGAGAGATGAGGTATAACTGGCGTCGTAAGAAGTTTACATTTCAGCAGGCTAACAATAGAAACGGTTTTTGGATGGCAGGTCAAGCGAGGCTTCAAAACAACAACAATATGGAGAAACGCGTGGTTGGTCCAGCGCTTAAGTGCACGTCGAAATCCATGTGTTATGATGTTGTTCTATGCATATGGTGCCCACAGTGGCCAAAAGAAGCCAAACATTGGCCTTTTCGACGAAGAAATTACGGATGGCCAACATTAGCCAACATCCGAAATATAGTACAGAATGGTTGTTTTGTTGTATATGCAAAACATCCCTTTTGTAGAAATGATATGCACCAGTGCAGGCTGTCATTTTCCAATGCGGAATTGTGTTTAATTCAGAGCTGGACTCCAGTTCAGCAAATTGTCTACCATATGCTCAGATTCTTTGCCAAAAGAGAACTGATCAGAAAAGATTTCCCGAAGGAAGATGAAGTTCTCTGTACATACCATTTTAAAACACTGATGCTGTGGTCTTGTGAGGAGATGTCACCTGAATGGTGGAATTTCACTTCTGTTATTGAAGTATGCTGTTTTTTATTGCGAAAACTCTCAGAATGGCTAAAGAAACGATATTGTCCGAACTATTTCATTCCTGAGGCAAACTTATTTCATGAACGCATGAATCAGAAGGTAGTTGACCAGACTATAAAATGTTTGAATGAATTCTACAATGTTAGCAACCTGAATGACTGGTTTGCAGTTAAGTATATAAAGCCAATCTTGAAGAAGTTGTTTGCTTTTGAAGAAACAATGGAGACTGTGATAGATTGTGGCCAGTATATAGTGGGTGTCTGCCAAATGTTGGATGCTGGGAAGCTCGAAGGTTTTGACGATCAGTTTTTGGCGCATACCGCGTATCTTATGGACGGCTTTCGTGCAGTCGATCTGGAAGGAGTTCATGGTGCTCGAGAAGGCATATGTTCTATTTCTCCTCGAAAGTGTTCTTTATCGCAGATCGATATCCGAGATGGCTTTCAGTGTACAGTAGAGTTCTCATCAAATTTCCCACAATTTCAAAAAGTGCATGCCTCCAAACTACAACCAAACTACATACGATAATGAAAATTTTATTCAATTAATCAGAGAAGTTATATTTCAACCGAAAGTTGTAAGGTCTAAGCATCATAATTTTCCAAAACCCAGTAAAACAAATCTCGACGGAAATGGCGTCCTTCTCCTGCGAGCTCAAGATCTTATGGAAAATTTAACTGGGTTAAATAGTCCTCAGGAATTTAAACTGATATCTCAGTTGTCAAAAGAGCTTCTTACAAATGCGCTGAAATGCGACGATTTACAGTCACGCGTTATCCGAGATGTGGTTTCCGTCTACTTGGCCGCTCTTCATTTCTCGCACTCGGATTATGAAGCTGCCATTAAATTCTGCTCGACAGTTTTTATCAATAAAACTCCTGATTATGACGAAGAGGAGAAGACGGACGAGGAGGAGAAGGAAGATGTGTGGAAGAAGGAAACGCTGAATGCAGGATGTTTGTTCTTCATTGACGACGTTGTTAGAATCATTGGATTTTACCTTCTTTTCATCCAGAGAAAAGATAATTTTAAGTACGAGGGGAAGCGGTATCTTCTTGATCTGCGTCTTACCCCAAAGGTGTTTGCTCACCTTTTAATAATTCTATCAAACGAAAGAATACATAGGCCTTTTAGACACAGATGCGACTTGGAAACGTCAAAGTTTGCGTTGGATGCTATTTTAATGACGATAATAAATCGAAAATCTTCTGAAATATCAAGGAAGACAAAAACTGTTTTACGCGTGTATCAGAGAAACGACGCAATTAGTAAATCAGAAGCGCCCAATGAAAGCTCTGTTCCAATTGAAGATATCAGTAACTTGCTCATGGAATATTCCTTAGAAAATATGGCATCATTTTATAATTCGATCTGCAAAGAGTTTGACGTTCACTGCAATACAGCTGACTGCTACCATGCTGCCTATCTACACAGGTGTCGTAAATATCCTGAAGTCTTGCAATTGTGCGATCGAATTCTCAGTGAGCCATATCTCCAGGGCAGCTCGTTGGGCTTTACATTTGCAAATTTAATAATGGTGCTGCCATCACTTGACTCTTATTTCGATAGCGACATTCAATGTTTGCTTGGATTCCACATTCTTGTTTGCTATCCATCGTCTTTAAATGGAGATTTTCAGAAAATAGACGACAATCCTACGTCTACCCCGCGGCAGTGGTGGATTATAAAATTCCGTCATTTGCTTGGAAGACATTTCCTAGCAAGATATTTGAAACTGAGATGTCTTATGGACTGTAATCATTCGAGCTCAGAAATAATGCTGGCATTTGTGGCACTGAAACCACGTCTTCCACTTGAGTACATCATCAGGTGCTTTCTTCAACAAGAACTTAAGCGTGTTTAGTAATAGTCCTCGGACTGTAAAAGACCTTTGGGACTTAAGCATATTAAGCTAAAAAAAAGATACAGCTTAGGGCCTCACAATCTCCAGGGGCCTAAAACTTCAGACTTTGGGGGGCTTTCTGATTGTTTGCGTACTATGTATGTACACATAATTTTAATTTTTCACTTCAAATGATTTGCTACTAAATATTTAAGTTTTCAGGTTTTGTGAGACCTTCTGGTGTTTTCTTTATGTAGCTTAGGGTGTCACTAAGACTGACTCAGACATTGACTACAGCTGCTTTCTTCAAGTTATATTAATAATTATTTTCTTGATGTCAGACAATAAAAATGAATCGTTCAGAAAAGTTTCGAAAATTATTGTTGTGCAGTGTTGGGTATGAGTTAACTCAGATGAGTTTAAACTCACGAGTTAACTCACTTGCTGTGATTTATGAGTTCGAGTTAACTCACCTTAAAGAGTGTGAGTTATGAGTGAGTTAACTCATATTTTCTGTGAGTTTGAGTTGTAACTGTCAATTTTTTTAAACTCAACTCACTCTTCGGCACTCGGCACATATTATGTTGAAACAAGCCTTTTTTTATATCGTCGGCTTTCCATACTGGTGAGTGGTGACGGCAGGGATGGTCGTAAACACTGCTAGCGGATAGTATTTAAGCACTGCATATTTTGTATATTGTGAACAGTTAAGAACAACATGGCTGAAGTACCGTGTATTCTTGATGGAAAATATTTTTCTGTTACAAGTAGGCGTAATGGAAAAATTTTTGCTCGATTAGAACGTACTAGTATGAAACGTGTGAGTTTATGAGTTAACTCATTTAACAACTGAGTTTGAGTTAACTCATTTCACTTAGGATGAGTTGAGTTTGAGTTTAAACTCATTTTGAGGTGCATGAGTTGAGTTTTGATTTAACTCATTTCTTGTGTGAGTTTACCCAACACTGTTGTTATGTTCGTATCAAGCTTTGTTGATGTCAGTGTTGGAATTTATGGCTCTGAAAAGCCATCTTGCATTTGCACACATCATACGTTGCTTGGTTCAATGGAAATTCGACGACTACAGAATGGATAATAATGGTGCTCAATTGAAATGATTCGTTCAGAAAGCTTTAAAAAATAATGACAAATTTTCTGCTTGAAATCTTTCAACACACTTTAAATTGGTTCTGTATTGCCGAGTACAAAATCTTTCGGATAAAAATGAAAACATGTACGTTTGGATGCATTGCCCTATGGAAAGGAGGGAGGAAATTGGGATCATGGGCGGATCCTATGGGACCATGCCTTCTGCAATCAAAGCTTAAGCATTCAGTAGAAGAAAGAAAGCCGGTGTACAAGGGTGATTGCAGAGGCCACTGTGTGGTCTGTAAAGGACGTCCCAAAAATGACATCTGCCTGTTTTTGAACCATCCTTAACTCTGTCCACATTTGGCATAACGCTCCACACTCCCTTTGAAGTCCACTGTCCATCGGAATACTGAGGTTTCGATTGGACTATACGGATGATCTTACAGGGCTAACAGTGATATGGGATCAAAAAGACTCTGATGAGATCCAGCATTGTACAGACTGTCTGGATGATGTTCTAGTGTTTAAGACCCTCGAGGCTGTTGTCGCCACGAAGTGGTGAAGGCGGATGTCGGCGAAAGTCAGCACCTAGACACGGAGAATATAGTCTGTCTTAAACGTCAGATGGCAGCTCTGGACATGCTATGACGTGGGTTTGACTTCTACAGCCGAAACTATTTCTGCTGGGTATGTAAGTTCTATCCCTATAGTTGAAGGTATGGGACTTTTAGGTAGTCAGTATATAGTGCTCCTGTTGAAACCACATTAGCAGCCAGTTTTGGTCCCAATTCAGTAAAAAAATTCATTGAATTTATTTGCTATGAGATCTTTATCTTTGTTTAGTGTGTCACCAATGTAGATGCTATCTGGTAAGGCTGTAAATTCCTTACCATGTAGAAGTGTTTTAATAATACGCCAGGTTTCATGCAGATTATTCTCACATTCAAGAAATTTTTTGGCATAATATTGTCTTTCTGCTGCCTTGCGTGTCCTTTTAAATAAATTCATATAAATGACAAATTTCTTACGGTTAGCCTCTGAAGGAATTCTTATATATTTTTTATATAAACGAGATTTTCTTTTACACGATCTTAATAAAGCCATAGTCATCCATGGTTGCTTGATAGCATCCCTTTTCTTAACTCTGTAGGTTTTGACAGGAAAAGACTGGTCATACAAGAGCTTATATTTTTCAATAAACTGGGTATAAGCTAAATTTGCTTTACCACTATTGCTGGTTTGGTATATGTCAGTCAAGTCCGTGTCAGTCACTAACCCGACAAAGTTTGTTATGGCTTGATCACTGACCAATCTTTTGTTAAAAGTGGTTTCAGCTTGCAAGACCACTCCCGTGCTTCTTATTTCCACGTATATTGGCAAGTGGTCAGACATATCATCTATTAATATGGCCGAGTCTATAGTAAATCCGCCACTTCATGCTGGTCTCGAACTATGCAGTCTCGCGCTATTTATATCATAAGCCACTCCTTATCATACAGAGACTCCGCCTAAGCTACGTTGCAGTCTAACACAGAGTTTTTCAAACTGTGGTCCGCGGACCAAGAGGGGTCCGCGAAGGATATGGCGGGGGTCCGCGAGAGCGTTTTGAATATATTCATTAATGATTAAAACTGTATGGTTTTAGCATTAACAGCCTTGTTTTTTTAAACCTTACATATAATCTATATATATATATATATATATATATATATATATATATATATATATAGTTTCCTTAAATGTAAATTTGTCCGTCGTAGGACGCTACGTCAGAAACGGTTTCTGTTCTATTGTGAAACAGAAGCCGTCTTGACGACGGTCTTGACGACGGCGATCTGAGCATTTTAACCAACTGTACATAATTATAGACCTATCATATGACATCATAATATGATGGGCTAATACTCTAGAACGATATACACTGCCGTCATAATTATGACGGGCAAATACACTAGTCTACCATATTATATCCAGAATATTATAGTCTGTGTCTGTCGTAGGACGCTACGACACAAACTTCTTCTGTTTTATTGTGAAACAGAAGCCGTTTGTACTGCCGTCTTGACGACGGCGGTCTTGACGGCAATCTCAGCATTTTAACCAACGACACATATAGGCCTATTATATGACGTCATAATATGACGGGTTAATACTCTAACACTATATACTGCCGTCATATTTATGATGGGAAAAAACACTAGTGTCCATAATATAGTGTCCGTCCGACGATAAACGCTACGCCACAAACGGTTTCTGTTCTATTGTGAAACAGAACCCGTTTGTGACGTCAGTACTGCCGTCTTGACGACGGCGGTCTTGACGACGGCGGTCTTGACGACGGCGGTCTTGACGACGGCGGTCTTGACGACGGTTTTGACGACGGCGATCAGAGCATTTTAACCAACAACACATATAGCGGCTTCTATAGCCCTATATACACTGCCGTCACGACAGCAAGAAACAAGGTAAAATGACCAGTCGGTTTGTGGCGGAGCGTGGTAGGCAGCCCATTCCAGGTCATGGGGCCAGCCACAGAGAAGGCACGGCGCTGCCGTATGGCTGTCCGTGCTCGAGGAACAATAAGTTCAGATTGCGCAGCTGAGCAGAGAGAGAGCCACGACGCTGCGAATATGAAGTGGGACAGCAGAGGTAGGTATGGAGTGGCCAAGCCCTCAAAGCACCGCCGGACCAAGGCAGAGATTCGATATGTGATGCGCTGTGGGTAAGGGAGCCAGTGGAGGGCATCCCTCATAAACGCAGACAATCTGCCAAACTTGGGGTATACAAGGCGGGCAGCAGAAAGCAGGGTTCCATTCAGGAGCTCAATCCGGGCAGGCCGGGAGTCCGTCATATATGCTACTGTAGTAGTCCAATCGAGAAACAACAAATGCATGGACAGGCGTGGAAGCTGCACCGTGGTATAACGAACGGGAAATCACCTTGAGTTGCCGGAGCTGGTAATAACAGCTGCGGGAGAGAAGATGTAAGTGCCGCGTGAATGTAAGTTCCTGGTGCAGCAGAATGACTCCCAAGTCCCGGACCCAGGTCGAGGAAGAAAGGTGTGGGAATTGCAAGGGAAAAGAAGATATTTCTATCCTAGAGAGCTGTTGGGTCGTGCCTAGACAGATAAACTGTGTCTTAGCCGGGTTGTCTTTAAATGAACGCGAATACAGTTTTTGAAAAGCATGTCTCAATTTCGTTCACATTCGCTGTATGCCTGCAATGTCCTAACTATATAATTTTGCTGCTTATAGCAGGGTATGGATAACTTTTTGAAACGTAAAAAACAGCTTATCCAAAATAGCAGCAAGAATTGACAGTTTTTGTAAAGCAAAGCAAGCACTTCCCTCTCAAAGACATTGCTGGTTTTTGCCGATGTTGTTGATTTATTTAAAATGACTGTTTTCCGTAATTATTGCAAGAAGTTAATAACAATTTATTCAGTGTTACTTTTTAGGCCAATATTATAATAATCCTCAGCGTCTTAAGCAAGCTTGTATTGTGGCCATAGTCTGCCTGTTATTTTGATTAAATTTCAAGTGATAAATTTTAATTTTTAAATACTTGGGTCCGCGAGCTATGCCTAGAAACAAATAGGGGTCCCGGCTCAAAAAGTTTGAAAACCTCTGGTCTAACACGTGTTAAGCAACCTCTGGCACGTGTCCACATGCAACAATGCGCACATACAGGGTGGGCCAAAAAAGGTAATCCCCAAGACGCTTTTGATAATATTTCGGCGAAAAGTAAGAACTTGTAAATCAAATTTTACCGGCTGAAAGGTAATTCATATTTACGTTTTACAACCAAATTTCACCAAAATGCTTCAAACAAAACCAAAGTTATATCACTTTTACTGAGTCCACCCACAGTTTTTTGATGTTCCAAAACATGTAACGCAACAAAAAGTAACAAAAGTCACATTAAGTCACATCTCAAATAATTGGTAATATTTCGGCCAAAAGTTAGAATTTTTAAATCATTAAATGTTATTAGTATTATTATTATTTAGAAAAGAAGCGGGGCACCAGCGTAGCTGCACGTCAATGTGACGTCATTTCGCAAGAAGATGATCAATTGTGACTATTCAGATGTCGGTTTCTGTATCTCTGTTGTTTTCGCTTGGTATTTGTCTGTCGAGGATCATATTATATAGCCCCTTGCTATCGTTTTCATGTGCATTTGTAACCCTGTTAGCGGGACCTAGGTCCCTTAAGGCTTGAGTTTATCTCCCTTTGCTTCCTGATAGTAATCGTACTAGATGAACTTCTTTTCTGTTATCGTGTGTTACACGAAATAATTAAAAATATGGTTATGGTTACATGTATGCCATTTGCGATTGAGTCTCTGTCTGTCTATATACTTGACTGTCTCTCTGTTTATCAGTTTATCTATCTATCAGTATATCAATCAATCATTCAATCAGTCAAGCTATCAATCTATCTAGCTAGCTAGCTATTCGTCTATCTATCAATGTATCTATCTATCTATCTGTCTGTCTGTCTGTCTGTCTGTCTGTCTGTCTGTCTGTCTGTCTGTCTGTCTGTCTGTCTGTCTATCTGTCTGTCTACCTACCTATTTATCTGTCTTTCTGTCTGTCTACCTACCTACCTACCTATCTATCTATCTATCTATCTATCTATCTATCTATCTATCTATCTATCTATCTATCTATCTATCTATCTATCTATCTATCTATCTATCTATCTATGTATGTATGTATGTATGTATGTATGTATGTATGTATGTATGTATGTATGTATGTATGTATGTATGTATGTATGTATGTATGTATGTATGTATGTATGTATGTATGTATGTATGTATGTATGTATGTATCTATGTATGCATGTATCTATCTATCTATCTATCTATCTATCTATCTATCTACCTATCTATCCATCTATCTATCTATCTGTCTATCTGTCTATCTGTCTATCTGTCTATCTGTCTATCTATCTATCTATCTATCTATCTATCTATCTATCTATCTATCTATCTATGTATCTATCTATCTATGTATCTATCTATCTATCTATGTATGTATCTATCTATCTATCTATCTATCTATCTATCTATCTATCTATCTATCTATCTATCTATCTATCTATCTATCTATCTATCTATCTTTCTATCTATCTATCTATCTATCTATCTATCTATCTATCTATCTATCTATCTATCTATCTATCTATCTATCTATCTATCTATCTATCTATCATCTATCATCTATTTGGAGGATTGCATAAAGATCTCTGAAAATGCCACTCCACGTTATCAAAATGTGCCGACGTCCTTGAATCGTTCTAAAGGGCTGTTTCAGGGTCCGCAGCCGTGTATATGTTACAGGCAATTCGTAAAACCAGGGATTTTGTAAAATCCCTGAAATTTTTAGGTACTTTGTAAAATCCCTGATTCACTCAGGCACTTTACAAAATCCCTGAAAAAACCAGGGATTTTGTAAAATCCCTGAAATCAGAAGACGAAAATTTGACAGATTGCCTGAAATGAAAATGACGAACATAATCGAAGTTTATTACGCAAACAAACCCTATTTTCAAGGGATCGACAGTTTAAGATGGTATTTTATTTTAAGTTTAGTTCTCATGTTGTACAACCAAGAATTTTGTAAAATGTCTGACATTTTATTATGCAAAGAAGTGTTATAACTTATAAGTCAAACGATTACCATTTTTAGATGGTATTTTATTTTAAGTTCAGTTCTACATCAGTTATTTTTGTCGCACGACATACTCGAATGGTTTCGACACTTGACTTTCCCTTTGAAAAATTTAAACTTTGAAGTTGCAAATTAATTGAAGTTGTTGATACATCACAAATTAATAAACAATCCGGCTCGACAACTTTACTTTCCCTTTGAAAAATTTGCAGCTATTTGTCTTGCAGCACTCAGTAGACTTTGAAGTTGCAGGATAATTGAAGTTGTTGATACTTCACAAATTAGTAAACAATACGGCTCGACAACTGCACTTTACGTTTGAAAAATTTGTCCCTATTTGTTTCGCTGAACTCAGAGAACTTTGATTGTCTATTTACTTATAATTCTTTGATGTGCAGTCGCAACAATTAGAAGTTGACCGAAATATTTTCCGATTGGCTGAGATTAACTGTGGTCAGACGAGTACCCTTGCTATAAATTAAAACCCAGCAAGAACTATTTCATTTCTGGTTATCCTTTGGTTAGGTCAGTTCTAAATAAAATGGATAGTGAGCATAATATGACCGAGGTAAAATTTATGGAACAGTTGCTTGTTATGTACAATGCCGATAAGAAAACAGCGCTGATTAAGAAGGAAACGTACTTCGATTTGATTGATGAGCTGAAAGAAGCGATGAAGGATACAACAACAAAGACCAACAGACAGTACTACATCCTAACACGGTTAGTGACATCAGATAACTGTATTGCGATCATTCCTACTGGTTGGAAGAACATATAGGCCTATAATAAGAACATGCATAATAAACTGTCAGACATTTTACAAAAATTCCTGGTTGTACAACATGAGAACTAAACTTAAAATAAAATACCATCTTAAACTGTCGATCCCTTGAAAATAGGGTTTGTTTGCGTAATAAACTTCGATTATGTTCGTCATTTTCATTTCAGGCAATCTGTCAAATTTTCGTCTTCTGATTTCAGGGATTTTACAAAATCCCTGGTTTTTTCAGGGATTTTGTAAAGTGCCTGAGTGAATCAGGGATTTTACAAAGTACCTAAAAATTTCAGGGATTTTACAAAATCCCTGGTTTTACGAATTGCCTGCAACATATACAGAGATCTATAATTATGTGTGTAAGCCTCTCTCTCGATGACGTCACATCTTCTCAGCGTCGCACGATCTGCCCAGCTGTAAGTCTGTCTCTCGCTGGTCGGCCATTTTGAGACCAGCCGCAGGGTTATGTTTCCTTGTTCGAAATGCAGGCCTACAAGACTGTAGGCTAAAATTACGATATTTTGCCTCATATACATGTATGTTGCTTAACGTGCAGAAGGTGAGCTTTACGTGAATATAACCTGTGCACTTATCTAAATTTTAGATTGATTTATAAACTCGAACAGTTCGCTCGCGCATAGGCCAATTAAGTTTAAGAGAGGCACTGTTCCATCGGGTTCGGCTTTTCATTAAGAACAGGATGGACGATGCCTTTTTTCAAACCCAGTTAGAAGCCAGAAGCAGCTAGAGAAATCTGTTAAAATATTTGTAAAATGTTTGCTGTTTAATTTAGATCAGCTGGTCGATCGCTGTCCTATATAATAATAAATGTTTGTTTAGAAGTGGTTTACAACTTCGCGACCAGTGTTCACTGGTCAGTAAAGTCGACACAGAACATATTAAAAGACCAGTAGTTCTAAAGACATAGACCCATTGGTACTCTAAAATACAGTGAAGCAGTTAGAAACAGACAGCCAGACAGACGGGTTATTATAATATATACATTATGGTCATTTAAAGGAAAAACACTGTGGTTTACAGTGAGGCTGGTAAAACGAGACAGACAGACAGACAGACACACAGACAGACACACACACACGCACAAACATAAAATTGAACACGAACACACGCCTCATTTCAACCATTGTCTGACTTTCACACAAGATATTCACGAAATCATTGTTCCACTCTACGTAACGATATATATTTTTTCTTTATATCATGTAGAAATTCGCAGGTAGGAAACAGGCACACTGAAACATCAGCAGAAACACGGACAAACATATACAAGCAGAAATGCAGGCAGATAGAGAGTGCAAGAGTAAGTAGACGTAAGCGAAAGCCACGTATAAAATAGGGTTAAATAGCTATATTGAAAAGTTCTTTCTGTGAAATGGACGCACAATCCTCGGATTGTACGTCCATGAATGCGACGTCACTTGTAAGGCCTGGCTGAAAGCCTGTTCTTGGTTTATAAATACCACCCATATTCGTCTTCCCTGAGAGATTTATATGACATTATATGAATCACAACTGTGTATGATCCAGAATAAACGACTCGTCGCAAAAATAACTGAATCTGTTGACCAACAAACATAGGCCCTACGTATATTTTCAGTTGGATGATAAAAACTGAAATTCTCAGAATGAACTCCTTTAGGTTAAGCAAACTACAAATTTAGCCTACACCAGAGGTTTTCAAACTTTTTGGACCAGGGACCCCTAATTTTTTCTAGGCATAGCTCGCGGACCCAAGTATCTAAAATGTAAAATTTCACTTAAAATTTAATGAAAATAACAAGCAGGCTATTTCCACAATACAAGCTTGCTTATGACGCTGAGGACTATTATATATATTAACGAAGAGAAAGGTCACTTCCTCACGATCTTACGGACTCTGTCCACATTTGCATGTGGCACTACGTTATGCGCATGCGCGCTGTACTGAATATATATGAACCGCTCGCCAAGGCGACCAATTGTTTCGGCTCAATTGTGACCTCCCTGGCCATGGCAAGTTCATGTTTACATATTTGGACCTAATTCAAAGTCAGACGAACTGATTCGAAAAAGCTTAATTATGCTCATTTAATAGATAGACTTTCTGTAGTCGTCTCAGTTGTTTCGTTTCTTCGTAAGTATATACAATCCTCATAGAAGAAATTTGTGTACTTTTTACGATATTCTGACTAATCGTAAGACTTTCGAAAGCCGTCATGGATGACGATACTTTTGAAAAGAAACGTCGTCAAGCTACAGAGCGAATGCGAAGATACAGAGAACGTTTGAGTCAAGATTCTAAAAAGAAAATTGATGAAGAAAATCAAAATCACCAGAATTTACAACCGCAACCATCCATAAGTGGTCAGTCTGCAAGTGCAAGATCGAAAGCCAGAAAGAGAGCACGAAAAACAACACGCGAACGTCAAGCGCGACTTGCAGCAAATGCTCAGTCTCAGGCGCGTCGAACAGCTGATGAAACGACACTCCAAAGAGAAGTTCGACTTGGAGCAATGCTCAATATAAGGCGCGTCGGACAGCTGAAGAAACGACACTCCATATAGAAGCTCGACTTGCAGCAAATGCTCAATCTCAGTGTCAGCGACGCAGTTTCTTCACTGAAGAAGAAATGCAGCATCGATATAGGCCTACTTTGAATAACGAACGACGCGCTTTAGAACTTCCAGGCCATCCGAAGTGAAGCCATCTCTTTCGAAGACAGCATAATAAAACATTATTGTGGACTGATGAATGTAATTTGTTGTTTCTGTAGTTCAAAGAGTTTTCTCGATGAGCGTCCATCAAATGGAAAATGTACACGCTGCTGTAGAAAAGGCAAGGTTAAGCTAGAAATTCCAACAGATGAAGCTGGAAATGCTTTTAAACTATGAAGTTCTTGATAAATTTTTCGCACGTTGGAAAACACATTCTCAAATTGTTTTTAAACCGTCTTAGGACGGGCAAACATCTAGTTATAATATAAAAAGTAACACTGAATATATTGCTATTAACTTCCTGCAATAATTATGGAACACAGTCATTTTAAAGAAATCAATAACATCGGTTATTCGCAAAAGCCCAATAATGTCAGTGGGAGGGATGTGTTTGCTTTGCACAAACTGTCAATTCTTAGTGTTATTTTGGATAAGCACTGTTTTCTTACTTATCAAAAAGTTATCCATACCTTGCTACAATAGAATCCTGCGTTCTGCTGCCCGCCTTGTAGGCCGCATCCCCAAGTTTGGACGAGTGCCTGCCAATATGAGGGATGTCTTCCACTGGCTCCCCTACCCGCAGCGCATCACTTACCGGATCTATGCCTTGGTCCGGCGGTGCTTTGAGGGCTTGGCCCTCTCCATACCTACGGGAGCTCTGCTGCCTCACTTCATGTTGGCAGCGTCGTTGCTCCGCTCAGCTGCGCAAACTAAACTTATTGTTCCCCGCGTACGGACAGCCATACGGCAGAGCCGTGCCTTCCCTGTGGCTGCCCCCGTGACCTGAAATTGGCTCCCTACCACACTCCGCCACATACCGACTGGTCATTTTACCTTGTTTCCTGCTGTCCTCAAAACTGTGTTGTTCGACCGTGGTTGGGCTGGGAGTGCTCCTGACAGTCGATAAACAGGAATTATTTACTAAATTTTATTAAAACTCACAGGTTTTATTAGACTAGAAATGTAACGTGACGATACATCTTATTTACGTCACGGTAGTACGCCAAAAATAACTAAAATTTAATACCAAATTGGACCCCTATGGATCATAAAGTTACAATCATACTATAAGTAGTGTGTGAATTTGAAAACACAGGCTGTTAATGCTAAAACCTTGCAGTGTTAATCATTAATGAATATTTTCAGAACGCTCTCGCGGACCCCAGCCAAATCTTTCGCGGACCCCTCATGCCTACACGATTTTATATAGGGTTCGTAAGCATGGCTTCGACCATGCTCGTTGTTCAATGAATACTTCACGACCGATGCCCGTTTAAATGGACGCCACGTCCTTGGGGTACCCGTGTACGGACCTTGCTAGTCCGAGATTCAAATCTCTGAGATAAATCTCTGAGATAAGCCTCTGTCTATGTCTGTCTGGGTGTCTGTCTGTCTGGCTGTCTGTCCAGGGCCGCATTATTGCTAGTGCGGGCCAGGGTGCTGTGATTGCATATATAGCCATCAGCGTGGGGTCCAATTACAAGTACAATAAAATAATTAATGTACTTCCGAAAATGCGGGACCCTCAAAACTGCGGGCCCGAGTGCTGCAGCACCCTTAGCACTCCCTTAATGCGGGCCTGTGTCTGTCTGTCTCAGTCTGTCTTTTTTCTCCCCGTTTCTAAGACTGCTCTCTTCGGCCGCGCTGGCTCTTCTGAATAGTTGACCTGAAGGAGTGCTATTTAAATCTCCGTATTAAATGAATGAATTTTGAGAAACTAGATTTTATGTGTGAAGAGTATGTTTGCTGTAATCATTTATTGTAACATACCAGGTAAAGTACTTGCTCAGGACCTTTGGAAATGGATGAGGGGAATTTGGAAAAAGCCGGCTAACCCTGGTTTACGTGTATGATGACTGTAATAACGACACCGGTGCGTGTAAACTATGAACTAGACATTATGAGGTAATTACATCTGAAAATGGGAATAAGGGTCGGTGAGGAAAATGGAATTCAATGACAGCTTAGAGGAAATAAAGGAACAACAGAGATGGACATGATAAGGGTGGAAAGTGAGAGAAGGTGAGAATAATGAATAAAACGAGAACCGTGAACTGCCATCCTGTGGTTTTGGAAAAGGCAGGGTAAAGAATAACCTCCTTCCAGTGACACATCACTATTCATACGACTATCCTTCCTTTAGATGTTGTATAATAAATAATTCTTGTAAACATGTAATTACAAACAAAACTGGAACAGATCATAAATGAATTTTTTCAGTAAATATTGAAGAAGATATTTTTACACTTCCTTGAACCATTCAAAATGTTCAAAGCCATTGTAATTGCAAGTTATGAAAGTGATATGGGACGAGTGTAAGCCATTCCTGAACGCTCAGGCAAAACACATGTGCAAAGTAATTGTGGAGTGTGTTGCTAATGTGCATCCCAGAATTGACTATCACGGTTCACTCTGGTTAACAAAAATACAAGAAACTGCAGAAGGGAGAGTGCAAACAACAAAGTCGCTAAATTCAACTTCACAAATGGGTATTTGCACTGGTAATGATATAAGTCTTACCTATGTTCCTTGTGAAGTTGAATCTCACGACCGTCGGTGATACAGCTGTCACCGCCGAATACATATTCCATTACATCATTAGACATGAAACTAAGTGAACATTTAATTCCACCACTCCTTTACCGCAGCACTGACATGAAATCAGATACATAGATACTGACTTGAAACCAAAAGCATTGAGTGAATCGTTGTCTCTGTACTAATTATACAGAAAAGTCAATGTGGCCATATGACTTTTATTTACTTTGTCAAGGCTGCGTGCTCATGAGCAACAGCCCACTCTGTTGCAGCCAATTTAAAGTGATTCAGCTGGATAACAAATAGCTTTAAGCAAAAACAGTAAATGTCTTGATACATCTGTGCAACAGACATCTTTCAATTCAGATGTTGTTATCCTGTCTGCTCGTAAAAGAAACAAGTGTTTTTCTCTTATGACCACACGTCTTCGTTTCAAAAGAAGGAAACTCATATTTCGGACACCTGATGAGAAGGAACGGAGACCGCCTGGAAAAGGAGATGGTGCAAAGCACAATACCAGGAGCCAGAGTACAGTGGAGGCCGAGGATGGGAGGATCACCAACATCAGAACTTGGATGGAGCATTGGAGCTGCCTTTCGATCGAGTGTTGACGAAGACGGACGACAGGAAGAGATGGAGGAAACTTGTCCATGAAGCGACCAATCCTTGTACCGAGGAAGGTTGAAGACAAGACAAGACTTCGTTTCAATCAATGTCATTGTTACATCAACTGATTTCAACACAGTAAACAGGGACATATAACAAGTCCAAAATAAAATGAGTTCCTCTTGCAGGGAGATGGCAGTTATATAGCGAGGGGAGCGACGGCAATAAAAAAATTATTTCATGTATCATGAGCATATGTATCTATCTTTATGTTACAGGTCGAATATGATCCGTGGCTCAGACTATTCTAGTCATATATTGAATATGAACTTGTGTCAACCAGGAAAATGTTAACTGTTTGATTCCAAGTATGGAAGGCGTTTCTGAATTCATCGAAGGCACGTGTCAGTTGCATACTAAGTCGTTTAGTGATGTTTTTGACTCCAAGCTATTTTCATTTTCGGTTCTACCCGATGAGTACAATTATTACTTGGCAAGTGGCAGTTCTGTTGAATTCTACATTCAACCTATAAAATCATGCATCGAAGACATAGATCTTATGATGTCCAGCGGTGTAAATCTGGCCTTCACAGACGACAATCCAGTTTTACCAGACGATATGCGTGGCTATCTTGACACGGTGGACTGTTACCAGATTATGCCAGACTCTGACTACCCTGGGTTTCTTGTGCTACGATTTTTTGGACAGATGAATTATAACTGGCGTTGCAAAAAGTTTACATTTCAGCAGTCTAACAATGTAAAGTATTTGGTGGCAGGTAATATGAAGGTTGTGAGATCCAATCATGACATAATTAATATCGAAAAACGCGTGGTTGGTCCAGCGCTTAAGTGCACGTCGGAATTCGACGCCTGTTATGATGTTGTTCCATGCATATGGTGCCCACAGTGGCCAAAAGAAGCCAAACATTGGCCTTTTCGACGAAGAAATTACGGATGGCCAACAAGTGCCAACATCCGAAATATAGTACAGAACGGTTGTCATGTTGTATATGCAAAACATCCCTTCTGTAGATATGATATACACCAGTGGAGGCTGTCGTTTTCCAATGCGGAGTTCTGCTTAATTCAGAGTTGGACTCCAATTCAGCAAATTGTCTACCATATGCTCAGATTCTTGGCCAAAAGAGAACTTACCAGAATAGATTGCCCGAAGGAAGATGAGGTTCTTTGTATATACCATTTAAAAACACTGATGCTGTGGTCTTGTGAGGAGATGTCACCTGAATGGTGGAAGTCCCCTTCTGTTATTGAAGTATGTTGTAATTTATTGCGAAAACTCACAGAATGGCTAAAGAAAAGATATTGTCCAAACTATTTTATTCCTGAGGCAAATTTGTTTCATGAGCGCATGAATCAGAAACTAGTTGACCAGACTATAACACGTTTGAATGAATTCTACAGTGTTAGCAATCTGAATGATTGGTTTGCAGTCGAGTACATAAAGCCAATCTTGATGCAATTGTTTGCTTTTGAAGACTGAGACTGTAACAGATTGTGGCCAATATATTTTGGGTGTCTGCCAAATCATGGATGCTGGGAAGCTCAAGGAATTTGACTCTCAGTTTTTTATGGGATTTAACTTGTGTGCTATGCACATCTTTCGTGCAATCGAGCTGGAACCAGGTAGTAGATTTCGAGGAGGCCTGTGTTCTCATGGTCCTTGGAGGAGTTCTATGTCGCAGAACACTTACCCAACAGATTATCAACCTACAGTAGAGTTCTCATCAAATTTCCCACAATTTGAAAAAGTGTTCTTCATTTTGCATGCCTCCATTGGATTAGGATTTAACCAAACTACATACGATAGCGAAAGTTTCATTGAAGTCATAAGAGACGTTACATTGCAACCGAAAGCTGTAAGGTCTAAGCATCATAATTTTCCAAATCCGAGTAAGGCAAATCTTGCCAGAAGTGGCGTCCTTCTCTTGAAAGCTCAAAATCTTATGGAAAATTTAACTGGGTTAAATAGTCCTCAGGAATTTAAACTGATTTCTGAATTGTCAAAACAGCTTCTTACAAATGCGCTGTAATGCGACGATTTGCATTCATGCGTTATCCGAGATGTGGCTTCCGTCTACATGGCTGCTCTTCTTGTTTCGGACTCGGATTATGAAGCTGCTATTGAATTCTGCTCGACAGTTGTTATCAATAAAACGGCTTATTTTGACGAGGAGGAGAAGTCGGACGAGGAGGAGAAGGAAGAGCTGTGGAAGAAGGAAACCCTGAATGCAGGGTGTTTGTTCTTCATTGACGACGTTGTTAGAATTATAGGATTTTACCTTCTTCTCATACATGTAAAAGATAATTTTAAGTACGACAGGAAGCGGTATCTTCTTGATCTGCGTCTTACCCCAGAGGTGTTTGCTCACCTTTTAATAATTCTATCAAATGAAAGAAGACCTAGACCTTTTAACTTCAGATGCGACTTGCAAACGCCAAAGTTTGCGTTAGATGCAGTTTTAATGACTGTATTGAATCGGAAATCTTCTGAAATATCAAGAAAGATAAAAACTGTTTCACGCGTGTATCAGAGAACCGATCCAATTAGTAAATCAGAAGCGCCCAATAAAAGCTCTGTTCCAATTGAAGATATCGTTCGACTGCTCATGGAATATTCCTTAGAAAATATGAAATCATTTTACAATGGAATCTGCAAAGACTTTGACATTCACTGCAATACAGTTGACTGTTATCGTGCCGAAAATATCCTGAAGTCTTGCAATTGTGCGATCGAATTCTCGGTGAGCCAGATTTCCAGGGCAGTTTGAAGGGCTTTATATATGCAAACGTAATGGTGCTGCCACCGCTTGACTCTTATTTCGATAGCGACATTCAATGTTTGCTTGGATTCCACATACTTGTTTGCCTTCCATCGTCTTTAAATGGAGATTTTCAGAAAATATACAACAATCTTACGTCTGCCTTGCTGCAGTTTTTTGACCAGAAGAATTACGCTGAGAAAACTTTAGAGTTTATGTTTTATTTTTCACAGTTGTGCATTATGAAATACCATCATTTTCTTGGAAGACATTTCCTGGCAAGATATTTGAAACTGAGATGTCGTATGGACTGTAATCATTCGACCTCACAAGTAATTTTGGCACTTGAGGCACTGAAACCACATCTTCCACTTGAGTACATCATCAGTTGCTTTCTTCAACAAAAACTTCACTATGTTCAGTAATAGTCCTCGGATTGTAAAAGACCTTTGGGACTTAAGGATAAGCTGAAAAATGCTACAGCTTGGAACCTCACAATCTCCAGAGGCCTACAAATTCAGACTTTTGGGGCAGGGCTTTTCTAAATATTTGCGCAGTATAAATGTATAGATATTTTAATTTTTCACTTTAAATGCCTTGCTATTAAATATTAAAGTTTTCAGGTTTTGTGAGACCTTCTGAAGTATTTCTTTAACAAGGAGCCTCTAAGCTTTACATAGCTTAGGGTCTCACTAAGTCTGACTTAGGCATTGACTACAGTTGCTTTCTTCAAGTTATATTAATAATTATTTTTTAATGTCAGACAATAAAAATGATTCGTTCAGAAAAGTTTCGAACATTATTGTTATGTTCGTATCAAGCTCTGTTGATGTCAGTATTGGAATTTGTGGCTCTGAAAAGCCATCTAACATTTGCACACATCACATGTTGCTTGGTTCAATGGAAATTCGACGACTACAGAATGGATAATAATGGTGGTCAATAGAAAAGATTCGTTCACAAAACTTAAAAAAATAATGAGAAATTTTCTGCATTGAGGTGCTTGAAATATGTCAACGTACTTTGGTTGTGTAGTGCCGAGTACAAAATTTTTCGGATAAAAATGAAAACATGTACGTTTAGATTGTGACAGAAATGGGTATCCTCTCTTCCTCTTCTGTTTGGGTCTGGCCTTTAGCGTTTGGCGAACTTTGGAGTGATTTGTTGGCCGGGCTGGGCCTTGAGAATATTGTATGTACGCCGAAGGCGGTGGCGAACTTTTTGGTGTCGCCAAGACGTTGGGCGTTGTGTAAAACCTTGTAATTTCGCCTGTGCCATTTCCGGCTAACTTTTAGTCACTATCAGCCTGTGTCTGATAATGTGGCAGATAAATTTGTCCGCTTTTAAGGTTTCGCCTGTATAATTGTTGGCTGATATTCTCTTAGATTTAGTCTTAAGTTTTGTAAGATTTGTCAGGTGGCGGAAATTCGCCAGTTCGCTTGGCTTGGACTATGTTCGCCTGTAGTGTAGTTTGTCGCCTAAGCACGCTATATATAAGGACCTTGTATAGAGCAAGCGTGTTCTGTTCTTCTCGTGTTCGCTCTCTCTTGACTTGACTCGCTCGTGGATGCTCGTCTGGATCGTTGACGTAGCTCTTCGTGGATTTTACGGATTTTTATGCGGTAGTTTGATATATTATTAGATGTACAGTTCGAATAAGGAAGAATCTCGGTCGTTGTGTAATAAAGAAACTTAATTTGCAGCGAGTACAGTCTTTTCTGTGTTTTTAAGTCTTCGGCCAAAAAGCCGAAGCCGGACTCAACGGATATCACCGACGGCCGCGAGGCATCCTGAAGTCGCGACTTGAGCCGTCTGTGGCCTTACCAGAAACACGAACCATAAATCCGGTTCCCGAAGTAGTAGTTACGCGACAGGATGCATTGCCCGAAACTAGCCCCTAGGTAAAGGAGGGGGGAAATTGGGATCATGGGGGATCCTATAGCATCATACCTTCTGCAATCAAAGCTTAAGCAATCAGTACAAGAAAGAAAGCTGTTGTCCAAGGATGGTTGCAGAGGCCACTGTGTGGTCGGTAAAGGACGTCCCAAAAATTACATCTGCCTGCTATCAGCGCTGTCTTAACAGCATTGTGGGCTCTGGGCAAAGCAATGCACTGGGCCCCTGTCCACCCACAGAGATAAAAATTGTTGCGCGTGGAGGTCACGTTCACATTAATTTTTTTCATCGTTTGGGGGCCCCTGGCGACTGCCCACTTTGCCCATACGTTAAGACGGCCCTGCCTGCTATTGAACCATCCTTACCTCTGTCCACATTTTGGCATAACGCTCCACATCCCCTTTGAAGTCCGCTGTCCATCGGAGTACTGAGGTTTCGATTGGACTATACGGATGATCTTACAGGGCTAACAGTGCTATGGGATCAAAAAGACTCTGATGAGATCCAGCATTGCACAGACTGTCTGAATGAAGTTCTAGTGCTTAAGACCCTCGACACTGTTGTCGACGCGAAGGGGTGAAGGCGGATGTCGGTGAAAGTCAACATCTAGGGATGGAGAAATATAGTCTGTTTTCATACGCTAGATGGCAGCTCTGGACATTCTATGACCCGAGTTTGATCTCTGCAACGGAAACCGGATGCCCTGAACTGAAGCGCAGAGACGACGCAGTTATGTTGAAAACAAAATGACACTACATAACAGGATTTAAGAGAGTAACGCTACTCTCTATTACTAAGCGGGCTAACTGAACATCATTTTCTATCCTATTAGAATATGGAACACAACAGTTCCGTAGGCAGCAGGCCGAGAAACAGTGTCATCAGCGCAACATGTGTTGCAAACACTTCGAACGTCTGCGGTTGGTTTTAACGATGTCCTACGGTTCAAAATTAACGAGTGTAGAGTGACATCCGTAATGCATAGGCCTATGCATTTCAAATATGTGCTAGATGTACATATTACATGATTAGAGAAAAATAGTTGACATCTTTCAGGCAAAAAGCTTTTAATAAAAATATACAGCCTGAATTTGAAAGAAATCATTTAGACTCGAACGAGTTCAGACGCAGACTCGACTGAAATAACGACAGAGCCCCAATCTTTATTCCAAAAGCTGTATTGGGCGCTACCCTGTCCTTTGTGTGCATCTGGATACCCCTCCCTCTTCCCCTCATTGCGGAAACCCTTGGTGGAAGACCCCATGCTTCAACCCTAAACTGAAATGGCCCATCGCTTGCAACAGTGATACGAAAGTTGGTGGGATACCTTACTGGGCATACGTTAAAACTTACGGTACTCTGCATCAATGACCTCATAGTCTGTTGTGTGCGAAAGTCCTGCAACCTGGCTTCAAAGCCTCGAGCAGTGATATCTTCTTAGCATATGTCTCTGTATCTCTGTATCTCTATCTGTGTCTTTCTCTCTGGCTCGCTGTATCTCTGTTTCTCTATCTCTATGTCTCTCGCTCTGCCTCTATATATATTATGCCTCTCTTTCTATCTCTCTGCCTCTATCTCTTTGGCTGTGTTTCTCTACCTCTGCCTCTCTGCCTCTGTCTCTCTGTCTCTCTGTATCTTTTCCTCCGTTTTCTTCGTATCTCTGACTCTCTCTTTCTCTGTTTGTCTGTCTTTCTGTCTGTCTGTCTTTCTCTGTCTATATCTCTCTTTGTCTCTGTCTCTCTGACTGTCTGTCTGTCTGTCTCACTGTCTATCTGTCTCTCTCTCTTTCATCCTTCCTCATCAATTCCTCTGGTGTCTTTCTCAACGCATACCAAAATAAACATCTCGCACACGAGGGACGGTCGCAAACATTCCATAAGATCCGTCGACAGATATCATATTGAGATTCAGCCTCGGACATTTCATGTGTAATTCCCCTCCATTGTTTTATCACGCATTCGACATCCCTGCCCTTGAGGCCGGCCTTGCCCAGAACAAACGTGGAGGGGCGTGTCAACCTACCACCCTCTCACCCAAACAAGAATCACGCCCCGAAACTTCGTCCCTAAGTCTAGAATTTCTTGAATTCGAAGATCCCAGGTTAACTTTGGCGACGTAACTCTGTCGCAGATTTCGGATCTGTATGTATTATTCCAATTGGTTGACTTAATTGTGGTCGAATGGTTGAATTAATTGCTTCTCTTAAATCACTTTTAAGAACCTCTAAATTATTTCCTCACATTTCGGAAGAAATTATTCTTACAGTACACAAAATTGCTTGCTAATTGCTGACATACTTTGAAGCCCCCATATTTTTGAGTCTCACGGAATTTCCATACATATTTACCCTTCCTATGTTGGGTACATTGGAATAATAATCTTTCCTATTCGATCTCTCACGGATAGGATCTCGCATTCCTATTAATAGTTCAGCGGGACAGTTGCTATCTGACTTTATCGATCACGCGAACCAATGAGAGCATATTTGGGACACATCTTCGCCCCGGAAGAGACCTCGCATCACATCTGACAAGACAAACAGTTGCTGCGTATACGAGACGACGTTATTACCCAGGTAATTAGCGTCACCCTCTTCCTTTTTTAACCAGCCGTGGAAAATCCAAAAATATCGGACCGACCACAATCGTCAAATGTATCGCCATTGTCGTGAAGCTCTGCCTCTCTCTATGCCTCTCTTTCTGAGTCTCTGCCTCTGTCTCTCTGTCTGTGTTTCTCTAATTCCGCCTCTCTGTCTCTGCCTTTCTGTCTCTCTGTTGCTGTCTCCCTTTTTCTGGCTCTGTCTTCGTATCTCTGTCTCTGACTCTGTCTCTGTCTCTCGTCCTTCCACATCAATTCTTCTTGTGTCTCTCTCAGTGAATCTCAAAATAAACATCTCGCGCACACAAGATTCAAGCACTGAAACATCGTCCCTAAGGCTAGAATTTCTTAAAGGCGAAGATGGCAGCTTAACATTGGCGACGTAACTCTGTCGCAGATTTCGGATCTATATGTACGGTTCTAGTTGGTTGACTTAATTATGGTTGAATGGTTGAATTAATTGTTTCACTTAAATCACTTTTAAACGACCGTTAAATCATTTCTTCACATTTTCGGAAGAAATTATTCTTACAGCACGTAAACTTCCGTGTTGATTGCTGACATACTACCTACTTTGAAACTCCCATAATCTTGGGTTCCAGCGGATTTCCATGCATATTTACCCTTCCTATACACTGGGTACATTGGAATAATAATCCTTCGTATTTGATGTCTGCCCCGGACAAGATCTAGCATTCCTATTAATAGTTTAGCGGGACAGTTGCTATCTGACTTCATCGGTCACGTGAACCAATGACTGCATTTTTTTCCGGATACATCTTCACCACGGAAGAGACTTCGCATAACATTTGACATGACAAACAGTTTTTGCGTATAACCCAGGCAATTAGCGTCACCTCTTCCTTTACCCATCCGTGGGAAATCCCAAAATATCAGACCGACCGCAGTCGTCCATTGTATCGCGTACGACTTGAAGCACAGTCGCCAATTAGAACTGTTAGGAAGTAGACAAAGTCTGAGCTTGTATTAAGTTCATATTTATCTTTGCGCTGTGTCTCAGACTCTCTTCACGTCGTACGTGTGTATTAGGGTGTGTCTATAATTTGAAGTTTCAAATTTTATATCGGCCAGGTAAGTTTTGTGTTCCACCTTGGGAATCATTAACATTTGCCAAATTATATGAAAATTGTAACAGATTTAGAACTTGCGCAAAGCCCGGGAAGAATTGTCACTTAGAAAACAATGTGATACATTGTAAGTTTAAAAAATCGAAGCAATTTCAACACTTAATCATAAAAAATCAAGCAAAATCAAACGCAAAACCTTGAGTTCTTTGCCATTTATATTTATTTATTAACTTTTGTGCTTTGGGGAATTTATTTTAGATGGTACTCGACCATATTAAGAATAAAATTGCTACAGTTCCTCATTTCGGACCAGGGTTTCATTGAAGAACTGCATGAAAGCCACTCCTTTCTCCGCCACATCGTTCGTCACTCTTAGTGTCCTATATGATGTATTTCGCCTCACTGTATGATTGTTCTGACTCCCACTGTTGCCGGTTTTGATAATGAATAGCGTCACCCAACAATCCAATCCAAGGATCAGAAAAAGTTTGGTGGTAGAAGTAGTGAAGAAATGGGCTAGTGCTTTTGTAGGTGGATAATGTATTAGAGGAAGTCTCTGGGGGTTCGTAAAGAATTGATCCCTGATTGTTGTGCATGCTGTAGAGTGTAGAGTGTAGACCATGCCCTGTTTTCGCCGACGCTGACTGAATCGTCAAAAGGTCGAGGCAAACCAAAATCTCCGACAAATGCCAAAGGTCTCAGGAAACTGCTCTTATGGCGACCTGTGAGACTTCCTTATCTGGGTAAATATGGATTGTCTTCAAGAATTGAAGATCGAATTGACGAACAGGTGAACCAGTAGGCCTACTTCATGTAGGTTGTGGTAACATACCATCCAACCCTCGCGGGGAAATGCCTCTGGGTACCTGAACTGCGTCTTTGTCTTAAATGGCTGTGCGATACCTGGCCTGATCGATTAACGGGCCAGAAGTCATGGAAGTGAATGAAGAGTTTCAATTCTGGAGACCTTGCAGAATGATGCAGTTAAAACATCTCATCTAGAACAATTTCAGAAACATAATGTCGACAGGCAAGGTTCAAGAGGTCCATTCCTGATTCAGTCTTCCAAATTGATGGAAAACGGTTGCAAGGCGCCGCCTTGCAACCCGTGTCAGCCTACTCGATGTTAAATGTGTCGAACACATGACCACGGTTCTGTCTTTCAAACCCCAACTTCTGATCTCGGTCAAACACCCATCTACCATGACAGCAGCAGTCCCAGACTGGAGTCTGGGAATGGCCAGTAACTTGCTCCCATACTTACCAGATACCGGTAAAATCTGGCATGATCTTGCCGATCCAGTGGATAGTTTGGGAATCTTTGGATCGAAACCTTGTCCTTTCTCACGCTGTATTTTCAAAAACTGCCGGTTCCCTTCTGTCTTGCTTATGGTTATGGCATCTTGATGCGAACTATTATAGAGATCCTGCAAGGAATCCTTGAAGCATCGCACTTTCCCTCTTCAGTTTCAGGCTTTCTCGAAATACATTTCTTGATGTTTTGCCACTCCTTACGAAGCTTATCCCAAACATTATTCCTATGCCTCGTTGGAATCCGTGCTCTTTCCGAAATTGAAAGCACCAGAGCGACCGTTTCTATCACCATGTCATTCACACTCTGATTCCTTTGTGTGCGAAAATTGAACAACACCCTTAGAGTTTCTCCTCGTGTAGGTACCCTTGGTAGTTAACCGAAGTAATCTTCGTCACTCCGAATCAACCAAATCTAAGTCTTTTTCTATTCAATGTTGACACCTCATATGCGCAATGACACATTAATTTAACATAATAATTAATAAGTATAAGAAGAAGATCGAAAGCATGAAGAACAGACATCGTGCTATCAAAATTTCCTTCCATAACGAGGAAGGTCACGGGTCCTAATTGCGGTCGCCTTGCGCAAGTTCTAAATGCTCAGCTATCAAGTTATAATTTCGGATATAGAGTTTATATGTGAATAGGCATGATATTTCTAACTGGCCGTTAAAAAATCGTCGAGTTGAAAATATCACGTGTACCATAAAAACACCCTAGTGTGTATGGAATGCGAATATAATCTGTTTGATTCAGAATATGGAAGGCGTTTCTGAATTCATCTTAGGCACGTGTTGCAATGTTTTATAACGTTTAATATATATTTCCAGCTCATTTAAAAGCAACTCGCTATGTGCGTAACATTCAGTGTTCGGTGCTCTCCTAGTTAATGTCTTGTCGCCAACTGTTCTCCCCATGCATACATATTACTGAAGATACTCTAGTGCCTAGTGACGTAGTTAGCAGGATAATACATCCCTTCTTTTCTCAGAAATGTTCAAGTAATGTTCATGTAACTTAAAACCAAATTTTGAAACATAAGCCAACAGCATTATCTAAGAACAATAAATTAACTTGCGTATTAACTTAAACTTCAACATCTGCATTTAACTTAGCAGTGTCGGGGTAGACTGCCCTTCACTGGTTATTAAATAGTGGGTTTTATTTTGACCCACAGATAAAATCTTGGAGATAGGCTGGTTTCTGATGGACTCTTGAAGAACGTCTTGGAACAGACACGGCTGTATCGTCTGGAAGATTTGGATGTATAAGATTATCACGTCCGTCAGTTCCATCCGACTGTTGAACATCTTGATCCGACGTCTGAACCTTTTCCTGATCAGTACTCTCTGGTCTGTGGTATTTCTTGACGTGTGCAATGTTTCTGCGATAACTCACTCCATCTGTTGACTGCACGGTGACCTCGTTTCCTTTTCGTTCAGTCACAGTGTAAGGTTCAGGGTTATATGTGGAGTCCAATTTATTCTGCTGTTTCTGTTGAACTAACACTGCATCTCCAACCTCAATTTCAGTATAAGTAGCATGTCTCTTTTCGTCTCCATATTCTTTTCCTGCCCTCTTGTTCTTTTCATCTTTGATTCGAACATCTTGTATGTCCATGCCAGCCACAGCACAGTTAACATCAATTAACTCTGGCAACTTAGAACGAATTCTCCTTTGGTACAACAGTTCAGCTGGAGCTTTGCCTGTTGTCGAGTGTGGTGTCGTTCGGTATGCCACTAAGAATTTATTCAGTTCCTCTTTAAGATTCTTTCCTTGCAGTTGGACTATCTTCATGTATTTCAAAAGTGTACGGTTTTGTCGTTCGACTTCACCATTGGATTGTGGCCACAGTGGAATGCTTGTCTTATGCTGTATTTCTAAACTTTTGAGATATCTTTCAAACTCCTCTGATTTAAAGTTGGCAGCATTATCTGTCTTTAGAGACACTGGCAAACCATGTGTAGCAAAAATATCATCCAAACAACTGATGATGCTCTTTGATGATATGGATTTTAAAATGTTCACCTCAAAGAACCTGCTGTAATAGTCAACTACAACTAGCAAGTAATCTCCATTTGGCAAAGGGCCTAACAGATCAGCCGCTAGATCCTCCCATGGTCCATCTGGTAGCTTGGTACGTTGCATTGGTTCAGGTGATGATGGTCCACTGACAACTTGACATTCATGACATGAACGACAAAATTCTTCCACTGCCTTGTCCATTAATGGCCACCATACTTTAGTTCTCAACCTTGCTTTTGTTTTGGTAATACCTTGGTGTCCTTCGTGTGCTAGTGAAATTGTTTTCTGTTGCAATGCCTTTGGCATAATAATTCTTGTTCCTCTTAGGACTACTCGCCCAACGACTGTAATTTCATCCTTCACTGCTTTGAGACTGGTGCAACACATATTCCAATTGCCAGATTTGACTGCTTGTCTGATTTTCTCCAAGTCAGCATCTGTGTCACTTGCCTTTTCGATCATCTGGATAGGAATAGCGCACAACGCGTCTTGTTCTGCCACGAAGCGAACATATTCTTCAGTTAGATTTGATTCTGAGTGTAGTCCTGCTGTCGTTTCCAAACTTTTAGGAACAACAACCACAGGCCTGACCAATGAAGTAGGTTCCTGAACTGGTTTGATGATGTCCTGTTGAGGTAGACTTTGGATTTCAGCTTCAACTTTATCTCTTAAACCAAATGGTATGCGTCTTATCTTCTGTGCAACAGGTCTGACCTCTGGATCAACATGTAGCTTTGCTTGATAATTAATTCTTCAGTTTTCCAATGCCCTCGAACAATTCTGGGAATCTGGATGTCATTTGTTCAACTGTTAATGAATTCACTTCTAGTCGACCATGGCCAATGTGAAGAACTCCCAGGTCTAAAGCTGTTTTTCTTCCCAAGATTGATCGTACATCGCCATCGATGACAACAAATTCAGCCTCAGTGTTGCGTTCATCGATCTGAGCAACAGTAGTAAATATGCCCAATGTTTTCAGTGCTGTTTTTGATGCATATGAGAAGATTCTTTTGTGTGTTCTCTCTGATTTGCATTTAATTTTGTTCTTCTTAAGTTCTTCCCATGTGTTTTTCCCTATGAGGTTGCATGTTGCGCCTGAATCAATCAACATGTCTCTTAGAAGAACCCCACCTACGCAGACATTTACAACAAAATCATCATCTGTGTTATCTCCGACAGTGAATGCAAAGTCATCTTCAACAGCATTTACTCCTCGGACACTTCTACTGCCTTTGAATGGTTTTGTCAGCATCTTACTATGAGAAGTTTGTTCAAATTTACCTCTGCATTGTGCCTGGAAATGTCCCACTTTCCCACACTTCCGACAAGTCTCTTTCCTTGCTGGACACTTTAGGTCTTTCGCATAGTGACCCTCTCGTCCACAGCGAAAACATGTACCTGCACGTTTCTGAATGTTGTTGACTTCTCCTTTGAAAGTCTCCCGACCCTCCATTTTAGTCGCCTGTCTTTCAGCAGCTTCCTTTGAGCGTGCAATCTCCAGAGCCTCAGCCAATGTAATGTCACGTTTTTCCAACAACTGTTTTCGCAAGGCTTGTGACCTACATTTTTCAATCAGTTGATCCCTGATATTATCATCCCTTTGGTCTCCGAAATTACAAAAATCGGCCTGCTGTCGTAGTCTAGTTACAAACTGTACTACAGATTCAGACGACTCCTGACACAGCTGTCTGAACATGTGTCTTTCATACGGAGTGTTTGTTCTCGGCTGGAAATAAACATTTAATGCACGGACGGTTTTATCGTACTCGTCTTCGTCACTATTAATTTCAGGCATTGTTTCGAAAATATCTTGAACATCTAACCCTGCAGTGTGCAACAACAGTGCCTTCTTTTGTTGAACGTCGGTGACGCCCCTCGCTTCTACGAAGTAGTCGAACGAACGCTTCCACTTCCGCCATCTTTGACCCAACGTCGCGTGGTCGGTCTAGCATTCGAAAGTTCCGAGTCGGAGTAGTGAGTCCGGTTGCGCCGAAGTCTATTCTAACTGCCATTTTCTATTCTCGTCGCCAATGTAATGTTTTATAACGTTTAATATATATTTCCAGCTCATTTAAAAGCAACTCGCTATGGGCGTAACATTCAGTGTTCGGTGCTCTCCTAGTTAATGTCTTGTCGCCAACTGTTCTCCCCATGCATACATATTACTGAAGATACTCTAGTGCCTAGTGACGTAGTTAGCAGGATACTACACGTGTCAGTTGCATCCTAAGTCGTTTAGTGATGTTTTTGATTCCAAGCAATTTCTATATTCGACTTCACCCGATGAGCTCAGTTATGACTTTTTAAGTGGCAGCTCTGCTGAATTCTACATTGAACCTATGAATTCATGCGTCGACGACGTGGATCGTATGATATCTAGCAGGAATCAACTGGCCTTCACAGACGACATTCCGGTTTTACCAGACGATATGCGTGGCTATCTTGACACGGTGTAGGCCTACTCGTACCAGATTATGCCACACCGTGATTACCCTGGGTATATTGCCTTGCGGTTTTTGGGAATGATGAGGTATAACTGGCGTTGCAAAAAGTTCAAATTTCAGCAGTCTAACGATCCAAAGTGTTTAGTCACAAATAATATCAGGCTTGCGAGGATGTATGGTAGGGAAAATAATATAGAAAACCGCGTGACTGGTCCAGCGCATAAGTAGGCTACACGTCGGAAAACAACGTGTGTCTTGACTTAGTTCACTGCATTTGGTGTCCACAGTGGCCAAAAGAAGCCAAACATTGGCCTTTTCGACAAAGAAATTACGGATGGCCAACAAATACCAACATCCGAAATATAGTACAGAACGGTTGTCATGTTGTACATGCAAAACATCATTTTTGTAGAAATGATATACTCCAGTCCAGGCTGTCATTTTCCAATGCGGAGTTGTGTCTAATTCAGAGTTGGACTCCAGTTCAGCAGATTGTCTACCATATGCTCAGATTCTTTGCCAAAAGAGAACTTATCAAAAAAGATTTCCCGAAGGACGATGAGGTTCTCTGTAACTACCATTTAAAAACGCTGATGTTGTGGTCCTGTGAGGAGATGTCACCTGAATGGTGGAACTCAAGTTCTGTTATTGAAATATGTTGTAATTTATTGCGAAAGGCCTCAGAATGGCTAAAGAAAAGATATTGTCCAAACTATTTTATTCCTCAGGCAAACTTGTTCCATGACCCCATGAATCAGAAAATAGTTGATGAGACAATAGAACGTTTGAATGAATTCTACTATTTTGACAATCTTAGTGGTTGGTTTGCAGTTAACTACATAGCGCCAATCGTTAAGAAGTTGTTTACGGTTGAAAAAATAATGCAGACTCTGACAGATTTTGGCCAATACATGCTGGATATCTGCAAAATCATGGATGCTGTCAAACTGAAACAATTCAACACTCAGTTTTGGTGTGGATTCTGGTTCTATGCCTTATATATCTTTCGCGCATTAAAGCTTGAACCTGGTTATAGATTGCGCGCATCCCTAAGTTCTCTTTTTCCTGTGAAGGATTTATTGCAGAACAAAACAAGAGGTGACTTTCTATCTACAGTAGAGTATTCATCAAATTTCCCACAATTCGGAAAAATGCTGTTTGTTATGCATGCCTCCATTGCATTACGATATGAGCAAACTACATACGACAGTGAAAGTTTTACTGAATTTATCAGAGAACTTACACTGCAACCAAAAGTCGTAAGGTCTAAGCATCATAATTTTCCAAAACCCAGTGAAATAAATCTCGACCGTTTTTGGGAGGCTTACATTGAGAAATCCCATTATTTTCTTGGAAGCCATTTCCTGGCAAGATATTTGAAAATGAGATGTCTTAGGGACTGTTATCAATCAAAATCAGAAGAAATATTGGTGGCATTAAAATGCAATCTTCCATTTGAGCAAATCATAATGTGCTTTCTTCAACAAAAACTTCGGCATATTCAGTGATAGTTCTCGGAATGTCATAGTCTTTATGGACTACAGATAAAGCCGAATTTAGACGTAGGCTTTAAAAGATACAGATTACGGACTCACAATCCGTAAGGGCTTAAAAATTCAAGATTTTGGGAGGCTTTTAAATTTTATGTGTACAATGTATATATATATATATATATATATATATATATATATATATATATATATATATATATATATATATATATATATATATATATATATATATATAGTATTATATAGATATATATCATGTAAAACCTTTTCTAAAGGCTTGTGTAGCATATTCCTTTTCGCCTGAGCAAGTGCATTCATTTGAAAGTAATTTGAATTTTACAGTGTTAATGCTGTGCTATTTAAATAATTAGGTGTTCGAGTTTTATTAGACCTTCTGGTGTAATTTTTTAACGGTGAGCCTCTAAGTTTTACCCAGCTTAGAGCGTCACCAGGTCTAAATCCTGCAGTGAATACAGAAGTGGTGTTTTTTTAAATGTCGGACAATTGAAATGATTCGTTCAGAAAAGTTTTGAAAAATAAATGTTAAATTGATATTAAGCTCTGAATTAATGTTAGAATTTGTGGCTCTGAAAAGCCGTCTTACATTTGAATACATCATTCGTTGCTTCGTTAAATAGAATTTTGACGACTGCCAGAGGCGTAGGTAGGGGTGCACTGAGCAGATGGGACATGTATCCCTGGGCGCCAAAGGAAGAGGGCGTTAAAATGTGGATTACATTAATAATTTTACTCTTAATTTTGATGCAATTTTACAAATTTGTCCCAACAAATAAGCAAGATTTATTTTGACGCTCAAAAATATCCAGTTATATCCTCATTACTTACAAACCAGTTAAGAGTTATGATTTTGGCGCTAAACCGAGTGGGCCTACTAAGGGGATCCATATGCTAGCCTATCTGTTTTTTTTTCATATTTAATTTCAGTACACTTTTAATTGCCATTCGATGTATTTGGAAAATGTAAAATAAATAAAAGAGAAAGCGCTAATTTCATAATTCGTCCTCATGGAGCAAAATATGGTAGCTACTCCGCTGACGACTGCAGAATGGTAATCATAGCACGCATTAGAAGTGACTCGTTCAGAAGTTTAAAAAATAATTCTAAGTTAGTATCACAATTTGTGGAAATTGCGGTGCTTGAAATCTTTCAACACACTTTAAAAAGCCCGATGGTTCTGTGGTGCAGAGTACTAAATTTTTATGCTAAATTGACGACCTGTACATTTGGATGCACTGACTGAAGCTAGCCTCCTTGCCATGGAAGGGAGGTAGGGATAAAATTTGAATCATAGACGGATCCAGTGAGACCATGCGTCCTGCATTCAAAGCTTAAACAATCAGTACAAGGAAGAAAGCTGGTGTGGAAGGGTGATTTCAGAGCCACTGTTTGGTGTCTAAACGACGTCCGAAAAATTACACCTACCTGTTTTCGAACAATCCCTACCTTGTCCTGGGCCGCCGAAAGCGGGGCAGGGGGGGCAAATGCCCAGGTGCCCGGTGAGTTTTAGGGGCCCGGACGTCCGAGCCCGCAATGAACTTATGAAAAATATTATAATCAGTTATGCAAAGTTTATTATTTATGCCTTTTTGAAAATAATATTACTGAATAAAATCGTAATTGTGTATATAGGCCTAAATATAAAGTCGTACGGTCGTACCCTCAATTTTTTTTTCTTCAATATTCTCACGAAGCTTAACGATGTTTTTAAGGACCGTGACTGATCTGCCTAGGGCCCCGGAATTTCTGTCGTCACCTCTGACAATAATTGTCCACATTTTCGATGGTATTGCATATTGTAATAATTGTAGATGTAATCTGTCATTTATAAAACGCCTCTTTAAGAAAAAACTCATCAGTGGCCCTTCTGACCTGAACCAGTGAAAACTGTGAAATTAATGTCGAATAATACAGACTTCTGTATAATTATTGTCCTTGATAGGCATAGACCTATACTCGTTCGCAACGTCTAGTCAATCGGTCGAATTATCTCCAATATATCAATCACAGCGTTTACCTTCTTAGATTACGTTATCTTCAAAGACCTTACAGTACCCTACATAAATATATGAGACTCAATACATTCTAATTTCCCAGATCCTTATCTTACAAAAACTGATCGCTTCAATCGGCGAAGTTGTCCGATGTCGTTCTGTATTTCAAGGAGCACAATGAACGTGGCTGTATCATTTCACTCGGGCTTGATTCATACCTTGAGCTATAGGTGGCGCGATAGGAGTGTAATCTCTTAGGCTGCTATGTAATCTTTCGCCTCTTGTTTCCTTGATAATTCACGTGCACAGTGTCGTCGAATACGCTTAAAATTTAATGTATTGTATACGGTCTGTAGCCTGTAATAAATTGCAGCTAAAGTTGTCGGCTGAAATGAGATTTATAATTGGACAGCTACAAAATGAATGTAAATAGAAGAAGAGCAGCCCATTAAGCTAATTCTGATTATGAAATGTTAGCGACTTCATTTTCTTAGCCTCGGCATACAAGGTCGGGTAGCCAGTCATCTCCCTCGCCGTCTCATCTTCCACCGATAGTGTACGGTCAGTGTAATCATTACAGCTGAGCTGGCTAGAGGGCGCAGGTGGAGCAGAAATCTGGAAAAAATGTCTGCTCTTAAGGGGATTTGAAACCCGGACCTTTCGGTTAGTTGTTTCAGTTTAACGACAAGGTGTGATAGCAAAGATCATTAGCGTCGCCCTCTACCTTTATCCAGGCGTGGGACTGGCACTGCCACAGTACGAGCAGTGGCGGGGTTGACCTCTCAGTCGACATTCCTGCACGCATACCTCTGCACTATCGAGCATATTAAATGGTACAATCCATTCTTTGACTTACTACTGACGGAGATTTATTAAATCGGTAGACAAACAGAATTTCAAGTAACGCATGGTGACTCCAGAAGTAATTAAGTAATTAAATTGATAAGCAGTGATGGTCGTTGCTAACTTTTAGTTTAACTAAAAAATTTTAGTTAAGGAAGAAGTTTAACTAAAAAATAATAGTTTAGTTAAACCAATAGTTTAACTAAAAAATTTAGTTGCTAACTAAAAAGTTTAACTAAAAAATCAGCAATGTGCAACTATTTTCCGCAATGAACATTGAACACTGTCAACAATTCAACGCAAAACTTACTGATTAACACTGCATGGTTTAAGCATTAACAGCCATTGTGTTTTCAAATTCATACACTACTTACAGTACGGCTGTAACTGTATGCTAGAACAGTACAAATTGCATAGTTTGAAGGTTAAATTGTCACTGACGCTCTGCATTATTACAGTTCAATTAACCTCTGTTATTGTGAAATGTTTGTTGGAAAAAGTTGGAAAAAAGTTGGAAAAAGTTTAACTACTTTTTTTTAGTTTAGTTAACTAATTTCCAAAATCAGTTGCCAACTTTAGTTAAACTACTTTTTTTAGTTGGAAAATAGTTTTAGTTTAAATTAAAAAAATAGTTTAGTGCCCATCACTGTTGATAAGTAAATAAATGAATTGCATTAATTACTACAAACTTCTTGATTCCGTTGTCAGAAGCGTTTTGCAAGGTCCACAGAACAAAAGAAGTTTTAGAAAAATGGTTTATCCTTCAGTCAATCAGTTGCGCTATCTGGCGAATTAAGAAGGTTTCAGAAGACTCAGAAGACTAATGTGCAAGTATTATGTATGTGTGTATGTATGTATGTAACGTATGTATGTAAGTATGCATTGTGTATTTGTTTGTGTATATGTTACAGGCAATTCGTAAAACCAGGGATTTTGTAATATGCCTGATATTTTTAGGCAATTTGTAAAATCCCTGGTTCACTCAGGCACTTTACAAAATCCCTGAAAATACCAGGGATTTTGTAAAATCCCTGAAATCAGACGACGAAAATTTGACAGATTGCCTCAAATGAAAATGACAAACGTAATCGAAGTTTATTATTCAAACAAACCCTATTTTCAATGGTTTATGATTTTTAGATGGTATTTTATTTAAAGTTCAGTTCTCAAGTTGTAAAACCAGGGATTTTGTGAAATGTCTGAATGTTTATTATGCAAACAAGCCCTAATTTAAAAGGATTAACATTTTTACATGGTATTTTATTTTAGTTCAGTTCTCGAAAGCTACAGCAGTTTTTCTGTTTTCACACGACATACTCGAATGACATCGACTGTTGCACTTGATTTATTAATTTTTAATTGACAGAATAATTTTAGAACTGGCCTAACGAAAGGAAAACCAGAAATGAAATAGGGGCCTAGTGCTGGCTGGGTTTTAATTTATAGCAAGGGTACTCCTCTGAACACAGTCCTAATCTCAGCCAATCGTAGGTATTTCGGTCAACTTCTAAGGAAATAGATAATCAAAGGTCACTGGGCGCTGCAAGACAAATAGTTGCAAATTTTTAAAGGAAAAGTGAAGTTGTCGAGCGGTATTGTTAATTAATTTGTGAGGTAGGGCCTATCAATAACATCAATTATCCTGCAACTTCAAAGTTCGCTGGACGCTGCAAGACAAATAGGTGCAAATTTTTCAAAGGGAAAGTGAAGTTGTCGAGCCGGACTAACACCGGATTGTTAAGCTGGCTCGACAACTTCATTTTCTCTTTGAAAAATTAATCTGTCAATTGATAATTAATAAGTCAAGTGTAACAGTCGATGCCATTCTAGTATGTCGTGTGAAAACAGAAAAACTGCTTTTGAGAACTGAACTTAAAATATATGGTCATACCATGTACAAATGTGGGGCGTGGTGGCTCTGTGGTAAGTTCGGCGCCTTGTGACCGGAGGGTTGCAGGTTCGAATCCCACTCTAGCCGCTGCGTACGGACCTTGTGCATGTCCTTCACTCGCAATTGCTCGTGGCGCTTCGGGCGTGAAAATTCCGGCACAGTATCAAATGCTGTAGTCGGGATCGCCTCTGAGTAGTAGTAGACTTCGAGAGGCGCTATAGAAATATCCGGAATAAATAAATAAATAAAATCTTAATCCTTTCAAAATAAGGTTTGTGTGCATAATAGACTTTCAGGTATTTTACTAAATCCCTGGTTTTACAACTGGAGAACTGAACTTTAAATAAAATACCATCCAAAAATGACAAACCTTTGAAAATAGGGCTTATTTGCTATAAATTTCGATTATGTTTATCTTTTTCATTTCAGGCAATCTGTCAAATTTTCGTCGTCTGATTTCAGGGATTTTACAAAATCCCTGGTATTTTCAGGGATTTTGTAAAGTGCCTGAGTGAACCAGGGATTTTACAAATTGCCTAAAAATTTCAGGCATTTTGTGCAAAATCCCTGGTTTTACGAATTGCCTGTAACATATAGGCTATACATGTATGTGTGTAGTACTAACGCCAGAACGAAGAAACGATTCAGTCAGTCAGTCTGTCAATCAATCATTCAATCAAAGTCAAAGTCAATCAATCATTCGTTCATTCATTCATATCGCATCCTGCTTGATTAACCGATGCACATAAAAGTACATATTTATATTTATTTATATAAATGGACATTTAATTTCGGTAGTTTTCTGTAAAGAATATAATCATTTGCATACTCCACAGCGCTGTGAGTTTAGTGGCCTACCTCTTGCAAAGGCACATTGCAACTGAAAGCATGGTTCATTAGCCTGAGGCACACAGATCGACAAATTCCGCATTAGTATTGATCTCTATTGACCACTGACGGTCTTAAGTGATTTACCCCTATTGATCAATTGATCAATTGATCTCTGGCGAATTAAGAAGGTTTCAGAGGACTCAGAAGACTAATGTGCATGTATGTATGTGTGTATGTATATATGTAATGTATGTATGTATGTATGTATGTATGTATGTATGTATGTATGTATGTATGTGTGTATGTATGTATAAACAAATATAAACATATTTAAATCTCGTTTGAAATCATTTACCTTGAATGCTAGTTAACTGACCTTGGAGCGACCACAGGGTTTGGCCAATGCTGCTCGGTGGGCGCGCGGCGGCGGGTTGCGGCCTGCTCTTCTCCCCATTCACTCTCTCTCCTACTTTCTCTCCTACTCATACTTTCTTTATAGCACTGATAGCATAGTGTCTTGCATAGTCCTATTTTCAGTTTCTTTGTTTCTTTTGTTGACGTTTAGTTAAGTATATATTAATGATTAGATAAGTTTAACTAAGATTTGTTTTGCTTTCTCTCATGCTTGCTCACCAGACCTCATCTATCTACTCCTTCTGGCTTCCCATGACTTGACAGTCACTTAAATTACGTACAGCACTAGTAGGTGTCCCTGCCTAGCGCGAGTAACCTCCCTTTAGGGCCACCTTTTGCTCTCTGAGACAGAACTATAATCCGACTACTCCTTATAGTTTGTTATATAACATGTTTTGTTTTAGTGGAGGCAATAAAATGGTTTGATTTGATTTGATATATGTATGCATATGTGCATTTGTTTGTGTATATACATTTGTGCGTGTGCATGTACATGTATGTGCGTAGTACTAACGAAGAAACGATTCAGTCAATCAATCATTCAATCAAAGTCAATCAATCATTCGTTCATTCATTCATATCGCATCCTGCTTGATTAACCGTTGTATATAAAAGTGTATATTTATATAAATGGACATTTAAGTTCGGTAGTTTTCTGTAAAGAATATATTGCATACTCCACAGCGCTTTGAGTTTAGTGGCCTACCACTTGCAAAGGCACATTGCAACTGAAAGCAGGGTTCATTAGCCTGAGGCACACAGTTCGACAATTTCCGCAATAGTATTGATCTCTATTGACCACTGGCGATCCTAAGTGATTTACCCCTATTGATCAATTGATCTGCAATGCTTTCTGCAGCATCTCTGCTACAATAATTGAATGAAATAATCCTCTGTCGACAATCCGTTTGTCTCAAGACAGTCTTCTAGCAATCATAAGATTTCGATCAAACAACATTTTGCTCTTCATTCAAGAGATCGAACAAGCAAGCTTAAGCGAAGGTCATTCATTAATCAATATGATCTTCGCATTTACTGATCCTTGATGATCAATTTATCTGCGATGATCAAAGATTTATTAAACGACCAATCAAAATCCTCCTTCTTGACCATGGCTTCGATGGTTGGCTCTGCTCCATTATACATATAATTACCGGTTTCAGCTCTGTCAGGTTTCCGGTCACTCCGTTCACCGTCCGTGGAGATCTTCTGGTCCCTCGCTGCCGTACATGAACACGAGTGCACCGTACACTCTTGTACATTGATCCATCCCTTTGGAACAACCTTCCCGTTGCCATTCCAGCTGCTCCTCTGTTCAAATTACTTGTCTAGCTGTACTAATTCACACCTGTTCATTTCTCTTAGACAACCATGTTCATAGCGCTTTCGAGGGTTTCAGAAAATGCGCTTCATAAAATTCCAGATACACACGAGTGATTTTCGTCTACCTATATATGATCAAAGCGTTCTTTCTCGCGTTGTTTTCCACTGGGCTTTAAAACAAACCCTGCTCTGTTTAAGCCGCTTGAATCCTGCGTCAAACACAGGTACGGTATTTCACGTACGGTAACGAGAAGGCGTTCCGGATCCCTGCGTATTTCGAAACTCGTGCAATTCTCAGCGGCTGCGTTAAGCAGTTTATCACTGACGAGGGTCCACTCGTTTTCCCCCTCCCATTTTTCTTGCTCCAAACCCCCAGGTCCATTTGGTGCCAGGCCAACAGGTGTCTGTAGCAGATGGCGTTCAAGGAAGGCGCGCGCCGACATCTCGTGGGCAATGCAGGTGGATGTGTGATCGAGAACAGCTTGCTTTGAGTATGGAGAATGCTGGCAGACCAAGCGGAGGTAGCGACGGAGTGGGCGAGAGAGTCAGCCGAAGACGGCCTCGGAGGACGCCTGTACGCTCGCGTACTTCGCTGGCTTACCTATGACACGTATGAAAGTAAAGGTAATTTAAGGCAAGAAAGGTAAATGCAAATGTACAGGCTTTGCGATAGCGACTGTATTGCCTTGACCCTGTTCGTTTTTCAGTGAATTAATAATAATAATAATAATAATAATAATAATAATAATAATAATAATAATAATAATAATAATAATAATAATAATAATAATAATAATAATAATAATAATAATAATAATAATAATAATAATAATAGTCTTTATTAATTCAAACTGACAAGTACGCAGTAAGATTACATTGAAACATGACAATACAATCAAGATCCTAATTAAACACACGTTTTGGCAACCATGCAAGGCGTGCGCTCTAGAGGAGGGCAACTGGTATCGAATCGCGATCTAATGTTCTCCTGGCCGTGAGTGTTATCATTACTCTATCCCCTCCCCTCGGAGGATGAGGTCCTTGACCACCGCTGCCCGTTTGAAATGGCGCCACACCATTTAAGGTTCCTGTCTAAGTACCGTGCTATAGCGACCGTGATCATTTTTCAGTGAATTGATCGGGGAGCTCCTTCACCACCGCTGCTGTCCGTTTGAATTGGCTCCACGCCAGTAAGGTCCCCGGATACGGGTCGTGCTAGCCCGAGATTTAAATCTCCGAAACAAGCCATGCACCATCAGTAAACGAGCCAACATCCTCACACACGATAGGTCATGGGACGTGCGCTCTAACCAATGTAGCTATCCGGGCCATTAGATATGGTATGAGATGAGGTAAAGTGAGGTAAGAAAAGGTAAGTTTGGTTGAGGTAAAGTAAGATACAGTGAGGTTCAAGTGCAAGTAAGGTAGTCAGATTATGTCAGTTTAAAGTAAGATTGGTATAAGATGAGATAAAGCGAGGTCAGAAACGAATACAACCAGGGGAAAAGGAAACGAAACCTATGGATGAAAGATATATAATAATTTATAATAATAATAATTTATAATAATTATAATAATATAATAATAATCATATTCTTTATCATTTCAAACCGACAGACGCAGTAAGATTACATTGAAACATGAAAGTGCAATCAATATCTTAATTAAACACACGGTTTAGCAGCCATGCAAGGCGCCGCCCTAGAGGGGGTGGGGATCGATCCGCGTACCTTATGCTCTCCTGGCCATGAGTGTTACCACTACTCTATCCCCCTCCCCGAGAATGAAATATGAATATGAAAATGAACTGAACTATATCAATTAACTTTAAAGACGTCGACGGCCTTGGTGATTATAAGATGTCGTTAACCAATGGATTATTACTAATTTACTACGCATCGCATCTGACATGTCAAACAGTTTCTGTTTACGACGCACTGTCACTACGAAGATAATTAGCGTCACCCTCTTTCTTTATCCAGCCGTGGGGACGGTGGGAAAACCCTAAAAAAGTGGACCAACCGCATTTGTCAATTGAATCGCGCATCGCGTATCCCGTGAAGCACAGTTATTAGAAAGTAGAACACCGATTTAGTTTGCATTGAATTCGTATTAACTATCTTTCCTCTGTGACTAAGACTCTTCACGTAATACATGTATTTTTTCAACAAGGTAAAAATAACGTTTACTGATTCAGAATATGGAAGGCGTATCTGAATTCATCGTAGGCACGTGTCAATTGCATCCTAAGTCGTTTAAGGATGTTTTTGATTCCAAGCAATTTTCAAATTCGACTGCAACCGATGTCCTCGATTATGACTTTCTAAGTGGCAGCTCTGTTGAACTCTACATTGAACCTATGAATTCGTGCATCGACGACGTAGACGTTATGGTTTCCAGCGGTAATTATCTGGCCTTCAAAGACGACGTTCCGGTTTTACCAGACGATATGCGTGGCTACCTCGACACGGTGGACTGTTACCAGATGATGCCATTCTCTGACTACCCCGCATTTGTTAAGCTACGGTTTCTGGGCATGATGAGGTATAACTGGCGTTGCAAAAAGTTTACATTTCAGCAGTATAACGATCCAAAGTATTTGGTAGCAACTAATATGAAGTTTGAGGGGACCTTTCGTGACGAAAATAATATAGAAAGACGCGTGGCTGGTCCAGCGCTTAAGTGCACGTCAGAAGTCAACGCGTTTCTTGACTTCGTTCCATGCATATGGTGCCCACAGTGGCCAAAAGAAGCCAAACATTGGCCTTTACGACAAAGAAATTACGGATGGCCAGCGAATGCCAAAAATATAGTAGAGAATGGTTGTCATGTTGTACACGCAAAACATCCTGCTTGCACAAATGACGCACTCCAGTGGAGGCTCTCGTTTTCCAGTGCGGAGTTGTGTTTAATTCAGAGTTGGACTCCAGTTCAGCAAATTGTCTACCATATGCTCAGATTCTTTGCCAAAAGAGAACTGATCAGAAAAGATTTCGAGAAAGAAGATGAAGTTCTCTGTATATACCATTTTAAAACACTGATGCTGTGGTCTTGTGAGGAGATATCACCCGAATGGTGGAATTCCACTTCTGTTATTGAAATATGCTGTCATTTATTGCGAAAGATCTTAGAATGGCTAAAGAAACGATATTGTCCGAACTACTTTATTCCTCAGGCAAACTTGTTTCGTGAAGGCATGAATCAGAAAATAGTTGATGAAGCTATAATACGTTTGAATAAATTCTACAATTTTGATAATCTTAATGGCTGGTTTGCAGTTAAGTACATAAAGCCAATCTTGAAAAAGTGGTTTATTTTTGAAGAAACGATGGAGACTGTGATAGATTGTGGCCAATACATGCTGGGTATCTGCCAGATCATGGATATTGAAAAACTCAAAGAATTTAACACTCAGTTTTGGTCCAGATTCTGGTTTTATTCTATCTATGTTCTTCGTGCAGTCAAGGTGGCAACAGGTCATAGATTCAGCGGATGCATAAGTTCTCTTTGTCCTAGAACGATTTCTTTATGGGAGAAAGTTAATCGAAATGCTTTTATATCGACAATAACGTTCTTATCAAATTTTCCACAATTTGTAAAAGTGTTGTTAATTGTGCATGCCTCCATTGCATTAGGATTTAAGCAAACTACATACGATAGGCCTAGCGAAAGTTTTATTGGATTTATCAAAGAAGTTACATTTCAGCCGAAAGTCGTAAGGTCTAAGTATCATAATTTTCCAAAACCCAGTAAAGCAAATCTCGAGGGAAGTGGCGTCCTTCTCTTGAAAGCTCAAGATCTCATGGAAAATTTAACTGGGTTAAATGGTCCTCAGGAATTTAAACTGGTATCTCAGTTGTTAAAAGAGCTTCTTACAAATGCGCTGTACTGCGACGATTCACAATCATGCCTTATCCGAGAGGTGGCTTCCGTCTACATGGCTGCTCTTCTTTTCTCGGACTCGGATTATGGAGCTGCTATAGAATTCTGCTCGACAGTTGTAATCAATAAAACGTTTGATTATCACGAGGAAGAGAAGGAAGAGGTGTGGGAGAAAGAAACCTTGAATGCAGGATGTTTGTTTTTCATTGACGACGTTGTTAGAATCATTGGATTTTACCTTCTTTTCATCCAGGTAATAGATAATTGTAAGTACGACAGGAAGCGGTATCTTCTTGATCTGCGTCTTGCCCCAGAGGTTTTCGCTCATCTTTTGATAATTCTATCAAGCGAAAGAATACATAGGCCTATTAGAGTTAGATGCGACTTGCAAACGCCAACGTTTGCGTTGGATGTTATTTTAATGAGTGTGATAAAAAGAAAATCTTCTGCAATATCAAGGGAGACAAAAAATGTCTTACGCGTTTATCAGAGAATCAACCCAATTAATAAGTCAGAAGCGCCCAATATAAGCTCTGTTCCAGTTGAAGGCATCATTCAATTGCTCATGGAATATTCCTTGGAAAATATGAAATCATTTTACAATGCGATATCCAAAGCCCTTGAAATTCACTTCAATACAGTTGAATGTTACCGTGCTGCGTATCTATTCAGGTGCCGTAAATATCCTGAAGTCTTGCAATTGTGTGAACGAATTCTCGGTGAGCCAGATCTCCAGAGCAGCTTGAAGGGCCTTACATTTGCAAATGTAATGGTGCTGCCACCGTTGGACTCTTATTTCGATAGCGACATTCAATGTTTGCTTGGATTCTACACACTTGTTTGCTATCCATCGTCTTTAAATGGAGATTTTCAGAAAATAGACGACAATCCTGCGTCTACCTGCAAGCATTTTTTTTCCCGGAAGAATTACTCTGAGAAATCCTGTGTGCTTTATTTTTGGAAGGTTTACACTAGAAAATACCATTATTTTCTTGGAAGGCATTTCCTGGCAAGATATTTGAAACTGAGATGTCTTATGGACTGTGATCATTCGAGCTCAGAATTAATGCTGGCATTTGAGGCACTGAACTGCCACCTTCCATTTGAGCATATCATAAACTGCTTTCTTCAACAAAAACTTCGGCATATTCAGTCATAGTCCTCGGATTGTAAAAGACTTTAGGGACTACAGACATAGGATTAGTGTCTCAAAATCCGCAGGGGGGGTAATAGGTTCAGAATTTTTTGGGTAGGTCTTTTAAAATTTTATGTATACTGTATATATTTATATATTTATATTATTTGGAACCTTTTAAACGGCTTATGTTGCAAATTCGATCTCGCCTGAGTAAATGCATTAATTTTAAAATAGTTTGTATTTTCGCTTTAAATGCCTTGCTGTTAAATAATCAAAAAACATGTATGTTTTCAAGCCTGGTGAGACCTTCTGGTGTAATTTTTTAACAAGAAGCCATCAGCTTTATATAGCTTAAGGCCTTATCACCAAGTCTAAATCCGGCACTGAGTACAGAAGTGATATTTGAAATTTAGTAGAACAGCTAATAGGCCCCTATCTAGGATGAAGCGTAGGGGGTTTTATTAGCCTAGACTCGCCGACTGCTGCAGAGCTGGCTGACGGTTGAACGACCATTTGCAGCAATAAGAAGAAATTAAATGCATGTCCTTAATAGACTATTCCCCTCCCCACGCCGCCCCCATTTCCGGTATGAGCTAAGACCGCATGGTTTCCTCGTCCCCATTAAAAATGATCCTTTTTTCTGTCTCGAGTAGGCCTATTATTAAAACATCTACTGAACAATGTACCTACATGTGTAATTCCTATTCTATGCCTACCTCAAAGGGGGTTAGAGTAATGGTAACACTCATGGCCAGGAGAGCAGCAGTACGCGGTTCGATTCCCGCAACCCCCTCGGGCGGGCACCTTTCATGGCTGCCATAACGTGTGTTTAGTTTAGATATTGATAATTGTACTGCCATGTCTCAATGTAATCTTACTGCGTTTGTTAAGTAACACCGGATCTAGTTTTAACTGCCAGTTAGTTACTAACCATGCAATACCGTCACCTCTGCCAACTCAGTCCGTTCGGGTTGGTATAGTTATCAACGCAAAGTGGAAAGTTAAGGAATCGCCCATAAAGGATGTCTGTAAACGTTTACCTACTTTGCACCCCTTCGACTCTTGTCTGCATTTGAAATTATACTTATATGTTCCTCTAGTTTCCACATTAAGCCATCCTGTAAATTTTCAGAGCTCACATGATACAGGGTGGGGTACTGGGATCCTACGCAGCACAGACTGTCCTCTGATCGCATTTTGTCTGTAATGCACAGGCTATATATAGAAATGGCAATCATAAGATTTTGGTCAACCGCTATTCACTCTTGATGGAAGAGATCGAACAAACAAGATCAAGCGACGATCGTTATTTGATCAGTGTGATCTTCGCCCATTGATACTTGGTGATCAATTTCTCCGAGATGATTGAAGATTCATTAAACGATCAATCAAGATCCTCCTCCTTGGCCATGGCTTCGTTGGTTGGTTCTGCTCCATCATACATACAAGAGCTGTTTGTGCCTGTTTCAGCTCAGTCAGGTCGCCGGTCGCTTCGCTCAACAACCAGTGGAGATCTTCTGGTCCCTCACTGCCGTACATCAACACGAGTGCAACGTACACTCTCGTACGTTGGTCCATCCTTTTGGAACAATCTTTCCGTTGCCATTCCAGCTGTCCCTCTGTTGAAATTACTTTTTCTATCTGTATTAAGACAACCATGCTCATAGCTCTGTCGAGGGGTTCAGAAAAAACGCTTCATAGAAGTCCAGCTACACACATGTGATTGTCGCCTAGTAATGATCAGAGCTTCCTTTCTCGCGTTGTCAGTCCACTGGGCTTTAAAACAAACCCTGCTCTCTTTAAGCCGCTTGAATCCTGCGTCAAACACAGGTACGGCATTTCACGTACGGTAACGAGAAGGCGTTCCGGATCCCTGCGTATTTCGAAACTCGTGCAATTCTCAGCGGCTGCGTTGAGCAGTTTATCACTGACGAGAGTCCACTCGTTTTCCCCCTCCCTCTGTTCTTGCTCCAAACCCCCAGTTTCATTTGGTGCCAGGCCAAGAGGTGTTTGCAGCAGATAGCGTTCGAAGAAGGCGCGCGCCGATATTTCGTGGACTATACAGGTGGATATATGATCGAGAACAGCTTGCTTTGAGTATGGAGGATGTTGGCGGACCAGCGGAGGTAGCGATGGAGCGGGCGAGACAGGCAACCAAAGACGGCCTCGGAGGCCATCTGTACGTTCGCGTACTTCGCTGGCTTACCTATGAAACAGTATAAAAGTAACGGTAATTTAAGGCAAGAAAGGTAGATGCAAATGTACACGTCTTGCGATAGCGACTGTATTGCCTTGTTGCCTTGACCCTGTTCGTTTTTCAGTGAATTGATAATAATAGTAATAATCTTTATATATAGAGTATTTGCCCGTCATTTTATGACGGCAGTGTATATAGGCCTATATAATTATGTCGCTGGTTAAAATGCTCTGATCGCCGTCGTCAAAACGGCAGTACCGACGTCACAAACGGTTTCTGGTTCACAATAGGACAGAAACCGTTTGTGACGTAGCGTCCTCCGACAGATACACGCTCTATGGATATTATATGCATAGAATCTAATTGACAAGTACGCAGTAAGATTACATTGAAAAATGGCAATACAATCAAGATCTTAATTAAACACACGTTTTGGCAGCCATGCAAGGCGTCCGCTCTAGAGGAGGGTTACGGGTATCGAACCGCGATCTAATGTTCTCCTGGCCATGAGTGTTATCATTACTCTATCCCCTGCCCTCGGAGGATGAGGTCCTTAACCACCGCTGCCCGTTTGAAATTACGCCACAACATTTAAGATTTCAGTGTAAGGACCGTGCCATAGCGACCGTATGACCTCGACCCTGATCATTTTTCAATGAATTGATCGGGGAGATCCTTCACCACCGCTGTCTGCCAAAGTTTGAATTGGCGCCACGCCAGTAAGGTCCCTGGATACGGGTCGTGGTAGCCCGAGATTTTAATCTCTGAAACAAGCCACGCACCTCTGCTGCTCTGCTCTCAGCCATCCTCGGTTCGAGGTTCGGCCGCATCATGCACAATGTTCCTCCAACGCCTCCTGTCCTCCGTCAGTCTTAACAATTCTCCCATTGCCAATCCTGTCCATTCTGTTATGTTGTCCAGCCAGTTTGTTCTCGGTCTTCCTCTTTTCCGGGCTCCCGGCAGTGTTCCCTGTATGATGTCTTTCTCCATGCATACTCCTTCTCTTCTCATGACGTGTCCAAAATATATCATTTTTCTTTCCTTCACCGTCCTCAGTAAATTCCTCTCTACTCCTGCTGCTTCCAATACCCATTCATTTGACCGCATTTCCGTCCAAGATATATTCATAATCAATCTCAGACACTTCATCTCGAATGCCTCTATTCTTCTTGCCTCCTCCTTCCTCAATGTCCAGCTCTCGCATCCATATATGGCCACAGGCCAAACCAGTGTCTTCCACAACTTTAGCTTCGTTTTATTTGTTAGATCATGACTCCTCCATATCATTTTGAGGTCCGTAGCTACTGCATAACCCTTTGCTAAACGTGTTCTGATCTCTGTACTGCAACCGCTGTTTTCATCAATCGTTGAAACCAAATACGTAAATCTGTCCACCTGTTCTAGTTCCTCCTGATTAATCCTAATTGTACATTTGGTTTCTGTTGTTGTCATAACTTTCGTCTTTCCTATATTAATCTGCATACCATATTTCTTTCCTGTCCTGTCTAGTTTCTTTATCAGCAACTGTAATTCACTCTCCGAGTTTGTCAGTAATACAATGTCATCGGCGTACTGTAAGTTTGTCAACCGCCTCCCCCCTATCTGTATTCCTCCCTCAAATCCCTCTAAAGTTTCCCTCATCACTCTCTCCGCCAAGATGTTGAACAAACTTGGGGACAAGACGCAACCCTGTCTCACTCCCCGTCTGACTCTGAATTCTTTCGATAACATTTCTACCACTTTGACTCTTGCTTTTTGTTTCTTATACAGTTGTGTAAGCAAATTTATGATATGGCCTGGGAAACCCATTTCGATCATTGTTGTCCAAAGTGTTTCATGAGCTATTGAGTCAAAAGCTTTTTTGAAATCAACGAAACACATAAAAAGGGGTTGTTGGTGTTCATTTGCCTTTTGCATAATAATTCGCAGATTTCTTATCTGGTCTCTAGTTCCTCTGGCTCTCCTGAAACCAGCCTGTTCCTCTGCCACCTCTGATTCTGTCTGGTTTCTTATTCTTTCCAAAATGATCCTTAGTATAATTTTACTGGCGTGTGCCACCAGAGCCACTGTTCTGTGATTCGAGCATAGTCTGATATCCCCCTTTTTTGGTATAGGAACAAAAATTGATTCTGTCCAGTCCTCGGGCCATTCCCCATCCTCCCATACCGCTGTACAGATTGAATGCATTTTTTCTATTGTTTTCTCCCCTCCGTATTTGAACAGCTCTACCGGAACTCCGTCAGGACCTGCCGTTTTGCCGCTAGCAACCTGCCTTATCGCTCTTGCCACCTCTGCTATTAAGGGTGGCGGTTCCCTTTCATATCCCATTATGTGATCTTTCCATTCTTTATCGTTGTATAGCTCTTCACAATATTGCTTCCATCTTTCAGCTATACCTTCCTTATCAGTTATGAATTCTCCGTTTTCAGTTTGTATAGATTGTAGTTTAGGTTGGAATTTGTTTGTTAGGGATTTGACTGTTCTGTATAGATATCTACTGTTACCCTTCTTGTTCTCTGCTTCAGCCTTTTCACAAATATCCTCTATTTGTTTTTGTTTGTCCCTCCTGAGACGTCTCTGTACCTCCGCTTTCCTTTCTTTATATTCCACTCTATCTCTCTGCTTAGCTTCCCGTTTCTTGATAATGAGGCTGTGTGCTTCTTCAGAAATCCAAGGCTTCCCCTTGTCTCTCTTCTTGTATCCCACTATTTCCTCCGCAGCCGTGATTAAAACCTCTTTTGTTTCCTTCCATAATTCGTTCGGTGATCTTTCCTCTGATACAGCGTTCGGAGCTTCGAATCTGTTTGTTACTTCTATTTCATAAGCGATTCTTTTGATACCTTGAAGATCTTCTACATTCAGCCTTTTTAGTACCTCTCCCTTCTTTTGCTTTCCCAGTCTTATCTTTAACGTTGCCACCAGCAAATTGTGGTCTGTGTCACAATCTGCCCCCGGATAGGTCCTACAGTTACTAATACATGTCCTCCACTTCCGCTGTATGCTGATGTAATCGATCTGATTTTTTGTTCTCCCATCTGGGGATGTCCATGTATATAATCTCCTCGGGTGATGTTTAAACCATGTGTTGGCCAATATCATCTCTTGTTCCATACAGAAGTCAATCAACCTCTCCCCGCTACTGTTTATCTGACCCAGTCCTTCTCCTCCAGTCACTGACGGTGTGTTCGTATCTCCTACTTTAGCGTTGAAGTCCCCCATTAGTAATGTAATGTCTTTTTTCGGTATGCTTCTTAATATGCCTGTCAACTTCTGGTAAAACTCCTCTATTTCGTCCTCTTCTTTTTCTGATGTTGGTGCATATACCTGAATCAAACTAATACACTTTGGTTTTGCCTTTATCCTTACCATCAGAATTCTACTATTCACTGTCTCGTATCCTATTATAGCATTTGTATTCCTTTTATGTATCCACATTCCTACGCCTCCGTGTCCCTGTGTCTCCCGAGTAGACTATCATGTGTCCCTCCGTCGTGATGAAGTGTCCTTTTCCTCCCCATCTTACCTCTGCCAGTCCGCATATGTCCATCTTCAATCTCTCCATTTCTTTTCCCAACACGAGGGTTTTGCCCAGTTGTAACATGCTTCTGATGTTCCAAGTGCCCACTCTCATCTTCTTCCTAAGTTGTACTGTACCCTCCGCAATCACCGTTCTTCCAGTCGCCGACTTTCCGACCCTGTCCTGGTTGCCCAACAGGGGACGCGGACCTTGTATAACCGGGCGACGTCCGAGCCGGCATGGTTTATCTTTGGATTCCATTTTTCATGATGCTGTTTGGAGATGTTGAGATGGTAGGTTCCCCAATTCCTTTCCATCTCGCAGTAAGGAAGCCTTTTTCCGGTTATACCAGATATGCCCTCCATTCGATATGAACCTGCCGTTGTCCTTCCTCTGGATCATCCGTCAAGTCCACTGAAGTCTCGCTGCTGCCCGAGACCTGCCGCTCACGTTAGCCAATCTTTTCAGGGTTCCTGCTGAGCCTGTCCAACACGCGTAGCGCCCTAGGTGGTACTTCGGTCAAGACCTTCTCCACTGTTGGCATAGCCCCAGCAGGCAATCCCCTACTTGACCGTTCACCCCCTCACCACGTTGAGGTGTGAGTCGGACTTTGAGGCACCACGCACCATCAGTATACAATCTGCATCCTCATGCACGAATGTGCAAGGGACTTGCGCTCTAACCAATGTAGCTATCTGGGCCAGTAGATACGGTATGAGATCAGGTATACAGTAAGGTAAGATCAGGTAAGTTTGTTTGATGTAAGGTAAGATACAGAGAGGTTCAAGTGCAAGTAAGGTACAGTCAGGTTAAATCAGTTTAAGGTAAGATAGGTATGAGATAAAGCAAGGTATGGGGAGCGGTTCATAAAAGCGACATAACGAAAGAGCGACGTAACAGAAGAGCGACATAAATACTGTATCAAAAGAGCGACGACCGAAGAAATAAAGTCAAAATTCAAAAGAGACAAACGTGTTTATGTACTCATGAATGCCACTGAAGCAGCTCATTGCTACTAATACTACTCATAAATGTACTAGAGTGTCTGATAAAATAATGTACTAAAGTGTCATTTAGTGTCTGATTCTTCAACCAATCTAGGACTTGAGGTCAAGTGCATATTATGGGCAATCCCTCGAATGTCTCCCCACAACAGTTGCAATTCTTTCTTCTCTTAAGAGTCGCTTTCTTCTACTTGACTGGGTTGTTACCTGAAATCAGCCTTTCAACCTCTTGACCTGTGAAATATTTATAAACTGGAGCAACTTCATCAGGAGCGCTGTTTAAGAGCGCACAGAATGCATCAAGAGTCTCATCCGGAGGTAAAAAAAAGCCCACGGCGGAAAGCATCCTGATGCTCTTATATATTCCCCCCAAAACATACTACGATATTAACCAATTTGTCGGTATTTTGTTATGTCGCTCTTTCATTATGTCGCTCTTTCGAATCGACAAATTTCTGTCGCTCTTATGACACTGCATTCTGAATTGTCGCTCTTTTGTTACGTCGCTCTTTCGTTATGTCGCTCTTTCGATACCGGGTACTAACCCAAGGTATGTCATGGTGAGACTGGGTAAGGTATGGTATGATAGGGTAAGGTTACAATGCAATCTTCCTGATTTTTTTATATTTTAAAACTAATGTTAATAAATTACAAAATAGTAAAATTATAATAGCTTGCGTTCCTAGCTGTATTGGATTGACAAGAAATGAGATGGGAATTACCAGAGATTAACTCTACAAACTATTGAGAATTAAATATAATATCTTCTTTAATTAAAGATTATATAATTAACAAATGGTAGTATGAATATTTCAAAGAGTCTTATGGAAAATTTCATAAATCAATGCAAGCCCTTGTTTCCACGGACATTAAATAGATAGAAACATCAAGGAAACAAGAGATTCAAATTACTAGACTCAGGATGGGACGTGTTCTTAGTATTGCATGGCTGAATACTATAGGCAAAGGTGAAATAGATCTCTGTACAGAATGCCAATTGTTAGAGACTATAGATCATATCGTAACCCAGTGTAAAAATGCCACATTTGAAAAATCTTACATGAAAAATGCTTACAGAAAAAATTGACTTTACCACCAAGAATATATTATCTGCCAGATGCTTGTATTTCGAAGCATACAATTAATTATGAAAATTAGGGATGGGAAAATTTAATAAACACGGCATAAAATATAAACATTCCAAATATGTCATGTAAATAAAACCTATGTATATATATACATATCTCTTTCTTTGACCCATAGAGAGCACTCTACACATGCGTTTTATCAAATTTGAATTTATTAATAAATTGAGTTTCTCAGAACGGTATATCCCGTTATTAGTTGGAAAACTATGTTTCAGCATCATTGTATAAGCTTAATTTTAACATATTAATGCAAATCTTTGTATAATATAACAATTATTGTCACATAATAATATTTAACATGTGTAAATATTAAACTGGATTAAATATGAATAAATATGCTTAATAAATCGCTTGCATATAGTTGTGTGATGTGAAAACTTGTTTCTTCTTTTTTGGGTTTGTAATTGAGTTGTGATGCTTTAAGTATTTGAACATTGTATGTAAATATGATATACACTGTTTGGTGTTAAATTAGTCAGATTAGAAGCTCAAAATATTTGTAAATACTTTTATTTTTATTTTAAAACTACCCATAAGGCCACCAAAATATGAATAATAAGCCTTTTAGGCTACAAAATCAATACTCGAAAAGACAACAACAGAACCTTTTATGGCCACCGAAAGGACTTTATGGTCAATAAAAGACCCTTTGGGCCAAAGAGAAAGAGGAAAAGACCCACGTGGTCAAATCAATTATACGAGAATTATATTAAATATTACTCTAAATATTATCAAAAGCTCAACATCAACCATTCGCTACCATCACCTTCTCGGCAACCTGTCAGACACGAATACAACCTGGAGAAAAGGAAACGAAACCTGTGGATTAAAGATAGGGCTAATATGAAAAAGAACTGAACTATATCAATTAACTTTAAAGACGTCGACGGCCTTGGTAATTATAAGATGTCGTTAATCAGCGGATAATTACTACGCATTGCATCCGACATGACAAACAGTTTCTGTTTACGACGCACTGTCACCACGAAGATAATTAACGTCACCCTCTTCCTTTATCCAGCCGTGGGGACGGTGCGAAAACCAAAAAAGTGGACCAACCTCATTTGTCATTTGAATCGCGCATCGCGTATCCCGTGAAGTAAAGTTATTAGAAAGTAGAACACCGATTCAGTTTGCATTAAATTCGTATTAACTATCTTTCCTCTGTGACTCAGACTCCTCACGTTATACATGTATTTCTTCAACAAGGTAAAAATAACGTTTACTGATTCGGAATATGGAAGGCGTTTCTGAATTCATCGTAGGCACGTGTCACTTGCATCCTAAGTCGTTTAGTGATGTTTTTGATTCCAAGCAATTTTCACATTCGACTGCACCCGATGAGCTCGAGTATGACTTTCTAAGTGGCAGCTCTGTTGAATTCTACATTGAACCTATGAATTCATGCATCGACGACATGGACCTTATGATTTGCAGCGGTAATGATCTGGCCTTCACAGACGACATTCCGGTTTTACCAGACGATATGCGTGGCTATCTCGACACGGTGAACTGTTTCCAGATTTTACCAAACCCTGACTTTCCTGGCTTTGTTGAGTTACAAATTGTGGGAACCATGAGTTACAACTGGCGTTGCAAAAATTTTAACTTTCAGAAGTCTAATGATCCAAAGTATTTGATTGCAGAAACAATCACGGCTAAGGTGACCTATCATGAAGAAATTGATATGAACAGTCGCGTGGTTGGTCCAGCGGTTAAGCTCACGTTGGAACTCAACGCGTGTTTGGATTTTGTTACATGTAAATGGTGCCCACAGTGGCCAAAAGAAGCCAAACATTGGCCTTTTCGACGAAGAAATTACGGATGGCCAACAAATGCCAACATCCTAAATATAGTACAGAATGGTTGTCATATTGTACTTGCAAAACATCCTGCTTGCAGAAATGATATACACCAGTGGAGGCTGTCATTTTCCAATGCGGAGTTCTGCTTAATTCAGAGTTGGACTCTAGTTCAGCAGATTGTCTATCATATGCTCAGATTCTTTGCCAAAAGAGAATTAATCAGAAAAGATTTCCCGAAGGAAGATGAAGTTCTCTGTATATACCATTTTAAAACACTGATGCTGTGGTCTTGTGAGGAGATGTCACCTGAATGGTGGAATTCCACTTCTGTTATTGAAATATGCTGTCATTTATTGCGAAAGATCTTAGAATGGCTAAAGAAACGATATTGTCCGAACTATTTTATTCCTCAGGCAAACTTGTTTCATGAACGCATGAATCAGAAAATAGTTGATGAGACTTTAAAATGTTTGGAGGAATTCTACAATTTTAACAAGCTTAATGGTTGGTTTGCAGTTAAGTACATAAAACCAGTCCTGAAGAAGGTGTTTACTTTTGAAGGAACAATGGAGAATTGTGGCCAATATATGTTGGGCATCTGCCAAATTATGGATGCTGTCAAACTTAGAGGATTTGACTGTGACTTTACGTCCACATTCTTAAATCATGCTGTGAGTATCAATCGTTCAGTCGAGACAGAATTAGGTCATCGATCCCGACGATACCTAAGTTCTTCTTTACCTAGAAATGATCTTAAGCGAGGTTATTTACTATCGAACGTAGAGTTCTCATCAAATTTCCCACAATTTGAAAAAGTGTTCTTCATTTTGCATGCCTCCATTGCATTAGGATTTAAGAAAACTACATACGATGGCGAAAGTTTAATTGGATTAATCAGAGAAGTTACATTTCAACCGAAAGCCGTAAGGTCTAAGCATCATAATTTTCCAAAACCCAGTAAAACAAATCTTGACAGAAGTGGCGTCCTTCTCTTGCAAGCTCAAAATCTTATGGAAAATTTAACTGGGTTAAATAGTCCTCACGAATTTAAACTGGTATCTCAGTTGTCAAAAGAGCTTCTTACAAATGCGTTGTACTGCCACGATTTACATTCATGCATTATCAAAAAAGTGGCTTCCGTCTACATGGCTGCTCTTCTTTTTTCTGACTCGGATTATGAAGCTGCTTTTGAATTCTGCTCGACAGTTGTTATCAATAAGACGCCTGATTATAACGAGGAGGAGAAGGAAGAGATGTGGGAGAAAGAAACTTTGAACGCAGGATGTTTGTTTTTCATTGACGACGTTGTTAGAATCATTGGATTTTACCTTCTTTTCGCACAGATAAAAGATGATTTTACGTACGACAGGAAGCGGTATCTTCTTCATCTGCGTCTTACTCCTGAGATGTTTGCTTACCTTTTAATAATTCTATCAAATGAAAGAAGACCTAGGCCTTTTAGCTTTAGGTGCGACCTGCAAACGCCAACGTTTGCTTTGGATGCAATTTTAACGAATTTAATAAATCGAAAATCTTCTGGAATATCAATGAAGACAAGCAATGTTTCACGCGTGTATCTGAGAGAGGATCCAATTGATAACTCAGAAGCGCCCAATAGGAGCTCTGTTCCAACTGAAGACATCATTCAATTGCTCATGGAATATTCCTTAGAAAGTATGAAATTATTTTACAATGCGATCTGCAAAGACCTTGGCATTCACTGCAATACAGTTGACTGTTACCGTGCTGCGTATCTATACAAGTGCCGTAAATATCCTGAAGTCCTGCAATTGTGTGAACGAATTCTGAGTGAGCCGGATCTCCAGAGCAGTTTGCAGGGCCTTACATTTGCAAATGTAATGGTGCTGCCACCTCTCGACTCTTATTTCGATAGCGACATTCAATGTTTGCTTGGATTCCACACACTTGTTTGCTATCCATCGTTTTTAAAGAGAGATTTTCGAGGACTATGCGACAATCTTACGTCTACCTTCCAGAAGTTTTCATATTCTGTTATCTGTTTTTGGGAGAATTGCATTAGAAAATCCCATTATTTTCTTGGAAGCCATTTCCTGGCAAGATATTTGAAACTGAGATGTCTTTTGGACTGTTATCATTCAAAATCAGAAGTAATGCTGGTATTTGTGGCACTGAAATGCCATCTTCCATTTGAGCATATCATAGGGTGCTTTCTTCAACAAAAACTTAGAAATTTTCAGTTTTCGGATTGTTAAAGACTTTATGGACTACAGATAGTGCCGAATTCAGGCACTGGCTAAAAAGATAGGGGGCTTTTTTAAATTATGTGCACTAGGTATATGTATGTATAGTATTTTATAATAAAGTCCAAGTTTCTTCGGGATCTTTCGAGGAGTACTTGCCACCGTCTCGGTTGAACTCCATGGGTTTATCCTTGACTTCTCCCGAGGAACTTTTGGGGATTGGCTGCATCCTAAAAAACAAATTCTAGAGATGTAGATGACATCGATCCCTACTCTGCCACTCCAAACCTATACCAGATTATTAAGCCGCTTGCGGCAATCATAAACTGCTCCCTATTACATGGAATTGTCCCACTGAAGATAAAGACGGCTAAGGTTATACCAACTTTTTTTTAAAAGGGGAAAAAGATAACCCGGCTAACTACAGACTTATATGAGTGCTCCCCTATTTCGCTTAATTCTTCGAAGAAGCAATATATGACAGACTCAGCAATTACATAACCAGCTTTAATTTGATACATCACTCTCAACATGGTTTTCGACATTGTCATTCCACATATATGGCACTATTAGATATGGAGGACAGGATCTCTCAAGCTATCGACAATAATGAATATTCTGTAGGAATATTCATTGATTTGGCAAAGACCTTCGATACTGTGGATCACTGCATATTACTAAAAAAACTGGAAAACTATGGTATCAGGGGCTCGCTATTAAAGTGGTTTTATAGTTACTTTGATAATCGAACCCAAAAAGTGTCGTGCAATGGAGTGTTATCAGAAAGTAGAACATCACTTATGGGGTCCCTCAGGGTTCAAACCTTGGTCCCTTACATTTTTATTATATATAAATGACCTGGCCAATTTATGTAAAACTCTTTACTTAATATTATTCGCAGATGACACCAGCACTTTCTTCGCTCACGAGTCTTGGCAATCCCTAATGGAAATCATAACTTCCGAGCTAATACTCGTTAACAATTGGTTCACAGCTAACAGGCTCACCCTTAATATAGACAGATCAACTTTATATTATTCAAGTCACACAGGAAAATTAGTCCAATTGACGTCACACTGGAAATCGCAGGAAGCCCCCTTTCTCAAGTGGAATCTACCAAGTTCTTGGGTGTGGTTGTAGACCGCCGCCATCTATCGTGGAAAGAGCACATTACCTACATCGCCCAAAAAATAGCAAAAAACATAGGAATTATTAACAGAATTTCAAACCTATTTCCCGTAGCTATTGGTCTAAATTTATACCACTTGTTAGTTTTCCCGTATTTAAATTATTCTAATTTAATCTGGGTTTTCAACAATGACTCAAGGTTACACAAACTTGAAATTTTTCAAAAGAAGGCAGTCCGAGTAATTGCGGGAGTCCCCAGAGGTACCCATACCAGACCCATTTTAGCGTTTTCAAATGGTCCAATGTAATCACGCCAAGTCGTCATGGAAAATTATGAAATTTGGAGTGCCGCAAGGTTCAAATCTTGGCCCCTTACTTTTTTTGTTGTACATAAATGACCTCCCTAATTCATCTAATATTTTAAAATTTATTCTTTTTGCAGATGATACTAATGTATTTCACTCATGTGAATCTGTAGTCAAACTTGTGGATACAATAATGCAGAACTGGAAGCAGTGGCTGATTGGTTTAGAATTAATCGACTTTCACTTAATATCAAAAAGACTTGCTATATTATATTTCGCTCTGCTAAAAAACCACTTCCGGTATTGCAAAATTCCCTTATGATAGATGATATAATAATCAGTCAGGTACAATCAACTAAATTTCTTGGGATTTATATTGATGAATGCTTATCATGGAAACATCATATTAATGCTGTTGCAACAAAAATAGCCAAGAATATAGGTATACTAGCAAAAATATCATATCTCATACCTGACTATATACGAAAAAGCTTGTATTACACATTAATATATCCATACTTTACTTATGGTAATATTATATGGGCATCTACTTATCCCACAAGACTGAAGAAACTCTCAATACTGCAAAAGAGGGCCATAAGAGTAATTGCACTTGACAAGCGACATTCACACACTAAAACTAGATTTACGGAATATGATATCATAAAATTTCATGATATAAATACAATGCAAGTTGGTATCTTTATGTATAAGTATCTAAATAATCTGTTGCCAAATTCTTTTCCTAAATTTTTTACTAAAATAACTGAAATACATAATCATTTTACAAGATCAGCCATGGGGGTCTCTGAAATATATACAAGAACTAACTATTATCGATTCTCACTTCGTTCTATTGGACCTAGGATATGGAATAGTATACCACTGAGCATTCGAAACCTTACTACAATTGGATCTTTTAAAAATCAATGGATAAAATATTTGAAAACCAAAGGAGATTAGTAGATAGAAAAGATTGAATTAAACTCAAAAGATTTTGTTTGCTTGGGTTAATATTAGGCCTACTGATCCAGCTTTGCCAACAGCTTTGCCAGCAGCTTTGCCAACTGATTGTCATCTGCCTGTGTTATGAGTAGCACGCGCTGATTCTGTGATCCTTATTACGAACTCTGTTAATAATAATGCACCCACCGTCAATATGTAATTCGGAATGTGGGTTACCCTAACCTAGCGGGGCTTGCGCCCCTTTTGGGTCGCCCTTGTTCCATGATCAGTGCTTATTGTTTTAATTTACCTTTTTAATAAATGTAAACAACAGTGAATGTTTCAATGTGAATGTTTTAATGTTTTACATTGTATGATGTTACATGCACTGCTCACGGTACAATAAAGACTGATTTGATTGAAAACAAAATCAACATACTGGAATTAAAACAATAGGGAACTTCCTATACTGTTTTGAGCACAATTTATTACCAACGTCATTTATGGACTACTTTACTTTGGGATCCCAGGTTCATACTTATAACGCGAGAAGTGCGTCCTCCTACCGCTCGTTAGGTGTCCCCCCAGCGGGACTACCATCCCTAAGGGGACACCTTTGCCTCCAGGAACGTGGAAGAACTACTATAGCTTTAGGTGATTCATTTTATGTACATAACGTTGTCTGGATGCAGTAAAGATATTTTGATTTTTGATTTTTGATTTTTGATATATATATATGTGTGTGTGTGTGTGTGTGTGTGTGTGTGTGTGTGTGTGTGTGTGTGTGTGTGTGTGTGTGTGTGTGTGTGTGTGTGTGTGTGTGTGTGTGTGTGTGTGTGTGTGTGTGTGTGTGTGTGTGTGTGTGTGTGTGTGTGTGTGTGTGTGTGTGTGTGTGTGTGTGTGTGTGTGTGTGTGTGTGTGTGTGTGTGTGTGTGTGTGTGTGTGTGTGTGTGTGTGTGTGTGTGTGTGTGTGTGTGTGTGTGTGTGTGTGTGTGTGTGTGTGTGTGTGTGTGTGTGTGTGTGTGTGTGTGTGTGTGTGTGTGTGTGTGTGTGTTATGTACAAGCTTTTCAAAAGGCTTGTGTGGCATATTCCATTTCGTCTGAGTAATTGCATTCATTTGAAAATAATTTGAATTTTACACTCTAAATGCTCTGTTATTAAATAATTTAGTTTTCAAGTTTTATTAGACCTTCTGATGTAATTTTTTAACAGTGAGTCTCCAAGCTTTAAACAGCTTAGGGCATCACCATGTCTAAATCCTGCAGTGACAACAGAAGTGGTGTTTGTTACAATGTCGGACAATTGAAATGATTCGTTCAGAAAAGTTTGGAAAATCAATGTTAGATTGATATCAAGCTCTGAATTTAGGCCTGTGTTGGAATCTGTGGCTCTGGAAAGCCATCTTACATATGAACACATCATACGTTGCATCGTTCAATAGAATTTAGACGACTGCCAGAGGCGTAGCTAGGGAGTGCACTGTGCAGAGGAGACATGTGTACCAGGGCGCCAAAGGAAGAGGGCGTCAAAATATAGATTAAAATTAATAATTTTACTCTTAATTTGGATGCAATTTTAACAACTTTGTCGCAAAAAAATTAAAATTCATTTGGCGCTCAAAAGATCCAGTTATAGTCTCATTACTGTGGAGAATTTTCGGTTTGAATGAACTTTTTATGATTATATCCAATGCAAAAGAGACTTTGTCATGCACAACGTAGCCCGCTATACGTATGCGGCCTTGCTCAAACCAACTTTCGTACCATTGTCATTGACTTTGTGACTCATGTACAGCGCCCTTTTCTTCGGCCTTGGCTGTGCTACGGCGCTATAAAAATCGTCTTATTATTATTATTATTATTATTATTATTATTATTATTATTATTATTATTATTATTATTATTATTATTATTATTATTGCCTCAATGATAAGGTGACATCATATCTTAGCAGTTTCTAAGTTGTACTCAGAGACTTTTCCCCCTACGGACATGGTCCTAGGACATCGTTCTAGGACATTGCCCTAGGACATGCTCCCCCCGGACATTGTCCCCTCGGACAGTGTCCCCCGGACATGGTCCTACCGGACCTCCGAAGCCTATAATATAAGGTTTCGACTGCATTACTAAAAAAGAAAAGAACTGGTATGAAATAGAGAGATGAATATTAAGGGTGTACATCGTGTGTTAAGCATCAGTGGCGTCACTAGGGTTGGTGTCACCCGGTGCAGTCAGTCATGGTGTCACTCCCACGGACTTACTCCCTTAGTTACTTGCCAGATCATACAATCTCCTTAGTAGTTAGTAATGTCTTTTGTTCTAATATTACTCGTATATCGTAATTCCTGTATATCACTGAATGTACTGGTCATTTTATTGAGAAAAACAGTTAGCAGAATTAAACTTACAAATGCATATTTCTTATTTTATTTTTTATTTTAATCATTTATCATCAGATCAGCAGTTACATCATTAAAAACCAAATTATCAAATATTAATGCAATGTTTGAACTATGGGGTGTAATGAAGGTGCCTGCAGCTTATACAGGCCTCATTATAAAATAATGTTCGAAGAATAAAAATTTTATATAATGAGGAAAAATAATTGGAAATTTGGCTGATTATTTCTTAAAACATTGTGTAGCCACGCTACACATACATACGCACACAAACACATATATGCATACATACATGCACGCATGCACACGCACTGATACGCAATATATACATACATACATACATACATACATGCATACATGCATACATGCACGCATGCACACGCATGCACACATGCACATGCATGCACACATGCACATGTCTCTGTCTCTCTGTATCTCCCTCTGTCTCTCTCTCTGAGTCTGTTTCTATCTTCGCCTCTCTTTCTATGTCTCTGCCTCTCTGTATCTGTCTCTCTTTCTCTGCCTCTGTCCTCGCATCTCAGGCTCTCGTCTTTCCACATCAATTCCTCCGCTGTCGTTCTCAATGCACACATGCACGCATACACACGTAAATACAAACATACATGCACGCATGCACATGCACATTTATACTTACGCACATACACATATATTGCATACACACATAAATACGTGATTATCTAAATATACTTTCAAGACTTAACGAAAGCCCAAGAAGAAGTCGTTTGAAAGTTGTTGCAGGGCGCTCTGCGAGTACCGCCGTTTCAGAAAGTCTGGAGCACGCTGTCCCCACTGCCAAGTTCCAGTGCATCGCATATTATCATCGAGCTGGTGAATAATTGATATCAGTCTAAAGTCCTTAAATGTTCAAACGCTGAGATCTTATAATTTTATGGTTCTGCTAGTTTGAAAGAACGTTGTTTATGCAAGCAACAGGCTTTCAATGAAACTCAATCGGAAGGATTTGCTGAATCACTGGACAGATGCTGTACCGGTACCTTAGCTGTTGTCAGCCGTATCTGTCTGTTCGTCTCGATGTCCATGAGTGAGAGTTTGGATGTTGGTCTCTGTATGCCTGTTGTTTTAAACTGGTATTTGTCTGTCTATATGTATTATGTATGCCATATGCGATTGAGTCTCTGTCTGTTTATCTGTCTATCAATTTATCTGTCTGTTTCAGTATATCATTAAATCATTCAATCCATCAATATATCGTGCCTATAGAATTTTATAGTTCTATGTCCACTTTTTTGAAAAATCAACCTAGTGCTATATCCGTTATCAGGATGACATGGGCTATGTCCAGAATAGTCAAGCATAACTGTAGACGCTTTCTTCAGCGCTATCTGTCAGGATCATATAGTTCTATGTCCACGAATGTGGACAGTATTTTAAAGTATTTTAATGCTACAGGGGTACAAGTCCTCATCCAATAGAATGAATTATTTTCTATCACGTGCATGTTCAATAGATCCGCGAAGAAGTGACTTTTGAAGAATAATATTATACGGCGCTATGTCCATAGCCAATACCAGAGAGAGATCTGAACACGTGACTTGGACTTATATCCCTATAGTTCTCAATCATGGCGTTGCGTGTCCGTAACCTGGACTTTTTAATGCTATGCAGCTCTATGTCCAGCAATAGTCAACCCTGCCATAATTATATCAAAATTTACTCATATTCAGTGTACATTATAATCAAAAAAACATATATAGTCATACTAGGGGAACACAGTGTTGTCCAAAAATGTGAATTTAATTGCCATCAATGAAACAGCGCGAAACATTTTCGTCGTCTAATCTAAGAAATCGTTTTTCTCGGTTTTCGAAAAAGTGGACATAGAATGGTATAATTCTATAGGCACGATATCTAGCTAGCTAGCTATTCGTCTATCTATCACGGTATCTGTTTCCTTAGTCTGTCTGTCTGTCTGCCTCTCTGCCTGTCCATCCGTTTATCTATTTATCTATCAGTATATCTATCTAACTTTTCTGTCTGGTAGTCTCTTTAGCTTCACTCAACATCTATTAGTTCTTTCTTCATTCTCTCTCCCCTTTTTTCATTCTATCGCTCTATATTTATTATTGTCTTCCTACTCTGTGAACTACCTGTCTCTCTATCTCTGTCTGTCTGTCTCTCTCTCTCTGTCTATCGCTGTATCTCAATCTCTGTATATGTGTCTCTGGCGCTCTATCTCTGTCTCTCTTTCTCTGTCTTTTTCCTCTGCCTCTATCTCTGCCTCTCTGTTTATGTCTCTGTCTCTCTCCTCTGCCTCTCTGTCTCTACCTCTCTGTCGCTCTTTCTCTGTCTCTGTCTCTTGTCTTTCTACATCAATTCCTCTGGTGTCTTTTTCAGTGCATCTCAAAATAAACATTTCGCACACGAGAGACAACCGCGAACATTCCATAAGATCCATCGACAGAATTACATTTGATATCATATTGAGATTCAGCCTCGGACATTCCACGTGTAATTCGCCTCCATTCTTTTATCACGCATCCGACATCCCTGCCCCTGAGGCCAACACAAAGGGGAGGGGGCGTGTCAACCTACCACCCACTCACCCACACAAGAATCAGGCACCGAAACATCGTCCCTATGGTTAGAATTTCTCGAAGGCGAAAATAGCAGGTTTACACTGGCGAACACTGGCGACGTCACTCTGTCGCAGATTTCAGATCTCTATGAATCATTCCAAATGGTTGGCACAGGGGCAAAGGGTATGCATCCCCTTGAAAAGTAATTTCTGAATTTGGATTATTAGTTGTATTAATTATAATAATCATTATTGTTGTTGTTTTTTGCTGCTATTGTAGTTGTTATAGTAGTAGTAGTTGTTGTTGTTGTTGTTGTCATTATTATTATTATTATTATTATTATTATTATTTTTTTTTTATTATTATTATTATTGTTGTTGTTGTTGTTGTTGTTGTTTGTACCCAAAGGTGTGGAAACTACTACGAACAAGGGAAAGTGAAATAATAATAATAATAATAATAATAATAATAATAATAATAATAATAATAATAATAATAATAATAATAATAATAATAATAATAATAATAATAATAATGTTACTATTATAATAATATATTTATTGTTATAATTATTATAATATTATTATAATAATATATTTATTATTATAATACTAATATTATTATAATCGTCATCATCATCAGCATCATAATCGCTATGCACTGATTGAACGCCATTATCTAATGACCAAGCATCAATCGATGGCGCTGCACAATTGTCAGTGAAAGACTTTCCCAAGGTCCGTACACACTACACAGTAACCGTCTCAGAGGAGGAGACTCAAATCAGAACTCATCGCGTTACAAGGCGAGCGCTCTGACTAATCCTCCAACACTGGAGTCAACGGTCCTGTATACAAAACAATAATCCACAGATTTTTCGACGGGATAAAGCGAAGTCATCCTTTTATAACCATGGTCTCCCTTTCAAAACAAGCAGTGTGATCTCGACCAAATCCCAACATCCTTACTGAAAAACTGTGCAACTCTTCTTGTTCCTACTATAACCAAGATCATCAACCTGTCTCTATCGACCGGTACGTTTCCTATGCTTTTAAAAAACTCAGTTATACGGCTTCTCAAAAAACCATCCCCGGACAAGGATATTCTCTCCAACTACCGTCCAATATCAAATCTCTCCTCCGCTGCTTTCCACTCACGACTGAAAACCGAACTCTTCAAGCTATCCTACCCTGATTCCAATTCTGCGCCACCACACAACCACATCATCACCGATTACCACCGAAGCACCCTGCTGTCTCCTCGGCTTGACCTCCCCGGACTCTTCCCTGGAACTGGAACGGACAAGGCGGATATGGCTATTGCGGATTTGATTTGATATAGCGCCGGTGAATAAGCTGGTCTCCGTGACGTGGCTTTTGTGTGACGCTGAGAAATTTCGGAGATTTGCATTTACATTTACAACCTCCGAATATACCATGCCCTCCCCGTTCTCAAAACGTTCCGCCGCCCTTGATTCGTTCTATCTGGCTGTTTCAGGGTCCGCAGCCGTGTGTGTACACATGTGTAGGTGTGTGTTGAAGTTTGTGGATTATCTTTCAACATCTTATGTAATACAATATAGGCTTAATATGTCAGATGCCGGTTTGTCCGCTGTGTATATGACCTACGAGTGTTGTATATGGTGCATGGCTGGCTGTGTCTCACGGACGACTAGCAATGCAGCTTCTTGCGCAGTGTTAAGTCCAGGGCAGAAGTGAACTGAGTCGATAAGTGGGGCAGAAACAGATTCCGCTGGTTACCTCGATCATCTGCTTTCATTTCGAATTCTGTCACAAAGAATTAGACGTAATTGTCTTAGACGTTTGCACGGCCGTTCAAAGTCGATTCATTCACAGGTTCTAACAGCGACTTCAGAAGGACTGAAACTGTATAGAACTTATAAGAACTGAGATGGATTATGTCGTTTGAAGCTACAGCATTCATAACGGCTTGGACAGTTTAATGCTTTGGAACTTGCATCATTTTGAAGCATAGAAGCTTATGACAACAACACAACTCACAACTGCTTAGAAGGCTTAAAGCTGTGGAATTCTATCGACTTTAATAGGAGTCTTATGGTTATAGAAACCTTAAGAAATTTGGACTGTTAAACATACGGAGGAAAAATGTTTTCGCGCGTGGTTGCAAATCTCGGTCTTCTCTGTATCAGTATAGAAAATAATAATCGCTCTTACGTGCATGCTTGAACATAATCAAAATCTTAATCTGCATTATTCATAGGCTTGGAAGCAAAGTTAAGTCGATTGAAGCGCTTCATTCGGACAAAGGAATCTTTCAGGTCATACGAACTGCACATTTATCAATCGATCGTTTAACCAGGCACTTAGTCAATGCGTGCTTCTCGCAATACATAGCTCGATTAAGGAGATGCTGTCTTCAATCCGACCTAGTTCATTTCGAGGTCATTAAGTACGTTGCTTCAGAGTTGGCAAACCCTTATTGATATGCTGTCCAGCAGGCGGAGTCCAGTTCCTGAAAATCATCGAGCGGGAAATGCATCTATCGTCACAAAAAAGACTCAGACTCAGCGGATGAACAGAGGATGGAGATGCGGAACAAACGATGCTCTAATGAAACTGCCATCTCTTGCACCAGACTCAGCAACTCGGTTCTTCCGCACCGTCAGCAGCCGTTTAACGATCCCTTCAGTCAAATCGCACCTGAACAGCGGCAAGAAGTCCACACCGTTCAACGTCGCAGATCAGCGTTTTGCGGTGACAGGAAATTCGCAAACTGGAGGAGGTTTTCCCGCCAAAGTTGACCAGACAACGTCGTCCAGTGAAACCGGAAATGGTTCGACCACCGGAAATGGTCGAACAGCTTCTTCCGGTGAAACCGAAAAGGGGTTACGCACCAGAAATGACCAAACACTTCCGTCCAGCGAAACCGAAAGAGGTTATCCATCGCGGTCCCTGAGCGTGGCGGCGTTCTTTCGAAGAGTTCATTCGAGTCATCAGATGTCAAAGGTCGAACAAACAAAGAAGGAGAAACATGGAGGTGCCTTTAGAAGTACTCAAAACGTCCGATCAACTTCGGACAAAGACGAGGCCGATTCTAGCGGGAAAAGAAACTCGGTCTTTCAGCGAATCAGTTCCTTTAGGATTCGAAAGCGGTCCCCCGTCGATTACAAATCACTTGATGACGGAAATCGACCGCTAGATGTCGACACAGGTCGTAGCAGCTTCCGGAAGAAATTAAGGTAGGTAGTTGCAATTGTAATTACTAACTTATATTGCGCCGGTGTCTAGTGCACCAGACCTTAACCGATGGCGCACCAAAACCAAGCCGTGATGCGATCAGTTTATAGAAGATCAGTTCATTAGACAGAGAGGCAGCTTATGGAAGATAAGCAATAGGTAAAACAGTGAGCCAAAAATGATTTAGAAACTTTAGAGGCAAGAACGCTAGAATACCTACTAAGAGGTTGGCAGTTCAAATCCTCGCCAGTGTAGAAAAATGTCTGGAAATGTTTGCTCCACATGCCCCCTGTAGTGAACTTCGACCATGGAATGAGTACAGTGACAGTATATTTTCAGTTGGAGGATCAGCCGGTGAGGAAGAGAATTGACCAAATTCTATCATATGCCGAGGCTTAGAAACAACGTTGCTAACAATTCATTCACATAGCTGCCTTTCGGGGATAGCTTATGGGTCTGCTAATACAATCAGAAAAGATTTTACAGGACCGAGTCCTGAAAAGCGGATGAGGGAGCAGGCTTTCTGATCATTTGGCCGTAATATTGTGAAGGGTGGGACAATAAAAAGCCTCGAGTCTAGAATAAATGACATTACGACTACATTATATGACATTACTTCGCCTCCAAAGAGGTTCTCTTGAAGTGGTTCTATATAAATTTTCAGTAACGTTACTCCAGGAAATATCCTCCAGTAACAACGCCCCGCCTGACTTCTGTAAGAAAAGGGGCATAATAAATTAACTATTGCTTTACCTTACGTCGTTATCTGACATTACAAAGCATAACGTTGCCTTACGTTACATTAGATTACGCATTTTGAGCCTTTGAGAGATTTCTCAAAAGGCGCTGAAGAAATAAACTTACAATTGCATATTTATTTACATTGCGCCACGTTACAGTCCTCGCATAGACCATTATGCAGTGCGGTTCATCTTTCGTTACCTTGTTACTGTGTTATGTTATCTCGAATACGTTTATATGTAATATGAAGAACGTGTTTCGTTACCATGATGCCCAACCTCGCCATCTTGTTATCGCATTATGTTATCTTGCAAACTCATATATGTAACACGGTTAATTTTTCGTTACCTAGTTACGTGCCTTGAATACACGTTTATAAAATATGATTCATTTTTCGTTATCTTGTTACAATGTTACCGTGTTACGTTGCAGAAAAGACATCCATTATACTACGCTGCGGACCAAAGAATTCTACCCAGATGAGACCGTAAGACCTTCTGGAGGTCCAAGAAAAAACCGAGGAACAGTGTCCGACGGAGAAGAAGAACAAGAACAAGAAGACTCACAGAGTTCGAAAGGTCAGCGGAATCGCAGTTTCACGTTCCAGCGATCCTCGGCCATCTGGCGATCGTTCTCAGCAAAATCCAGAGCTCGTTCTAGCGACGTTCTCTTGGACACGACGGAACTGGTAGAACATGATTCGGGATGTTTGCAGAGGGAAGAAATTGAACTGGAATTGAAACTCCTTAACGACTTCCAACAACATCGATACCACGTTGGTTTTCTCGGAGCAGCTGATGGTTTCCAAAATCTGCTGACTCAGCAACACGCGATTCGGAATTCGCGGTCTCGCGTCGTTGATAACAGTGTCTGTCCATCCCCACCCAGTTGCACTTCCACAAAAAGGAAGGTACTTGTGAGTAACGATTGGCAAAGATATCGCCACATTCTTGACGGTCTTTACGAGTTCAACACGGCGCATGCGTACTACACGGAAGCCGGTTTTGTTCTGTGCGAGCATGCGCAGTTGTGTACTTCATCCAAGGGCAGGTCTCAGGAAGAAGAACATGATGACGAAGAGGAGTGGCGTCGAGGGGAGCAGCTCCTCTTGCGAGCCATCGAAGAGTTCGACCTCGGAAGGACGTGGGAATACGCGATAGACATCTGCGAATACCTCTCTAAGATCTACAAAGCGAAATTCATGTACGCAGAGCTGAGTCTGCTCTTACAGAAACAAGCGAGCCTCTACCGCAAGATACTTATGGAGCCGCGTGCTAAACCATGCTATTTCATGGTTCATTTCCTCGGAGCTGATTTCCCAGAGGTTTTCAGCAACAAGAGATTCGTCTTACGGACTGAAACGTTTCAGGACGAGTACGATCTTAGTCGAATTATCAGTTACGAGTTTGCGGGTGCTAAACGACTGAGCGATGACATGGATCCGAATGAAATAGTGACGACGGATTTTCAGAGAGGTTACAAATTGTTCAGGCTGAAACCGGTTCCGAGTATGTCGATTTCCAACCCGGGTTCTAGGAAAGTACCCGACGCCGTGCAGTTTTTTCATCGACATAACAACGTCGGCTGTTTCGAAGTTGTAGGAAGCTGTGAAGGAGAGTCGAAATCGGTCTTCAGTATCGATTCGTGTTTGCCATCAGTATCGAGATGGGCTCAAGTGAAGAGCTAGACGGTAGACGCAATGAATATTCATGAGCATATTAATATTCATACGGATGATACGGTGCACGGATTTAGCAGACATAATGAATGTCAATATTCGTGTCTATTCTATATTCACATTATCAATTACTGTGATCATTCATTTGAGTAGAGCTATACGTCATGATTATAAATATTAAAGATTCCTGTGAATTTGTGAATTCAAATGTTGTCTGTGACAACTAATATGAGTGTTAATATAAACGCTAAACCATGTCTACGAGTCTGAAACAACTGCTGGGCTGATCATTAATTACCTGATAAGGTAATTAATAGGTTTTTCAAATCGCGTGTGGAATTCTTTATTCAGTTTTTCTATGGTATTGTCATATTGCAATTGTAAATGTAATCTGACATTTACAAAGCGTCTCTTCAAGAAAAAACTCAACAGTATCGCTTCTGACCTGAACCAGTGAAATCAATGTCGAATAGTAGACTTCAGTGTAATTATAGTCCTTGATAGGCGTAGGCCTAAGCTTACTCCTTCGCAACTTTTAGTCAATCGATCCAATCGATTCTTCCCAATCACAGCATTTTCCCTCTTATTGAATGCGCAAACTCCAAAGACCTTACAGTGGCCTAAAGATACGAGACTTAATACATTCTAATTTTCAAGACTTTACCTTAGAAAAACCGATCGCTTCAATCAACGGAGTTGTGCGATGTCGTTTTATATAAAGGAGCACAATGAACGTGGCTGTATCTTCTGAATCGGACGTGTTTCGCACCTTTATTACTTACGAATGTCTTGCTTCGATTGTCAGAAGCGTTTTGCAAGGTCCACAGAACAAATTAAGTTTTATAAAAATGGTTTAAACTTCAGTCAATCAGTTGCGCTCTCTGGCGAATTAAGAAGGTTTCAGAAGCATCAGAAGACAAATGTGCATGTATGTACAATTGTACATGTGTATGTATGTATGTATGTATGTATGTATGTGATGTATGTATGTACATATGTATGTGTATGCATATGTGTATTTCTTTGTGTATATACATTCGTGTGTGTGTCCATGTATATGTATGTGTGTGGTACTAACACAAGAACGAAGAAACGATTCAGTCAGTCTGTCAATCAATCATTCAATCAAATTCAATCTATCATACGTTCGTTCATTCATATCGAATCCTGCTTGATTAACCGATGCATATAAAAGTGTATATTATTTTTATAAATGGACATTTAAGTTCGGTAGTTTTCTGTAAAGAATATATTGCATTCTCCACAGCGCAGTGAGTTTAGTGGCCTACCTCTTGCAAAGGCACATTGCAACTGAAAGCATGGTTCATTAGCCCGAGGAAAACAGTTCGACAATTTCCGCAATAGTATTGATCTCTATTGATCACTGGCGATCCTAAGTGATTTACCCCTATTGATCAATTGATCTGCAATGCTTTCTGCAGCATCTCTGCTACAATAATTGAATGAAATAATCCTCTGTCGACAATCCGTTTGTCTCAGGAGAGTCATCTGGCAATCATAAGATTTCGATCAAACACCATTTGCTCTTCATTCAAGAGATCGAACAAGCAAGATCAAGCGAAAGTCATTCATTGATCGGTATGATCTTCGCCTACTGATCCTTGATGATCAATTTATCTGCGATGATCAAAGATTTATTAAAAGACCAATCAAGATCCTCCTTCTTGGCCATGGCTTCGATGGCTGGTTCTGCTCCATCATACATAAGAGTGCCGGTTTCAGCTCAGTCAGGTTTCCGGTCACCCCGTTCACCGTCCGTGGAGATCTTCTGGTCCCTCGCTGCCGTACATCAACAAGAGCGCGCCGTACACTCTAGTGCATTGATCCATCCCTTTGGAACAACCTTCCCGTTGCCATTCCAGCTGTCCCTCTGTTCAAATTACTTGTCTAGCTGTATTAAGACACACCTGTTCATTTCTCTTTCATAGCGCGTTCGAGGGTTTCAGAAAATTTTCGTCTACCAATGATCAAAGCGTTCTTTCTCGCGTTGTTTGTCCACTGGGCTTTAACACAAACCCTGCTCTGTTTAAGCCGCTTGAATCCTGCGTCAAACACAGGTACGGTATTTCGCGTACCGTAACGAGAAGGCGTTCTGGATTCCTGCGTATTTCGAAACTCGTGCAATTCTCAGCGGCTGCGTTGAGCAGTTTATCACTGACGAGAGTCCACTCATTTTCCCCCTCCCCTTGTTCTTGCTCCAAACCCCCAGTTCCATTTGGTGCCAGGCCAACAGGTGTCTGTAGCAGATAGCGTTCGAGGAAGGCGCGCGCCGACATTTCGTGGACAATGCAGGTGGATATGTGATCGAGTACAGCTTGCTTTGAGTATGGAGGATGTTGGCGGACCAGGCGGAGGTAGCGATGGAGCGGGCGAGACAGGCAACCGAAGACGGCCTCGGAGGCCTCCTGTACGTTCGAGTACTTCGCTGGCTTACCTATGAAACAATATAAAAGCAACGGTAATTTAAGGTAAAGAAGGTAAACGCAAATGGAAACGTTTTGCTATAGCGACCGTATAGCCTTGACCCTGCTTGTTTCTCAGTGAATTGAAAAGGTGAGGTCTTTCACCACCGCTGCCCGTTTGAGTAGGTGCCACGCCATTTAAGGTTCCCGGGTACGGACCGTGCTAGCTCGAGATTTAAATATCTGAAACAAGCCAACGAACCACAATCTTCACCTACGATAGTGCATGGGATGTGCGCTCTGACCAATGTAGCTATCCGGGCCAGTAGATACAGTATGATCTGAGGTATACAGTATGGTAAGAAAAGGTATGTTTGGTTGAGGTAAGGTAAGACAGAGTGAGGTTCAAGTGCAAGTTAGGCACAGTCGGGTTAAGTCAGTTTAAGGTAAGGTAAGGTATATGAGATAAAGCGAGGTAAGTCAGGTGTGGTAGGACAAGGTAAGGTTACAATTGTAATCTTGCTGAATTTGGTTTGTTAAAACTAAATTCGACAAAGTTAAACCAAGATGATATAAGATAAGGTAATTTGAAGTAAGTTAATGTCAGGTAAGGACCGTAAGGTCAAATAATGAAATACAAGGTCATGAACGACACACACACACACACACACACACACACACCACACACACACACACACACACACACACACACACACACACAAATATAGTATAGGATTATATATATGCACATGTCTATCCTATCTGATGTTGATATTAATGCACATTCGCTCACATATTCCAGCAAGTGATCCCTATGTGGGTTAATGGATATCCCTATGAGAGTTGATGGATATCCCTACGGGGTCAATTGATAGAGGATATCAATATCCCTTTGGCGTTGATGGATACTCCTTGACTGCATGAGGTGTTAAGACGAGCAGTCAATCACCCGTTGACCCGGTTAAAAGCCCCGCCAGAGCGCAGTATTGATTGCAGCCCCTCTTGGTCGTTAAGTTGCTCTCAGCATCTCTGAATTTGGTCCACAGCAGCTGCGTTTGAAGAGAATCGCACTACGGGGTCTCCACCGGTTCACAGCATCCCTTCCAACCTGGCCTTTTGGCTGCTGATGTGGCATCTTCCAGGGGGTTTCCTGCAAGGACCACAGCTGCAGATAAATTTGATTCTCTTAAATGCAGACACCTTTTGCAGTCACGATTGGCAGACTACCTGCTACGCGGAAGTCCTTACAACTGTTCTCTGGCGGAATCACTTTAATGGTCGCTTGATTTTACAAAGGTGGTCAACCTTTGACCTTTCCGACCGTCTATCACCCGCCTTCGCGGGTCAGCTTCAATCCCCAGGCGGGAGATGACGCCTGCCCACAGCTGGATTCTGTTGCTCTCAGCCTCTGTAGCTGTGACGGAGGGATATCGCATACCTTGAGCAGCAGCAACTTCAGAAGATACGACTGATGTTGGGATGGTGAGATTTATGGAAACGATTCATTAGTTGGACGAGAGACGGGCTTTCATCTGCTACGTTCTTTTGCTATGTTATGCCAGTTTGTCTTCTCCCGTTACTCGTTGTCTGTGTCTGTCTATGTCTGTATGTGTCTGTCTGTGTTCGTCTGTGTCTGTCTGTGTCCGTCTGGATCTGTGTCTGTCTGTGTATGTCTGTCTGTGCCTGTTTGTGTCTGTCTGTGTCTTTGCCTGTCTTTGTGTCTGTCTGTGTCCGTATGTGTCTGTCTGTGTCTGTGCCTGTCTTTGCGTCTGTATGTGTCTGTATGTGTCTGTCTGTGTCTGTGCCTGTCTTTATGTCTCTCTGTGTCTGTCTGTGTCTGTATGTGTCTGTCTGTGTCTGTGCCTGACTTTGTGTCTGTCTGTGACTGTATGTGTCTGTCTATGTCTGTCTGTCTGTCTGTCTGTCTGTTTGTCTGTGCATGTCTGCCTTTGCTCATCTGTATGTCTTTCTGTGGCTCTGTCTCTCTACATCTGTGCTGCTTTGTCAGTCTTTGGTTTATGTTTGTCTGTCTCTTTCTTAGTATGTCTTTTTGGGTATCGTTCTGTCTGTGTGCGACTATCTGTATCTGTGTGTGTATGTCTGTAGGCCTACAATGTACATGCATGTATCATGATGTATGTGTCTGTTTTTTTAAAATCTCTGGTTGTGTCTGTCTGGTTCTTTCAAGGTCTGTCTGCGCCTGTCTACTTGTTTCTCATCTGTATGTCTTTGTGTGGCTCTGTCTGTCTTTCTACCTGTGTTTATTTGTCAGTCTTTCTATCTGTTCCTTTGTCTTTCACTCTTTCTGTTTGTTATATCATTTTGTTTGTCTTTCTGTCCGTATCTGCCTATATTTATCTGTGTATATAGTCTGTATATACATGTATGTGTCTGTATATCTCCCTGTCTTTGGCTAAGTCTTTCTCTTTGTCTGCTTGCGTCTGTCTGCGCATAGTTGTGTATGTATGCCTTCATGTCTGTTTGTCTGTCTACATTCGTCTCTTAATATGTCTCCTCTCCTGCTGCCCTTTCCTCTTCTATTGTCTTTTCCCAACACATTGCCTGCGTCTGTTTCGAATCCCTTTGCACGTATCTCTACCTCAGTCTCTCCCTGTCTTTCCTTACTGCTCCCATTCCATTCATATCTTCCTCCCGACTCTAAAAAGGACCAGCTGTCTAGAACCTATCACTGGCGTCGGTGGGAGACTCTGAAGAGCAGGCAGGCCTGAGGCCGAGTGCCATTCCCCGGTCGTCCCGTACCACTCAGTCCTAAACATCAGCTATTACGGTCCATTGCTATTCACATGCGATACTCGACTCGGACTTCGTAATTGTCTTAGGGAAATAAGTCAGCCATCCGGAACGAAAGTAATTGCAGTCGAGGCTCAAAATCCGATCCATAACTAGGCCATTGTCCGTTTTCCGATAGCGCCAGTCCCAAGATGGACAAAAAAGGAGGGCGACGCTAATCATTGTTGTCATGAATTTGTTGTCATTGCTGTCTGCCTGTCTGTCTACCTGCCTGTCTGTCTCCTCTGTCTGCCTGCCTGTCTATCTGTCTGTCTGTCTGTCTGTCTGTCTGCCTTTCTGTTCGTATGTCTGCCTGACTGTCTGTCTCCTCTGTCTGCCTGCCTGCCTGCCTGTCTATCTGGCTGTCTGCCTTTCTGTTTATATGTATCCCTGCTTGTCTGTCTGCCTGCCTTCCTGTTTACATGTCTGTCTGCCTGTCTGTCTCTTCTGCCTGCCTGCCTTCCTGCCTGCCTGCCTGTCTGTTTGTCTATTTGTCTGCCTGCTTGTCTGTCTGTCAGTGTGTCTGTCTGTGTGAGTCTATTTCTGTCTTACTTTCTTCTGTTCCATCCACTTTAGTAACTCTGGAGAAGGCTTCTTCTGCCGCACAGATCAACTTCGACCTTCTCCGATCCAGCTTCCGGTGCCACTCCCTCAGCTGTTCCTCGTTGTCTCGTCTACGTCGAGCCAAGCACCCGGAACTGGATGCGCTTGATCCTGCAGCAGGGTCCCTCGTTTCATCAGCATCAGCACTAGTTGCATCTGGTGATGCGTGGTCCAGCGGAGAGGGTTCATCGTCGATGCTGTACAGTTTATATTCGGCGGCTGCTGCTGAACTTCTCTGCATCTCTCGTCCTCCACGAATCCGATCCAGATATGGACTGTAAACGGGAAAGTCCCTGTAACGTAATGTAATCATTACCTATCGACATCGTCATCATCATCACAATCATCATATTTATAATCATAACTAGTCACCTGCATAAGTATCATCACAAAGAACACTACAATCATCATCAGCATTTGCCTCATCATCTTCATCACAAGCATCATGTTCATAAGCATCATCACATTCATTATGATCATAATCATCACAATCATCATGATCAAAATCATAATCACAGTCATCATGAATAAAATTATCAACAGAATCATCAGGATCATAATCATCCTCACAATCGTCATCGTCATCGTCATCGTCATCGTCATCGTCATCGTCATCGTCATCGTCATCATCATCATCATCATCATCCTCATCATCATCATCATCATCATCATCATCATCATCATCATCATCATCATCATCATCATCATCATCATCATCATCATCATCATCATCATCATCATCATCATCATCATCATCATTGTCACCATCATCATGAGCACTAATCTGGTTAGTTCTTATTAATCTCTTATGATCTCGTCTAAGATAGTTCAATCTAATCTAATCTACCACTTTAATAAATTTAAGTTAATTCGCATTCTGTTGTCAGTTTTGCATTTATCGGCTTTACTCAAAGGTTAGCTACTGCACTGCGAGTGCTATTACCTAGATTTCGGAACCGCTCAGCCCCTAGCGAACTCAGCTATAATCGATATACTGTCTTTACTCTGTCGGTGGGATATTCAATCGGTAAATGAGAGAACTGACCATCCGCCCTCATATGCCGTGGCCAAGAAAATGAAGTTGCCACGCTTCATACACATGGCTGCCTATCCTAATGTACCTAGCTTAAGGGGCTGTTCTTCTTCTGCTCTTCTTATATAGTTAATCAGAAGGTCAGATTTTATTAGACCAGATCATAATACACTGGCTTCCATGCAATCTACTACATGAGCTTCGTCGCCTTTCTATTTCGCAAGCGGTTGAAGACCATTCTTAGCATTCTATTCGATTTTTGCCTTGTGCAGTCAGATTGGTCACACCTCTGATGAATAGGCGTTATGTTAATGAGCAAATACAATTACCTGTAATAGTGCTGAAGGCAGCAGACGGCCAGACTTTGAATGCTCATAGGACCCACAGAATATGACCTCGATTCACCGTCCGGTGACCGTACAATCTTGACCACAAACTGACCACCGATGACCGGTCGGATCCTTAACAGTACGACAGCCAGATAGTGTACGAACAGCAAAGCATCCACCAGAGACGACGCAAATCCGACAATGACCCTATAGTCCCTGACTCCGGGTCGCAGGATCCGGACGCCGTAGAAGAGCCAGTAGGAGAGCGTCAGGAGGGCGGCGGCGAACAGAACGAGTGATTGGAAGACGGATAGACGGGGCATCGAGGCCTGCGGACGACGGGCGAACAGGGCCCAAGTCCCGATGAGGAGAATGAATAGCTTGAAGGATAGGGAGATGAGCAAGCCCTCGCAGTCCGGGTCGCAGGTGTCCAACGGGCCTTGGAGGTCCGGGTAGCTGCCAAGAGGCAGGCAGATCATGACGATTGGAGACAGGAAGGATGTGACGGAGATTGAGGCAGCGAGTAGAGATGAGGCGTAGCGACGGTAGATGGTTAGGATGGTCCTGGATAGGGTCTTGGGTTTGGTCTCAGGTGTGCAGGTGGAGGAGGGGGAAGTCGTCGACAGATAGGAGATGCTGAAAACAAAGTGTGGAAGTTGGGTTACTAATTAATCAAAAAGCAATTAGCAGTTAATAAACAAAATCGTGAAGAGTACTTGATTCAAACATGACGTGGATTGGGTCTTGGATTTGATCTCAGGTATGCAGGCGGAAGTCGACACAAGGCCGTCTTATCCACACTGTCTTGTGGTCTTAGCAGCCAAGATGATCAGCGTAGCCCTTCTCCTTTGTCAGACTTGGGACTGACACTACTAGAGTACGGGCAGTGGATGAGTTAGAACCTCTTAAGCTATAGTAACACCGAGGGTACAAAAGTGTCAGTGACTTCGCTAGCCTAAGTTAACTCCGCCAGTCCGCCACTGCTCGTACTCTGGCAATGTCAGTCTAAAGCCTGGATGAAGTGTCGTTAAACTTAAACTACTAGCCTAAGTTCTGCCACTACCGTTCCTTGACAGAAATGCCAGGTCAGGTAGTGCCAGTTCCAATCCCAGTGAAATGAGGAGGGCGACGTCAATGATCTTAACATCCAAAAGTTGTCGTTAAACACTGGAAACTATTACTAACGTTAATTAAGAGCAAAATTTCATCTGTAAACTAAAAATGCTCGCAAAACTGGGAGAATCGCTACGGCCAGCCTCTCGCACACACGTAGAAAGTAAAAACCCGGTATTTTCTTCTTAATATTTCTTACTTGTTGGAGAATGTGCCTCCACTTTCGTTATCTGCATCCCTCAACACTATACACGTCTCGTTCCAGTCGTCATCCTGTGAAGAGTACTTTATTTCCGGTATCGGGCCACTTCCGGTCACTCCAAGCTTTACCCGAGGTGCATCGGACCGTGGCAGGACGCCTGGTCTTCTTGGTTCGTCCGTCAATCTTGACCGCTGGTCAGCAACCCTTGAATGATGAGTTGTTGTTGCAGCGGTTGATATCTGCTGCTGACCAGTGTCCACTTTACTGGTCAGCTGACCGACATCGGACATCGGCAGCGATTCCCTCTTCATTTTAGAAGTGGAATTACATTAAAATCTATAATAATATAAATTTATTGAAAGGACATTAAAGTCTAAATGACAATAATATAAACAGAATTGAAAATATAGAATAGAATAGAACAGAACAGAGTAGAACATAATATAACAGAATAGGATAGATTGTTTCCTAATAGTCCATCATGGTGCCAGTCTGTTCATAGAATGGATGGGAATGAATAGATTAGAACAGAATAGAGCAGAACAGAATAGAACAGGATAGAATAGAATAGAACAGAACAGAACAGAATAGAATAGAACGAACAGAATAAAATAGAACAGAACAAAATAGAATAAAAATGGAATAGAACAGAACAGAATAGAATAAAAAAAATAGAACAGAACAGAACAAAATAGAACATAATAGAATAGTCTTCATTTATCATCGTTTAAAGTTAAACCATGATTTTGAATTAGCAATGTCATAATGCCGTGTTGAGGCCATACGATCGATCTAGCACGGGCCGCCCACCGGGGCCTTTTAGTGACGTGACACAGACTTATACTGGTAGCGGTGCTAAGGGACTTCACCCGATAAATTCACCGAAAACTGAGAGCGATATCGTGGCAATAAAGTGGCTATCGAAAATCGGGTAAATTTACATTTAACTCAGTTATGCGGACGAAAATAAACGCTGCCGTTTTAACAAAGGGTTGTCTTAGTATGACGATGTCAATGTCATTCGTACGAATACAACATCACGAGACGGAAGGAAGGAAGGAAGGAGAGCAGCGTGGTATTTAAAAACCCCTCTTGGTAGACCATTTCTAGTGAGAGTCTCCGTCAGCCTATGTATATATATTATTATATATATAGGTTATTTTTAATAGCAATTACTACATCCTTTGGTAATTATATCGCGGAGTAGGCGTTGTTTGAACTAGAGATGCAGAAGTTTCCATAAAAACCCCTATAATCTTACTGATAGTATAGCACTCTGTCTGGCATTGAGTTCCCAATGATATATAAATATATAAATATATATATATTTATACTGCATTGGGGAAGTTTCCCTATATACATGTATATATATATATATATATATATATATATATATATATATATATATATATATATATATATATATATATATATATATATATATATATATATATATATATATATATATATATATATATATATATATATGAAACTACTGAATGTCTAGTCCACATCACGCCTACTCCGGGATATAATTACCAAAAGATGTAGTAATTGCTATTGGCACTTCTATGCATGTACTGTTTGTATGCATGCATGCTTGTATGCATGCATGCATGCATGCATGCATGTATGTATGCATTTATGTATGTATGCATTTATGCATGTATATATGCATGTATGCATTTATGTACAGTGTACGTACATAATATGTATGCATGTAGACACATAATATTTATAGCGCATTTGAAGCACCTCTCCAGAGCGCTGATGCTCGATTAATGCTTGAGTGTCATTCTCAAGGTCTTGTATTTACAGCTCAAGTACCTGCGCTCATCCCACACTTACTCAATCCGTACGCCTTCCCCATAAACCCCTTTCCCCCACACCTCTACTGATTCCAACACCACAACTGCCCGCTGTACAGAACCGCCACCGTGCAGGCTGGCGTGTGCACACATCCGGCTCTCATGGGTCGTACACGCAAGCATAACATAGAGGCGGTGGATTGTGCATCAATATTATTTTGTATCGCGTAAGCCTTCGGAGGATACGGCTTGCTTATTATGTCCAGTGCGTGTAATGTTCTCTGTCTCGTCGCATCGCTGAAGAACCAGATGAGTCATCATCGATAAGCAGACGATACCGAACCACATTGTGATACACAGGCATTATTGGTCTGCTTCATATATACATCCTCTCTTGTCATGTCCCACATGCCCGGCTGCCTGTCTGGCTCGGTTTCTTCCTTAGTTGCTGTGGCCGACCCACGTTATTATGTTAGTGTATGCCTGTGTCTTTTTTGTTTCTGTGTGTCTATGTCTCTTCGGGCGTTCACTTTCTTGTGCCTCTTCGTTGGTGTATTGTTGTTTGTGCTATTGCGTGCTCGGCTGCTTGGTGTCTGTATCCATGTCGGCCTTGGTGTCTGTCTATCTGTCCGCCTTGGTGACTGTCTCCCTGTCTGCATCCTCTGCCCCTCTCTACTTCTTCCTACCCGTTTCCCAGACTCTCTAGGTGTCTCT